>CM056378.1:21761360-21773860 GCA_029718625.1 Synaphobranchus kaupii | reverse complement strand
GAATGAGTGCACGCACATCGGCTCAAATGGGAGAAGGTGCTGGAGAATTATTAAATTAATAAATCAGTTGAATAACTCGCGTCTGTTCGGCAATAGAGACGGGAGATATGGAGCTGTCACGGTTTAAACCGCCGCCGCACGTTCGCGGTTCACTGCTGTGATTGAAGAGTGTTTATCCCAATGAGTCACGATAAGGCTATCTCAAAGTGCCACTCAGTAATATCAAAGGATAACACAGGAACAGCTCTTGCCACCATTAATTGTTTAAGTGGACAGTAGTGTGCGGTTTATGTGCACTCGAGTGCGTGGAGCTCTGACTTTAATATTAGGAGATATTAATATTAATGTGAGGGCTGTGGCCAATCCCTTCATATCTTTTCTTTTTTTTTTTTATAGATAATTATTTTCAAACCCACAACAATTGCTGGGGTGAAATAAACCTTGCTCTGTGTTTTGAGGGGTTATTAAGTAGGCAGTGAATGGGAAACACCCAGCATGCATCTGGCTGGTTGTGGCTGGTGTCTGTAAATGCAACATGAGGGCGTGTACAGACTGTGGCTGTTCAAGCAGTGAATTGGGCTAATCTAGGCGTTGTCTTGCCTCTTTACCAGACAGACCTGCAGTGGTGTTTGTTAAGGGTTTATAGGAACGTGATAATTCTACAGGCTTAGCTGCTGTTGTTGTGTGTTAGGAGTGTGTAAGGAGTGTGTAAGGAGTGTGTAAGGAGTGTGTTAGGAGTGTGTTATAAGAGTATGGAGGGCCTGTGCTTCAGTCTGTTTGACAGTTTATCTGTGTGTTTGTGTTCGTGTGTGTGTGTGCATGTGTGCGTGTGTGTGCATGTGTGCGTGTTCGTGTGTGTGTGTGTGTGTGTGTGTGTGTGTGTGTGTGTGTGTGTGTGTGTGTGTGTTAGGTGCGGACCCTCTCCCGTACTGATGAGGCGCGGGGGTTGCTATGGCTGATGGAGGAGGAGGCGCTGTTGCCAGGGGGATCAGAGGAGACTCTTCTGGAACGTCTCTTTAGCTACTACGGGCCGCCCGAGAACGACAACAAGGGTGAGAACCCCCCCCCCCCCCCCATCCCAGAGAGGACAAATCTCAGCTCTAACACATCACTGCTCATAACAGAACAAAACCAAATATTACCACACATTCCGTACACCATTCTGCACAACAATCTCTACACCATTCCACATTCCATATATTCATATTAATAGAATAGAATAGAATAACTTATTTTCCCATGAGGGAACTTCAGTTGTAGCCACCAGCAACAACAAAAAAGACATAGGCAGTGGGGCAGACCCACAACACACAAACAAACATATCAAATAAATATCAATCTCCAGCCCGCTTCCCCGTCCCACAACAGACACACAGCGCATGAAAAAAACAAAAGACAAAAGCCCGCCACAACAAAATACATTCAAATCAACAAACACGAACATGAGAGACAGCTGGACTACATGTCGCCATTACAGCGCCACGTGAATTTTAATATTCATATATCGAAGCCGAAATGTTCCAATTTGATGCGTCTTCTGAAAATTCAGAAAGTGTGAAGCATATGGCCCCGGGGGTCTAAAGAGTCTGTGGAATCACTACACGTTGTTCATATCTTAGGTGTTAATAATGACCATGTCACTTCCTGCCCACTCCCCCCTTTACCTAGGCCATGCCCTGCTTCTGAAGAGCGAGAAGCCGCATCACTTCCTGTTGGGGCACTGCCACGGGACGGACTGGGTGGAGTACGACGTCCGGGGCTGGCTGAACAACGCCAAACAGAACCCCGCCTCGCTGAACGCCACCACTCTGCTGCAGAACTCCCAGAAGTAAGGGACAACACAGCCAATTAGAAATAAATGGCCCTATCAAATGGACGTTCTGGGTTTTACACAGTGCAGTTATCCAGCTAACTCAGTGCAGTTATCCAGCTAACTCAGTGCAGTTATCCAGCTAACTCAGTAATCCTGCTTTGTGAAACAGCGCCCCTGTCCTGTTCCCCTCTGTCTCCCCACAGGAAGAACATCAGCAGCCTGTTTATGGGGCGCACGGGGGGGGGCAAGGTGCTGTCGGGCTCCATCGCCGGGCTGGAGGGCGGGTCCCAGCTCACACTACGACGGGCCACCAGCATGAGGAAGACCTTCACCACCGGGGTCGCTGCAGTGATGAAGAAATCCCTCTGCATCCAGGTCAAACTGCAAGTGGTGAGTTTCCTGTGTGTGTGTGTGTGTGTGTCTGTGTGTGCACGCGTGTATGTATACTTGTGTGCGTGCGTGTGTGTGTGTGTGTGTGTGTGTGTGTCTGTGTGTGCACGCGTGTATGTGTACGTGCGTGCGTGCGTGCGTGTGCGTGTGTGCGTGCGTGTGTGTTTTTGTGTTTGTGTATTTGTGTGTTCGTGTGTGTGTCTCTGTGTCTGAGAGTGTTTCGAGCAGTGTGCATCACCTCTCAGGGTGTGTTTGTAAGTGTGTATTTCTCCTCTCCTATAGGAGGTGCTGATAGTGTAAGTGTGTATTTCTCCTCTTCTATAGGAGGTGCTGATAGTGTAAGTGTGTATTTCTCCTCTCCTATAGGAGGTGCTGATAGTGTAAGTGTGTATTTCTCCTCTCCTATAGGAGGTGCTGATAGTGTAAGTGTGTATTTCTCCTCTCCTATAGGATGCTCTCATAGACACTGTGCGGAGGTCCAGGGCCCAGTTTGTGCACTGCCTCCTGCCCAAAGCGGAGGGGCTGGGGGGGGAGGTGCGGGTGCAGGGGGGCCCTGCGCCCCGCCCTGGGGAGGGAGACGGAGACTGCGACCCGGGCCTGATGCAGCTGGATGTGGCCCTCCTCCGGGCCCAGCTCCGTGGATCCAAACTCCTGGATGCTCTCCGCATCTACAGACAAGGTGAGGGCTCTGTGTGGACCAGGGGAGGATGCTGGGTAATGTAGTCAGTGCGATGGAGCTGGAGTTAATGGCAGTCAATGAAATTATGGTGTTTAGCATAAGTAAAGTGAGGTGACCTTCTGACATCAGTTTTTGACAGAAACTTCCTTGGCATCTCAACTTTCTCCACCACAGTAAACAAATTGATATTAATTGATGAAAGTTGGCAAATTTCACTTTTGCACATTTTTACAGATTCAGTCACACACCCCTCACTTTCATGAATGGGGTGATGAATGTGTGCATAATGTCATACCAAACTTATTGCAGTTTTCCAAAGTAGAGTGAGTCTTGGAAAAAGCATTATTGGTGACACCTGTCTACCATCCTGCTTTCCCAAGGGTACCCCGATCACCTGGTCTTCTCTGAATTCCGTCGGCGCTTCGACGTCCTGGCCCCACACCTGACCAAGAAACACGGCCGTAACTACATAGTGACGGATGAAAAAAGGGTGAGTGTCCGCGTGTCAGCAAGCTTCAGAGCGTCTCCACGGGCCTCGAGGTCTCTCAGAGGTCTAACTGTGTTAGATGGTCTTAGAGCACTTTATTGTACATTTTACATGGACATTTTACATTTAACATTTAACATTTTACATTGTACATTTTAGGCTTTTAGCTGTCGCTCTTATTCAGAGCGACTGACAATTGGTGCACAAAGAAAAATGCCTAGATTTGTAAATCACCAACATTCCAAGTAGCCAATTAATGAGAGTGTAATAGTCGGGCCGTAACACACCGGAGACAGGCCGTAACACACCGGAGACCGGCCGTAACACACCGGAGACCGGCCGTAACACACCGGAGACCGGCCGTAACACACCGGAGACCGGCCGTAACACACCGGAGACCGGCCGTAACACACCGGAGACAGGCCGTAACACACCGGAGACCGGCCGTAACACACCGGAGACCGGCCGTAACACACCGGAGACGGGCCGTAACACACCGGAGACGGGCCGTAACACACCGGAGACGGGCCGTAACACACCGGAGACAGGCCGTAACACACCGGAGACCGGCCGTAACACACCGGAGACGGGCCGTAACACACCGGAGACGGGCCGTAACACACCGGAGACCGGCCGTAACACACCGGAGACAGGCCGTAACACACCGGAGACGGGCCGTAACACACCGGAGACGGGCCGTAACACACCGGAGACGGGCCGTAACACACCGGAGACAGGCCGTAACACACCGGAGACCGGCCGTAACACACCGGAGACCGGCCGTAACACACCGGAGACAGGCCGTAACACACCGGAGACCGGCCGTAACACACCGGAGACGGGCCGTAACACACCGGAGACGGGCCGTAACACACCGGAGACGGGCCGTAACACACCGGAGACGGGCCGTAACACACCGGAGACGGGCCGTAACACACCGGAGACGGGCCGTAACACACCGGAGACGGGCCGTAACACACCGGAGACGGGCAATCCTGTCACTAGAATTAACATGTGAAAATGAAGGTAGAGAGGGTTTTTTTTGTTGGGGTAGGGAAATATAGGACAGATAGAGGAAGATAGGGGATGAGAATCAGGTTTGAGAAGTTGGGGGGTGGGGTGGGTCTTCACGTTATGCCGGAAGGTAGGGAGGGGCTCTGCTGTCCTGACTGAGGTGGGCAGGTCTTTCCACCACTGGGGAGCCAGTAGGGAGAAGAATTTGTGTCTCGAACATCTCGGAGCATGTAAATCCTTTGAGTGACTCAAAAAAATCTCAGAGTGTCTCCAAGAATCTCAAAGACTCAGGGTGCCTGAAGGAGAGTTTTATGGGTATCGGTGTTTCTGCGAGTCTCAGTGTCTTAAAGAGCCTTTGCGTGCCTGTGAGCATCGTGGGTTTTTGGGGAGTTTCTTGTGTGTCCCGGAGGGAGAGAGTGAGAGAGAGGGAGAGAGAGGGAGAGAGAGGGAGGGAGAGAGAGAGAGAGAGAGAGAGAGAGAGAGAGAGAGCAGGAGTATCCGACAGCTTCAGGGAGCATTTAGGCGCTACTTTCTAGAGGCCTGTGGGGCAGAGAGTCTCCACTGCTCCTCCGTTCCTGCGTTGCGTGTAATTGATTATGACAAGACTGACGGCGGAAAGCTGCCCCTCTGATAAATGAACTGTGCCACGCGTCTCCGAGCGTTTTACCCCACTGGCAGCACCAGTGACAGAGCAATAAAGCACAATTAATCAGGGCCATTGTGACGGCTTTATGTACTGAGCCCGGCTTTATTATAAACATTATCAGTGGGGACCACGGGGCGCACAGAATGCTGTAATTGCGTTGGCGTTCTGAAACCGCCACGGACGTGAACTTACTGCAATAATCAACTCTGCGCAATCAGCTGGCTGCGGTTTCCTGGGGACAATTAGTCTGGTTTAGCCGGCGCGAACGCATTCAAGCGGATTATGACTGAGAGGGATGGACCCCATGTTCCAATGAAAAGCCAGAGTTTCAAAACCTTGTGGCGTCCTGAGTGCGTTACCGTGGGGAGGAATGAGTGCGTTACCGTGGGGAGGAATGAGTGCGTTACCGTGGGGAGGAATGAGTGCGTTACCGTGGGGAGGAATGTCTGGCTTGTATAAAATGCTATCCCTGTAAAATTAATTGTGGGGGTAAAAAAATGTAATCATTTGTTTTGTTCATCGTGGAGAGAGAAAGTAGAGGGAGAGTGAGAGAGAGAGAAAGAGGGAGAGAGCATGAGAGAGAGAGGGAGAAAGAGAGAGAGCGTGAGAGAGAGAGATAAAGAAAGCTCCAGGAAGTGAAAAGAACAAAATATCTGCTCCAAAGTGCCTCTGAAGGATGGTGTTAAACTAATCAATAAATCTGACAGGAGGGCTGACATGCTTTGAACAGTAAAAAACGAAATGCTTTAATGCACAAATATGGACGTATTTGTGTACATTTGGGGGTACACGGTTGTGTTACTTAGTGTAGTGTACCTTTAGAAAGCAATGCTGCCAAGCTGCTATTCAGGCAGGATCCATCTCTGGTGTGAAAAGAAACCAGAGGGTGTGTTGTGTGCTGTTTGATGTGGGAGAGAGTTTAGAGAGAGGTTTTGGAGAGTGTGTGTGTGTGTGTGTGTGTGTGTGTGTGTGCTGTTTGATGTGGGTGAGAGTTTAGAGAGGTTTTGGAGAGTGTGTGTGAGGTCAGAAAGGGCTCTTTGAAGCTGGGTAAGGGGTGCTTGGGGTTTGACCAGGAACATACAGGAAAGGAAAGTGTCTTTAGGGCTCTGTGTGTTCCTCTCTCCCTCTCTATATCTCTCTCTCCCACCCCAAGACTCTTAACAGTTTTTTTTCCTTTAAGAACAAACAAATCTCCTTTTAGCTTTCGAATAAATTCTCTGGCAGTCAATGGTTTGTAATTCTGTAGTTTGAGCCACCATGGTCTGACTTCCTGTCCCTGTGTTTCAGGCTGTAGAGGAGCTTCTGGAAAGTCTGGACCTGGAGAAAAGCAACTTCCACCTGGGCCTGAGCAGAGTGAGTAACACTCACACTCACACTCACACACACACACGCACGCACGCACGCACGCACGCACGCACGCACGCACGCACGCACGCACGCACGCACGCACGCACGCACGCACACACACACACACACACACACACACACACACACACACACTCACACTCACACACACACACACACACACACACACACACGCACACACACACACTCAGAAATAGAGTTATGGACACCTCAATGGGGTGTGAACTCAGAAGCAACAGTTTCACCTTTTCAAGCTCCTTGTTATACTGAATACATAGGGCTCTATTTTCAAACCAGCGCAAGGGGACGGTATAGTCAAACGCAAGCTTGTTGACAGCATCAACGTCTTAAAACTGGCGCTATGGCGTTTCTCAGCAATACCGCTAGGATCAACAAATTCTCAACATAACATCCTTTCGCTTGCGCTGCAGTGGGATGGGTGGCGCTGTCTGGGGCATGTTCTAAAATACTTTCGGCTCAGTGACAATTTGAACCAACGAAAACCCATTGCGTTATGATCAGCTGGAACCACCTCTTAGCGGCAACGCTATAGACTCTGGCAATTTGACAACTTGTTAGTCATGTAGTTCTATGTAGTGTCTATAGGTGATGCCAACATTACACTTCCATTTAATGAACAAATAGCCTATAATTATTATTAATTAATTAATTTTAATTTAAACTACTAGAATAAAACAGGACAGCTTACAAGAAACTTGCGATCATGTAGGCCAATAGCCTATAATATATAAATTACACATTGACACAGTTGAATCATAAGCCTACCATTTGAATCATAATTATGCCTACATCACCTAATGTAGGCTAATTAATGCATTCGCCACCTCCTCCCGTGCCTTCCGAACTTCTGGGAGACGAGGTGGTGTGGATTGTGATCCATAAATTACTAGTCCTAGCCTGTACTTCTGTTACAAGTATGTCTGATTCCTGTGCGGAAAATCGCTCTTGTCGTTGACGGTCCAGTGCGTTTGGGTTGCTCATTATGAAATTGCATGGAGCGATTGCATTCCAACTGGCTTTTTTTTAAAGCATGAGAACAACTATTTGATTGGCTACCATAGAGACACACCTTGGACATTTAAACCCAGCCTTTTAGCAATACCGCCATCAGATGCGCCAAGATTGCCATCATGAAATTACCAAATTTCTCGCCGACACGCCCTCAGAGCGATACCGCCAAGCGATTACTCTTGCGTTCACCATTGCGTTTGGTTTATTAAAATAGAGCCCATAGAGTAACTTTGCTGCTCCTTGTTATACCGAATTCATAGAGTATCTTTCCTGCTTCTTGTTATGCAGAATACATAGAGTATCTTTGCTGCTTCTTGTTATGCAGAATACATAGAGTATCTTTGCTGCTTCTTGTTATACAGAATACATAGAGTATCTTTGCTGCTTCTTGTTATACAGAAATCAGTCACAATGTCCATCCAAATCAGTGAGTTTTGAGTGAGTTTCCACAGGAGCAGCATAATAAAAGGAGAACAATGGAAATGTCTGGTGTACGATACAACGCTCATTTTAATGCATTTTATGACACATTGACAGATGGATTTATTCATTAGAGCAGAGCTGGGAGCGGTTTTGCTGCAGGCGTTTGCAGCAGACTGCCGCTCCCTTTCAGGAAAAAATGTATGTTCTAATGAAATACGGCTTTCAGTTTGTCTCATTATTGGCTGTTATTGGCACTTATAAAATGATTTATAGCAACAAAATGACAGCCTATTGAAAAATATAAAAGGCTTAAAATAATTGATTCAAATTGGAGAATTTTAGCAAAATAGTTGCAAACATGTCAAAGTTCCGAACAACACCCATCCCCAAAAGGTTGGAATCTGCGAGGGTTGTACTGTATTTTTACTCTTTCTGAACGGCCACTACCTACCTACGCCTTTCTCTCTTACCTGGTCTCCTTGCATCTGACACGTGTCAGTCACTCAATTCCTGGAGTAAAGCAGAAAAGCCCTTTCCTCCACAATGCTGAGCGTGATCTTATTTCGGGGGTTTTGTTGAGGGGATTCAGGAGCACACTCATCCACAGAAATGTGTACTCATCCGACAATTTGAGGAAGCAGCCTAAACCGGAAGTAAAAACTACAACTTGTAGTACAGGACATAGAGCGTATATGCATGTCTATGGTACAAGAGCGGGTCATATTAACAGGACATAGAGCGTATATGCATGTCTATGGTACAAGAGTGGGTCATATTAACAGGACATAGAGCGTATATGCATGTCTATGGTACAAGAGCGGGTCATATTAACAGGACATAGAGCGTATATGCATGTCTATGGTACAAGAGCGGGTCATATTACAAACTACTTCCTCGCTCGTTTGGAAAGAGTTTTGCGGGATTTCTTTCGCACACTGTTTGCAAAGTGAGGGGACAGGGGACATAGTAGACAGGGGTGTGAGTGGACAGGGGTCAGGGCACATAGTAGGCAGGGGGTGTGAGGGGACAGGGGGGCAGGGCACATAGTAGACAGGGGTGTGAGGGGACAGGGGGCAGGGCACATAGTAGACAGGGGTGTGAGGGGACAGGGGGCAGGGCACATAGTAGGCAGGGGTGTGAGGGGACAGGGTGCAGGGCACATAGTAGGCAGGGGTGTGAGGGGACAGGGGGCAGGGCACATAGTAGACAGGGGTGTGAGGGGACAGGGGGCAGGGCACATAGTAGACAGGGGTGTGAGTGGACAGGGGGCAGGGGGCACGGAACAGGGATCATATTCGATCACGGCCCTGGTCTCCTTGCAGCTGGTACGTGTCAGTCACTTGTTTCCTGGAGTGAACGGATGAAAAGACCGTTCCTCCACAATAGCCGAGCGTGACTTTCATCCCGGCTCAGAAGGCTACGTTCTTCCTGTCTCTCTGGATCCGTAATTCTTTGGGAATTGCGCGTCCCTCTCCTTGCTGGGCGATTGATTTTGGCAGGCGACACCTGCCTTTGTGTGTTGCACTTTGACTTGCCAAACGCTGATAATTCCTCTCAAAAAGCAATCAGCGCGTGGCAGTGAGGCTGTCAGGCTGCCAGGCCAGACGTGGAGGTGAGATTAAAGCGGAGAGGAGAGGAAGGCAGATAAAGCGGCTAATCCCTGATGCACTCGTTTAATGTCTTTTCTCCACAACCGTTAACTCGCTACACACACACACACACACACACACACGCACACACGCACGCTGGTCGGCTCAGTCCTGCTGTTAGACCCCAGCTTTCCACAGCCAGGCCTAAAGGTCAGGGATCGTCACTGAAAATCGAGTGCCCCAAGAGCTGTGCTGCTCTTTTTGAGGCGTCCCATTGGCCCCCGAGACCTGTCCGTCTCAGTGTGGCTCCGCCTGTCTGTCTTTGTGATGTCATGGCCGATCAGTATGCGGAATGCGATGAGTCACAATGGTCGCTGTGGAGATTGGGTAAACGGGGCTGGAAAAGGCCTCTTCACCTTGACCTTCACCGCTGCGCCCCCAAACACAAAGCATCCACTGTGACCGCCCCCTCCTGCGCCCACAATCCTGCTGGGCGCCCCCCCCCTCCCCCTCCAGAGGCATGCCTAGTAAAGTGCACGTTTGTGTGCAGAAACAATGCCCCCTCTGCCACAACAGAATACAACTGCACGGGTCACATGCCCAGCTTTCAATTACATCACTGTAGAGCCCTTACAAGCAAACCATGGCGCAGTGAATGCCTTTATTTAGGTAATGATGTTATTGGAGACATTACACAGACATTAGCTGAGCAAAATCATTCATGTTTGTGAGAATTAAGACTCATACGTAAGTGTCAGAATGAGAGGAATGTGTTTCAGTCCATTGCCTCGGTTTTAAAAGGGCTTCAGTACCTTTCTCTTTGTCCTGTCAGAGAAAATCTCTGGGACGTATGTTCAGAGGTACAGACACAGAGGTGCAGAGAGTGTTCCTCTCTGCGTCTGTAATTCATACAGAGGGGGGGAACGGCTGCATGCATCCCGTTCTCCAAACCTCCACCTTCAGCTCAGCGGAGGAAGTACAGGAGCCGCTGGATTTTCCGCTAGGAGCTCAGCACCCTGCCTCTCATAGCATGCTAATGCTATTACAGCACATTCACAGGTATAGGGATTAGGAGCATGGGCAGTCTGGCCTCTCATAGCATGCTAATGCTATTACAGCACATTCACAGGTATAGCGATTAGGAGCATGGGCAGTCTGGCCTCTCATAGCATGCTAATGCTATTACAGCACATTCACAGGTATAGGGATTAGGAGCATGGGCAGTCTGGCCTCTCATAGCATGCTAATGCTATTACAGCACATTCACAGGTATAGGGATTAGGAGCATGGGCAGTCTGGCCTCTCATAGCATGCTAATGCTATTACAGCACATTCACAGGTATAGGGATTAGGAGCATGGGCAGTCTGGCCTCTCATAGCATGCTAATGCTATTACAGCACATTCACAGGTATAGCGATTAGGAGCATGGGCAGTCTGGCCTCTCATAGCATGCTAATGCTATTACAGCACATTCACAGGTATAGGGATTAGGAGCATGGGCAGTCTGGCCTCTCATAGCATGCTAATGCTATTACAGCACATTCACAGGTATAGGGATTAGGAGCATGGGCAGTCTGGCCTCTCATAGCATGCTAATGCTATTACAGCACATTCACAGGTATAGGGATTAGGAGCATGGGCAGTCTGGCCTCTCATAGCATGCTAATGCTATTACAGCACATTCACAGGTATAGGGATTAGGAGCATGGGCAGTCTGGCCTCTCATAGCATGCTAATGCTATTACAGCACATTCACAGGTATAGGGATTAGGAGCATGGGCAGTCTGGCCTCTCATAGCATGCTAATGCTATTACAGCACATTCACAGGTATAGGGATTAGGAGCATGGGCAGTCTGGCCTCTCATAGCATGCTAATGCTATTACAGCACATTCACAGGTATAGGGATTAGGAGCATGGGCAGTCTGGCCTCTCATAGCATGCTAATGCTATTACAGCACATTCACAGGTATAGGGATTAGGAGCATGGGCAGTCTGGCCTCTCATAGCATGCTAATGCTATTACAGCACATTCACAGGTATAGGGTTTAGGAGCATGGGCAGTCTGGCCTCTCATAGCATGCTAATGCTATTACAGCACATTCACAGGTATAGGGGATTAGGAACATGGGCAGCCTGGCCTCTCATAGCATGCTAATGCTATTACAGCACATTCACAGGTATAGGGATTAGGAGCATGGGCAGTCTGGCCTCTCATAGCATGCTAATGCTATTACAGCACATTCGCAGGTATAGGGATTAGGAGCATGGGCAGTCTGGCCTCTCATAGCATGCTAATGCTATTACAGCACATTCACAGGTATAGCGATTAGGAGCATGGGCAGTCTGGAGAGCGCTTGGCTGTTCCTGTGCTCTAAGTCCCTTGATTACATCTTAATACTGAACTGAGTCATGAGCTTTTACCACATCCACTGATGAAATGTCTTCATGCAGCCTACTTATCCTCCAGAAACACTGAGAGGCCTTTAGAGTTGGCCAAATGCCAACCTGTAAATGTGTGTGAATTATACGTACATACCTGTAAGTATTAAACACGCTTTTATCACAGTCACTAAAGAAATCTCTTCATTCCACCTACTGAAAATTCTCCAGAAACACTGTGTTAGTGTTTAGAGTTGTCAAAATGCAAACCTGTAAATGTGTGTATTATACTGTACGTGCGTACCTGTAAATATTAAGCGATAATTTGACTTCAGCATCCTGGCGGCTGCATCGAGGCTGAAGCCTTTGCTCTCTGTCCCCCAGGTGTTTTTCAGGGCAGGTATTCTGGCCAAGCTGGAGGAGCAGAGAGACGAGCAGACCAGGTGCAACATCACTCTCTTCCAAGCCGCATGCAGAGGTTACCTGGCCCGACACGCCTTCAAGAAGAGGAAGGTAAGATGGCTACCTGAAGTCAAGGCTGCTGAATTAAGCTACTTGGCTACTCTACCGAGGTAAAGGTATTGCTTACCTTAATCTTAAACTTGTCAGCCATCTTGCTGGACTTACCCATATCGATCAGTTATCGATATTGATTACTATGATAGACTTATCAATTACCT
>CM056378.1:21696656-21760860 GCA_029718625.1 Synaphobranchus kaupii | reverse complement strand
CCCCCCCGTCTCTGCCTGTGTTTATATACTATACCCCCCCCCCCCCCTCCTGCCTTTATACCCCCCCACCCCACCCTGTCTCTGCCTGTGTTTATTATACTATACCCCCCCCACCCCACCCTGTCTTCTGCCCTGTGTTTATATACTATACCCCCCCACCCCCACCCGTCTCTGCCTGTGTTTATATACTATACCCCCCCACCCCACCCTGTCTCTGCCTGTGTTTATATACTATACCCCCCCCACCCCACCCTGTCTCTGCCTGTGTTTATATACTATACCCCCCCACCCCACCCTGTCTCTGCCTGTGTTTATATACTATACCCCCCCACCCCAACCCTGTCTCTGCCTGTGTTTATATACTATACCCCCCCACACCCCACCCCTGTCTCTGCCTGTGTTTATATACTATACCCCCCCACCCCACCCTGTCTCTGCCTGTGTTTATATACTATACCCCCCCCACCCCCACCCTGTCCTCTGCCTGTGTTTTATATACTATACCCCCCCACCCCACCCCTGTCTCTGCCTGTGTTTATATACTATACCCCCCCACCCCACCCTGTCTCTGCCTGTGTTTATATACTATAACCCCCCCCCCACCCCACCCTGTCCTCTGCCTGTGTTTATATACTATACCCCCCCCACCCCACCCTGTCTCTGCCTGTGTTTATATACTATACACCCCCCCCACCCCACCCGTCTCTGCCTGTGTTTATATACTATCCCCCCCACTCCCCACCCTGTCTCCTGCCTGTGTTTATATTACTATACCCCCCAACCCCACCCTGTCTCTGCCTGTGTTTATATACTATTACCCCCCCCCACCCCACCCTGTCTCTGCCCTGTGTTTATATACTATACCCACCCCCACCCCACCCTGTCTCTGCCTGTGTTTATATACTATAACCCCCCCCACCCCACCCTGTCTCTGCCTGTGTTTATATACTATACCTCCCCCCCACCCCTCCCTGTCTCTGCCTGTGTTTATATACTATACCCCCCCACCCCACCCTGTCTCTGCCTGTGTTTTATATACTCTATCTCTTTCTGCCACTCTGCCCTCCCCCCCACCCCTGAACATTGCGCCCTTTTTGATCCTCTGATCCCCCACAAAGAGCTTCTGTAATGACTGCCCTGGGTCACCAAGTGCGCCCACCACACCAAGGGGGTCTTGACCACCTGCTCCTCAATCCCCCTCCCCATGACCCCCCCCCCCCCCAAACTCTGACAATTTCCTCTTCTCCCCTCTTTATTACCCAAACGCTTTTCTGTGGCCTTTTATTTCCACGCCACCTTGACCTGTGAATCTTAGTCTATCCTTTCAGTCAGAGATGTGCTTGGTCTTAGTCTATCCTTTCAGTCAGAGATGTGCTTGGTCTTAGTCTATCCTTTCAGTCAGAGATGTGCTTGGTCTTAGTCTACCGGGTGGGTGTTTTTCACATGTTAGGGCGGTGTTTTTCATAGACTCTAGTCCAACAGTATCTCTGGGGTTGTGCGTCTGTGGACGTGGCCTGAAGATTTTCAGATGGTGTTTTTTTTTTGTGAACTGGATCCTCAGTAACTCTGAGAGCGGACACTGACACTGACACTATCCTGTAAATATGATCAGGATTGATATTTAATTTAATATAATCTTCAGCGGATTCCCTCATTGGATACTGCAGGACGATTATTTTCAGTGGAAGGACCAGGAGAGAAAAGACAGACGTGGCACATTTTATCTGGAATTTGCTGAACTTTATGATTTAACAACGTAAAGAATGAGTGTGTGTACATAAGTTAAATGAAGCGTAATATGATGCACTGCACTGCCATTTCACATGGCTCTTGCGCTGCATGTTTTTAATAAATACGCCCATATTAGACTTCAGATGTTGACCCCCTTTCAGGCTGGTGTGAAACTCAGGGCTGTAACGAGGCAGAGCTACAGCTCATTACCTGCAGAACCCGACACACTCCGCCTCTTTCCCGGCACTTTCTATACGCTTTGGCTAAACGCAAAAAAATGCAGCGTAATCAGAAACACGCCTACATTCTCTCACCGTCTTTCTCTGTCACACACACACACATACACACACACACACACACACACACACACACACACACACACACACACACACACACACACACACACACACACACTCTTCCTGTTTAAGAGAGGATTACCCATGAGCTTATGCTCTCCAGAGCTGTGCCTTAATGTAATTTTGGTGTAATGAAAATCAGTCTAGGATTGATGGCTGATTGGATTAGGGATTAGGGGGTTAGGGGTTAGGGTTTAGGGATTAGGGATTAGGGGTTAGGGGTTAGGGTTTTAGGGATTAGGGATTAGGGATTAGGGGTTAGGGATTAGGGTTTAGGGATTAGGGTTTAGGGTTTAGGGATTAGGGATTAGGGGTTAGGGATTAGGGGTTTAGGGTTTAGGGATTAGGGGGTTAGGGTTTAGGGATTAGGGGATTAGTGCTTTCCTTATTGTGAAGTGTGTCCTCTCAGGAAAAGCCACCAGCAGTGGGTTAATGCTTTTCACCTGCAAATCACCACCCATTTACCTGTCACTCAGCTGGTACTTCTCTATCTGCCAATCACCTGCTAATCACCTCTAACTCATGTACTAATCACATCATTCTCACCTGCTATTCACCTCTAACTGATCTACTAATCACATCGTTCTCACCTGCTAATCACCTCTAACTCATGTACTAATCACATCGTTCTCACCTGCTAATCACCTCTTACTGATCTACTAATCACATCGTTCTCACCTGCTAATCACCTCTAACTCATGTACTAATCACATCATTCTCACCTGCTAATCACCTCTAACTGATCTACTAATCACATCGTTCTCACCTGCTAATCACCTCTAACTCATGTACTAATCACATCGTTCTCACCTGCTAATCACCTCTTACTGATCTACTAATCACATCGTTCTCACCTGCTAATCACCTCTTACTGATCTACTAATCACATCGTTCTCACCTGCTAATCACCTCTAACTCATGTTACTAATCACATCGTTCTCACCTGCTAATCACCTCTTACTGATCTACTAATCACATCGTTCTCACCTGCTAATCACCTCTTACTGATCTACTAATCACATCGTTCTCACCTGCTAAATCACCTCTAACACTCATGTACTAATCACATCGTTCTCACCTGCTAATCACCTCTTACTGATCTACTAATCACATCGTTCTCACCTGCTAATCACCTCTTACTGATCTACTAATCACATCGTTCTCACCTGCTAATCACCTCTAACTCATGTACTAATCACATCGTTCTCATCTGCTAATCACCTCTAACTGATCTACTAATCACATCGTTCTCACCTGTTAATCACCTCTAACTCATGTACTAATCACATCGTTCTCACAGTCAACCTGACACTCGCATTTAACTCGTGGTTTTGTACCATTGCAAAGTAAAAGAATCTGTGTTTACACATTTATGATGTATTTAGTCACAGAATAAATCCCTTGGTAAGTGTGTGTGGAAGCCCTGTGAATTGCACAGTAGCTTCAGGACAGATTTCCAGGCTTCCAAATGCTCCGTAGCGGGAACGTGGCTTCAATCCGCAAATCCTGTTTTCCGTCCCCCCTTTGTCCCGCCAGCTGTTTTTTTCCCTGCGTTTGTTGCAGGCTGAGAGCGTTGCAAATTGTTGCTGTTAAATGCAGTCCGCGGCACCATTAAGAGATTTGCCTAATTTTTCACGGGGCGTTGAAGCTCTGCGGGCGACGTGCCGGAGGTTCTCCAGGAGGCTCCCGCTCTAGTGCTGCTGCTTTAATTGGGTTTGCTCATAATCTGCCCTCTCTGTGAGGGGGCCTGTGTGTCAGCCATGTGGAAATCTTACAGCGTTTAAGCGCGGCTGCAGGCGCATGTTTCAGAGCTGCAGGGCGCATGTCTCAGAGATGCAGGGCGCATGTAGAATACGGAGGTGATCTGGTGTAGAATACGGAGCTGTTTTGGGTGGAGAATACAGAGGTGATCTGGTGTGGGATATGGAGGTGATCTGGTGTGGAGTACGGAGGTGATCTGGTGATGGAGTATGGAGGTGATCTGGTGTAGAATACAGAGGTGATCTGGTGTGGGATATGGAGGTGATCTGGTGTTGAGTACGGAGGTGATCTGGTGTGGAGTACGGAGGTGATCTGGAGTGGGGTATGGAGGTGATCTGGTGTGGGGTATGGAGGTGATCTGGTGTGGAGTACGGAGGTGATCTGGTGTGGGATATGGAGGTGATCTGGTGTGGAGTACAGAGGGGATCTGGTGTGGAGTACGGAGGGTGTTGAGATGAAGGTGTTCAGGTGTAGATGTATAGAGAGGTACTGCAGTACCTGCTCCCCCTGCGAGCTCAGCTCCGCCCAGTCAGAGACCCCGACCCCTCACTGAAAGAGTGTCATTCATGTGCCCTCAGTGTACCCCCTCCCTCCCCCTTCAGTAGGCCTCAGTGTACCCCCTCCCTCCCCCCCCAATGCTCCCCGGCACCACAGTCCTTCCATTGTCTGCCTACACTAACCCCCCCCCCCCCCCCGCCCCCCATGAGTTTCCTCCTGTTTGAAGGACCAATGGACAGAGGGTTAGGGTGGGATGTGCTCTCAGTCTTAACTTCTCCTCTCCTTACTGTGGCTGACAACTCTACAGCACGCAGGTTTACACACACACACACACACACACACACACACACACACACACACACACACACACACACACACACACACACACACACACACACACACACACACACACACACACACACACACACACACACACACCACACACACACACACACACACACACACACACACACACACACACACACACACACACACACACACACACACACTCTCACACACACACACACACACACACACACACACACACACACACACACACACACACACACACACACACACACACACACACACACTACACACACACACACACACACACACACACACACACACACACACACACACACACACACACACACACACACAGACTTACCTCTCTCTCTCTCTCTCTCTGTGGTAGATCCAGGTCCTGGCTATTCGCTGTATCCAGAAGAACATTCAGAAGAACCGTGGTGTGAAGGGCTGGCCCTGGTGGAAACTCTTCACCACCGTGAGGCCGCTCATCCAGGTGCAGCTGACCGAGGAGCAGATCCAGGGCAAAGATGTGAGTGTGTCCGTCTCTCCCTGTCCACTGTTTAACCCCCCCCAGCGGAAATGTGGGCTCCTGGTTCAGAGTATAGCGGGGCCCCGTGGCCCTTGGGCCCTGGGCAGACCCAGAACGCACCAGGGCCAGCTGTCGGGTGATGCATTACTGGAGTCTGAGTTTCTGCTCGTCTTCATCACTCACTAGCTCGTCCTCTGATCGATCCTTCGCCTCTGGTCTTAGCCAGCACATTCGAAAAGAAGCAATCGAACCGGCTACGTGCATTTTGGGGATGTGTGTGCAAGAAAAAAACAAATAGTGAAACCAGGATAATAAAAATGAAAAACAATTTTCAAAACAAAATTTTGCCTTCTAAGTTGAGTTGTGGCTGACAGTCTTAAGCTCAAACAAAAATTCTCCCCTCTCAGCTGTTCATTCATCTTGTGTATTATTCAAATTTATATTCAGCTTGTTAAAAATTCTAGAAACACTTTGAAAGTGTTTGTGGGAACTTTTTGAAATCAAAGGCAGTGCTGTTAATGGGTGGATGGGGGGCGGCGCGCGTGTGTGTGTGTGTCTGTGTGTGTGTGCGTGCGTGCGTGCGTGCGTGCGTGCGTGCGTGCGTGCGTGCGTGCGTGCGTGAGCGAGCGAGCGTGAGCGTGTGAGCATGAGCGTGTGTGTGTGAGCGTGTGTGTGTGAGAGGGATTTTTTCAGGACAGAGCCCAGAAATTACTTTGGCTCATGATGGGGGGCCTGGGTGGATATGGGCGGGGCATGGGGAGATGTAGGCAGGGCCTGGATGGGGTGTGGGAGGGGCATGGAGAGATGTAGGCAGGGCCTGGATGGGTGTGGGCGGGGCATGGGGAGATGTAGGCAGGGCCTGGATGGGTGTGGGCGCGGCATGGAGAGATGTAGGCAGGGCCTGGATGGGTGTGGGCAGGGCATGGGGACATGTAGGCAGGGCCTGGATGGGTGTGGGCGGGGCATGGGGAGATGTAGGCAGGGCCTGGATGGGTGTGGGCGGGGCATGGGGACATGTAGGCAGGGCCTGGATGGGTGTGGGCGGGGTATGGGGAGATGTAGGCAGGGCCTGGATTGGTGTGGGCGGGGCATGGGGAGGTGTAGGCAGGGCCTGGATGGGTGTGGGCGGGGCATGGGGAGATGTAGGCAGGGCCTGGATGGGTGTGGGCGGGGCATGGGGAGATGTAGGCAGGGCCTGGATGGGTGTGGGAGGGGCATGGGGAGATGTAGGCAGGGCCTGGATGGGTGTGGGCGGGGCATGGGGAGATGTAGGCAGGGCCTGGATGGGTGTGGGAGGGGCATGGGGAGATGTAGGCAGGGCCTGGATGGGTGTGGGCGGGGCATGGGGAGGTGTAGGCAGGGCCTGGATGGGTGTGGGAGGGGCATGGGGAGATGTAGGCAGGGCCTGGATGGGTGTGGGAGGGGCATGGGGAGATGTAGGCAGGGCCTGGATGGGTGTGGGCGGGGCATGGGGAGGTGTAGGCAGGGCCTGGATGGGTGTGGGCGGGGCATGGGGAGGTGTAGGCAGGGCCTGGATGGGTGTGGGCAGGGCATGGGGAGGTGTAGGCAGGGCCTGGCAGTTCTTACTTCTGTGTGTGGCTCGAAACGTCACCTTTAATAAAACTTAATATTAGGGAGCATTTTGCGTGTGCAGATTTTTTCTTATTTTAGCTCTTCTGTGTCACTCTATATCTGTGTGTGTGTCCATGTGTGTGTGTCTGTGTGTCTGTCCGTGTGTGTGTGTGTGTGTGTGTGTGTGTGCAGGAGGAGATTCAGCAGTTGAAGGCGCGGTTGGAGAAGGTGGAGAAGGAGAGGAACGAGCTGAGGCTCAACAGCGATCGACTGGAGAGCCGGGTACGCCTCCCACTCCCTACACGCTTAAAACAGACCTCAACATGCCTCAAACACGCTTTAAAAATGCCTCAAACACGCTTCACACTTCACCACGCTTCAAACACACCCCAACACACTTAAACAGACCTCAACATGCATCAAACACGCTTTAAAAATGCCTCAAACACGCTTCACACTTCACCACGCTTCAAACACACCTCAACATGCATCAAACACACCTCAACATAGTTCAAACACTATGTGCGTGTGCGCTCTGTAGGGGGTGGGGGGTATGTGCGCTCTGTGGGGGGTGGGGGGTGGGGTGACTGGTGTCGGCAGCTTTTTGCTCCAGCTTACCCCTGTGTGCCTCGGGCCATGTTCCCGTGTTCCAGATCACGGACCTGTCTTCGGAGCTCGCGGACGAGCGGAACACGGGCGAGTCAGCGGCCCAGCTGCTGGAGGCGGAGACCTCAGACAGACTGCGTCTCGAGAAGGACATGAAGGACCTACAGGTGAGACTTGCACTGGCGCACCCCTGTGGTGTGGAGGACTTCCTGATATCACATACAATCCCACCCTTTGGTATAAATATTTACTTATTTATTTTTAAAGGTCTGCCCAGCTTATGCATTTTTTTTCACTTTATTGAGGCAGGGGGAAATCAGAGAGGGGTACAGACAGGGGGAAATCAGAGAGGGGTACAGACAGGGGGAAATCAGAGAGGGGTACAGACAGGGGGAAATCAGAGAGGGGTACAGACAGGGGGAAATCAGAGAGGGTTACAGACACGGGGAAATCAGAGAGGGGTACAGACAGGGGGAAATCAGAGAGGGGTACAGACAGGGGGAAATCAGAGAGGGGTACAGACAGGGGGAAATCAGAGAGGGGTACAGAGAGGGGGAAATCAGAGAGGGGTACAGAGGGGTACAGACAGGGGGAAAGCAGAGAGGGGTACAGACAGGGGGAAAGCAGAGAGGGGTACAGACAGGGGGAAATCAGAGAGGGGTACAGAGAGGGGGAAATCAGAGAGGGGTACAGAGAGGGGTACAGACGGGGAAATCAGAGAGGGGTACAGACAGGGGGAAAGCAGAGAGGGGTACAGACTGGGGGAAAGCAGAGAGGGGTACAGACAGGGGGAAAGCAGAGAGGGGTACAGACAGGGGGAAAGCAGAGAGGGGTACAGACTGGGGGAAAGCAGAGAGGCGTACAGACAGGGGGAAAGCAGAGAGGGGTACAGACAGGGGGAAAGCAGAGAGGGGTACAGGCGTGATGGCACAGATCACAGGTGGTCAGGGGATTTCCCTGTGGAGCTGACAGTCTGTTTGTGTGTGTGTGTGTGTGTGTGTTATGTTCTCAGGTGAAGTTTGATTCAGTGAAGAAGCAGATGGAGACGATGGAGATGGAGGTGATGGAGGCTCGTCTCATACGAGCATCGGACCTGAATGGGGAAATGGATGATGACGACTCTGGTGAGCCAATCAGAGCACCTCACACAGATGCACATCCAATCAGAGCTCCTCACACAGACCCACATCCAATCAGAGCTCCTCACACAGACCCACATCCAATCAGAGCTTCTCACACAGACCCACATCCAATCAGAGCTCCTCACACAGACCCACATCCAATCAGAGCTTCTCACACAGACCCACATCCAATCAGAGCTCCTCACACAGACCCACATCCAATCAGAGCTTCTCACACAGACCCACATCCAATCAGAGCTTCTCACACAGACCCACATCTGACAAATATTATGCTGAGATTCTGGACTAAAAGAAATCCATCTCACCACAGAGCCAATGGCCCTTGCTGGAGGGCTAGAGTTGGGTGGAGTTGGGTGGAGTTGGGTGGAGTTGGGTGGAGTTGGAAAAGTGCATAAAGGAGTGTGTTCTGCTTAGTCTATTATTATAATTTAAAAAAACAGTAATAAAAAAATCTATCAATCAATGATTATTATTATTTACATTCTTATTAATTGGCACATATCACACATATTGTTTTTGTATATTGGTGTTCATATGATTGATTATATACATATATGCACAGCCCTCTAGCTGCCGGCCCAGCGGTCTCACTACTGCAGTAGAATGGGTGGAATTAGAGTAAAGTTGGCGGTCATGGCGGCCAGCGGGCTGTGATCTTTAGCGGCTCCTGCAGCAGGTTTGCTGAGTAGGATTCTGAGCGGCGGCCGTAAGAGCAGCCTGACAAACGAGGAAATAATCAGTGAGAGAGCAGCCCGGCCTCCCCGCCCCAGCCGCCATTCGGCTATTTATATGCAAATGAGGTGAAGTCGCCGCGGAAACGCCTGCGCTCCCTGAGGTGATGAGACGGACTTCCACCCAGACCGGCGGGACATCCCCCCGCCCCCCCCCCCCCCCCCCCCCCTCCCTCAGGGGCGTTTAGCGTTGCCGTGGGTGACGGGCGATGGCACGGGGGGGTGTGCGGTGGCAACAGAGGCAGTCTGAAACGCCACATCAATCTGCCGTCACCTGCAACCCCCGCCTCTTCACAGCGGTTAACGCCCCTCGATCAAGTTTCACCCTCCTCACAATAAATACAGGATGGAATCCAATATATTCCGTTTTATTCCGTTTCTTTTTCAACCAAGTTATAATTATTGATATGTATAATTTTTGTGGCTGAGAGGGAAGTTTCTGAGCCTTTCTTTTACTGATTTCCTTTTCCATTCTTGTGGTAAGGCTGAAATTAGTTGATTAAATCTTTTTGTAAAGTACAGATATTTCCATAAATATTTCACATGGCATAATTCCACATTCCTTATTCGTAATATAATTTATTTTTAAAATAATGCAATTTTTCAGTTTTTTCAGAAAATGAACTTTCCATTTAATAGCATGTTAGAGTTAACCGTATGATTATAACCTCTGGAGGATAGGAATGTAATTGTAGCTTTTAATGGCTTCATTGAAAGTGTAGGACACTAACAAGTATATTATTGTTTATATTATTTTACCTTCAGAAAGTGAAAAAACCTATTTGAACGTTGGGTGGGTGTTCTTTAATTACCTGCCGGAGAACCAATTTGAATTTTAAAAAAGTTTCTGAATCAAGGGGGCTTTAAGTAAGAGTTTTTTTTAAGGTTTCAGATTTAATAATTTTAGACCACCAGCCTCCTGTTCATTGTAAAGATATGTATTTTTCACCTTATCTTTTTTACCATATAAATGTGAATATTTTCTGCTCATATGTTTTAAAGAATGATTTCCCTGGAGAAGGTAAAGCCGTACATAAATAGGTAAACTGGGATGCAGCTAGAGTTGATAAGGGTGATCCTACCATAAATTGTCATATGTTTTCCTTTTCTTTGCAGCACAATTTTATCTATTTAATACGTTTATTGTTGAAGTTAATTGCAGAGATATTGTTGGGAATGTGAATACTGAGTATGTGTACAGATGCAACTGTCTATTTTAACGGTAGACTGTTTGGTGAAATAAATGATGTATATTTCAGAGACCCAAGCCTTAGTATTGCACAATTGTCATAATTTGGCTTTAGAGAAGATAAATGAGGTAAATGATCAAGGCAGGAATCATGTATCATCAGCAGACATTCAGACCTCCATAGTTAAAGCCTGCATTTATAATCCTTTAATTGATCATTTCTTAAATAGCAAGAATTTCAGTGGCTATAAAAAATAAACATGGTGAGAAAGAGTAGCCTTGTTTTACACCCTTTAATCACGTAAAATTCACTGAAAAATCAACATTATTTTTAACTTGACACATGGCTGTAGATGACCTTAAATGTTAATGTTTCTCAGTGTTATGTTCATCACACAGAGTGTGTGTTTTGTGTAGCAGTGTGTTTATGACGGTGAGTGTGTGTTTGTGTAGCAGTGTGTTTGACGGTAAGTGTGTTTGTGTAGCAGTGTGTTTGACGGTGAGTGTGTGTTTGTGTAGCAGTGTGTTTGACGGTAAGTGTGTTTTGTGTAGCAGTGTGTTTGACGGTGAGTGTGTGTTTGTGTAGCAGTGTGTTTGACGGTGAGTGTGTGTTTGTGTAGCAGTGTGTTTGACGGTGAGTGTGTGTTTGTGTAGCAGTGTGTTTGACGGTGAGTGTGTGTTTGTGTAGCAGTGTGTTTATGACGGTGAGTGTGTGTTTGTGTAGCAGTGTGTAGTGTTGTGTAGCAGTGTGTAGTGTGTGTAGTGTTGACGGTGAGTGTGTGTGCCGTAGGTGGAGAATGGAGGTTGAAGTACGAGCGAGCCGTACGGGAGATTGAGTTCACTAAAAAGAGGCTGCAGCAGGAGTTTGATGATAAGCTGGATTTGGAGCAGCAGAGCAAGAGACAGCTGGAGAGAAGGGTAAGACCCGGCACTGGAACCTGCAGCAGCACTGTACTGCCCCGCCCACACGCACGGCCCCGCCCACACACATGGCCCCGCCCACACCCATGGCCCCGCCCACAACAATGGCCCCGCCCACACACACTGTCCCGCCAACATGCATGGCCCCACCCACACACACTGTCCTGCCCCGCCCATACGCACTGTCCCGCCCACATACACAGCCCCGCCCACACACATGGCCCCTCCCACACGCATGGCCCCTCCCACACACACAGTCCCGACCACATGTAAATTGGCACACCTGATTCTACTAATTGGCAGCTCAGTAAGATCTCTAGCTGTTGAATGAAGTGCGCTGAAATGAAGTGAAATGAAAAGCTACTGATCTCCAGGAACAGGATTGTGGACCACTGCTCTACATTTACTATGCCCTGACCCCTGACCCCTGATGTTGTAACTCCCTCCATGGGCTCTGACATCACTGGGTCTAGTTGAGGTGTAAATGGCACACTGCTGAACGCTTTTCCCCCCCCGTTGCAGATAGCAGACCTCCAGGCGGACGGCGAGGAGCTGCAGCGTGTGGTTCAGCAGATGAAGAAGAAGTGCCTGAAGGTGACGGGTGAGCTGCAGGACACCAAACTGCACCTGGAGGGACAGCAGAGCCGCAACCACGAGCTGGAGAAGAAGCAGAGGAAGTGAGTCATACACTATACACACTATACACTATACGCACACACTATACACACACTGTATACACTATACACAATATGCACTATACACACACTGTATACTATACACTATACACACACTGTACACTATACAAATATACTGTATGAATACACTGTAAACTGTACACACTGTATAACCACACTTGGCTAAACACACTATACCAACACTATAGTACACACTACACACTATTCACACACTGTAAACACGCCATCCACTTTCCACACACTACACCTCTTCATGAATATTCATTAGATGCATCAATTTGGATCACTTCAGTTCTAACGGTGTGAAGACAGAACTTTCAGTGTTAAGAATATGGTGTTTGGTCAGAAGCAGTGGTGGAGAGCCACAGGGTGGTAAACCAGGCAAGGTGAGTTAACTGTATGATCACCTGCTTTACCTGATCCATTATGGACTGAGCAGCAGTGAGAATGTGTATACCCTGCGGTTACACCCGGCAGTAACACCCTGCAATAACACCCGGCAGTAACACCCTGCAATGACACCCGGCAGTAACACCCTGCAATAACACCCGGCAGTAACACCCTGCAATAACACCTGGCAGTAACACCCTGCAATAACACCTGGCAGTAACACCCTGCCGTTACACCCTGCCGTTACACATTGCCGTTACTCAGCGGTAAACAGCAGTGCTTTCAGTAGAAGCAGGAGTGTGGGAGTTATAGCGCAGAAGCCCTGAGCTGCAGCTGAGCCGCTAGCAGGTGCTGGAAGTCTCTTATCTGTCCTCATGAAAGACGTGTGTGTAGAGTCTGTGCCAACCCGAGCAGTGTGAAATGGGGGGCTATAATGGGGGGCGGGGGCTATAATTCCTGTGTAAACGAGCAGGATTGCTGTAAATCCACACTGCACCCAGCAGCATGGCAGATTGGGGTGTATTAGCGCCCAGCAGACAGGACTTTTGCCCTGGTGGGTGGGGGGGGGGGGGGGGGGGGTGGGGGGGGCGGCAGGGTGGTATGGGCAAGGCTAAGCATGTAGATTAACGGTGTTAGTGGTGTTAGTGGTGTTAGCGGTTTAAGCGGCGCGGTACATGCCCAGCGCAGGATTGGTGCTGGTAGCTGGTCTTTCTTGTCCTGGTGAGGGAAGATAAGACACTTCACGCAGCGACTGGTATCAGCTGTTCCCATGGTCTCTGATGTCACACATGTGTACCAATCAGAGCTTCCCAAACTCCCGCCCGCATTCCGCCTGTCAGGCCAGGACGCTTACGGCAGAAAGCAGCGGTTTGTGTTACATAAGTGTTTTGTTTTCTCCTTAGCGCCGGCCTGATAAGTGTTTTGTTTTCTCCTTAGCGCCGGGCTGATAAGTGTTTTGTTTTCTCCTTAGCGCCGGGCTGATAAGTGTTTTGTTTTCTCCTTAGCGCCGGCCTGATAAGTGTTTTGTTTTCTCCTTAGCGCCGGCCTGATAAGTGTTTTGTTTTCTCCTTAGCGCCGGGCTGATAAGTGTTTTGTTTTCTCCTTAGCGCCGGGCTGATAAGTGTTTTGTTTTCTCCTTAGCGCCGGCCTGATAAGTGTTTTGTTTTCTCCTTAGCGCCGGGCTGATAAGTGTTTTGTTTTCTCCTTAGCGCCGGCCTGATAAGTGTTTTGTTTTCTCCTTAGCGCCGGGCTGATAAGTGTTTTGTTTTCTCCTTAGCGCCGGCCTGATAAGTGTTTTGTTTTCTCCTTAGCGCCGGGCTGATAAGTGTTTTGTTTTCTCCTTAGCGCCGGGCTGATAAGTGTTTTGTTTTCTCCTTAGCGCCGGCCTGATAAGTGTTTTGTTTTCTCCTTAGCGCCGGCCTGATAAGTGTTTTGTTTTCTCCTTAGCGCCGGGCTGATAAGTGTTTTGTTTTCTCCTTAGCGCCGGCCTGATAAGTGTTTTGTTTTCTCCTTAGCGCCGGCCTGATAAGTGTTTTGTTTTCTCCTTAGCGCCGGCCTGATAAGTGTTTTGTTTTCTCCTTAGCGCTGGCCTGATAAGTGTTTTGTTTTCTCCTTAGCGTCGGGCTGTTTCGTCATCAGGGAGCAGAGCCGCTGTTGTTGGTCGTTTGTAAGAGCTTAGAGGCACAGGCTGCACTGGAAACATTTCCTCCGTCTGTGGAGCGTAGCGATGTGTGTTGCCGCCATTAGACACGCTATGCATTAGCGGCACTTGGCGCGCTAGTGCGCGCTCGTAAGGGCACCAGTGTGGATTGTAATGACGGGCTGCGTGGGGGCGGCGTGTCGGCGCTGGACCCACGCTGTGTGGACCTTGGGCGGGGCGCTCACCTGGTCTGGGTTGCAGGTTCGATATGGAGCAGACTCAGGCCCAGGAAGAGGTGGAGAGGGAGACCAGTCTGCGGGAGAAACTGGCGAGAGAGAAGGACAGACTGACTGGGGACGTGCTCAGCATGCGGCAACAACTGGAGGTACAGAGTGTGTGTGTGTGTGTGTGTGTGTGTGTGCGTGCGTGCGTGCGTGCGTGCGCGCGCGTGTGTGTTTGTGCGTGCGTATGTGCGTGTGTGTGTGTTTGTGCGTGCGTGCGTGCGTGCGTGCGTGCGTGCGTGCGTGCGTGTGTGTGTGTGCGTGCGTGCGTGCGTGCGCGCGTGTGTGTGTGTGTGCAGTGTGCAGTGTGTATGTGTGTGTATGTGTGTGTGTTGAGCTTCTGTACTCTCTCCTCCTGCAGGATAAGGATTTGGAGATGTGCGCTCAGAGCCTGAAGATGGAGCAGCTGGAGGCGGAGCTACAGGATCTCTCCTCCCAGGAGTCTAAAGACGAGGCGTCGCTGTCCAGGCTCAAGAAGCAGCTGCGCGACCTGGAGGCCAAAGTCAAAGACCAGGAGGAGGAGCTGGATGAGCAGGCCGGCGCCATCCAGATGCTGGAGCAGGTACGTCCAGGCCACGCCCATCTGCACACAGGCCACACCCATCACTGCACAGGCCACACCCATTGCACAGGCCACGCCACAACACAACATAACCACACCTGTGACCATTACCACACCCTGACCACGCCCCTCATTCACCAGGCCACACCCATCCACAGGGTATCTTCCTGTCCCACTGGGCCTTCTGTGCAGGGTCAAAGGTTACATGTTTTGCGATACCTCCCCCTTAGTGACCCACAGTGGCAACACTAGAATTGCAGATAATATGTAATGCATTCCCAGGGCGTATTTCTGCTGAGGAAATGGTTCACCAGTGTGCATTTCTCTGCTAACACCCTTTTCCTCTATGCTGTACAACAGGCAGCTCCAGAAACTATACATTATGCTTTTCCCACATGACCCAAAGCACTAACTCCGGTGTGTGAGATTGCCCACATGACCCAAAGCACTAACCCCGGTGTGTGAGATTGCCCACATGACCCAAAGCACTAACCCCGGTGTGTGAGATTGCCCACATGACCCAAAGCACTAACCCCGGTGTGTGAGATTGCCCACATGACCCAAAGCACTAACCCCGGTGTGTGAGACTGCCCACATGACCCAAAGCACTAACCCCGGTGTGTGAGATTGCCCACATGACCCAAAGCACTAACCCCGGTGTGTGAGATTGCCCACATGACCCAAAGCACTAACCCCGGTGTGTGAGATTGCCCACATGACCCAAAGCACTAACCCCGGTGTGTGAGATTGCCCACATGACCCAAAGCACTAACCCCGGTGTGTGAGATTGCCCACATGACCCAAAGCACTAACCCCGGTGTGTGAGACTGCCCACATGACCCAAAGCACTAACCCCGGTGTGTGAGATCCATGTGGTCACATACGTGTGTAATTGGATATGAAACAACATGTCTGCTGACGGTAATCACACCGCAGGTACACAGTAATTACTGTGTAATTATACTCTCTCTCTTTGTGAGGAGACGTTCAATTCTCAGCTGCAGGATATTGCCGAGGATATTGCCGAGGCTGGTGTCTCGGAGGAGCAGGCGTGCTCGAGAGCGGGCAGTCTGTCTGTCCATCCGTCCGTCTTTCAATCCATGCCGCGTCTGTCTGTCTGTCTGTCCCGCAGGCCAAACTCCGGCTGGAGATGGAGATGGAGCGTCTTCGCCACATGCACGGAAAAGAGATTGAGAGCAAGGAGGACGAGGTGGAGGAGATCCGGCAATCCAGCAGTAAGAAGGTAAAACTGCGCAGCTGAAGCTGTGCGTCTCTGTGACTGCCCTGCAGCTGAAGCTGTGTGTCTCTGTGACTGCCCTGCAGCTGAAGCTGTGCGTCTCTGTGACTGCCCTGCAGCTGAGCTGTGTTTCTGTGACTGCCCTGCAGCTGAGCTGTGTGTCTCTGTGACTGCCCTGCAGCTGAAGCTGTGTGTCTCTGTGACTGCCCTGCAGCTGAAGCTGTGTGTCTCTGTGACTGCCCTGCAGCTGAAGCTGTGTGTCTCTGTGACTGCCATGCAGCTGAGCTGTGTGTCTCTGTGACTGCCCTGCAGCTGAAGCTGTGTGTCTCTGTGACTCTGCCCTGCAGCTAAAGCTGTGTGTCTCTGTGACTGCCCTGCAGCTGAGCTGTGTGTCTCTGTGACTGCCCTGCAGCTGAAGCTGTGTGTCTCTGTGACTGCCCTGCAGCTGAGCTGTGTGTCTCTGTGACTGCCCTGCAGCTGAGCTGTGTGTCTCTGTGACTGCCCTGCAGCTGAGCTGTGTGTCTCTGTGACTGCCCTGCATCTGAAGCTGTGTGTCTCTGTGACTCTGCCCTCTAGCTGAAGCTGTGTGTCTCTGTGACTGCCCTGCAGCTGAAGCTGTGTTTCTCTGTGACTCTGCCCTCTAGCTGAAGCTGATGGAAGTGCAGTTGGAGGAGGAATACGATGAAAAGCAGAAAGTTCTTCGGGAGCGAAGAGACCTGGAGTCCAAACTACTGGCTGCACAGGACCAGGTGTGTCTGTGCGTCTGTGTGTCTGTGCGTCTGTGCGTCTGTGTCTGTGTCTGTGCGTCTGTGCGTCTGTGCGTCTGTGCGTCTGTGCGTCTGTGTGTCTGTGTGTCTGTGCGTGCGTGTGTCTGTGTGTCTGTCCAAGTATCCAAGAGCACCTGGTATGCAGGTTTAGGATTAAAATCATAGTGACCAACGTAGATCCTCAACTGAACTGAGATCAGTATAGATTGTTTACTGTACTGAGATCAGTGTAGACTCTGTACTGTACTGAGATCAGTTTGAATGATGTTCTCTGTCCCGTTCCCAGGTTTGTCTGCGGGATGTTGAGGGGGAGAAGCGTTTGAGGAAGGATCTGAAACGCACCAAGGCCCTGCTGGCCGACGCCCACATCATGCTGGACCACCTGAAGAACAACGCGCCCAGCAAGAGGGAGATTGCCCAACTTAAGAACCAGGTGTGTGCTGGGGCCACGCCCACCAGCCCAAAATACTGCACACGTGTACAGTGTGACTGCATGTAGTGTTATCACTGTATAACAACCATGTACAGTGTGATCGAGGCACATACATGTAGCATGATCACTGCATAACAACCATCATGTAGCATGACAACCGTGAAATAGCGTTTCACATGATTACAGTGCGCTCTCACAGTGCGCTCTCAGAGCGAGTTTAGTCAGACACAACCTCTAATATTCAACACCTTGTCTCTCCTGCTTTCTCTTTCCCTCCATCTCTCTTTCCCTCTCTCTCTCTATTTCTCTCTCTCCTTCTGTGTGTCGGCTCTTTCTTCTTCCATCCTTCCCTCTCTCTCGCAATATTAATCTCTTTCTCCTTCTGTTGATCGGCTGTCTTACGTTTTTCCTCTCTCTCTCTCTCTCTCTCTCTCTCTCTCTCTCTCTCTCTCTCTCTCTCTTTCTCTCTCTCTCTCAGTTGGAGGAGTCAGAGTTTACCTGTGCGGCTGCAGTTAAAGCCCGCAGGTCCCTGGAGGTGGACATGGAGGACCTGCATGTGCAGATGGATGATCTCTCCAAGACCAAGCTCGCTGTGAGTACACCCCCCAACCCCCCCTCATCCCTCAAGAACCCCCCCCCCCCCCCCCCCCCCCTCCAAACCCCTCTCTGCACCCCAGAAAGTCCGAAAAATGTCTGGGACTGCAAGTGACAAAATAAAAATAAAAAGATTGACAAAGCTTGTCAATGTCAGTCTGAGCTCCAAGGAGGCAATATAAATCACAACAGTTACCTTGACGGTTTCCATGACGATTCCGCCGACAGTGACTTTGATGGTCCCCATGACGATCATTGTGTCACTTTACTGCTCATTAATCAGAGAGATGAAGAAATAGGTCTCGTGGGCCCCGCCCCCCCGCCCCCCCCGCCCCCCCCGCCCCCCCCCCTCCGCAGGCTGACGGTTCACTTATTAGCTGCTGGAAAAATGGTTTCCACCTTGTAATGATACATTTCCACACTCATTTCTAATTTGAACAAGACGTATCACCTTGAGATACATCACATCACATTAATGACGTTGTCATTGGCTGAGGGGGGAGGGGGGTGGGGGGGGGGGGGGAAAGAGAGCTGTACAGTTGGGTCTGCAGTGTGTTTTTTTAAATGCGGGGGCTAGCGTGTCACAGTAACTGCTCATAGTTGCACGCGTGTTTTGCTGATCTCTGTTGAGCTGAGCTGAACTCTTCGATCGGCCTGTTGATCAGTGCGTTTTTTGGTGCTGTGTGGTCCGTCCATGAGGGGAATTCTGGCATGTTCCGTACAGACAGGACCCCAGACTAAGGCAGATGTGTGAAGAACGCCGTTGATCAGTTTGGTGGGGGTTCGTTTGCCTGAAGGCACAGCTGGACAGACATGATCAGGAAATAAAATCTCTCTTTGCACGGGTGTGTCAGGTTGCTGGGGCGATGTCTTCCCTGTTTATTTAAGGGCGTTGGACTTCACTCAGCATGGCGCTAACATCACAGACTCAGCCTCAAATAGATACAAAGGCAGCTGCCAATTCAACCGAACATGAAAAAACCCAAAAAAGCCAGTTTTCTGTTGTTTTTAAAACCACTGTTTCCAGCATATGCCATTCTAAAAGCTGTGTGATCAAAACAATCTGCTCAGTATCTGGCTGCGTTCTGTTCAGAAAAAAACCCAGCAGATCCTGTGCCTTTCCAGGCTCGTGGTTGGGAACCAGTGTTGCCAGATGCCTGAATTAATTCCCCCCTTAAAAAATTCTGAAAATCTGAGTCCACTCACATCCGCACTTAGTCCACTCACATCCACACCGAGTCCACTCACATCTGCATCTTTTTACACATTTGCATGTTTGCACATGAAAACGTATTAAAGCAGATGACTGCACCTGTGCCAGGTTGTCAAGAAATTACTGCGGTACAATAATTTACTGCGGTGCATATGTGCAGATGCAGGATGCTAATTAACTGATGTATACACTGTATATGCTAATTTATTAAATGGAGCGAAACATGAAACACAGAAAGATAGCAGAGCTGCCTCTGACAGCACTATCCTTCAGCATACAAGCTCAGGGTGTAATTAAGTCATTTTGATAAATGCTATTTAAAACAAAAACAAAAGCCTCTTGCCACTTATCTTGTCAGAAAATGCATATCTGCGCAGTAGTTGTGAAATTGTTGACAAGGGCGACAGCAGGTATGTGAAAATAAATAAAGTCGCGGGGGGTTGTGGGCGAACACGGCAAAAATAGCTTCCGTTATGCTCAGCTAGCAAATTAAATCTGCTGCATTTCAGCTTTTCTCACACTTATTGTCCTTCTGTTAAACGTGATGTTAAGTTTGGCGCTTCCGCCTCTGCAACAAACAGCACAGCAGCGACATCCTCTTTCTCTGTGTGTGCATAAAATATATTTTGTAAAATGGAGGAATAATTAATATTTTATTGGTTCATAAACATTACAGAGAGACTCGATATACTGTCTATGATTTCACACCCCCCCACCCTGCAAGCGAAATAATTCCCACTTAACCCCGTACTTGGTCATAAACTGGACACTTGGCACCATTGTTGTCAGTTGTAGCTAAAAGCTGGCAGAAGTGTTGCTATGCTACTATTTGTCCAATCGGACCCGACTTCACAGAGCTAAAAATAGAGCCGATTCCCGACCTGATCACAGCTTACCATCTAGGCCCAGCGGGGGGTTAGGATGCCGACCCCTAAAACTGACCATGCAGGAATGGGGCCACCCCGGTGTGTGCTGTGGGTCCGATAAAGCCAGTAGGCCGGGATCCCCACAGGGCGTAGTACCCACCCAGGGAGAGAGGGTTTGAGTCATTACAGCCGCTATTTTACTTAAAGAATTCGCTGTTATTCGCTGTAAATAAATAAAATGTAACGTCTTCGGTTCATTGCACATTTCCCAGTGGGGTTCTTCTGTCGGAAGACGAATGACATTGCGTTGTCTCGCTACTAAAGTAATTTATTTTCTCAGTTACGTGATAATGGATTCATTAGCTTCATATATGCATAGCGACATTTTCATTATGTACTAGTGCACCCCGCCACCGACTGCTCCAAACGGCCTCTCTCGCTCTGTTCATATCATTTTAGAAGTAATATCGCACCTGTAATTTTCACAGGGAATTGCGAGCAGCGCTAGTCTAAAGTGTTAATTGGTACGTGTAATTAGTGTTGCTGCTATGTTATTCTGAAATAACTTCTGTCCAATCAGGGAGATGCTTTGTCATAAGGGAGTGTGTTCCACTGAGTGGAGAAGGTTTATAGAAGAGATACGGGAAGGACTAGCGTGCAGGATCTTTAATTAATAGTTTGCAGTTGGATTGGCTTTCTGTTAGAAGTGTGTGTGCAGTCCCACTATAATGCGCTGGATTCATTTCACCTCCTGGCTGTGAAGATCGTCCGAATTTACAGGCACCAGTTGAGCCCTCTGACTTGTGTTATTGCCATGATCAAGGTGTGTGTGTGTGTGTGTGTGTGTGTGAGCGCGTGTGTGAGCGCGCGCGTGTGTGTGCGTGTGTCTCTTTCTGTTGCTGAATATGTGAGTGTTTTTATTCCCACTGGGGAGTTTTTTTCTACCTCAGTTTTTAGGGGTTCAGGTCTGGTTTTTGAGGGTTCAGGCCTGGTTTTTGCCCAGTTTTTCTTTTTGTATTTCCACTGTAAAGTGTCTTTGTGACGGTGTCCCTGTACAAAGCGCTCTCTCTCTCTCTCTCTCTCTCTCTCTCTCTCTCTCTACCTCCTCTTTTCTCTCCTTCCTTCCAACGTGTGGAACAGATTGCCATGGTGGTGTAGTGTCCAGGCTTAAAGGAGTGGTTTATACTGGAGTTTATAGGTGATTGGTGAGAATAGAAGGGCTGAATGGCGTTGTCATTATTTGTTCTTATGTTCTTTATTTGTGTCCTTCATTCTTCCATTTTCTCTTTCCCGCTCTCCCTTCCTCCCTCTCTCCTCCCCTACATCGTCTCCCTCTCCCCCTATCTCTCTCTCCCCCCCTTCATCCTCCCATCCTCTACCTCTATCCTTTCTCTCACTCTCTCTCTCTCTCTCTCCCTCCCTCTCTCTCTTTCTCTCTCTCTCTCGATTTCTCTCACTCTCTCTCTCTCTCTCTCTCTCTCAGCAGGGGTATTAAAAGAAATTATAGCTGGATACACTCTAGAGGACACCTGGAGAATTACACATCCAAATAAAAAGCAGTTCACATGGATGAAGGCGGGGCCTGACAGGGTCAGTGCAGCCTGTCTGGACAGGGTTTATATACTTAGCCATCATAACAACAGGCTAGTGAAGGTGTACATGTCTCCAGTTAGCTTCTCCGATCATCATGCAGTACAGTGTCATATAACTATCTCCCCAGGCCCTCGACAGTCACTGTACTGGAAGTTGAATGTGAGGCTCTTACAAGATGCCACTTTTTGCTCACATTTTATGCAATTTTGGTTGGAATGGAGAGAGAGGAAGGAGGAATTTGAATCCTTAAGTTCGTGGTGGGATGTTGGCAAGTGCCAAATAAGGCATTATCGCCAGCAATATACTGCTTATTCGACAGCAGAGGCTAGGAGAGTGACAAAAAGGCTGGAGGACAGCATTAAAGAAGCTGAGGACCAGCTAATTGAATGCAATGCAGCTGGTCAGCAGCAGAAATTAGAAAGCTTAAGGAGAGATCTGAGATTGTCTCTCCAGGAACGAGAAAAAGGTGCTCTTGTAAGAGCCAGATTTGCTATGGTGAATGAAATGGATGCACCTACCTCCTTTTTCTTTGGCCTGGAGAGAAGGCGGGGGGAAGAAAAGCAGATGCACTGTTTGCGTTTGGCTGATGGGCGGGTCACGTCAGTGGTGAGTGAAATGAGGGAGGGGGCTGTGAATTTTTATAGGGATTTATATGCTGCTGAGGTATGTGATCCTGTTTCTACTGAGGTTTTATTGGGAAATTTGCCCAAGCTTTCAACTGATCAAAGGTCTGACCTTGACTCTCCCATCACTTTTAATGAACTGAGCAAAGCTGTGTCTCAAATGGCCTTGGGTCGAGCCCCAGGGGTTGATGGCTTGCCTGTGGACTTCTACAAAAAGTTCTGGGTAATACTGGGACCAGACTGATACAAGGTTTTGTGCGAGTGCCTGGAGGCAGGTGAGTTGCCACTCAGCTGTCGGAGAGCGGTGCTGACCCTGTTGCCAAAAAAAGGAGACCTAAGCGACCTGAGGAACTGGCGTCCAGTGGCGTTGCTCTGTGTGAATTTAAAATTTATTCAAAGAGCCTAGCAAATAGGCTGAAAGGAGATCTAGAGACAATCATACACAGGGATCAAACATATTGTGTACCAGGCCGCTCCATGCTGGACAATTTACACTTATTGAGGGACATGATGGACTTGGCTGCTCTGTCAGACATGAAGTTTGGGTTCCTGAGCCTAGACCAGGAGAAAGCTTTTGATAGAGTGGACCACAGTTATTTGTTTAACACTTTACGGGCCTTTGGTTTTGGGGAGGTTTTTATTGCAGGTGTGAAACTGCTATATGCCGGGGCCTCTTGTCTGGTTAAGGTAGCTGGGGGGCTGTGTAGGCCAGTGGATATGGGGCGAGGCATTCGACAGGGTTGTCCTCTGTCAGGACAGCTGTATACCCTTGCATTTGAGCCACTTCTTGCTTTAATACGTAGGAATGTGCAGGGCGTGGTGGGGCAGGAAATGGGGTTTAAAGCACCTATAGTCGTGTCTGCCTATGCAGATGATGTTTCCGTTTTGGTCAGGGATAGGCAAGATATCCAGGCATTGGAAATGAGTCTGCGGAAGCATGAAAGGGCCTCCTTATCCGAGGTTAACTGGGAGAAGAGTGGGGCACTGTTATGTGGGGAATGGAGGGAGATAGAAGTTCCAGAACTGCCAGGGAAGCTACGGTGGAGCCGGACAGGCCTGAAGATCCTAGGTGTGTACCTGGGCTCGGAGGGCTGGGTCAAGAAAAACTGGGAGGAGGCTGTCCCAGCAACAGTTAACAAGCTGGAAAAATGGAAGTGGATTCTCTCCCAAGTGTCATACAGGGGTAGGACACTGATAATCAATAATTTAGTGGCGTCAGCCTTGTGGCACAAAGTGTCCATTCTTAACCCGCCTGCAGGCCTTCTGCGGGACATACAGAGGAAGCTCGTGGACTTCTTCTGGACAGGGCACCACTGGCTTAAGGCGGCAGTACACTATCTGCCTGTACAGGAGGGAGGACGGGCTGGTGGATTTTGAAAGCAGGGTGGTGACGTTCAGACTCCAGGCTGCTCAGAGATTGCTGTACAATACGGACATCAGCTGGGGGGACCCGGCACAAGCATTGTTGCGGAGAGCTGGTGGTTTGGGGCTGGACTGCCAAATTTTCCTGATGAGCCAGGAAGACCTTAACATCTCGAGGATGCCGCCATTTTATGGGGCAGTACTGAAGGCCTGGCGTCTGCTCCGACCTCTTCGTGAGGGGGGTATAGAGCCAGGGGCATGGGTGTGGGAGGAGCCCATTTTTCACAACCCACAAATAAGGTTGGAGTGCAACCGCTCTGACCTTATGCGGAGCCGCTTTGTGAGGGCGGGAATTGTAAAACTGGGCCACCTGAGACAGCCAGAAGATGCAGGGTGGAAGACACCTCAACACCTATCTCGGGAGACTGGTATCACCTCATTAAGGCTCCTGGAGAGACTGACAAGTGAGGTGCTGGGTTCATTGCCAGGACCAGTACTGGACTTCTTCAATGAGCCACGGGGGGAGGAGCCGGCCGTGTTCCCCTCCTTGAAATTGGCAGCTGATATGGAGGGCTGGGAGGAGGAGGAAGGGAAGCAGCTTTCTTTTGCCACTCCAAGCCTGGGAAGCTTTGAGGAGGTGGAGGGGAAGGCCCTTTATGCTGCGATGGTAAAGGTTAGGAACATCAGAGCTCTACAGGATGTTAGAGAGCATCAGTGGCAGAGGTACCTGACAGGGCAGAGTATGGCAGGTTTTAGGTGGAGGGTGCTGTACAAGCTCCCCCTCCCCAAGAGGTCAGGGGACCTGCAGTGGAGGGTAATACATGGGGCCCTGGCAACCAATACCTTTCTGTCCAAATTTGAAAAAAATGTGGGGGAGGGCTGTCCTTTTTGTAATCTGTCTGAAACTGTGGTGCATGTATTTGCTGAATGTAGTCGTGTGTCTGCGGTTCTGGCTACGTAGAACGTGCTCTGTGGGAGGATAGGAGTGGTTTTTTCGGTGGGGCTGTATGTACTGGGGCCAAAGTATTCAAAAGGGAAAAAGCGTATTGCTTAACTTTTTATTTGGGCAGGCTAAGTTGGCTATATGGCTCACGAGACGGAACAAAATAAAAGGGTGTGGGCTGGTAGATCCAGTTTTATTGTTTAAGGGGTTGGTCTCTGCGCGCCTTAGGGCTAAGTATGAGTACTATGGTTTTATGAATGACCTTGAGATGTTTCAGAGCATCTGGGGTGTGGAAGGGGCTGTTTGCACGCTCAGGGACGGGGATCTATTTATTTGTATGTTATTGTGGGAGCTATGAAGATGGCAGCAATGCTATGTATTTCTATTTATAGGATGGGTAATGGTCTTTTTATGCAATGTAAGGTACTGTGCATGGGAGGGGGGGGGGGGTCGTTTTTTAATTTGCGTGTGTGTGTGCGTGTGTGTGGCTGTGTGTGTGGTGTAATTTTTTGCTGGTGAGTAGTTTTTAGGGGATATTGGCTAATAAAGGTTGTCAAAAGTCAAAGTCTCTCTCTCTCTCTCTCTCTCTCTCTATCCCCCTCTCTATCCCCCTCTCTCTCTCTCTCTCTCTATCCCCCTCTCTATCCCCCTCTCTCTCTCTCTCTCTCTCTCTCGCTCTCTGCCTTTGTGTCGCTCGTGAATCCCACGGTGGGCAGTGGTTGTCCTTTTTGTGGGGTTAGAGAGACAATTTTTCACTGCTACAAAGACTGTGTGAGACTTCCTCCGCTTTTTAACATGGTCAGTTTGCTGGTGGCTGCTCTTGGGATAATCTTCGCAATTTCTGGTTTTATTTTTGGTATTAAGGCAGGTAAAAAAATGCGAAAAGTGGGCTGTCTGGTCAATTATTTGCTGGGACAGGCTAAAATGGCTGTGTACCTTAGCAGAAAGAAAAAGGTTGATGTTGGGGTAATGGTTAACGTTACTGAAATTTTTAAATCACTTGTAAGATCAAGAATCTCTCTAGATTATGAGTATTATAGTAGAATGCAGGACCTAGGGGTGTTTAAGGATAAGTGGTGCCATGGGGAGGCGGTGTGTAGTCTGCCAGCACAATAAGCTGATGTTGTCAGGAAAATGACGCTCTTTTTGAAATTGTTTGCATTGCATTGTTCTTTTTATTTTATTTTTATTTATTTATTTATTTTTCGCTATTTTTGGGGGATAATGGGGGAATTGGGTACTATTGTCAATAACACAGTGGCTTGTGTATGTAATGTATAATAAAGGTTCTGTTAAAACTCAAAACTCTATCTCTCTCTCTCTCTCTCTCCCTCTCTCTCTCTTTATCTCTCTCTCCCTCCCTCTCCCTCTCTCAGCTGGAGGAGCAGCTGAGCCGTATTCAGAGGGAGAAGAACGATCTGCAGTCTCGCACGGAGGAAGACCAGGAGGACATGAATGAGCTGATGAAGAAGCACAAGGCGGCCGTCTCCCAGGTAACCACTCTCACCTGCGTCTCCCAGGTAACTGGGCTCACCTGCACAACCCCCCCCCCCCCCCCCCCCCGCAGAGTGTGGCCCAATCATTGCTGACATTAAGATGGCATTCATGGGTCCTGCAGTCTGTGGAAGCTCCGGCTGTTGCCCAAAGCTGCAGTGTTGCCCTGCGAGGGAGTGATTGCAGCTCGTGGGGCATCTGTGTTCTCTTAATTTGGAGACAATATGGGGTGAAATAAAAGGAAAACAAATTAAATGCATCTCTCATGGCATCATTTTCTGTGACACCGTTTTAATTTAATCTCCCCGTATTGTGTCTCTCCTGTCAATATGTGGTAATAACTGTGTGGTTGTGTGGGGACCGACACACTCTTCTGTATGTGTGTGTGTGTGTGTGTGATGCCATCGCAGTGTGGGTGGAAGACTCTGAAGCGTTAATCCATTTATGATTAAAAAAACGCTCTGTTCTACGTTGATGAAATTACCGCTGATCTCTCATTCCACTTGTGCCAAATGACATACGCTCGAAAAATATAGAGCAGCTGTTCCCTTTGGTCTGCAGGTGTGTGCAGCTGAACCCTTAATGAAAGCACTTACCTGAAGTATTTCACCAGAAAAGCCCACTCGGCTGCAAGATTTAGTGCACATTAAAACCGTGCGCTGCACATTCTCCACAGCTGCATTTTGTACAATTATTTCCTCACCACGTACATTTCCCTCACACCGTGGCGTTTGTGGCCCTTATGATCGCAGTTCTATTCTGTGTTATAAGCAGCTGATAATTTAGTGGTGTCTCGCGGTGGTTTAGAAACACCCCGGCGAGAGCTTTTAGCTGTTCTGTTGCTTTCAGTACCAAGCCATTTCAGAGGTGCAGCAACGACTCTTTTATACAAAATCTGTAGACACACTTCTTCTTGTGTGCCTAATCCTCTCAGTTTTGGCTGATTCAGGTTTATTTTTATTGTCTTGTAAAGGGATGTTTGCATGAAGAGAGCTACAGGTATATAAGAGGTTTCTGTGTTGTATTGAACCATATTGACCCCAGTGGTAGGTGTGAAAGTGTTCATGATCCATGCCCTTATAGCCCAAGGTACTTTCCTCACAGAGGGGGCAGCTGCCTTCCAGTAGTCACTGAGGGAAAGAGTACCGTGGGCGCCCTTATAATGGGGTGTGGAAATGAGATCAGGCGTGTTCATTGATGCTGGAATAGCCTGGGTGTTTGGTGTGAGCGTCTGTGCTCGTCTATCTTCCCTGACAGTCATCCCAGAACCTGGCGCAGATCAGTGACCTGCAAAGCCAGCTGGAGGAAGCTCTGAAGGACAAACAGGAAGTCCAGGAGAAGGTAACCCCACCCCTGCAACATGTCTACCTGCTGCGAGCATTGTGGGTAATATGGGAATGGCCTGTGCCCTGTTTGTATTTATTTAACCATTGTTTAACTAATCATTATTTAAACCATTATTTAAGTGCCACTGAACTGTATAATCTCTTTAACAAGGGAAAGGGGGCCAGGAAAAATTTTTGGCATGGAAGAGAAAAGCAATTTTGTCAGCGATTTAATATAAACTTGGAACATGGCACTTGCTTATTTGGAGTTTAATTTCTGGTAACTATTTTATTGAAAACCTTGCGATTCAGTTTGTGTGAAAGCCATAACATTCAATTTAAAATATGTACTTGCTTACTGTGACAGTAGGAACCAGGATCCGTGTCGCGTAGCTGCGCTAAGCGTGTGAATGACGTGACCTTTAATGACTCGAGAAGAGAATCTCTGAATCAGCATTTTTGTTTGACTGACCTTTGACCTTTGAACTTCATCCAGCTATTTTCCGAAGTATAAAATTAAACAGAAAAACCTGCACGCCTCTCTTTCCCTTTGATCTTCACATCAAGACTTGGAGGAAAACAGACTGATCGAGTGCATGAAACGTCATCCTGTCCTTGCACAAAATGGCGTTGAGATTATTATTAACATGTTCTACCACCCAGCAGAAATTAGGTGCCGGTGCCTAGAACTGCATCACCGCTCATTTTCCATTGGTCGATAAATTAATTTTGAAAGAACTGCTGAAAACCATTCAAGCCTCCACTGGCTGGAACAATGAACACCTTCAGCATCTGCATGTGGCAACTGGGGCCATGATAGAGTAGACCATCTACAGAAAGCCAGGGCCATGATGGAGTAGAAGATCTACAGAAAGCCAGGGCCATGATGGAGTAGACCATCTACAGAAAGCCAGGGCCTTAATGGAGTAGAAGATCTACAGAAAGCCAGGGCCATGATGGAGTAGACCATCTATAGAAGGCCAGGGCCATGATAGAGTAGACAGTAGACCATCTACAGAAGGCCAGGGCCATGATAGAGTAGACCATCTATAGAAGGCCAGGGCCATGATAGAGTAGACCATCTACAGAAAGCCAGGGCCATGATGGAGTAGACCATCTATAGAAGGCCAGGGCCATGATAGAGTAGACAGTAGACCATCTACAGAAGGCCAGGGCCATGATAGAGTAGACCATCTACAGAAGGCCAGGGCCATGATAGAGTAGACCATCTACAGAAGGCCAGGGCCATGATAGAGTAGACCATCTATAGAAGGCCAGGGCCATGATAGAGTAGACCATCTCCAACATATGTGGAATATGTTGGGAAAACTCAGCCTTGTATAAATTCCAGCTCTTCATTCAGAATTGTAGTGTACAAATGCCTTTTTTCATTTAAGCCACCAATGTTGTAGAGTGTTAGTTTTTAATAATACGTATATGAGCTAACCACTAAAAACATCCCTGGTTTAAGGTGTTGATCTTAAACAACTTGCTGTCACCCTATTAAAATCCTCATTCGATATCACAGTACTTTATGGAGAGATTTTATTCTGTCCACAAATTTGGACTAGTGATTTATCCACAGAATCAAATGCAAATATATTTTGCCAAAGGTGAAAGTGCAGAATCTGTTTTTCTTCTGCAGTTTTTCATATAAAATAGTCTTACTGAAATTGAGCACACATTCTGGACTCTGGTGTAGGTCTTTAATTATTGATTAGAAAGACTCTGTAATCAAATATTCACTGAGGTAGGCTGCCCTGGGCTGAACTCATGCTCAGCACTGAGCAGATCGTGTTAAACACACCCCATGGAAAAGGAAAAACCTCATGCATTTCAAGTTGACACTGTCTGGTTATGACCGGTTAAGACCAGTTGTGACTGAGTGAGAGTGAGTAGTTATGACCGGTTAAGACAGGTAGTGGCTGTTTGAGACCGGTTAAGAGACCGGTTAAGACAGGTTAAGACAGGTTAAGACTGGTTATGACTGGTAGCGACTGGTTATGACCGGTTAAGACAGGTAGTGACTGAGGGAGAGTGACTGGTTATGACCGGTTAAAACCGGTATTGACTGGTTATGACTGGTTAAGACCAGGAGTGATTGGTTATGACTGGTTATGACTGGTTAAGACCGGTAGTGTCTGGTTATGACCGGTTATGACTGGTTAAGGCCGGTAGTGACTGAAGGCTGTTGCTTGGTCTCTTCCAGCTGCAGGGTCTGCAGAGCCAGCTGGACTTCCAGGAGCAGTCCATGGTGGAGAAATCTCTGCTGAGCCGGCAGGAGGCCAAGATCCGGGAGGTGGAGACCAAGCTGGATTTTGAGAAGACCCAGAGCAAGCGTCTGGAGGTGAGGTGCCAGACAACTTTGTGTGTGTGTGTGCGTGCGTGCGTGCGTGCGTGCGTGCATGCGTGCGTGCGTGTATATGTGTGTATGTGTATGTGTATGTCTGTGTGGTGGGGGTGGGGGAGGGGATACAGTGGGGACCAACAGTCTGAGTCCTGGTTGTTTTCATTATTTAACAAAGAATAATGCAATTGTGATACTCCAATTACACTTGTCATTCAAGAATACATTATTGAGAACAGCTACAAAGCTAAATTTTAACACATTTCTGAAACGCTCGTATGGAATGGGAAGCTATGTGAATATCTGGTTCGTCCACCGTAAAGTAAGAGTTTTTCTATTCATTGTCACACCCTTTATTCCATTCAAATGTTATCAAATGTGTGTTCCTACAGCTCAATATGCAAAGATTAGGCTGGGTTTTTCTGTGAAGCGTATTGTGACAACTAGTTGTGAAATGCGCTATATAAATAAATATTGATTTGATTTGAAAGATCTGGGCTATAACAACTAAAACCACCTATTAATTGACTAAATCTGCCATTCTACTCATTAATGTCCATACTACTAGTGCTCTTACATTATAAACACCTACACACTTTGTTTTTGCTTATATTATGAGAAAATAATGTATTCTTGAATAAGAAGTATACACAGAGTATCATAATTGGATTAGCTCTTGAAGTAATGAAAGCAATCAGTCTTATCAGGTTTTTTGTCTCTACTATATATCAGAAAATAAAGTCAGAGAGTGAGCGAACCAACCCGTAGCTTCTGTGAGCCGGTCAGCTCCTCCATAACCGTGACCACTTTGCGTTCTGACCTGCACGTCTGTCCGTCCGTCCGTCCGTGTGTCTTGGCAGAGCCTGGTGGCGAGGCTGAAGGAGAACTTGGAGAAGCTGACGGAGGAGCGGGACCAGCGGGGCTCCGGGGAGAGCCGGGAGAAGGAGCAGAACAAGAGGCTGCAGCGGCAGATCCGAGACGTGAAGGAGGAGATGGCCGAGCTCTCCAAGAAAGAGGCGGAGGCCAGCCGCAAGAAACACGAACTGGTGAGGGACACGGGTTTGAATCCAGTATGAACTGGTGAGGGACACGGGTTTGAATCCAGTATGAACTGGTGAGGGACACGGGTTTGAATCCAGTATGAACTGGTGAGGGACACGGGTTTGAATCCAGTATGAACTGGTGAGGGACACGGGTTTGAATCCAGATCAGTCCTTCTGTGGAGACCTGTGGGCCAAATGCTTTAGTGACCTTTTCATTATTGTAGTGTTCATAATGGTTTAGGTATTTACTCTGTTCAGTATTGTTGGGGTGATGGTCGAGGTTTAGGTATTTACTCTGCTCAGTATTGTTGGGGTGATGGTTAAGGTGGTTTAGGTATTTACTCTGCTCAGTATTGTTGGGGTGATGGTTAAGGTGGTTTAGGTATTTACTCTGTTCAGTATTGTTGGGGTGATGGTTAAGATGGTTTAGGTATTTACTCTGTTCAGTATTGTAGGGGTGATGGTTAAGATGGTTTAGGTATTTACTCTGTTCAGTATTGTTGGGGTGGTGGTTAAGGTGGTTTAGGTATTTACTCTGTTCAGTATTGTAGGGGTGATGGTTAAGATGGTTTAGGTATTTACTCTGTTCAGTATTGTAGGGGTGATGGTTAAGATGGTTTAGGTATTTACTCTGTTCAGTATTGTTGGGGTGATGGTCGAGGTTTAGATATTTACTCTGTTCAGTATTGTTGGGGTGATGGTTAAGGTGGTTTAGGTATTTACTCTGTTCAGTATTGTTGGGGTGATGGTCGAGGTGGTTTAGGTATTTACTCTGTTCAGTATTGTTGGGGTGATGGTCGAGGTTTAGGTATTTACTCTGTTCAGTATTGTAGGGGTGATGGTTGAGGTTTAGGTATTTACTCTGTTCAGTATTGTTGGGGTGATGGTTGAGGTTTAGGTATTTACTCTGTTCAGTATTGTTGGGGTGATGGTTGAGGTTTAGGTATTTACTCTGTTCAGTATTGTTGAGGTGATGGTTAAGATGGTTTAGGTATTTACTCTGTTCAGTATTGTTGGGGTGATGGTTGAGGTTTAGGTATTTACTCTGTTCAGTATTGTTGGGGTGATGGTTAAGATGGTTTAGATATTTACTCTGTCCAGTATTGTTGGGGTGATGGTTAAGGTGGTTTAGGTATTTACTCTGTTCAGTATTGTTGGGGTGATGGTTGAGGTTTAGGTATTTACTCTGTTCAGTATTGTTGGGGTGATGGTTGAGGTTTAGGTATTTACTCTGTTCAGTATTGTTGAGGTGATGGTTAAGATGGTTTAGGTATTTACTCTGTTCAGTATTGTTGGGGTGATGGTTGAGGTTTAGGTATTTACTCTGTTCAGTATTGTTGGGGTGATGGTTAAGATGGTTTAGATATTTACTCTGTCCAGTATTGTTGGGGTGATGGTTAAGGTGGTTTAGGTATTTACTCTGTTCAGTATTGTTGGGGTGATGGTTGAGGTTTAGGTATTTACTCTGTTCAGTATTGTTGGGGTGATGGTTGAGGTTTAGGTATTTACTCTGTTCAGTATTGTTGAGGTGATGGTTAAGATGGTTTAGGTATTTACTCTGTTCAGTATTGTTGGGGTGATGGTTGAGGTTTAGGTATTTACTCTGTTCAGTATTGTTGGGGTGATGGTTAAGATGGTTTAGGTATTTACTCTGTTCAGTATTGTTGGGGTGATGGTTAAGGTGGTTTAGGTATTTACTCTGTTCAGTATTGTTGGGGTGATGGTTAAGATGGTTTAGGTATTTACTCTGTTCAGTATTGTTGGGGTGATGGTTAAGATGGTTTAGGTATTTACTCTGTTCAGTATTGTTGGGGTGATGGTTGAGGTTTAGGTATTTACTCTGTTCAGTATTGTTGGGGTGATGGTTAAGATGGTTTAGGTATTTACTCTGTTCAGTATTGTTGGGGTGATGGTTAAGATGGTTTAGGTATTTACTCTGTTCAGTATTGTTGGGGTGATGGTTAAGATGGTTTAGGTATTTACTCTGTTCAGTATTGTTGGGGTGATGGTTGAGGTTTAGGTATTTACTCTGTTCAGTATTGTTGGGGTGATGGTTGAGGTTTAGGTATTTACTCTGTTCAGTATTGTTGGGGTGATGGTTGAGGTTTAGGTATTTACTCTGTTCAGTATTGTTGGGGTGATGGTTGAGGTTTAGGTATTTACTCTGTTCAGTATTGTTGGGGAGATGGTTAAGATGGTTTAGATATTTACTCTGTTCAGTATTGTTGGGGTGATGGTTGTGGTTTAGGTATTTACTCTGTTCAGTATTGTTGGGGTGATGGTTAAGATGGTTTAGGTATTTACTCTGTTCAGTATTGTTGGGGTGATGGTTAAGGTGGTTTAGGTATTTACTCTGTTCAGTATTGTTGGGGTGATGGTTGAGGTTTAGGTATTTACTCTGTTCAGTATTGTTGGGGTGATGGTTGAGGTTTAGGTATTTACTCTGTTCAGTATTGTTGGGGTGATGGTTGAGGTTTAGGTATTTACTCTGTTCAGTATTGTTGGGGTGATGGTTAAGGTGGTTTAGGTATTTACTCTGTTCAGTATTGTTGGGGTGATGGTCGAGGTTTAGGTATTTACTCTGTTCAGTATTGTTGGGGTGATGGTTAAGGTGGTTTAGGTATTTACTCTGTTCAGTATTGTTGGGGTGATGGTTAAGGTGGTTTAGGTCTTTACTCTGTTCAGTATTGTTGGGGTGATGGTTAAGGTGGTTTAGGTATTTACTCTGTTCAGTATTGTTGGGGTGATGGTTAAGGTGGTTTAGGTATTTACTCTGTTCAGTATTGTTGGGGTGATGGTTAAGATGGTTTAGGTATTTACTCTGTTCAGTATTGTAGGGGTGATGGTTAAGGTGGTTTAGGTATTTACTCTGTTCAGTATTGTAGGGGTGATGGTTAAGGTGGTTTAGGTCTTTACTCTGTTCAGTATTGTAGGGGTGATGGTTAAGGTGGTTTAGGTATTTACTGTTCAATGTTGCATCCCAACAGGAAATGGATATTGAGAGCTTGGAAGCAGCCAATCAGAGCCTCCAGGCAGACCTCAAATTGGCTTTCAAGAGGATCGGTGATCTCCAGGCCGCCATTGAGGACGAGATGGAAAGTGACGACAATGAGGACCTCATCAACAGGTGGGTCCCCTCTGTGGGTCCCCTCTTTGAGTCCCCCATCAGTCAGTAGGTTCCCCTTTGAGCACCCCAGTATGACCCAGAGGCATTGGGGAAAAGGGGTGTGATGGGATGACCCAGAGGCATGGGGAAAAGGGGTGTGATGGGCCGGCCTTGCTCCAGCTCGGCACTGGAGAGGGGTATAATGACCCATGATTCCAACTCTGTGGATATTAGTGAGAAATATGCTGCCATTGGTTGATGTGTACAACTGTAATTGTACAGTTGCATTGCAGGTACAGTATGTTGCTGGGTTTTGATTCAGATTCTGTGATGCATTTCTCAATTTGCTTTATCGTTCATTAAATGCCAGTTTATGAGTAAACATGCTTTTCGGGTGAAGATACCATGTACCTCATATTGATTACAAGTTGCAAATTAGATCAATTAAGACTTAAAAAGTACAGACATCATGTTTTAAACACTTGAGAGTGCTGTTCACCCACCTGATCTGGTGAAAGAAGTTTTGGGTCAACCAATCAGAAATCATAATCATCCCAGCTCTGGTCCCTTCATATTTATGTTCATATTCACACTAAGGATAAAAACCTTGCCCTGCGTATCTTTAGAGATTAAATCTCCTTCTCTCCGTCTCGTTAGGTGAAGCTGTCGCAGGTGTCGCACTGTTTCCTGGTGTTGTTTGAGTTCCTCTCGCTTTGTTTTCTCTTGTGTTTCATTGGTTCTGAGTTGTTTTTGTTTAGTTTTGTTTTGTTGTCGTTGCGGGGTCGGTCCCAGTGAGAGATGGTATCTGCTCCTCGCAGGCGAACATCGCTGAAAATCAGCGACATGTTTGTTTGTGTCGCGTCTCCTCGCAGTAGGAGAGAGGGAGTTTGGGAGCCGGGGGTTAGGGACGAGACCCACTGCTGAGTCACAGCCCAAAAATACACAACAATTCCCGTCTCATTTGGGGGAAAGAACCGGAAACCAAACAAGTGGTGATTTCAGAACCTGGGGGGTATACTACGAAGCAGGATTACTGAGTTAGCTGGATAACTGCACTGAGTAAGAGAAGCAGGATTACTGAGTTAGCTGGATAACTGCACTGAGTAAGAGAAGCAGGATTACTGAGTTAGCTGGATAACTGCACTGAGTAAGAGAAGCAGGATTACTGAGTTAGCTGGATAACTGCACTGAGTAAGAGAAGCAAGATTACTGAGTTAGCTGGATAACTGCACTGAGTAAGAGAAGCAGGATTACTGAGTTAGCTGGATAACTGCACTGAGTAAAACACGGAACCCTCCCAAATCTGGAACAAGGACTGAAGTGAAAAGAGCTGTTCTGGGTTTTACTCTGTGCAGTTATCCAGCTAACTCAGTAATCCTGCTTTGTGGAATACCCCCAAGTCCTCCTCCTCCTCCTCTCTCTCTCTCTACCGCATTGTGGGGTGTTTCACTTGATTTCTTTTTTTGCATTTTTCTGTTGTTTTTTACACCTTTTCAGTTTAGTATGTTTTCTCATTTGTTATTTTTCTATTTCTCCTTGTTCCGTTTTCTTGTTCTTGTCTCCCATCTGTTGCTGATACCAGTTTACAGGACATGGTGACCAAATATCAGAAACGAAAGAACAAAACGTGAGACCGGGAGTGCCTCTACCATTCCCCTTTTTGCTACTGTCCTTGTTTTAGCTTTTTTACAGTAATCACTGTTTTAATCATCCATTGGTCTTTGCCAGATAAGGATGCAGTACTCAGTAAACTTTCAGTGAAGGCCTATAACCCCTTTCATTTAAAAAATTAAATTATTACACAACTAATACATATAACCTGTTAAATTACTTATTCTGTACATATAGGGAGGCATATATAATCTTTTAAATTCAGTCTTTTATATTGAATTTGCAATTAAACCTCACTAGAAATATTTCTGTGAGAATATTAGTCTTGTATATAACAGTTTTTTACACAGTGCATTTGACAAGTGCAGTAATGCTCAGTGTTGTATGTAACACAGGTATATAGAGTGTCCATGATCTTGTATATAAACAATAAAATTACGGTTTACACACGAGGTCACAGGAAGTGTACTGAGGCTGCATCTTTGTCAGCGCTCCATTAGCTCCTCCCCCTCACCTGGCGTGATGTCGCATGCCTTATCACCTGCATGTCACTGACAACGGGCTTCTCCGAACAAAGCCCCTCCCTCACATGTCACTCACGTACAAGCCCCACCCCCCACCCATAACTTTACTCCTAGCCTCATCCCTGTACTCCTTGCCCCGCCCACTTATCACGAGCTGCCAGTGTTGCCCACAATTTCACACAAGGTAACCAGTGAAATAAGTTTCTAAATGCAGGTAAGTGGTACCTCCCTGACCACCCCTGGTTGACACCCCAAACGTGTTTAGATTTGCCCGGTCAGACGTGACTATCCGGTGTTGGAATCCGCAACGAGGACTGAAACTCAATTATTCTGTTATTTGCCCATGAACTTGTGAATCCATCACTTGGATCAGTATTCAAAGTGATTGTTAATCTGGAGAGAAAGTTGCTGAGGAAGAATAAGTAAAAATCCAAAAGTTTTATTATTTTCTGATCAATATTCATGAAGGAGAGGCCCCGGAGCAGAGCGCAGAGTTTGCAGATAATTCACTGATGTTATCGGTTTCTCCTTCCTGAGAGAGTGAGAGTGCACATTTCTACAGGGTGAGTCATTACTTATGTGGAAAGAAGGACAGAGGACAAAAACAGAGTTCAAATAAAGACAGAGGGGCGTTATGAAGCACCCACCCGTCTAGCCCTGTTGGAGCAGCAGGCCGGTCAGAGGTTGGGTGAATTTTTCAGGAGGGTTCAGTTCTGGGGGATTGATGTTGTTAGACAGGTGAAGGGTCCGTCACAGGTGAGAGGAAGCTTGATTCTCATCTCATATCAACTTTAGACCCACCACCTATCTCTCAACAATGGACTGATCCCAGACCCCCCCCCCCCCCCTCCTATCTCACCACAATGGACTGATCCCAGACATCACTAGACTCTTCTGATACTCTCCTTCTTAACTACAAGACGTTCTGCAGGGCACCAGTAGTTTGCGCCGCTACAGTACAGAATGACAATTAGCTCAGTGTTGTACTTGCTCACGGCTTCCATTGGTGAATTATGAACAACAAAATTGGATGCTGTCAAAATTTCAATGTCAACGGGAGGGAGGCGGAACTTTGAGTATTAAGAATACGGATCTGAGAACTTGATGGGTTTCAATGGCCTGTGCCTACTGTCCAGAGATTTGACCCCTGACCCTGACATCTGACTGTGCACGCTAGCCCGGTTTTCGTTCTTGTTCCTGTAAGAGGCTGAAGTGACAGGAAATGTCTCCCTTTTACAGGAGGCACCAGAGACTGCCCCCTAACTAACTAACTATGGCGTGCTGGAGATACCGCCGCTAACTATGGCGTGATACAGTGAGTACTGTGATGTCATAGTGCTGGAGATACCGCCAGAGACTGCCGCTAACTACAGCGTGCTCACAGAGATACAGCAAAGGTTCTGCAGCCATTTTGGCTCTTGCTCCATCGAGTGTGGATTCCAGAACACGTTTCCCACGGCTTGCCTTTAGGCTGAAAGAGATTCACTGTCTGCTTTCCTGAATGTAAAACCCACCTCCCGCTGGTGGCTCAAGCGCTGCACACTGATGTCGGTCTAACATTCGCTGACCCTGTCATGACCCGACTCATTGGCCAAGACGAAATGGGAGATACACGCAGTTAGAGGAGGAAACATACCTACATTTATTACAAGTATAACAACTGTATAATACCTGTAGATTCTCGGCCAATGTGTATCTGTTTTTATCATATCCAGGACTGGCATCATCACCAGTAATGGAACAGAGAGAGAGAGAGAGAGATGGGGAGGGAGAGAGATGGAGAGAGAGAGAGATGGAGAGAGAGAGATGGGGAGAGAAATAGATTTTTTAAATGAGGCAGTTAGGCGTCTAGTTGATGCTCTTACCCAGAGTGACTTACACAGCGTATCCTGTTATAGAGATGTTGTATAGATGGATATTTACTGAAGCACTTAAAGTTTAAGTACCTTTAGCTCAAGGGTAGAACAGCAGTGTCAGACCAGGGAACTCAAACCTACCCATCATGCAACACTGCCGCCCGATAATTACTGAACATGGGAACACAGGCTTCCCTCCTTCGACAGATGAATGAAGGGGAGCTCCTCTTTCTTTCTTTCTTTCTTTCTTTCTATCGTTCTTTGAAAGACGAAGTGCGGTCGGTCTCACTCCGAAGACCTCCGTATGCCGTACCAACGGTCGCTGCCCCCCGCGTTCAGATTGTCCCCCGCGTTCAGATTGCCCCCCCGCGTTCAGATTGCCCCCCGCGTTCAGATTGCCCCACGCGTTCAGATTGCCCCCCGCGTTCAGATTGCCCCCCGCGTTCAGATTGCCCCCCCGCGTTCAGATTTTGACGCGAGCCTCTTTTAGGAGACGTCATCTAGGAGACGGTGCGCTCGGCCCGCATCCGAAACTCCGGGGGAACGAGCGAGTGAGCGAGCGAGCGAGCACGGTCCCCCGGCTACTCAGTATTCCGCGTGTCGTCGCGCGGATGTTTATGCGCACAGAGTTCAGCTCAGCGGAGAGACGGGGGCCGATCCATACGCTGTAATGATAAATGTAACCCGGTGTAACAGAGATATGCAGGCGATGGAGGCAGATTGTCACACACAATTAATGTCCCCCCCCCCCCCCCCCCGCGCGCCCCCACCCCCCACCCCCGCTCTGTTTGGGGTCCCTCCCCCTGGGCTTCACCAGCCCTTTAACTAATGTCATGCGACTGTAGATATAAATTGTGTGTGACACCGTGTGTGAAAAGCCCAGCGATAACAGAGCGGCTGCACTCCTCCCACAAATAACCCCCCCCCCCTCCCTCCCCAGCATAGCACTCTGGACCCCCCCCCCCCAGGATGTGTAGTGAGGTGGGGGTGGGGGGTGGGGGTGGGGGTAACTCCTGGCTCCCTTCATTAATCACCCCTGGGGGGGGGGGTAAATTAGAAAATTCCGTAGTAACGAATCACTGATGGGTTTTCCGATTAATTGAACAGAACAGAGAACAAAACAACACTGTGTATATACACACACACACTATACATACTATATATACACTACACTACACACACTATACACACTATATAGACACTACACACACTATACGCACACACACTATATAGACACTACACACACTATACGCACACACACACACACACATACGCACACTATATACACATTGTACACACACACACACACACACCCTAGGGAGAAGGCTGAAGAGATTCACAGGGGTTAGCGGCAGGCGAGGTGGGATATTTGTAATCCAAAGCGGCAGGCCAAGTGTAGATTTTACTTGGGTTGGGGAAAAAAAACCTAAAATGTAAATCCGGTGTTTGATTTTCGCCAGAGGATATGAGTAAGCAGGAACACCGTGCGGGGCGCTCGCTACCTTTCCTTTACCTCCAGCTGCTCGGCTCGACCTCCTATTATAGAGCCAAAACAGAGCCACACCTTTACCTGCACACACAGCAACACCTTTACTTGCACATAGAGCAACACCTTTACCTGCCCACAGAGCACACCTTTACCTGCACACAGAGCAACACCTTTACCTGCACACAGAGCCACACCTTTACCTGCACACAGAGCACACCTTTACCTGCACACAGAGCCACACCTTTACCTGCACACAGAGCACACCTTTACCTGCACACAGAGCACACACCTTTACCTGCACACAGAGCAACACCTTTACCTGCACACAGAGCCACACCTTTACCTGCACACAGAGCACACCTTTACCTGCACACAGAGCACACCTTTACCTGCACACAGAGCAACACCTTTACCTGCCCACAGAGCAACACCTTTACCTGCACACAGAGCCACACCTTTACCTGCACACAGAGCACACCTTTACCTGCACACAGATCAACACCTTTACCTGCCCACAGAGCACACCTTTACCTGCACACAGAGCACACCTTTACCTGCACACAGAGCACACCTTTACCTGCACACAGAGCACACCTTTACCTGCACACAGAGCAACACCTTTACCTGCACACAGAGCCACACCTTTACCTGCACACAGAGCACACCTTTGCCTGCACACAGAGCAAACCTTTACCTACCCCACAGAGCACACCTTTACTTGCACACAGAGCACACCTTTACCTGCCCACAGAGCACACCTTTACCTGCCCACAGAGCCACACCTTTACCTGCACACAGAGCACACCTTTACCTGCACACAGAGCACACCTTTACCTGCACACAGAGCAACACCTTTACCTGCACACAGAGCCACACCTTTACCTGCACACAGAGCACACCTTTACCTGCACACAGAGCACACCTTTGCCTGCACACAGAGCAAACCTTTACCTACCCACAGAGCACACCTTTACTTGCACACAGAGCACACCTTTACCTGCCCACAGAGCACACCTTTACCTGCCCACAGAGCCACACCTTTACCTGCACACAGAGCACACCTTTACCTGCACACAGAGCAAACCTTTACCTACCCACAGAGCACACCTTTACTTGCACACAGAGCACACCTTTACCTGCCCACAGAGCACACCTTTACCTGCCCACAGAGCCACACCTTTACCTGCACACAGAGCACACCTTTACCTGCACACAGAGCACACCTTTACCTGCACACAGAGCACACCTCCCTGTTTCCTCCATTAGATCCCTCTGTCCCCTGTAACTGAATGTAAACGAGTTTAGCCTCCTAGCCTAGCCTAGCATGATCTGCCTGGATCCTTCTGACTAAATGCACAGCTACAACGCAGTGATGCTGTAGTGCGACTGTGTTTCGGGGCGCCCCCTGTGTTTATTTTTTGGGATACCCCCATGGATAACACAGTGGGATATTATTGGGGTGCCCCCCCCCCCCCCAGTAATCCAGTGTGTATAATAATTTGGTGTTCCTCCCCGTTAACCTGACGCATGTTTCGGGGTTGCCCCGGATAACCCAGCTCGTGTGTGACCTCTGACCCCCATCCACCCATGTGACCTCACTAACCCTCATACACCAATACGACACCGATGGGGGGGGGGGGAGGGTCGCTGGGTTCTAACCCCGACCCCCCCCTCCCTCTCTCTGCCCCAGTGAGGGGGGGTTCGGGTACGGACTCCGAGGTGGACGATCGTGTGGACGGCGTGAAGTCCTGGCTCTCCAAAAGCAAGGGCTCCTCCAAGAACCTGTCAGATGATGGAAGCTTAAAGGGGTTCAGGTCAGTGTGTGTTGGGGTCCCGTCCCATCCTTTACTGACTCCGCCCACTTAATCATGGGACCCCCCCCCCCCCCCCCCCACCCCCCCATCTCCACTGTCCCTTATTTAGGGGCATAATCCGCATCACCCCCCACCCTTCTAAAAAGCGTTGACTGGTTGTAAATGAGATGGTTAGTAATGCATTTGGACTGAAGCAGAGATGAGTTTCCATCATTAGGGCTCCCCTGATGGGGTGTATTCTTTCTTCCTGGATGAATTTAAACAGTCACACTTGCAGAGCAGTTAAAACTTCTCCAAACTTCGTTCTTGCATCCCCCCCCCCCCCATTTATTATTGTTTATTATGAATATGAGAGCTTTACCCTTTTAGAGAATAGGTATTATTTTGTAATTTTTATTAAAAAAAAGTCAGTGTTCTAGTACTTCAGCATTAGAATGTTCAGGTAAGAAGGGGGCGGCTTAGTCAGGACACTGACTCCTATCGTAAGCCCTCATTTGAAGGGTTAATGCAGGACGTTTCAGGGAGATTCGGAATTAACGTTGCTGGAATGATTCCATGCAGGAAGTGCTGGCCTCTCTGTGGTGGAGACACCCCCCCCCCCCCCCCAGAGGCACGTTCCACACCCCTGTCTGTTATGCCCTGAATAATTAACAGCAAGGCGTGAAAAATAGCTTCAGAGCAATCCTCTCAGAGTTTATTACATTTCATTCATCTTCTCTCTCTCTCTCCTGCCCCCTCTCCCCCTCTCTCTCTCTCTCTCCCGCTCCCTCTCCTCCTCTCTCTCTCTTCCGCCCCCTCTCTCCCTCTCTCTCTCTCTCTCTCTCCCGCCCCCTCTCCCCCTCTCTCTCTCTCTCTCTCTCTTTCCCGCCCCCTCTCCCTCTCTCTCCCTATCCCCCCTCTCTCTCTCTCGCTCTCTCTCTCTCTCTCCCTATCCCCCCCCTCTCTCTCTCTCTCCCTATCCCCCCTCTCTCTCTCTCTCCCTATCCCCCCTCTCTCTCTCTCTCTCTCCCTCCCCTCTCTCTTTCTCTCTCTCCCGCCCCCCCCTCTCCCTCTTTACCTATCTCTCCCTGCCTCCCCCCCCCTCTCTCTCTCTCTCTCTCTCTCTCTCTCTCTCTCTCTCTCTCTCTCTCTCCCTCCCTCTCTCTCTTCCGCATGTACAGTCCTGCAGACTCTGTAGCTTTGAGGGTGAGAATCTGATTGTGTTAAACGCTGTAGATTAAAATGAGCTGCTACATTAGCATGTATATCTATCTGATCAACACGTTTGGCTGTCCTGAAATTCAATTAGACTTATATTAGATTTATTTCTGCTCCCCTGTAACCTTTGATGAATGTATTTAGTTTATGTGTTCAGTATCTCGCTCGAGCCCCACAGTGTATGGTAAGCTCAGTCTTCTCTCCTGCTGGCCGGGACTTTAAGCTTTAATCATTACTGCCACCTTTAGTCTTCCAACCAAAACCTGAATTACACCTCCTCTTATACCTCTGCTCTGTTATCATCCACCTCTTTCTGTTTGAGTTTGTTATTTATCCATCTTTACTTTCTCTCTCTTTTCCCCCTTTCTTTCTCCTCCTCCATCTCCCATCTGTTTTTTTGGGTTTTTCGTGCCACGCCCCCGTTCCCTCCCCAGATACGCTGCAAACGCAGACGCCAAAGAAGGGAAAGAGTGGAAAGAGGGTAAGGAATGGAAGGAATGTGTGAAAGACGGAAAGGAGGTGGAACAGTGTAGGCCTGTGTCTGTGATGAGCTCACTGAGCTACCGGAGGCGCAGTACCCTGAAGGGCCCGCTAGGGGGGCGATGGAGACGAGGGCTGTCTGAAGGAGCAGCAGTCTGACGCTCAGGACCTCTCCTCCCTGCGTAAGAAGCCCAAACCGGGGGGAGAGCTGGGGGATCGGGCCTCTGTGATCTCCCAGGCCTACAGCGAGGCCTCACTCCGAGCCAGGAAGGGGCTGGAGAGTCGCTGCTCTGAGCTGGAGTTCGACCGGGAGTCCTGCGTCTCCTCTCTGGCGCCCAGCCGAGCGTCCACGCGCGGCGAGTACGGCGGGAAGTCGGCGCTCGGCTTCGGCTCGTCCAGCCCCCTCGGCTCCCGCCGCAGCGTCGTTTCGCGGCTGGACGACGATGAGCGAAGCACGGCGACGAGCCCCGCCCTGAGCCGCCGCTCCCTGATGCTGTCCCGCAGCCCGGGGGCGGAGTCTCGCGCCTCGCTGGCGCGTAGCTGCCGGCTCAGCGAGTTTGGCGGCTTCGACGACGACGCGCTGAGCGTGGCGTTCACCGAGGGCGGACGCTCCAGCGCCTACAGCCCCCACTCCACGGGGCGGAGCCTATCCGTGCCTGCCCAGCCACGCCCCTCCTCTTCCTCTACCTCCGTCGCCATGGGCAACGACACCTCCGACGTCAAGCCGGTCACTCACCGCAACTATCTGGATCCCGACCTCGAGGCCGCCATTAACGAGGTCCTGAGTTTTAAACCAATCAAATTCAAGCGCACCAGCCTGGAGGACTCTGAACAGGAAGGGGAGGGGCTAAGGAGCGGTCGTGGGACCTCCTCCTCCGCCACGTCCCTACGACGGTCCGCCTCCGTCATGGAGTTCAGCCGGCCAATCAGCAGCTGCTCCACCCGCAGTGACCGCAGCCGCAAGGCCAAGAAGAAGAAGAAGACGGCAAAGAGACGGAGCCACAGCTCGGACTCCTCAGACTCTGGCTCCTCCTCTTCCTCCTCGTCCGAAGACCGCCGCAAGAAAGGCTCCAAGAACAAGGGGAAGAAGTCGAAGAAGAACGACAAGAAGAAGAAGAAGAAGTCCTCTTCCGAGTCAGAGTCTGAGTCGTCCAGCCAATCAGGGTCTAGCTCGGGGGCGTCGACCATCTCGTACCGCAGCGGTGGAAGTGTGAAGCGCGGGCCCGGCCAGCGGGCGTCGGCCTCTGAGGAAGAGGACCCCCGCGGCCCCGCCTGAGGAACGCCCCCCCAGCAAGAAGGAGGTGAAGAAGAGGAAGGCGAAGGTGGACAACGTCATGATGAAGTACCTGTACAGGGCTGACAGTGACTGATGGTCAACGCGCAGTAGGTGGCTTTTCCCAGCATGCCCTTGTGAGGGTGACGGTGGTTCCCATTTCTCACCCACTAGAGCATTTTTTCCAGTGGATTTTTGATCCGTTTGATTTGATTTGATTCACTGTATTAATTCTAATCGCACTGCCTGTCTGAATTTCTGTGCTCTTTTCCTGCATGGAGAGAAATAATAAATGAATTAATTTGTTGAAATAATAATAATAATAATCCCCTCAGATGAGCTTCCTCAGATTGGTATTAGCAGATCTGTATCAAAGTGACTTTTTTTTGTTGTTGAGATTACGGCGTTTCATTCAGTCCTGCCAGATAATTAAAGTAATTAATTTGTTCCTGCTCATTGTTTCGCAAGCTGGCTAACATTGTGCAGATGAATCATTGTGTCTCTGGTAATTCAGTTAAGACTCCTCAATGTCTTTGAACACAAAAAAACTGTGGAGAAAGAAATAGGCTTTTGTGTGCTTTTATTTAAATGAAGATTTGCTGTGAATCAGGGGCTGGAAATGCATGCTGGGACTGAAGCTCTGGTGTGATTTATAGCCCTGGAACAAAGACAAAAACAACAAGAGCTTTAGAGGGGACAATTAAGAGGAGCCACCATAGATTTTACCTCTGAGCCTCCGAGAGAACTGCGCGCATAATTAAACCTGGACATTGATTTACATACCCAGTGAATTAAAGATGAGAGATTGGCACCAGATAACCGGAGGCTTGCCTTATTAAGCCGCATGCCAATTACGACCTACTCACGGGAGACTAGTTTTCCTGATGTTTCCAAAGTATTTATTGACTTGATCGATTTCTTTTTTTTTTTTTTACTCAACTGGGTGAGTTTGTTCCTGTGAGAGTCTGCCACTCTGGAAGATTTCCTCTGATAAGTTTTGGTGGCCATTTTATCTTGCTTTGTTAACAGGAATGTTGAGAATCTCCAGAGAATTTTCAATCACTTCCCACCAGTTTCTGACCATTTTGCTGCATAAGAGCTAATAGGGGGCTGTTGAAAACTCAACGAAGGAAAGAGTTGAATCTAAACTTCTTAATACTGATACAAGCATTTTCCCCCCACAAATGCAAGCAGGATTTTCTTTTCTTAAAAAAAATAGTGCAATATTAAAGTATTCATATGATAGGTTGGTATATTTATCTTTATTTGTGCCTGTAGAAGCACTAATTTAACAATGGTTGAGTCAACATTTGAACTTATCAAACACTCTAAAATCTCAACTCTGGACTTGCTGTTGCTTTGTTTTTCTCTTGCATCCACCCCAAATAAAATACCCTTGGGGTGATGGGAAATGGAGTCCTATGTGAATAAGGTTTTAGGCAAAGTTGGAAACCTTGTGAATGCATTGTAGGGCAGTGTTCAGGCTGTCAGGGAAGAGACTGTTTGTCCTCCAGTGATTGCAATAAGGTTAAAACAGCACAATATTGTATATCAGGTCATAGTGAGGAAAGGGGAATGGTGTGACACTTACAGCATGCTTTTTTTGCCTGAGTTTACAACAACTGGGATTTTTTTGTTAGCTATCATCCTTACTGGACTATAGTTTAATCTGCAGGCTATTACAAACCTAGAGATTCAGACAAAATCACCCCTAATCTTGAAATACCCTAGCCCTGTACCAGAGCAGGCCCCGTACCAGAGCAGGCCCAGAAACAGAGCAGGCCCAGAACCAGAGCAGGCCCCATACCAGAGCAGGTCCAGAACCAGAGCTGGCCCCATACCAGAGCAGGCACAGAACCAGAGTAGGCACAGTACCAAGACCAGAGCAGGCCCAGAGCAGGCCCAGAGCAGGCCCACAACCAGACCTGTTTGCCAGCCTGAATCCCAGTTGCTGTTGCTATGGACTCTTGGATAAAAGAGGTGTCATTGCAGATCAGAATGTGTGGTTTGGAAATACAGGGTTTGTTTGATTGTGATGCTGCAAGCTTTAGGGTTGATTTGGTTTTGTTTGTTATCGCTGAGCCTCACTGTGGGGCTTGGGTTAGGGCTTGGAGTTGCGCATTTGCAGAGCTTGTACTGTATTTATTTATTTATTTATTCCTGCAGCAGCTGAATGTAAATTTTCACCTCCCAGTTCAAACATAAAACAGACGATGTTGGAGCAGTGATGAGTTTGATGAGTTTTGGTGGGTGAATATGTGCAGGACTTGTGTGCGTTATTCTAACAGATGTCTGTTTTAATCACAGCCCCTCCTTCAGTGCAAGACACTACGGCCTCGACAGATCAGACGAGGAAGACGAGGAGGAAGAGAAGGAGGAAGGCGGCGCGACGCTGCGTTCATACGGCTCCAGATACAACCGCCGCGACTACCTGAGTGACAGCGACAGCGAGGGTCAGCCGTGCGACACGACGGCGTAGCGTCCGAGCCCCCCCCCCCCCCCTTCACCAACATCCCCCCTCTTCACTACTACAGATGGACAAACACTCCTCTGCCTTGTGCTAAAACTCCACCATCTGGGAAACAGCCTCCATTTCCCAGAATTCCCACTCATCTTCACTGCAGAGTGAGGGGGGGGCTCTACCACACTGCCCTCGCGTGTGATTTTATTTTATTACAAAACTCATAACCACTGCACTTCTTCTTAACCCTGGAATACAGAAATTCTGTTTTTATTTTCATTGTTTTAATGTTATATAAATTATTCCACTGCTTTTTCTCAGAGTAGAGAGCTTTAAAGGGTTATTTTTTTTGTTGTTCTTTTAATAAGGGGTCGCGAAACCCTGCCCCCCCCCCCCCCCCCCTCCCAGTTTTCCCACAATTCACTGTTTCTCTCGCTCTCCTTTCTGGTCTCCTTCTTCCTCTCAGAAACACAAATTGTGACTGTTAGCTGACAGCTGTTTCCCTCCAAAAGTCATTTTAGTCAGCCAGTGCTGGTGCTTCCTGGGCTTCATTGTTACTGAGCCAAAGAAACGTTTGCATCAAAGGAAGACTCGTCTAACTACACCATAAAGGAGGGAATGATTATTTAAAAAAATGTTTTATAAAAATACCATAATGCCTTTGTTGCAAGTATATGCAGTATGTACACTGTGCTATAGCTTTGCTTTGAATCCTTAAACAACAAGCATTGGGAAGATGTGCCATTGATTTAGTTTATTGTTTTTAAACCTTTGTCTCAGCATTTATTGTGCATATATCCTGAAATATTCCCAGAATCACCAGCCGTTGAACGATGGCTGATCTCTGCATTTCTGATAGGAGAACATGAGGTAAAAAAGTTCAGTGTAATTTGTGCTGGGGAAAACAGTTTTGAACAATGCTTAAAAGGCTGGAAGGAGTCTTGGGAGAGTGCAAAAAGTAATAAAAGAAAAGTTCCAGGGTTTCATGTAAATTTGAATTTAATTTTATTTCAAAAGAACTGACTAAGTGCTTGCGGTGATGGGTTTGTAAGATTCTTTGCTTTTGGACCTCTGCAATTGTGTTTCAGGCTCTCTCTCGTCCAGCGTGTGCATTATTTTGTTTTGTGAAGGGAATACACTTGGTGTTTGGTATGGTATTATTCTCTACCCCCCACAACCTCAACATTACAGTTATGGTGGGGAAAACAATAAGACAGGTTAGTGAAATCCTTTGAATCAGTCCGTGAATCCTTTTGAGGGTTGTCTTTTAATATTGCAACCAGTGTCTTGCCATAAATGTATGATGCATTAAGTTTTTACATAGAAGTAGACTGCACAGAAAAACACCATCTCTACTCTCATCTCTCCCCCATTGCAATAAGATATCTTCAGATTCAAGTTCAAGATGGATTCTTTGGCCTAGAGATCGTTATTTTTTTGTTGTGATAGCCTGTATAGAATTATCTTCAATGAATCAAGCCATTCTACCCAAATGTGTGATTATTATTATTTTTTTTAAGTGGCATTATGTCAAAGAATGAAAAAGTTTAGATTGTTTTGATCATTTGAGCTGCAGAAAAGGTTTGAGTGTTTAGGACAGGGGTCTGCAATCCTGATCCAGGGAATGCCACAGTCTGCAATCCTGATCCAGGGAATGCCACAGTCTGCAATCCTGGTCCATGGAATGCTACAATCTGCAATCCTGGTCCCGGGGGAAGCCACAGTCTGTAATCCTGATCCAGGGAATGCCACAGTCTGCAATCCTGATCCAGGGAATGCCACAGTCTGCAATCCTGGTCCATGGAATGCTACAGTCTGTAATCCTGATCCAGGGAATGCCACAGTCTGCAATCCTAATCCAGGGAATGCCACATTCTGCAATCTTGGTCCAGGGAAAGACACAGTCTGCAATCCTGGTCCATGGAATGCCACAGTCAGCTGGGTTTTTTCACCTGGAGGCTGGAACCAATTCAGCCCCAAGAAACCCAGGTGAGGTGGGATAACAGTAATTAACCGCTTTGTTTCAAGTTCTGAGTAACAGCGACAGTAACCCAGCTGACACTGTGGGTCCACGGGACCAGAGTTGCAGACCCCTGGGTTTGGAAATTCTTGTTTAATATAGATTGGTTCTTACTACTCTGCCACACATGACCCCTCTATCTCCAGCCTGTACTCTGTGCGTTCAACTTGCCTTGTAGGAAAAGCCGGAGGGTTTAAATAAAAAACAAATAAACAAGATACACATGGATTATACGTTACCGGCTGTGCACATTAAGATATATATATATGAATATATAAATATCTGTATGATTCATTTTAGCTTACAAAATAGTTCTATGTTTATTTTCTTGGGTAAAAAATGGCACTTGCTATGGGAATAATTTTGCAGTACACTTTCATATATTGTAAATAAAGGTTTGCTATTGTTTGAGAATTGGTCCTGAATTTTTTTGCTTATAGTTCTCGTTTATAATAATGCAAAAAGCGTGAGTGACTGGGTTGGCTGCTTTAGCTCAACGAATGCCACCTCTTAAATATGTACATTGGAGATTCTGCTCACTGTATTTTTCCGTTAAATATACTTGGGAGAAAGACTGTATGAGCTGGTAATTGACACGGATTGGATGATTTTCCACTTTTCACAGATAGGTGTTATGTAGCCCATTCATGTAGCTAACACTTATGTGTGTAATATCTACTGCGGGAGACGGGGGCCATGGGAATAATTATGCCTCACAATCTCTCCTCTTACCAGTGAGAGACTTCCTTCTGCATCATGAATACTAACCTGGTCTTTTGAATGCATAACTAGGACCAGAGAGGTGCCTTCTAACACATCATAATTATTGTTTTGTAGTTACACAAGAAGTGCTTATTAACCTGGTGCTCCAGGCAACACTTAACTGTGAGAGATGAATGTAGGATGCTCTTTAAGGATAAAGTGTAGGGTGAAGTACAGATGGAGAGTGTTGTCTGTATGAAGACATGAATGTGTGAAGTGGTGAACATGTGGAAGTGTGACAGACACACAACCTGAGTAGAAGAGGGTTTATTTTAGCCCCAGCAGGGGCCTTGTATGCCACGTTTGGAGCAAAATGTCCCTGGAAAGCAGCGAGGGCCCTGTGTCTCTGAAATGTCACACAACTGAGAATCCATATTTCCTCTACAGCACACCGTACCTTTCATGGCCTTTTAAAAAGTTTTTTTGTGAATTATTTGGGAACTAATCTATTTACAAATGTAAGTATTTGATTATTTGAGGTATTTTCAATTACATCTATTTGGATTATTTGACTTGTATAGCAGTGTTGATTGGCTGATTAATGCCAGGTGTGCTCAATCGCTATTGGGCCAAGATATCCCTTCCCCTGGCAGTGGGCGGGGTTATTTATGGCTGTCATTTACAGGCCCAGGGGGGTATACTACGAAGCAGGATTACTGAGTTAGCTGGATAACTGCACTGAGTAAGAGAAGCAAGATTACTGAGTTAACTGGATAACTGCACTGAGTAAGATAAGCAGGATTACTTAGTTAGCTGGATAACTGCACTGAGTAAAACCCAGAACAGCTCTTTTTACTTCAGTCCATGTTCCAGATTTGGGATGGTTCTGGGTTTTACTCAGTGCAGTTATCCAGCAAAGTAACCCTGCTTCGTAGAATACCCCCCTGGTGGAGACAGATTTGCCTTCCTGTATTTAAGTTGGCATACTGGTGTAGTGGTTAGGCACCCGGGTCTTTATCCCAGAAGGTTGCAGAATCACCTCTTCACCACCCTTCTGCCAGTTAACAAGCTGCTTTGCCCCTTTCCCCCTCAGTCTGTTTAAGATGATTATTATTATATGCTGGTGTCTAATTTAAATGGCCAGTGGTGGTGGTGGGGGGGGAAGAGAGAGAGAGAGAGAGTTAGCCTTAATCCCTTTCACAAAACACCCGACTGGAACTCAACCGCCACTACAATCCAATAGAATTCAAGCAGTTCATCTTGCTTGTGTTAAAGGTGTCAATCCGAGTCAATAAATCTTGTGGTCTGTATCCTGAAGCAGGATTACTGAGTTAGCTGGATAACTGCACTGAGTAAAACCCAGAAGAGCTTTTTTTTTAAACATCAGTCCATGTTCCTGTTTCGTGGTACAGGCCCCCGGGGTCAATGGTGAACGCAATAATTTGTGGCTGGCCTAAACATGAAATAATAAACAGCTCCATAAATTCTTAAAATTTGCATGTGCTTGTTCGTAATACAATGCACAATTACGTACTGACCTATTTTTCCTCTCCAGAAAGTAATTCAAAAACCACACACAATCACACATGCACACACACGCACACACAAGTGGAACGTAGCCTACTTGAAGAGCATCGACATTGGTGGAAGGAGACTGGATCAATCGCCCAAATCAATATTCAATCTTACGTACAGTGTGGCATTATGGTAAATGGCAGCATGTATTTTACTCCTCATTTAACCGTCATTGTGAGCACAGAGTCCTGCTGTGCAATGAAATTGGGCTTTTAAATAAATGTGACTCAACTTTGAAATGAAGTTCAACACTGTCAGATGTAGCCTAATGTGAAAGGGAAAGATTAAGGACCATATTTAAATTAAAATATGAATAAAACAGACACTGTCCATTTTAATAATTATGTAAAGGAAAAAAAACTGCTTGGTAAATAACTGTTCAGCTGACCCCACACAACATATTACAGGGCAACGCCATTTTGCTGAAGATTATTTGTTTATGAAACTGTAAATACAGGTTTTACTGTAAGTACTTTACCCCAACATCACTGTCCCTCTGCACCACATACTATAGTACCTAGATCACGTTTTACATGTAAAAACTATTGAGACTTTTCATTGCTAAAAATACTCTTTTATTTCATTTGTGTACCAGAATAAGAAAGTCGAGGCCTACTTAAATAAATTGTACTCTTCATCAAAGCAAATTTTATTTAAAAACAAAACTAGCTCACTCTTCCGTACTTTTGTCTCTCAGATGTTGTGGCAATCACTTTGATGGTAGCACTTACAGTTGGCCTATGTGATTTGAACTGTAGCTATCTCTAGCTTGTGTTTTTAAAGGGTTGATCGGGCCCAATCCAGCATGGTATGTAAGAGATAGTGCAGTGCATTACAGGTACTGTGCACAGACATCTATCAGCATCCATCATAGTGAGTGTGTATATGAACTATTCAGGCAGAGAAGCATCCGGAAGTAACGGGAACATCTGGAAATAACGGGAACAGCCTCTACTGGGCATGTTGGGTGCTAAAGAGCTTGCTCCCTATTGTTGGCCTACTCAATGTCGGAAACCAAGCTGATTTGACAACCAAAGAAAACTTAATCGGTCAATTTTTTGTCATCATAAATTTCATTATGAGTAGCAGTTTGTGAAACAAGGGTTGTTTTGGTCCAGCGGTTTTGGGGGAAATTGATACATTTTTATAGCAGAAATCCCATAGAGCTCTGGGTTCATTCCACAGAACTATATAATAATTTATAGAGTTCAGTGGTTCATTCCAATCGCTTATTTCATCCGTCGTCTTCTCCACGGTCCTCGCCTCCTCGCCTGACCCGGAAATCGATCGAGGTTCGCTATCTTTAAGGACATTCCAAACCGCTAATTTCTCCTCGGAGGAGCGAGGAGTGGGGAACGCCGAGGCTCCCGGAGGATGCTTCAGTGAGGAAACACAAGTGTAGCCTTTGCGGAAGCCTTTTCTCGGAACGCGTGACGTGTATAAATTATCCACCACTCTCCACATCTGTCACGTCGCAGGCACACCTCTACACAAATACAATTTTACCGTTCCTTTCCATTTATTATAAGGCGCTAATTCATAATGACACTCATTATTTATAACTAACAAATACAACGTTTATTCATGAAATAATAAGCTAAAAATCACTATAGTTAATCACGATAGCATAATATGATGCTGACGCTTGATTGAGCAAGGTTCATTTGCCTAATGCAATGCATGTTGCCTTGATTCCACCGTCCTCGTATCTGATCCTTACATCCTTTCCTCGCGTCCTCCGTTGGGCGGAGCTAACGAGTGAGGAAAGGATACGAGGAAAGGATGTAAGGAGTGAAAATAAGGGATTGGAATCTACCCCTTGTCTCCAATCTGTTTGCCGGTTGGATGGCCGTCGCAGAGGTTGGCTGCGTCCAAATACTCGAAAAATGCACCCTACTTTCCTCCACTACCACCTCCTCTCCTCCGATCTTTGTGTCCTAATCTAATGTTGCTGTTTTGAAGACAGACTTCCGGCATCAAAACAGCACGAGCGAAGTACAAACGGTGGGTGCGTCCCAATATTCTTCACCTCCCTTCCTCCACTCCCCCACTACCACTCCTCTCCTACCCGGAAGTATGCAAAACTGTCTGAACGTTTCGAGTACAAGTATTTGCATGTACAGTATACAATGTACCTGACATTGCGGTTTGCGTCGAAATATCAATTAATATGTAACCATTAATAGGTAATTAAGATGTAATCAGCGATCACTTTCTGAACTCTCTCCGAGGGCACCACCTGCCTCAAAAGAATTGGACAACTTTTTTATTAAAAAAAACAAAACGTATTTATAAAACACAGGGAGACGATGGAGACAAACTATCTGGAGGAAGAGTTTTCTGTTTATGTCCCCATGATATACAAACACACAAAACTAGCAGTTAACAATCCGTGTACTGCTATCCTACTTTGTGACAGCCTGCTGCTTTTTCTCTGGCTCTTGTGCAGAAGTGTTGGCTAATGACGTGTACGCACAACCGACGCAGAAGCATAATCTGGCCAGCGCGCTCGACAGTGTGACATGCCGCCTTGTTTTCACATAACCGTAAAACCGCCTTTACAAATCCAGAGTTGTGCGCACACCGGATGCCGCCACCTCTGCGACGGACCATAAACCATAACCATAACCATAAAACTGCCTTCAGGGTGTGAGACTGACGCAGCCGAGGAACAAGATTGCTACAGGAGCTCAAAGATATATAAAAGCACCAAATAATACAAAGAAATTAGATTGTGTGGTGATGTTTTCATACTGGATGGAATTAGAATGGAATGCAATGGAATCTTTAAATGCTGTTTATCATGTGTTGGGCTGTTGTTCACTGTAATGTTGTTCCATTCTCGGGGGCGACGCAATTACCAATTGTGCGTCGCCTTATGAAGCTACCGGCCAGAGTCGGCCCCTGCACAGTCTGGATTCGATCCAAAGCTGTGAGGCTCATCCATGCACCACAGTGTGGAGCCGTAACCGAATTAGCCGTCCAATAGCACAGGGAATGTTTTGAGGGCTCCCATTGGTTAAGTAGGAGGAAGAGGAACTGAAAATAGTCCCTCAGGTGGGCAGAGATCCCGGATTGTTGGGGTGCGTCCTAATATTCTTCACTCCTCACCTCCTTTCCTCCACTCGTCTCCTCCACTCATTTCCTAGCTGGAAGTATGCAAAATGGACTGTATGTTTGAAGTCCAAGCGTGTGCAGTATACAATGTACCTAACATTACGGTTTGCGTCTGGACATTAATTAATATGTAACCATTGATGTGTAATTAAGATGTAATCAGCAACATTAGATTAAAACACAAAGGTCCGTTTCGGCGGCATGGAGGAGAGGAGGTGGTAGTGGAGGAAAGGAGGGTGCATTTGTCGAGTATAGGGACGCATCCTTGCTGTCCTGAGAAGAGACATTTTGTTTTTGTTGAGAGAGAGCTGCGTGCACCTTCATTCCTACATTAGACTGGTCAAACAGAGATTAAAATCCCAACTCTAATTTATAGCTGCCTGGCACAACAATATTCAATTCAATTCAATTCAATTCAATTTTATTTGTATAGCGCTTTTTACAGAGAACTGTCACAAAGACGCTGCACAGGGAAACAGAAGGAAAATTGAGCAAAAAACCAGGCCATAGCCCCCAACCAGCAAAATGAGGTAAAAAAAACTCCCCGGTAGGGGAGAAAAAAACACTGAGCAGTGGCGAGAAAAAACTCCCCAGTGGGAAGAAAATCTCGGGAGGAACCTGGCTAGAGAGGGGGTGCCCATCCTTCGCTGGCCGGCCCGGTTTAGACTAAAGGTGGACTGAATGGTAATAGTCAATTCAATAATCAGTTCAATCATCAGTTCAAAGGGGGCGGGGTGATGCATCTGGGACGGTTGCGTGAAGTCGATATATTATTATAAATACTTAAAGTTTTTAAAGTTTATCCTGACCTGCCGGCTTCACAGTGGCTGGTGTAGGGACATCAACGGGTTTGCAGTCGAAAACAAACTGATATTTTATCTCCCCTAAGCTAAAGACGGTTAGGTCCAATTTTTGACTCCTTTTTCTAGTGGGAACAGTTCATGCTCCCTTACACTGCAGAATGACACTGTCTAGGCCTTAGTCATTATTTTACTGATACTATTACAGAAGCTGAATATCAACAAACGTTGGAATAAACATTGTACCGTACTTAATTGTCAAAAGGAATATTAAGGAATAACATTCACCATATTAACAGGCATAATTCTAAGATTCCAAGTTCTTGTGTTTTCGATTTCCATCTAATGGATCATCGTTTAATCCCCACTTAAGACCAGTCTAGTCATACATTGTAAATTTAACTATCGACCTGTCAATTAATACCACAATGCACCCTTCAATTGCTACAACAATCGTCATACATGATTAATATATAGTTTTGACTAAGTGGTGTTTAGTAGATGAATGTTTTAAACCTAAAATAGGGTGCTGAATTAGACACAGACTGACAGACGGCTGCCAGACTTTACATTTCAGAAAATTAACTAATACAACACAAAGTTTCTTAATTCATCACAATGAATTCATTTGGCTCACCTGCTGTGAGTTTGTTGAATCATATGTTGGAATATATACCACTATCGACACAGTAGCTGCGATCACAAAACTATTTACGATCTACTATCTGCAATGAAATTAGCCCAATTAAAAGTTGAGTGCCAGTTAGAGTAATAGACGGGTAGATTCATAGACGGGTAGATTAATAGACGGTTAGATTAATAGACGGGTAGATTAATAGTCAGAAGAGAGTGCTTAGAGACTCTTTAACATAACATTCACTGTGTTGTTGGTTAGCATCTGTTTGTGAAAGCGCTTAGCGGTATGTACGTGCATGTTCCAGCGACACCCCCCGCCCCTGCTGGCCTGGCCTATCACAGCCCACCCCATCAAACGCACCCCTGACACACATATCAAGAAAAACACACAAAAAAATGTGTCATTGCTGAGAGGCGTGTCATTGCTGAGAGGCGTGTCATTGCTGAGAGGCGTGTCATTGCTGAGAGGCGTGTCATTGCTGAGAGGCGTGTCATTGCTGAGAGGCGTGTCATTGCTGATAGGCGTGTCATTGCTGAGAGGCGTGTCATTGCTGAGAGGCGTGTCATTGCTGAGAGGCGTGTCATTGCTGAGAGGCGTGTCATTGCTGAGAGGCGTGTCATTGCTGAGAGGCGTGTCATTGCTGATAGGCGTGTCCATTGCTGAGAGGCGTGTCATTGCTGAGAGGCGTGTCATTGCTGAGAGGCGTGTCATTGCTGAGAGGCGGTGTCATTGCTGAGAGGCGTTGTCATTGCTGAGAGGCGTGTCATTGCTGAGAGGCGTGTCATGCTGATAGGCGTGTCATTGCTGAGAGGCGTGTCATTGCTGAGAGGCGTGTCATTGCTGAGAGGCGTGTCATGGTCTAAATGGTGGGCCATTATGAATGTGTGTGGAGAGCTCTGCTGTTATGATACTTTATTGCTTGACATGGTATTATTTCTCAAACTGCAATGTGTCTTTCTTTTGTGTTCTGCTGTAGACGCCTCTGCACTTAAGATGATTAGTGTGTGCTGTCCCTGTCACATATACTTAATAAAAATAAGATAATTGTGCACTACAGATTGAGTAGGGAGTGCATATTCTGGGCTCTCTCTCGGCACAGTGCTCTGATGGCATTGGACGCCTTGTATGAGAAATAACTATAGAGTGATTTAATAATGATGGTCTGATTGTGCAGTGCGGTGGACGGCAGATTTTCCCTTGTCTGTACAACAGATTGTCAAACAGAACCTCTGCTGTGTGTTGTCTCCCTGGCCCTTAATGGAGATGCAATATTCATGAGCGGAAATGATTTTCCCAAAGCTGGAACGTGCTCAATACAGCCTGTGGCAGGCAGTACCCAACAGCAGGCCAGCGTAGTCTTTACCCGTGGGGGGGGGGGGGGGGGGGGGACGGGGGGGTGGCAGTGTGTGTGTGCATGTGCGTGCGTGCGGGTGTGTATGAACGTGTGTGTGCGTTTCAGACAACATACACACAAATCTGTGTGCAAGCAGTGTTTTGCATGTGTGCTAGAGTCTGTGTGCTAACGGACGCAAGTCCAACATTATGGCCCCGTTACATCGACTTCACCCTGCTGTGGTCTGTTACAAGCATGAATTTAACAAAGTGGTGCTTTACCTTTTGAAAGAGAACTTAAGTAGCAACCATGTTCTATTCATTTGATACAGCAAAATAATGCATTTAAATTTCAAATGGAAAAATGTATTCTTAAGAATACTTCAATCCGAGATTCAATTATGAATGTACTCTCTCTTTACTCGCGCCCATATACCTGGTCCACTGCAGGTTGAGTTTATACAGATTTAATGTTGATAGTGATACCTTGGCCTCTAATGCGGGTATATCTTCTATATGATTCTAATTACAAAGTGGCACTTTTCTGAAAATCTGTCGTTCTCAAGCTTTTTCTTAATGATTTGATTATATTTTGATAACCATTTGTAATAAAAATTCTTTGTCAGATAAATGAAGATTAGATGGTACTTTTTTTCTCTGCTTTACCAAAACGTACAGAACCGAACCGAACCAAAGCCGTGAACCAAACCCAACTGTGAGTTTTGGGTGCCGTTGCAGCCCTAGTTTGGATAGTGCGGAGTTGAAGGTCAGAGGTCAGAGCCTCTGATGTGCTTTGCTCGAGCGAGCCTGTAATTAAGACTAATATCAGGGGTCAGCATGGGGTCACGTGGGTGGTCAAGGGTGAGGTTCTTGGCTGTTTTATCGCCATATCCTCTCGCTTATGGCAGAGAAGAGGGGTCACATGGGGTCAAACACATGCTAATGTTTGCTGTGTTGATAACGCAAACACTTCAGAAACGGCCACAGCTCATTTAAATGCATGAGAGCTGGGCCCCCGTTTACATTCCATTACTACAGTTGTTCTTTCTGAAGGTCAGATAAATGAAGGTCAGTAACTTTTCAAAAGGCCTACAGTTACCTTCTTCTGTCCCAGCATTCTGTTCCGAGCATACTGGGTCCTGTGGCTCTGGGAGTTCTGTTATGGGAGTTTCTGTGGCTCTGGGAGTTCTGTTATGGGAGTTCTGTGGCTCTGGGTGTTCTGTTATGGGAGTTCTGTGGCTCTGGGAGTTCTGTTATGGGAGTTCTGTGGCTCTGGGTGTTCTGTATGGGAGTTCTGTTATGGGAGTTCTGTGGCTCTGGGAGTTCTGTTATGGGAGTTCTGTGGTTCTGGGAGTTCTGTTATGGGAGTTCTTTGGTTCTGGGAGTTCTGTTATGGGGGTTCTGTGGCTCTGGGAGTTCTGCTATGGGAGTTTTGTGGCTCTGGGAGTTCTGTTATGGGAGTTCTGTGGCTCTGGGAGTTCTGTTATGGGAGTTCTGTGGCTCTGGGAGTTCTGTTATGGGAGTTCTGTGGCTCTGGGAGTTCTGTTATGGGAGTTCTGTGGTTCTGGGAGTTCTGTTATGGGAGTTCTTTGGTTCTGGGAGTTCTGTTATGGGGGTTCTGTGGCTTGGGAGTTCTGCTATGGGAGTTCTGTGGCTCTGGGAGTTCTGTTATGGGAGTTCTGTGGCTCTGGGAGTTCAGTTATGGGGGTTCTGTGGCTCTGGGGGTTCTGTTATAGGATCATGTGGTTCCAGGTTTTGGATGGTGTGTGGGGGGTCCTCACTCTGAAATGATTCATAATAAAGGCAGGTTTCAGCGGCCTTCCCCGGGCCACTTGTGTGATCTAAGATCTGAGGCCATAAAGCTGATTCATGTTTGTGCTGCTGCTGAGATCTGCAGAAGATCTTAACGACGCCGGAGCAAGTTGCGCAGCAGCAAGGCTGAGTGGGCGAGTTAACGGTACCCCCGCTTTCATCCGTTACCATATCAAAAACCCCGCCCCTTTCCTGACAACAGCCAATAGCATGCATTGCGATGACCTCATCACTCCTTGCTCTGCCTGAGTGAGTAAGTGGGCGTGCTCGGTCGTCTTAATGCAGCGGCCGTGTCTCCACTGACTCTTTATGCTGCGCTTTACCGCGCCTACACACCCGTGTCTCTCTTCTAGCCTGGGGCTAGAGCCCAGCGACCCTCTCTCCACATCCTCGGTTCTAGCCTGGGGTTGGAGCCCAGCGACCCTCTCTCCGCATCCTCGGTTCTAGCCTGGGGTTGGAGCCCAGCGACCCTCTCTCCGCATCCTCGGTTCTAGCCTGGGGTTGGAGCCCAGCGACCCTCTCTCCGCATCCTCGGTTCTAGCCTGGGGTGGAGCCCAGCGACCCTCTCTCCGCATCCTCGGTTCTAGCCTGGGGTTGGAGCCCAGCGACCCTCTCTCTGCATCCTCGGTTCTAGCCTGGGGTTGGAGCCCAGCGACCCTCTCTCCGCATCCTCGGTTCTAGCCTGGGGTTGGAGGCCCAGCGACCCTCTCTCCGCATCCTCGGTTCAAACCCGAGTCACAGAGCTGGGGGAACAGGGATGACTCAGCGAAACGGGCGTTACGAGCTTCGCTACGACGCAAATGTGCCTTATTTTCAGCTTCAGCTTTTTGCACGCATGTCTATTGAGGAAATAACTCTAAATTGTTATTTTACGAGCCAATACTGACATTCTGAGTGCGAGTAACATATGTGTGATATGGGCCTATAAATAGATAATTCAAAATGAAGAATTGGAAATCTAAACGGATGAAGGTGGAGCTGGCCCCTCATTCATTGTAAGGGGTTAGTTGGACGTAGGGATGAGCACTTGACTACATGTTGACAAAAAAAGATGCTGAAGTGAGATGCTCACTTGTCTCATTCACTGGGGTATACCCCCCCACCCCACATTGGCGTGTGCCTTTCCCCAGATCTTATGGAAGATGAATTCCGCCCGGTATGTTTAACGGCCTTTTAATTCGGCCGTTTTCTGGCTCCGTCATCAATACAGATTAATTTAGGGGTCCCCCCCAGGATGGATGGCTGTGTGGTCCTTCTGACAGTCCCGCTGCATAATTTACCCATTCCGGCTGATGACTGCGGTCGCTCTTCCTCATAGCTGCCTGACTGATTAGGGATTAAGATGTTTACGGAGGGAAATGGGTCCTGGCTGGAAGAGGGGGAGGAGGGAGGGAGGGAGGGAGGGAGGGAGGGGTGAAATAAAAAATGAACAACAATGCTTTTCAGGCAGCTGTGCTGTGAGGAGAAAAATCACTCCATGGCTGATGGCTTTTTAACAACGTACTTCATTTTAAAGAGGAGAGAGAGAGAGAGAGAGAGAAAGAGGGGAGGAAGTGGTGAGGAAGTGGTGTAAAGAGAGAGGGAGGGGGGGAGGAGAGGGAATGAGATGCTGGGGGGGGGGGGGGGGGGGGGTAATGGACTAAATCTCACACGCTAACGAGTCGGCAGTTTAAGTTTAATCTGCCCTTATTGTCACACACCAGCGCATTTACAGTGCGACAGTGAGGTTAAAGTCTAATTCCACACACATTACAGTGCTGTATTACCGGCGTGACTGATTTGGAGTTTTGGGAAACGAGTCGAGCGGGTTCAAGGCTCGCCCACAGGGGGGGGGGGGAGACATTCCTGCAGTGCTAAACTTGCGCTCTGAATCATCCAGGCCATATTTAACACTGGTACAGACAATAAAAAAGAGCAATGTCTACTCTGGGGCTGTGAGGGAATCCATAGGTGTTGTGCTGCTCTGTCTCTTCTGCCCAATGGCATGGAGTTGGAAATTGTGACACGTTACATCATGTGACACAGGACAGATGAAGTAATTCCCTCCCCAGCGCAGATGTGCTGGTATGGATGTGAGATGTGTGCAGATGTGCTGGTATGGATGCGAGATGTGTGCAGATGTGCTGGTATGGATGTGAGATGTGTGCAGATGTGCTGGTATGGATGTGTGCTGTGTGCAGATGTGCTGGTATGGATGTGTGCTGTGTGCAGATGTGCTGGTATGGATGTGAGATGTGTGCAGATGTGCTGGTATGGATGTGTGCTGTGTGCAGATGTGCTGGTATTGATGTGTGCTGTGTGCAGATGTGCTGGTATGGATGTGTGCTGTGTGCAGATGTGCTGGTATGGATGTGAGATGTGTGCAGATGTGCTGGTATGGATGTGTGCTGTGTGCAGATGTGCTGGTATGGATGTGAGATGTGTGCAGATGTGCTGGTATGGATGTGTGCTGTGTGCAGATGTGCTGGTATGGATGTGAGATGTGTGCAGATGTGCTGGTATGGATGTGTGCTGTGTGCAGATGTGCTGGTATTGATGTGTGCTGTGTGCAGATGTGCTGGTATGGATGTGTGCTGTGTGCAGATGTGCTGGTATGGATGTGTGCTGTGTGCAGATGTGCTGGTATGGATGTGTGCTGTGTGCAGATGTGCTGGTATGGATGTGTGCTGTGTGCAGATGTGCTGGTATGGATGTGAGATGTGTGCAGATGTGCTGGTATGGATGTGAGATGTGTGCAGATGTGCTGGTATGGATGTGTGCTGTGTGCAGATGTGCTGGTATGGATGTGAGATGTGTGCAGATGTGCTGGTATGGATGTGAGATGTGTGCAGATGTGCTGGTATGGATGTGTGCTGTGTGCAGATGTGCTGGTATGGATGTGTGCTGTGTGCAGATGTGCTGGTATGGATGTGATCTCGTGTTGTGGGGTTTCCTTTTGGCCTACAGAGCAGCCTTTGAGTGGGACAGGAAGCGCTGGATTTTGAAGGGCGACAGGTTGTAGGACGGCATCCTACCCAGGGCAAGCTCGCACAACACCTTCCCCGCTACTGGCCCAAACTTGAACCCATGACCTGGGGGGTGGGGGGGGGTGAGAGGGGGAAAGAGAGAGGCACATAAAAACCACACCGTGCCAGAATTTAAACTTTTCATTCAGAACATCATTTACTTTCAGAGGAGACACAACTTGAGAAATAAATCTTTAATGAAATAGCCCCAGTCTCCACATTCATTATCTGAGTAACGCAGTCTGCAAAAAGCTTCAAAACGGGGTGCGCAGATGCATTAAACATGGCCGGTGTGATTGTGCAGATCACTATTGTTCTAAGGCATAAGCCAATGGGGCTGGTCCTGTCCGTGATGAAGAGGAGGGTGGTGGCTGAAGGAGAAATGGATAGCTTATCTTTCAGCCTCTGAATGAATAGCATCTCCCAAAGACCTCAGCCCCCTAATGAGGACTCAATACAGCTTTTATTTATTGGTGCTAACTTAACCCTCATGTTGACCTCGTGTAAATAAATTACCCTTTTTTCAGTTTAAAACAGCAGTGAAAACCCCGCCCTTTCTTACGCTTTTATAAAAGCGCTACACCATCAAGGTACAGAGATTGTCTAATGAGTCTTTTTTTAACCCTGCAGTTATGAAATCAGAAGTCATAATCAATGTTAAACACCACACCTCAGCAAAAAAAAGAATTATGATTGTGTGTTTTGTAGTATAAATGAGTGGTTTAGACTGAAGAAATGCAGTTTGTCTGGACTCTGGAGTAGGAAAGCACAGTTATTCACATATTTATTGATTAATGACAGGTTGTTTCTACAAGAAAAATAGATTTAGGGTTTAAAATTCTATGAAGAAGCTTTTCCACAAGGGGTCTGGTGAGGGGGTGCAATTCTTGACCCTGTGGACACAGGGTGCATGCATAATATGAAGACAACACAAGGGTTTAGAAGCACTCCCACACACACACACACACACACACACACACACACACACAAACACACACAAACACACACACACACACACACACACACACACACACACACACACACACACACACACACACACACACACACACACACACAAACAAACACACACACACACACACACACACACACACACACACACAAACACACACACACACACACACACACACACACACACACACACACACACACACACACACACACACACACACACACACACACACACACACACTGAAACCCTCACATGCACGAAGGTATAGATTATTTTGCGGGTGGCGTCATTGTTGAGTCCCTAAGCTGACTCTCCACTGACACTTCGACGTGCATTCCACGGTACACAAGGGCCCTGTTCTCGCTGGCCAGCCCAATAGGAACTGGGAAACCATGGCAACAGCAGGAACCTGTTTTCAAGTGCTTGCGCCAAGCTGTGATGACAGCATAATGCGGCTCGCGCCGGATACATCTGAATGTGGGCTGGGGAGGTGGAGGGGTATTATTCATTCTCTACCCTCTGGCCCCGAACATGACAGGAATCCCTGTGTTTTGGCCACGCTTTGATAAGTGGGCACCCAGCGTGTCTAACATGCTATATTAGGAAGAGAAGACGGAGATGGGTAAAATATAAAACGGGTTACTGCGTAAGAGTGCCTACTTCAGGCCACAGGCTGAGGGCCTTATCGTAGCGGGACGGTGAATGCAGTTAAACATTAACAGGCAGGGTGGGGGTGCGGGACTGGCAGGCTCACAGTGCTCCCCTCTGCATTTCCAAATTTCCTCCTCCAATGCCAGATGGTGCCCCCCCCCCCAAACGATAGCATGGCTCTGGTGTGTGCCCGGTATGATGCCAGTGCCTTTGCCCGTACCCCATTTCCTTCTCAAGCCCCACCCCTGAAATCTGCCTCAGTCCCTCTTCCGTTACAGAGATGGAGAGTGGAGATGAATTATACCTGTGACCAGCTCAATGAGATACACTAACACAGCAGGTGGAGCATGAAGCAGGTGATCCTTTCACTGTGTGTTTCAGTTATGGTTAGAGATGGAACAGGATCACTGCGTTTCAGTTATGGTTAGAGATGGAACAGGATCACTGTGTTTCAGTTATGGTTAGAGATGGAACAGGATCACTGCGTTTCAGTTATGGTTAGAGATGGAACAGGATCACTGTGTTTCAGTTATGGTTAGAGATGGAACAGGATCACTGTGTTTCAGTTATGGTTAGAGATGGAACAGGATCACTGCGTTCCAGTTATGGTTAGAGATGGAACAGGATCACTGTGTTTCAGTTATGGTTAGAGATGGAACAGGATCACTGTGTTTCAGTTATGGTTAGAGATGGAACAGGATCACTGCGTTCCAGTTATGGTTAGAGATGGAACAGGATCACTGTGTTTCAGTTATGGTTAGAGATGGAACAGGATCACTGCGTTTCAGTTATGGTTAGAGATGGAACAGGATCACTGTGTTTCAGTTATGGTTAGAGATGGAACAGGATCACTGCGTTTCAGTTAAAATCTGTGATGGACCATGATCAGTGTTCTGATCACTGTAAGATAGGGAGTGTGATTGAGGTTTTGATTACGGCAGCAGAGGGAAAGTGATTGCTGTGTTAAAGTTGCAGGTGGAGAGGGAACGTGAATGCTGTGTTGCAGTTGCAGGTGGA
>CM056378.1:21471096-21696156 GCA_029718625.1 Synaphobranchus kaupii | reverse complement strand
TCTCCCATGCAGACTCCAGAAGCCTAGCAAGGTGAGCGGATTGATGAATTTTCTGACCAATCATGTAGCACGGCGAGCAGATTGTTGCCATTTTGACTAATCACGTTTCACCCATAGAGTGTAGAAGAAATATGGACAAAGTGACTGTGATGTCACCCATTGACTTTCTGTGGGTTATTGTCTTTGTATTTTGACCACATTTGGTACCATTGACTTGCATTGAAAAACCACACTGGAGCCAGGGAGCAATGCTCTCAACAAGACCAGGAAGTGAGCTTCAACAACAAAGCCCAGTTTTGGCCCTTGGTTTCACCTCAAGCAAGCAAGCAAGCACTGAACCGAAACTTACCCACCCACACTACCCCTGTCAAGTACTGAAAGCAGAAGGTCTATTGAGTTTGAGTAGATGAAACATGAACATAATTTCCTTGAATTGCGTTAGTCACAATCGGCTGCAGACCAAATGAGTCACCAGGCAGGCCACGCCATCGGTAATTCTTCTGAATATCCCAATGCCCAGTCCGGGCCTGTTTCCAGACATTCATAAGCAACACATCTTCATTATAAAAATCCCTCCATTCTCAACAGACACGAGGAAATTGAATCACACCTGCATTTGCTTCTATGCATGCACTTGCACACATACGCGCGCACAGTTTATGTGTTCATGTATTATAAGATGTTCGTATCCAAGCAACAAAAATGAGAAGTCGCATTTCGCCCTCTATTTTTTAATGAGTGTTTCTATGGCTACAGAAGCAATATACCAGAATACTTTCTGTCAGTGTCTAAAAGAGTGACGAGAGTCAGGGACACCTCCAAACACCTTCACTCTCTCCCCCCAAACACCTTCACTTTCTCCCCCAAAATACCTTCACTCTCTCCCCCCAAATACCTTCTCTCTCTCCCCCAAACACCTTCTCTCTCTCCCCCCCCAAATACCTTCACTCTCTCCCCCAAAATACCTTCACTCTCTCCCCCCAAATACCTTCTCTCTCTCCCCCCAAATACCTTCACTCTCCCCAAAATACCTTCACTCTCCCCCCCAAACCCCTTCTCTCTCCCCCAAATACCTTTACTTTCTCCCCCCAAATACCTTCTCTCTCTCCCCCCAAACACCTTCTCTCTCCCCAAACACCTTCACTCTCTCCCCCAAATACCTTTACTTTCTCCCCCCAAATACCTTCTCTCTCCCCCCCAAACACCTTCACTCTCTCCCCAAAAACCTTCACTCTCTCCCCCCAAACACCTTCACTCTCTCCCCCAAACACCTTCTCTCTCTCCCCCCGAACCCCTTCTCTCTCCCCCAAACACCTTCACTCTCCCCCCAAATACCTTCTCTCTCCCCCCAAACACCTTCACTTTCTCCCCCAAACACCTCCTCTCTCTCCCCCCGAACCCCTTCTCTCTCCCCCAAACACCTTCACTCTCCCCTCAAATACCTTCTCTCTCTCTCCCCCAAACACCTTCACTCTCTCCCCCCAAAACCTTCACTCTCTCCCCCCAAACACCTTCTCTCTCTCCCCCCAAACACCTTCACTCTCTCCCCCAAAAACCTTCACTCTCCCCCCAAAAACCTTCACTCTCCCCCCAAATACCTTCTCTCTCTCTCCCCCCGAACCCCTTCACTCTCCCCCAAACACCTTCACTCTCCCCCCAAATACCTTCTCTCTCCGCCAAACACCTTCACTCTCTCCCCCAAACACCTTCTCTCTCTCTCCCCCCGAACCCCTTCACTCTCTCCCCCAAAAACCTTCACTCTCTCCCCCAAACACCTTCACTCTCTCCTCCAAACACCTTCTCTCTCTCTCCCCCCGAACCCCTTCTCTCTCCCCCAAACACCTTCACTCTCCCCCCAAATACCTTCTCTCTCCCCCCAAACACCTTCACTCTCTCCCCCAAACACCTTCTCTCTCTCTCCCCCCAAACCCCTTCTCTCTCCCCCAAACACCTTCACTCTCCCCCTCAAATACCTTCTCTCTCCCCCCAAACACCTTCACTCTCTCCCCCAAACACCTTCTCTCTTTCTCCCCCCGAACCCCTTCTCTCTCCCCCAAACACCTTCACTCTCCCCTCAAATGCCTTCTCTCTCCCCCCAAACACCTTCACTCTCCCCTCAAATACCTTCTCTCTCCCCTCAAATACCTTCTCTCTCTCCCCCCGAACCCCTTCACTCTCTCCCCCCAAAACCTTCTCTCTCTCCCCCCAAACACCTTCTCTCTCTCCCCCCAAACACCTTCACTCTCCCCCAAACACCTTCACTCTCCCCCTGAACCCCTTCTCTCTCCCCCCAAACACCTTCACTCTCCCCTCAAATACCTTCTCTCTCTCTCCCCCCAAAACCTTCTCTCTCTCCCCCCAAACACCTTCTCTCTCTCCCCCCAAACACCTTCACTCTCTCCCCCAAAAACCTTCACTCTCTCCCCGCAAACACCTTCTCTCTCTCATCCCCTGAACACCTTATCTCTCTCCCCAAACACCTTCTCTCTTTCCCCAATCACCTTCTCTCTCCCCCAAACATTTTCTCCCTGCCAAACACCTTCCCTTTTCCCCTCAAACACCTTTCTCCCTCCAAACACCTCTTTCTCCCCAAACACCTTCTGTGTCCCCCAAAAGATCTTTACTCTCTCCCCTAACACCTTCTCTGTCCCCCCAAAACAGCTTATTTCTCTCCCCTATGGATGAAAATGTGGTTTGTCACATAAGATTTAAAAAAATATTTTTTAAATTCTAAAAAACATAAAAATATAGACAATAGTCTCAAGTTCACAACTTCAAAACATGCGGAAATGGTAAAAGTGGTTTTCCAAGCACATGGATGAGACAATCCTTGTTGAAAAATCATAAAATCATGAAAATAAATTAATGAAAATATTTGATGACTTAAGATAAAAACATGTTTTAGTGAATATGTAAACGCATTATGTCCAAAAAGGAACAAAATGTCAAATTTTAATGTACAATTTTTTCATTCAGATGGATGGGAGATCATGTTTATAAAACAAATACTGAAATAAAGGACTGGAAATTGGTATTTGAGTACATTTTTGATAAAATATTTATTTCAGTGGAAAATTTTGAAAAATTAAAAGACAAATCGTATGTTAAAAAAATGTAAAAATACAAAAATTCTAAACATGCAATTTTTTGTTCAGATGGATAGGAAATCATGTTTATTCAACAACCACGATGAAACATGGTTGAAAATGTATTTGAGGACATTCTTAATGAAATACTTATTTCAGTGGGAAAATAGCAAAATACATAAGACCATATAGTCTTATGTCAAAAAAGTGAAGAAAAAAAATCTAAATTTTTTTTCATTTAGATGGATATGAAATAATTTATTCAACAATCACAGTTAAATAGATGAAAATGTGTTTGAGAACATTTACGATGAAATATTTGTTTCAGTGGAAAAAGAAAATACAGTCTTATGACAAAAGGTGAAAGAAATGCTCTAAAAGGTTATAAATATGCAAGTCTTTTCATTCAGATGAAATTATATCAACTGAAACCAGTGCCTCTATTTAGCATCATTTCGAGGCATTTTGTTGCTATAACATGTTTTATGATAACAATATACAAAATAGTCCTTTTTAAAAAAAATTTGTTTTAGATTTTTTCTCCTTTTCTCCCAATTTGGTAGCCAATTGAACCCTATGTTATTCAATTCCCCCTGTAGCAACTGTTGAGAATCGCCGCTACAACCCCATCAGCCAGTAGTAAGAAAGAGGGCGCCGCATCCTCTTCAGGGCACGACTCCTCAAGCTCCTGACCGCGATTCCAACTCACCCGGGGGCCGGTCTGCGCGCGACAATTCTCGCAGAGTCATTCCCCCACCCTGGGGAGCAGCGGTCAAATGTCATCCATACTAGTTGAAGAGGTGACCAGACCTAATTTCAGGTGCAAGCGTGACTTGATTGGTTAAAGGTCAGCATCTGAATCCTTGTGCATTTTTAACATTGGATTGTTTGGCCATGCACTGAAAGGTGAGTAAAAAATGTGGTGCATTTTCTCCCTCACTATACGAAATGGGTCACTGCAAAGTGCAGTGCAGATGCACACTGGAATTCAAAGAGCCGATGGCATGATTGTGGACCGCGTGACCAGAGTGGTGTGTTGGTGTCTGATCATACCTATTTAACATCATCTCCAAATCAGCAACCCCTGCTTGCATGGGTCTAAGTACGGGTCTTTTTATAAATAATTACTGGAAGTAAAATACATAGTTTATGAAAGCAGCAAAATCAAAATAGGCTACAAATCACTGGAAAAATCATGGTGAACAAAACAGACCTTATTGAGATACGCATCGGATTAATCCAGAAGGGTTTGCTATGGTTTGATTGAATCCCTTATGCCCTTAAACAGTTAAAGTGCATTTGAATGATCACCCCCCAACCCCCCCCCCACACACTCTCTTTCCCTCTCCCTTTCCCTCTCTGTCTCACACGCGCACACGCACACGCACACACACACACACACACACACACACACACACACAGTTCTGACCTATGAGTCACTGTTGTAGCTCTGTGTGGCATTCTTCAGGATGTTCCAGGTTAACTCTTTATGAGAGCAGGCAGTTCCAGCACATTCTGTCTCCTGCTTCAGAGGTCCTAGACATTTAGCTGTCAGTTCAGGAACTCATCCATCACATCAGCGCTGCTTCTGAGTAGTGCTCAAGTGTGCGTTGCCTGCATGGAAACCTGACCGGGTGCTCCTCCTAGACCTGAGCTGGGATTCCTGTGCACTCATTTACAAATGCAGCACAGTCTGCCCTGCACTTTGGGGTGCACTGGTTCACTGTTAGATCAGAGTGCAGAGGTTCACTGTTAGATCAGAGTGCAAAGGTTCACCATTAGATCAGAGTGCAGATGTTCACCATTAGATAAGTGTACACAGGTTCACCATTAGATCAGAGTACACAGGTTCACCTTTATATCAGAGTACACAGGTTCACCATTAGATCAGAGTACACAGGTTCACCATTAGACCAGAGTGCAGAGGTTCACCATTAGATCAGAGTACACAGGTTCACCATTAGATCGGAGTACACAGGATCACCATTAGATCAGAGTGCACAGGTTCACCATTAGATCAGAGTGCTCCAATCTAATATAATTCAATGTACAAAGTATTTGACCTTTGCCTTGGAGGTAAACCGTTTCAAATGAAGACTCAAATTAATTTTGATTTATATGTATATTAGGGTATTTGAATATCCACTTGCAGCTACCTGAATAAATTATGACAATGTGAAAATGGTCAAATCTAAGCCCAAACAGCAGTCCTCAGATAATTATGGATGTGGAGTGGTCTCATAGATTCCTAATCCCAGCATGAAGCTGAGAGAAATGTATGAAAACTGCATTATATCTGATCTGAACCATATCAATCGTGGTGGGGGATAGAATTGGTCTTTAACCTGCAAGACTGAGACCATGAATTAAGAATTCATAAAAATACGCACAACACAACTGTCCATCAACAATATACACTGCCTGGCCAAAAAAAAAGTTGCACACTCTAATATTTCGTTGGACCGCCTTAAGCTTTGATTACGGCGTGCATTCGTCGTGGCATTGTTTCGACAACCTTATGCAACGTCACAACATTTATTTCCGTCCAGAGTTGCATAAATTTTTGGTCGAGATCTTGTATTGACGACAGGAGAGTCGACCACTCCGTAAAGTCTTCTCCAGCATATCCCAAAGACTTTCAATGGGGTTAAGGTCAGGACTCTGGTGGCCAATTAATGTGTGAAAATGATTCCTCATGCTCCCTGAACCACTCTTTCACAATTTGAGCCTGATGAATCTTGGCATTGTCATCCTGGAATATGCCCATTGATGGGATAACCTGGTCATTCAGTACATTCAGGTACTCAGCTGACTTCATTTTATTGCTGCATTACGTTGCTGAGCATAGACCTGACCAATTGAAACAACCCCAGATCATAACACTGCCTCCAGAGGCTTGTACAGTGGGCACTATGCATGACGGGTGCAATGGCGACTTTTTTTTTGGCCAGGCAGTGTATAAACGACTGAATACAAAACAATTATCCAGCTCAGTCTACGTCGTAGATGTTTCTGCATTGAATGAGTGCTCCACTTTCTGCTTGTGTTGAGACGGATATGGCTTTATGCAGACCGCCTTCTCTCTGACTGTGAAAGGTGTGTCAGTATTTATCCAAGTGACTTTTAAATTTTAGTTCACAGTGTACTTCTGAGGTGTGCAATGTTCTGCATCCCAAAACCAGCGCTTTAACCCTTTGAGTAGGTTTTTTGGAATGTTTTATCTAGATTTTAAGTCAATGTTTTCAAACTTCATTTCAGTAGTGATTGTTACATCAGCATTAAAATGTTTAGTTGACATTCTAAGCACATATTTAGGCCTGTTCACACTGTCTTTAGCCCCGGGCTAAGAGCCTCCTTAGACCTGGGCTAGCTGACCCTGCTCAGGAGCAGGGTTAGCACTGACTTTTCGGGGTTAGTCCCAGAAATCTCCTCAAACACGGTGCCAAAATAATCAATGTGAAACAGGGTCAGTGGCAACAATTGTTGCAATGCATATAATTTTTACTGTTCAATCCAATAGTGTCGAACGGACATTAGCCCAGGGCCTATGGGTACAGTGTGAATCCTTAACCCAGGGCTAACACTTAGCCCAGGGTTAATAAATGCTTGTGTGAACACAGGATGAGCTAGCCCTGGGTTATCCTTAGACTGGGGCTAAGGATAGCCCAGGGCTAACTACAGCGCAGTGTGAAAAGGCCTTTTGTGATCTTACACCTTATTAAAGGGTCAATAAAGTAAAGAGAGAAAGGGGGAGCATATTGTTGTGGCTACATCCCATCACATTCAGCGTACCATCACATTACAGTGACAGTAACTGTACAGGTAACAGGTTATGTGCTGCATATTAAATAGGGTCACCAGACACACGTGATATAATTACACTGCCTCAGTTAGCAGCATAGAAGGTTAATCAACGAATCAGTAATTAATAATTATTCTTCATTGGCCAAATTGAGACGATGACCATATTATGAAGTTCCTGTGTGTAATCTGAGAAAACCCATAACCAGAATGATCATAGCTTTGGGTGAAGTAGACAATAAAAATAGAACATCTTTTTCTCCTTTCAACACAGTTAAAATGTAATGCTGATCCATTTAGAACATGCCAACTATTTTTTTTTTTTTCTGTACATCTGTCGCAGTTGGTGACCACATCTCAGCAGCAGCGACAGTCCCTATAATGAGCCCAGGGGTTTATTTTTAGCTGAAGCACATCTTTCCCAGGCAACAAACGAGGTGTAGAAATCATCGAGTTCCTTGTGTACTCTTCGTCCACTTAAACGGTAGAAACTGCCTTCGCCGTTGCAGAATGAATAAGCTCAAGCGCTTTGCGACGATAAATATTCTGAGAGAAGATTTAAAGTCTATTTACGTGTACACAAAAACAGAATGAAGCATGTGCGATTGTGTCACAGCAGAAATGATTTAAAACGCCGTTGCTGTATTCTGACAGGCTGACTGATTACCTGAAAAAAACATGAAGCGTATTTGCCCTTAGCAGTTGCTTGTGATTTTTTTTTTCTTGACATTTTCAAGCCTTTCTGTAAGGATTCGGCAGAACAGTTCACAGGATCTGGAGGGACATTTGTGAAAAGGTCCGCCTGAGAAACAGCCCTGTTGATGCTATCAAACCCTTTCAGTGTAATTTGTTGTGACAGCACAGCATACACATGGACTCAACCCTCAAACACCAGAACACAAAACTTGCAGCATTGGCGGAATGTTTGCAGACGCAGACGCGCACACACACATACACTGCAGTCCAAAAGTATTTGGACAGTGACACAATTTTTGTTGTTTTGGCTCTGTACTCCAGCACATTGGATTTTAAATGGAACAGTGACTATGAGGTTAAATTGCAGACTTTCAGCTTTAATTTGAGGGTATTTACATCCATATCAGGTGAACCGTGTAGCAATTTTTATACATAGTAAGACTCTTGGTATCTTGTTTTCAGGTACTCTTACAAGCAATACTATAACCTCTGCATTTGAATGGATCTCTATGGGAATTGGGGGGTGGGAATAGATTAAGCTGTAAATTACATGGGAATAGTATGGAACACATGGTTGTCTAAATGGCTTTCGAAACGTCACCTTTAATAAAAATTTGCCATTAGGGAGCATTTTTCAGTGTGCAGATTTTTTCTCAGTTCATTTCTACTTAGCATATACACCACCTTTCCATTCTGTACATGCTTTTATAATACCGCAATAAATATTAATGTAATTATCACTGAACAGGAAGTTTGATGTGAATTGTGGGTAATATGAGCTTGCCGACTCTGCTCAGGTGCAGACTGACGGTAAAGCCCCACAGAAAGCGGTGAAATCGCATGCCACCGCTCTCGTCTGCCACAATCTTTAATCTGATTGGTTATTGTACCATGTTCACCATCTCGTCTGGACGCCTCACATCGCAAGCAATCCCAACAGACACGAGGAATCGCCTCTCATTGAAAATGAATGGAGGTGTGTAATCGCACGATAAATCCGCTCCACACCGCTTTCTGTGGGGCTTTACCGCAAGAGGCCAGCTTTCAGCTCTCAACCTCAGTACCGGATATAATGTCACACTCTGCTGATATCTATAATTGCGCTCAAAAAGCCAGTTTCCCCATTGGGCTCCATACATTTTTGAGAGCAAAAAATAAATACATACTTCCACTCATATATTGATGTTAACTCTGTGCATTAAAATTTCTTTAAAAATTGCTTACTAATTTTCTGTGCTCAAATATTTCTCACCACACAAAGATACTATTTTTAAAAATCATTTTCCCTCATTTTACTCGCCGCCTAGAGCGTTGAATGGGACTCCTGTCTCCCTTTGTCATTCGCGGCTCACTGGAGACCTGCGGCAGCCAACCGTCTGCTCTGCTTCTGTGCGCGTGAGTCATCGCCATATACCCCCTCCCTGCTGTGTGTGTGCAGGGGTATGTTTAGTCACTGCTTTTATGCGTTTAACACTATTTACGCTGAAATATATATATGTAAAAATATGATACTGGAGAGATTTTTTAAAGTGATTTTCATTTGTTTACCAAAGTGTCTTGTGTTTACTTTATGGGAAAGCTTTACTTGTATGTGGTACTTCATATAGCCATGTAATACATAACATAAACTCATGGGCCAGACTTTCTTGAACTGTTGTAAATTTAAACTTTGTTTTCGATTTTTACCCATTAATATGACACGAAAATTGGACATTTTTTACACTGTCATAATTGATGTGGAAATATATACCTATCCTAATGGCCTACATTTCTTTCAACCAAATATTTTTGAAGACGTTTGATATGCCTTTCTAAACCTCACTTTGCTTAGTGAAAGTTGTCACTCGTATTCATATGGGAGAGCAAAATTAATCAGGCTCATGTACGTAATTCATTGTGTCCTGAGAGTTACGTACACAAGATGCCGTCGGCAATCTTAAAAACTACATATATATCGGATCGATCTTTGTTTGTTTCTGTTATACATAAGTCAAGTAAAACAATATATGTGCCCAAATTCATACACTCCACGATACTTTAACACAAGGGGAATATATAGTGCTGACTTTCTTTCCGTGTCCCAATCGTTACGTACATAAGCCTGAATCGTTTACCCACGTGTTTCATGGCTGGTGGATTGGTCAACCTAAATAAAAAAAGAGCATTACTGTCCGGTACGAAACTACTAAGAATTGCTTTGTTTCAATTGCTGCCGACGCTACAGGAGCCTGATAACCTTGCGTGTCCAAGCTTCCTCACGCGGTTACGTACCTAAGCCGTTCACCTTTTACCTCGCACCAGTTTATCAAAATCGTCCAAATCAAAGCATTTACACAGCCATCGTGTTATAATTGTGTCTGCATATTGAAAGGTAGGATTCTGAATGCAGAAACGAAACTAAAATTAATCTTTTCTTGCATTGATTACGTACGTAACGGTGTCCTCTAATCAACCGGGTATTACACAGCCATAAATAGATTAGAGCTTCAAAGTCCAGTTTCATTGTGGACCGCCTCGGATGGGATATGTATCTACACTTTAATGAATTAGAAAACATAAGTTATACTTTTGCACTCAGGTGTCATTGAGACACCATGTTACATAGCCTACGTTAACACTACTGTGGTAAATTTTATATGACCTGAAAAGACTATTTCCGGTTATTGAACTACTAGAGAGTTGTCAGACTTGTAAATAAATGTGTTTGCATTGGTTTTTGCAACAATTAATTTTTTTGGTGTATATGTCACGTTTATGTGTCCCAGTATCATATTTTCACACACACATATATATATATATCAAGCCGGAAAGTCTGCACACTCCTTTCACCTTCTCCACGTTTTATTACGTTACAGACATATTCTACAATAGATTGAGTTCATTTTTTGTCTCAAAATTCTACACAAAATAGCCCATAATGAGATTTTTAGACATTTGTGCTAATTTATAAAAAATCAAAATGTTAAATATCATATGTACACAAGTGTGTACACCCTTTGATATGACACCCAAAAGTGAGCTGAGGTGCATTTTGTTTCCACTGATACTGCTTGAGATGTTTCTACAACTTAATTGGAGTCCACCTGTGATAAATTCAATTGATTAGACATGATTGGGGATTGCCAACACCTGCCTATATAAGGTCCCACAGTTGACAGTGCATGTCAGAGCAAACTCCAAGCCATGGGGTCAAAGGAATTATCTGCAGACCTCAGAAACAGGATTGTGTCAAGGCATAGATCTGGAGAAGGGTACGGAAAAATCTCTGCAGCTTTACAGGTCCCAAAGAGCACAGTGGCCACCATCATTCGTAAATGGAAGAAGTTTGGAACCACCAAGAATCTTCCTAGACCTGGCCGCCCGGCCAAACTGAGCAATCGGGGAAGACGGGCCTTGGCCAGGGAGGTGAGCAGGAACCCGAGGGTCACTCTGACAGAGCTCCAGCGTATCCTTGTGGAGATGGGAGAACCTTTCAGAAGATCAACCATCCAGGCAGCACTCCACCAATCGGGCCTTTATGGTAGAGTGGCCAGACGGAAGCCCCTCCTTAGTAAAAGGCACATCACAGCCCGCTTGGAGTTTGCCAAAAGGCACCTAGAGGACTCTCAAACCATGAGAATCAAGATTCTCTGGTCTGATGAAACCAAAATTGAACTTTTTGGCCTGAATACCAAGCGTCACGTCTGGAGGAAACCAGGCACCGCTCATCACCTGGCTAATACCATCCCTACAGTGAAGCATGGCGGTGGCAGCATCATGATGTGGGGATGTTTTTCAGCAGCGGGAACGGGGTGACTAGTCCTGATAGAGGGAAAGATGAATGCAGCTAAGTACACCGAGATCCTTGAAGAAAACCTGCTCCAGAGCGCTCTGGACCTCAGACTGGGGTGAACATGACAACGACCCGAAGCACACAACCAAGAGAACAAAGGAGTGGCTTCGGAGAAAGTCTGTGCATGTCCTTGAGTGGCCCAGCCAGAGCCCAGACCTAAATCCAATTGAACATCTGTGGAAAGAGCTGAAAATGGCTGTGTACCGACACTCCCCATCCAACCTGACGGAGCTTGAAAGGATATGCCAAGAGGAATGGGAAAAAATGTCCAGAAACAAGTGTGCCAAGCTCGTAGCTTCTTTCCCAAGACGCCTTGAAGCTGTAATCGCTGCCAAAGGTGCAGCAACCTAGTATTAGGCTAAGGGTGTGTACAGATATGTAACCCCTAAATAACCTATTTTTGTCAGTAAAATAAAATTGCATATTTTCTAAAAACCTGTTTTCACTTTGTCATTATTGGCTATTGTGTGTAGATGTTTGGGGCAAAAAATGAACTCAATCTATTGTAGTATAAGTCTGTAACATAATAAAACGTGGAGAAGGTGAAAGGAGTGTGCAGACTTTCCGGCTTGACTGTATATATACAGTGCCCTCCACTAGTATTGGCACCCCTGGTAAAGATGAGTAAAAAAGGTTATAAAAAATTCACTGTTTGGTGAATTAGCTTAAAGTCACACTGAAAAAATTAGAAAAATCCAACCTTTAATTGAAGTAAACTTATTATGAGAAAAAAATCAAGAAATAATCAAGAATGAATTATTTTTAGCAAAACCATGTGTGCCACAATTATTGGCACCCCTGCATTTATATATAGACTAATCGTTTTTAATATTTGGTCGCATATCCTTTGCATGCCATGACTTCCTGATGTCTGTGACCCAACAATATCAAAAGACTCTTGATATCTTATTTTCTGCTACTCTTACAAGCGATACTATAACGTCTCTGCATTTGAATGGATCTCTATGGGAATTGGGGGGTGGGACTAGATTTAGCTGTAAATTATACTGGAACAGTATGGAACACATGGTTGGTAAAATGGCTCTAAGTCATCAAGGGTCTGAGGTATCAAATGAGCCTCAAACCATCACTCTGCTGCCAGATATGCAGTATATATGGATGGATCACTTTAAGGGTTGCTTCTCCTGACACATTTATCTATTGAACTCTATGGAAAAATAAGTCAGGAGAAGAAACCCTTCAAGTTATCCATCCACATTTACTGTATTTCTGGCAGCAGAGTGGTGGTTTAAGAATTGTTTGATACATCAGACCCTTGATGACTTAGAACCATTTAACCAAGTTGTGCAATCAGCATACAGTGCCCTCCACAATTATTGGAACCCCTGGTAAAGATGAGTAAAAAGGGTTATAAAAAATTCACTGTTTGGTGAATTAGCGTAATCTCAAACTGAAAAAATTAGAAAAATTCTATCTTTAATTGAAGTAAATTTATTCTGAGAAAAAAAATCCCTCATCAAGAAATAATTATTATTTACAAAACCACATGTGCCACAATTATTGGCACATTCTTACGAACATAATGTAACTGAAGCATTTTTTCCATTTATATTTTACTTTTTAAAGTTAATCAGAGTGTTTAGGAACTTTCAAGCAGCAATCCATGACTTCCTGTTTCACTGGGGTATAAATATGAGGTGACACAGCGGCCATATTCCCTTACTCATACATCAACATAGGAAAGATAAGAGAACACACAAATCAAACGAGGGAAAAGTGTGTTGAGCTTCATATGTCAGGGAATGGCTATAAAAAAAGAGCTACTCACCTGAAAATTCCTGTTAGGGCAATACTTCAAAAGTTCAAAGCAACTGGAACTGTTACAAACTTGCCTGGAAGAGGACCCAAGTTTATTTTGCCCCCACACACAGTGAGGAGGATGGTAAGAGAGGCAAAAAACAATCCTCAAGGATCACTGTTTGAGAATTACAGAGGAAAGTAGCATCTTGGGGTCATCAAGTCTCCAAAACTACTATTAGACGTCACCTCCATGCCAACAAATTATTTGGAAGGCATGCCAGAAAAAAGCCTTTCCTGTCATTTCACCACAAACATAAGTGCCTGGACTTTGCTAAACGCTACTGGAACTTTGACTGGAACCGTGTTCTGTGATCAGATGAAACAAAAATTTTGCTTTTCGGCAACCAGCACTCAAGGTGGGTTTGGCGTAAAAAGAAGGAAGGCTATACCGAAAATAACCTGATCCCCACTGTTAAGTATGGTGGAGGTTCTGTGATGTTGTGGGGCTTTTTTTCTTCCAAAGGCCCGGGGAAACTTGTTAGGGTACATGGCATCATGAACTCCATGAAATACCAGGACATTTTAAATCTGAATTTGGCTGCCTCTGCCAGGAAACTAAAACTGGGAACTGGGTCGTCGTTGGATCTTCCAGCAGGACAATGATCCAAAACATACGTCCAAATCAACACAAAAATGGTTAACTGAACACAAAATCAAGCTTCTGCCATGGCCATCTCAGTCCCCTGACCTAAACCCCATTGAAAACCTGTGGGCTGAGCTGAAAAGCAGAGTGCACAAGAGAGGATCTAGGACTCTGGATGATCTGGAGAGATTCTGTAAAGAAGAATGGTCTCATTCCTTGCTCTGTATTCCCCAACCTTATTAGATGTTACAGGAGAAGACTCAGTGCTGTTTTATTGGCAAAGGGAGGTTGTACAAAGTATTAAATGCAGGGGTGCCAATAATTGTGGCACACGTGGTTTTGTTAAAAATAATTATTTCTTGATGAGGGATTTTTTTTCTCAGAATAAATGTACTTCAATTAAACGTTGAATTTTTCTCATTTTTTCAGTTTCAGATTAAGCTAATTCACGAAACGATTAATTTTTATAACCCTTTTTATCTTTGCCAAGAGTGCCAATATTGTGGAGGGCACTGCAATTGGGAGATTGCGCATTATCCTGATTTAAAATGGCAAATGACAAATTCAGAAAAAGACATTGTACTATAACTAAGCAACAAAGACTAAATTAAAATAAGTTTAGCTGAATTTCTCTCTCTGAATAGACCAATGGCGGCTATTCTGCTGTGCCTTCGCGGTAAGCTTTTTTGCATTCCCTTTAAGGAAATCAGGTGCAGAACACACAAAACTGAATGAGAAATTAGAAACGTTATATTTTTTAATTAACTAAACGACCTTTGAAAATACATGTTTACTTACAATCAACTTAGTTAAATTACATATAGGCCTATGCACGCACGCACACACACGTACTCTCTCTCTCTCACACACACACACACACACACACACACACACACACACACACACACACACACACACACACACACACACACACGCGTGCGTTTAAGTGACGCATGAATCAGGAGGCGCTTCATATAACCGATGGGATCTGACCTGATGCTGATGAGAGGAGAGTAGGCTACGTGTTCGCTGCTCCAGTATAGGGAGATGCTATAGGCTACACCCACGATTCTGATTTCAACTAGTTACAGAGGTAAGATTTCACAGCGGCGAATCATCTCTTTATATTTTTTTCAGTAAAATTGCTTAGAAAATGATCAGTACTATATATGGTGGATGTCGTCTTTAAATACATATATTTGCCTGCTCAGTTTTGCAAATTGTACTGCCAACCTGATGCATGGACCTTCTTTCCGTAGTCTATTCTTTCTACTCTCTCGCACTGATATCGAAGTCGCTCAAACATGTTTTACGGTTTCAATTTATTTGTCATCAGCCTGCAGCTTAAAGCAAAGATAACATCAGTTTATTTTCTGGTTATTTTTTAAATTAGGCGTAGTTAGCGCCATGTCCTCTTATTCGGTGTAAACGTGCGCATGGCTGGCAAGTTCCAGAGTATTAGATTTTCTCAGTTTTTCTCTTCCAATAAAAGCGATATATTTCGATTTACGTCGCGAGCGCCGGTGTTGCACCAACAACGACGAGCGCAGGGTTACCTTGACAACCAAGAGTGACTCATTCAACAGACCCGCAATTTAAAAAATAGGATTTTAATGTTTATCTACATTTTCATATGCCAACGGCTCCACCTTTTAAAAATTAATTAATTCTAAATTTAGGAAAATACAGGAAATAAATAAAATAAAACCTGATCCAAAATAAAACGGATATGGACGCATGTGCTGGTCACTTGGGTAGGCTATTAAAGGTCAAATCTACCCTTGCAAATGTGAAGTAGCCTAGTAACAATAGCCTACCCTGTGCATACAGTATATTAATCTATTACAGGGGTGTCCCAGTCTTCTCCAAAAAGGGCTGATGTGGGTGTCTTGGTGTTTTAAAACAACAACCTGCACCAACATCCATAAAGGGCAGATAAGAATGGACACCCCTGATCTAGTCTGTGCAGGAGAAAATAAAAAAATAGGCTATTGATAAAGTCATAAAGCAAACTTTTGGGTTCTGGCGCAACTGAATTTGGATGTCTTCACTAGATCCCTGTTCCGTAGGGAGAACAAAAGATTTGGTGTGGGGGGGGGGGGGGGGGGGGCTTCAGGGGTGGGGAAAGGGAAAGGACAACAGGTTTAGAAATGATAGATCCTTTTTGATTCAAATAATTATGAAGTTGCTTTTCAGAGGGCAAAAATAGTGCATGATGAGAAGTCGGTCTGTATGTGATACTGACGTGAGCACTGTTCTCCATGCAGGATGCAGTCCCTTCTGAAGCCCTGCACTGCTGCAGCGCTGGTCCTGCTCGCCTGCCTGCTGCACAGGTGCACGGTTCAGGCTGCTGCCCTGCGACAGCACCAGCTGCGTGGGGGCGAGCTGGACAGGAGGCAGCCCCGCCCCCCCTTTCTGCCCAGCACAGAGATGGCAAAGGCCCTGGAGTACATCGAGAGCCTGCAGAGAGACGGGCCAGTCTACGATGACAACGGGGACAAGTTCCGTTCGCAGTGGTGGCAGGAGGCGGCGGGCCGCGATAGGGCCGCCCACAGGGAGGATGACGCGTCCAAGCAGTTACTGAAAACACTGTTGACATCCCTGCAGGGAGCTATCGAGGATCCCAAACCCGCCGCTGCCACCAAAAATGGGGACGACAACCGCAAGACCACTGAAGCAGTGGATTATGGGGGATATCCTTTTCCTAAGCATAGAAAACTTCACAAGAAGTACCCACTGATGTTTGAGGATGAAGACTCGCGGGAGAGCCCCTACAAGCGTACCAATGAGAACGTGGAACCGCAGTACACCCCCCAGAGCCTGGCCACCCTGCAGTCAGTCTTCCAGGATCTGGGTAAACTGTCCACCTCCAAGGATTACAAGCGGCAGAGCCTAGACCGGGAGCTCTACAGAGGGGATGATGATGACCTTTACCGCTTCAACAACCTGGCGTACGAGGACGTGGTGGGGGGAGGGGACTGGACCCCCATGGAGGAGCTGGAGACAGAGGAAGAGATCAAAGACAGCCGAGAGGAATTTGACAGAGGTTTGGACAATAGCAATGACGATGATGATGATGATGATGATGACGATGATGATGATTACGATGAAGTTGATGAGGATGATGAAGATGAGGAAAATTACATGAAGCGATCCAGCCAGCCAGCCAAGTACAGGGGAAAGGAAGACCCAGAAGATTTTGGCAAACTGGTGGATTACTACCTCCTGAAAATCCTGGAGAAGACTGACCAAATGGAGCAGAAGAGAGAGGAACAGGACGTTGACAGACGCTCAGTCCAGCCATCATACGACATGGACCCCCAGGCCATGTACCAGCTGATTGAAATCTCACAGAAACTCCAGGTTCACCCTGAGGACCTAGTAGAGCTGCTAAAGAGTGGAAAGGTTAAAAAGGAGAAAAAAGTGCTGGTGCCAGAGGAGGAAACAGATGACCTGGAGCAAGTGGAAGAAAAACTGACACAGATCTCAACGTACGACAAAGACAAAGGTCCCACTACTAAATACTATGGCAGACGGCTGCCTGAGGTTCTCGCAAACAACTTAAAAATTCTGAACATTCTTGGGATCGAAACTAGGGGCAATGAGAGAGAGGAACCCCTGCAGCAGCAAAGGAACCCCAAGAACACACAAACAAGGTATTACACCCCTAGTGGCAGGCGAGGGAATACATTGTTTTCTGATCCAAGTATTTCTGACAAAAGAGAAAGCGACTACGATGACACAGTTGACGAGGATGAGCTAGCTACATACCTTGCAGCCAAGATGCTAGCTCAGTATCCCAAAGTAATGAACAAAGCAGAGCTCAAGCATCCCTCTCAGCCTTCACCCAAGGATGAGATGTTTGGAACCTTCGAGCAGGCAGTGCTGGATTACTTTGATCACTTAGCCAGTGAAAAAAGGTCCCCATACAAAAGACTCCCCAAGCCTGATGGTATGGGTGGCTCACCACAAACGCAGCGCTTGGATGATGAAACACTGCTTAAAATGTTGGAGTATCTTAACCCAGAGACCAGTGAAAATGAAGAAAGAGACCTTTACAGAAAGAGCATTGGTGAAATGTAGTCGGCAGGGCTGTTGTATATCATTTGATGAAAAACATTTTTTAAAAATCCCCCCAAAAAACAATATGATCAAAATACTTTATCTCTTATGTAGCGAAGTTCAGTCAACAATTTGAGTGTAATTTGGTTTCCTGGGGACTTTATTCATTTATGGTATAGTAAATGTTTAACTGTTACAGATGTAGATATCTATAGAACACCTTTAACTCAGTATATGAAAAGAGCCTCACTTGCTATAAACCTTAACACACAAAGACAAATCAGTGTTGGATATTTCTCGTCTTGTTGTGTTTTTATTAAGATGATATTTGGTGAGTGTATTAGATAATGTGTAAAGTATATGAGATTAATAAAGCATCAACTGATACTTTCTGTTTACTGACCAGTGTTTTATCGTTTGACAGGCAAATGTCTTTCCATTTATTCACATCACCCTGTGAATTCGAGGAACTCAGCGGCTCTGTCCTTTGGGTTTGAATTCCTGCATTCTACAATGAACTACAAATCACTGTTACACTGAAGGGAAACAGGATGTAAAGAAAATTAATCTACAGCACGTTTAAGTGGAAAACACCTGTAGAATAGATTATAAATGAAAATATATATATTTTAATTTTGATACCTGTAGTTTTCCAATTCTGATGTAGCCTAATCTACAGCTTTCTCTATTATCTATTATAGGTCTCAAATTCAAACTCATTGTTTCCGCTGCATAGCGGCAGCAGAACCACTGCTACATTTCGGTTTCTGGCGCCGCTGCTGCATTTTTTTTAAAGCTATGCAGACAAATGGGTCCATCAGCTCAGAATAACTGTTGAAACAAACGAGTATAGAAGACATATTTGCCATAGGCCTATTGTTCATATTCAGGCATGACACTTGCGTAAAAGCTTGCACTCATTTACGTTCACTTTTTAAATCGACTTGAAATATGTAACGTCTTCAGTCGTTATTTGTTTTCACGGAGCGTTATGGGAGTCTCTTTCGGTGTTGTTCGGTACTCCAGCTCATCCATAGCTCAGCTGTTAGCATTGCTGTGAGTGGTAAACACATACGAGTGATGGATAAAAGCTGTAGCCTAGTAAAGTTACAAGAATCAGCTGTGTGTGTGCGTGCATGCAACATTGGAGTTAAACCTTAACCTGAGAACACCCGCGAAACCCAACCCATGCGTCGCTGCTGTAAAAAGAAATCCTAAGGGAAACACTGTAAACTGATCGTGAGCAAGTACTTTCCAGCTGTGAAGCCATTGAACATTTCATAATACGTACACCATTGTGGTGAGCCGCACTATATAAGAAAGTCCCAGAGACTGTTTTTTCATGTAAAAATATTTATTTTAAATGCATTACAACTCAAATCAAATGGCTTTAAAATAAAAATACCCTTTATTTTCCCTCTCAAGAAGAGCTCTCATATTGTGGCTATAAAACTATGGGACTGCTGTAATGAGAGGGGCAGCGTGGAGACCTACTGGACGGCACTCAGTGCAAACTTTTAATATCTGAATAAAAGACTGATAAAAATATTAAATGCTTTAAACAAAATTCAGAAGGAAAAAATGGTGATCATACTTGTAAGGAACACAAATCAGCTGAAATTATTCTGATTAGTGAAGATAAACAGAGAAGAATTAATCTGTAGCCATAATTATAATTGCACCCGGAACAGTATGTCTAATAACCTATTAACAGTATGTTAATAGCTCAACAGCAGACAGCTCTCAATTTAATACATTAACTATGCACCAGATATGGGTCAAATACTTATTTTTAAAAAACTTAACTTTATAGATGCCAGTATCATTTGAATATACTCCTGCAGATCGACCCCCATGTTGAAAAAACATGTTAGTAACTAACTGGCTGAAATATTTCATCTGGAGGAAGTGTAATGCTGTCTGACGAATTAAAATAATTTCAAATACTTATTTACCCAAGTGATGATATTTCCAAGGCTTATTTCAAATTACAAAAAACAACCTTTATGACTAACAAATACAAACATTTCATGTTAATAAGATTTGCACACTTAGAAACAACAAGCTGTTTTTTGATATAATGATTTTAAAGTCTGCCTTAAGGTGTGCAAAAAAATATGCACAAAAATCCAGTTGGCCAAAGGGGTATCTGTTACCCAGAATCCTTCAGGTTTGCCATCATACAGATCTCCAGTCCTGTGGTTTCATTTTCTTCCTCATTTCAAAAGGTGGGTTTGTTCACATATTCCTCCATTGTCTAAAGACCCAACAGACAGACATTAGCTTTATCACATCCATGTGTTGACCCGGTTCACTATGTGATTTACCAAAGGAAATTAAACGTTTGTTTCTTGCATTGGATTCCATGTCATGGTGAATTTCAGAAAGGGCCCCTTCAAAATTGAAGCTTCCAGCATGTATAAAGCAAAACATACAGAGAGCGAACAATGAGAATTTACCAGGTAATTTCTCTGGTAAAGGTGATTTCAAAAGGGCCTCAAAGTACATAGGGACAAGAGAATATCTAAAGCAAGCTGGAATATGAGCATTTCTTCATTTTTAATGTAGGGATACGAGCGTATTATGCAGTTTTAGTACAGGGAAATGTTAAATGCGAAAGAAAATAGTGATTATATTTTTACTCAAAATGTGCAGGTTTTATATGAATCCTTAATCATATACAGTTAGAACAAATTTTGCAGACAGAAACTGCATAGAGAAGTATACATGCACAGAGAGAGGAAAAAAAAAAGATGTCAAATCAATTTTGTCTGTTCTAATAACATCCTGGAACTATCAGTAGCATCACAGAGCAAAAGACTGCTCTATAAAACTCAATTGGCTCACTGTCTGACAACAAATTTCACTTCATGTCACTTTCACTTCATGATGCATGTCACATGTGACGCAGTCAGCAATCAGGCGTCTCGGTACGTGTGACAGCTTTGCCAATGGCTTGGTTGCTCTATCGATGCACTGAATGAGGATGAGGCAGTACACACCCTTATCCAAGGTGACTGGCACTCCATCAGCTCATTCACCCATTTTGCACACCGGGGCCGTGTCCGAATCAGCACGCTGCTGAGTAGCCTTGGTGAGTAGATAGGGCGAGAAAGTCGTAGAGTACGCGAAAGTTTTTCAAATTGCAGTATTCTTCAAACAACCGGATGACACACTTACTTCCGGGGTTTTCTCTGAGTACATGCGGGAGCACACTTTTCAAGAAGTACACAAACATTTTGGTCACATAAATATGACGTGAGCTTCGTTTAAAAAAAATGAGGCGCAGCTTCGCTGACGTTTTCGTTCAAATACAACAAAAACAACACGTGACATGTCAATGCAAGAGTGGGGCACAGGGTTGCCAGATCTTGTAAGACATTCCAGCCAAATGGCGATTCAAAACTAGCCCAAATTTTTAACCGAAACCAAAAATGTTTAAATAGAAATCATCATGTTTTACTTTTTAAAATAAGTGCGTGCTTTGCGACTTTTCATTTTTACCCGTGACTGCACTTTGAAAGTATCCGAATTTAGCTGTAAACCAAATTTAGGAGTAGATAGGGCTCTGATTCAGACACAGTGCACTGTACGCAGGAGACAGGGCGCAGTAGATAGGGCTCTGATTCAGACACAGTGCACTGTACGCAGGAGACAGGGCGCAGTAGATAGGGCTCTGATTCAGACACAGTGCACTGTACGCAGGAGACAGGGCGCAGTAGATAGGGCTCTGATTCAGACACAGTGCACTGTACGCAGGAGACAGGGCGCAGTAGATAGGGCTCTGATTCAGACATAGTGCACTGTACGCAGGAGACAGGGCGCAGTAGATAGGGCTCTGATTCAGACACAGTGCACTGTACGCAGGAGACAGGGCGCAGTAGATAGGGCTCTGATTCAGACACAGTGCACTGTAGGCAGGAGACAGGGCGCAGTAGATAGGGCTCTGATTCAGACACAGTGCACTGTACGCAGGAGACAGGGCGCAGTAGATAGGGCTCTGATTCGGACACAGTGCACTGTACGCAGGAGACAGGGCGCAGTAGATAGGGCTCTGATTCGGACACAGTGCACTGTACGCAGGAGACAGGGCGCAGTAGATAGGGCTCTGATTCAGACACAGTGCACTGTACGCAGGAGACAGGGCGCAGTAGATAGGGCTCTGATTCGGACACAGTGCACTGTACGCAGGAGACAGGGCGCAGTAGATAGGGCTCTGATTCAGACACAGTGCACTGTACGCAGGAGACAGGGCGCAGTAGATAGGGCTCTGATTCAGACACAGTGCACTGTACGCAGGAGACAGGGCGCAGTAGATAGGGCTCTGATTCAGACACAGTGCACTGTACGCAGGAGACAGGGCGCAGTAGATAGGGCTCTGATTCGGACACACCCCCGCACATTGCACCCTTTTCTGTGTCTTTTCTGCTTCAGTCCAAGTACCAGTGTGTGTGTGTGCGCATTTAGTGATTCACTTGCCTCCTGCAGTAGGTCAGATTCCTCCATATATTTGGCCACCGTCAGTTTGGAGGTCTCCTGCACTTCACCCCCCATCAGGAACTCGTCCAGAATGAAGTACGCTTTCTCAAAATTAAAGATAATATCCAGCTCACACACCTGCAGGTGGTAAACAAGGAGCATTAGACAATGCACCAAAGAGCACAATACGAACACAAGACAGGATGAAATCAAACATATCAAACATTTTATTGGACAATTTTGTTGAGTGAAAAAGTTTCAATCCAGACATAGCCCTGGTGTGAGCTGAATCGTGTGATTGTTAAAGTGCTTGGTTGTCATGACTCGAGCCACCAATTTTATCTCCCCTTGTTTTCTCGCATGGAACTTCAATCCTCCGCCAGCTAGAGGTCAAGATAACCTCTTCGTCAAGCCACTTCTCAAACATTTATCCCATTTGCACCACCTCAATCATCTAAGTTGACAAAGCAATTGACACTAATTAAGCACATACGATGATTGACGGTGAAGTTTACAAGCAACACTCACATGTTAAATTCAGTTCAATTACTTACTACCATAGACTTCCTGCAGTATTGTTAAATGTTCTACAGGCAGGGGCATGCTAGTTAGAAGCAGTGGGAAATGCCCACATTAAAAATGAGAAGAGTTATATAACATTTAATTTTCACAAAAAGTTCAATAAACAATGATTTGCATTAGTAATAAGAAAATAGTTTGCAGCTGAGGTATATTAAAACAAAACAGATTAATGAAATAAGTGGTGAATGTCATGTACAAAGTTCAAATTAAAACTCTGTGATTATTGTATTTTATCATGGAGAGTTGTTGAACGGTCTCGTCTGGCATCGATTCGCGATGCTTGGTGAAAATTTGTCCATAGGAAGGCACACATATTTCTACATCGACTGAGTTTGTTACACGCGGCCAAATATCGTTTTGCCTGTTGAGTAAGGGTTGGAAATATTTATTCAGCTGAATCCCACAATTCACCCAGTAACACTGCAGTACTATTCTTGTGCAAATTATTTTTCATTTCAAAACCTGGAATTGAGTGGTGTGAGGGTTGACTCAGTCTGCACACCTGCTTGGGATCAAAAATCCTAACAGCCTTAAAAAATATGTGAGCTGGTTGATAGAAACGTTGTTTATTTTTGAGCTTATCAGGGTTGTAATACGTTGTGAGTTTCTCTGCAACTTCTTTGAAAGTTTTGATGCATTGGTGGTTTACTGTTTTGTCTGTGCTATCTATATGCTGAACAGGTGCACAATATTAATTTGCAATTTTTTATTATATGTTTTGTGGATTCTGATGTCATGACTTTCATACCACCAAATCTCCTCAACGAGCCTCTTGCCATTTGCAGCAATTAACATGAGCTGTGTCTCCATACCCTTATCCCTTGAGCTCTGTCCGCACAATGGTGTTTGGAGTGATATCCATATCCATTTCCACAAATCTGGAATAAAATAATACATACTTTGAATTGTACTCTGCAGCAGAATACCAACTTCGCCATCTGGTTTAACATAGTTCAGGGGGTGTTCTATTTCATGTCAACATGCCATGGTATGGGTAAACCTCGCCGAGAGGGTGAGCTGCTAGGAGACTGGAGCAAATTAACCACCACCACGGGGCGGAACCACGTCGTGCCATAAATATGGCACGTGCACGCTGCCCGACCTCTTTTTGCCTCCTCGAGGTTTGAGCTGAGACTGTGTTTTCTTTGTTCTTACTGGAACACGTGGAATCGCAGCTTTTCTTGACCTCTCCCGGAGCCTCTACTTCCTGAGACGGAGTACGCTACCCGGGGCTTTCTCCTCCCCCAGCAACGCGGTTTGCTGTTTGTTGCTGTCTTTTGTTATCTGCTAGAGTTTGTTACCATTGTTGTTAGGCAGTTCACTGCTGTTTTTCTTTTCAGAAATTCTATTAGTTTTAAGCTGATATACCTTTTTGTTTATATTAGCCCATATTAGGGTATTGGATAGATTTCTTTTTTTGTTGTTGGTTGTGACAAAAAAAAAAGCCAGAAGGAGCCTCTGTGCCCGTGAGGGCATATGCTACCTGAGGCTTCCGCACCCCCACGCGGCCCTTCAGTGCCAGTGATTCAGGCCCTTGGCTTGGTGTTGGACACACTTTGTTCCCGTTGTTGTTGGCAGTTTGCTGCCATTTCTCTTGCAGAACTTATATTAGTTTTAAACTGATACCTTGCTGTTTATATTAGCCAGTATTAAGGCATTGGATTGTTTCTCTTGTTGGTTGTGCGAACAACAAAGAGCACTGGCATCAGGAACCAGAGTTCCATCAGCTTCAGCTGCAGGTGCAGGCCACGCAGAAGACCCTGCAAGGGCTAATAGCATCACAGCAGCAGTCACCCAGGCCCCAGGACCCCTGGGGCCCAGTGGCTGGACCCTCCTGCCGTCACCCAGATGAACGGTCTACTACAGCATTGGACGGCCTGTACCGTCAGCCTCACCCCCAACAGTCAGGGACTGAGAATGGGTCAGTTTCTGATCAGGAGGATTCCTCATCAGGGCCCCCGCTCCTGGATCCCTAAAATGAAGTAGGTGATTCTCAGGGTGGCTGAGCGTCCTCGCTTTCCCCCGTCGGTGGCACCTGCTTCCTCACGATTTAACCATGGGAGGAATTGCTGCAGTACGCATCCCCCAGTGACTCAATGGTGGAGATTGCGAGTGACCCCACCCCCCGCTTTTGCAAGGTTATGCCAACTCAACTCAGCTGGGAGATCGGGCTGCTGCACGAGCTCTCCCCAACGAGATTCAGGTGTTGCTGGAAAAGGGGGCAATAACACCCCTGCCCTCGGTGGCAATTGGTTTTATTTAACATATTTCCTGGCACCTAAGATGGCTTCCGCCCCATCCTAGGCCGGAGAGGACTCAATTGCTTCCTAAAACGCCTAGCCCTACCGCATGCTCCTTTCCAGTCTCCCCCTACTGGTGAGAGACGGCGACTGGTTCACCTTGGTGGACGTGCAGGATGCGTACTTCCACATCCCCATACATGAGGATCACCGGAAGTACCTCCGCTTTTCCTTCCAAGGCATAGGGTATGAGTACTCTGTCCTTTGCCATTGTCCTAGGCCCTTTTGGCCTAGCCCTGGCCCCACACACTTTTACGAAGTGCATGGAGACTGCGCTGATCCCTCTCCATCGCCAACACCCCCTCCAGGTTTTTGACTCATTGTCCATGTGGGCCTCTCTGACCCAGAAAGGCAGCATGTTTTTGATGGAGTCTGTCCCACTTCGCTGCAGAGCGGCAGGTGACGGTAAAGCATTGCTCGGGCTGATGGCTTCAGCTGCCCAGGTTGTGCCAATTAGGCTGCTGCATATGCGCCTATTACAGCGTTAGGTGGTGGCACAAGGAGTGAGCCTGCACGAGGACAGAAGCGACTCCTCCCTATTACAAGGTGTGGTCAGGGGTAACGATTACCACGGACGCCTTCAAGACTGGCTGGAGCGCTGTCGGAGAAGGTCTGTCCCTACAAGGGTTGTGGAGCCCCTCAGGGGCAGGGATGCACATTGACTTGCTAAAAATGGAGGCAGTGCTTCAGGCATTGACCAATTTCCTCCCAGTGGTCCGATGCAGACAGGTTCTTGTCTGGACAGACAGCTCCACTGTGGTCTCCTACATCAACCAACAGGGTGGTGTTTGGTCCCCAACCCTACATAAAAAAGCAGGTCAACTCCTGCTCTGGGCACATACCTAAGGCATGTCCCTGAAGGCAGTGCACGTGCTGGGCACAATTTTTACCAGAGGAATGACGCCTGCACCCGAATATTGTGCAGTCCATTTGGTCCCTCCCTCTTCAAGAACGTGCAAGTGGACCATTTTGCATCCAGGGAGAATGTTCTCCATGGTACTCCATGGTGGGCCCAGTGTGGACCTTAGGCGTGGACGCCTTGGTGCACCAGTGGCCTCCAGCCCTGCTCTATGCTCCCCCACCCTTCCCTCTCCTGCCCATGGTTCTGGTGAGGATCAGGGACTCAAGGGCACGAGTTGGATGCTGGATTCCCCCAATTAGCTGGCAGACTTAAGGGAGTTGCTAGTCCGTGTGGGTTTCCTCCGTGTTCTCCTCCCACAGCCTAAAGACAGGTTAGGTGAATTGGAGACTCTAACGTTCCTATAGGTATGAGTGTGTGAGTGAATGGTGTGTGTGCCCTGTGATGTGATTTCTCCCTGTGTTGTCATGGAACCGTAAGTCGCTCTCGATAAGAGTGTCTGCTAAATGACTAACTGTAACTGTGACTACTAGTGGGTACCCGGCCTCCCAACCAGGGCGGATATGCCGTCGCAGGCCAGGGCCTGCTATGGCACCCGAACCTGCAGTTTTATAGCCTGCATGCTTGACCCCTAGATGGGAGTGGCCGCAAGGCCTAGAGCCAGCAGTGCTGGCAACACTTCAGGTATCAAAACCCCCTCCACAAGGGCGCTTTACACCAGGAAGTGGGCAGATTTCAGCCACTGGTGCCACACTAAGGGGTTGTTTGGCAGCCACCTTGGACTGCCATGAGCGTATCGAGGGCCTGATGGTGGGATCTCACCCCCTCGCCAGCCAGTTCTCCAAGGAGCCAGGCAGCTACGCCAGCCTAGGTCTAACTCAGTCCCTTCATGGGACTTACAGCTGGTCTTGAATGCCCTCACTGAGCCGCCCTTCGTCTGGCCAGACTCAGTCTAAAGCTCCTCTACTTGAAGAGTGACTTCCTGCTCGCTATCGCCTCCGCGAGGCATGTAAGCAAGCTGCTTACACCCCTCCTTTATGCGGTTGGGTAACAGTAGCTTGGCGGTCTCTCTGCTTCCTAACCCCGCATTTTGGCCTAAGGTCCTCTCGCGGTCCATCTCTCAGCCATAGTGTTGGAGGTGTGTCACCCTCCTCCACACAAGACCACTGAAGAAGCCAGGCTGCACTCGCTGTGTCCCGTCTGGGCTCTGCAGTCTTACATCTCCCGCACAAGTGCACTTAGGAGAACCAACAATCTTTTTGTTTGTTATAGAGGGGCCATGCGGGGCATCTAAACAGCGCTTGGCCCACTGGAGCGTAGAAACGATTCCATGGCTTACAGCTCTGCAGCTCTGACGTGCCCCCTCCCACAGACGCAGTAGCTCACACTACTTGGCGCATAGCTACCTCCTGAGCTTTATTACGTGCCGCCCCACTTGCCGGCATTTGTGCAGCGGCAGGCTGGGCCTCATCCCTCACTTTCGCCAGGTTTTATCACCTGGACGTAGTTTCATCCACATCGGTTGCCTTCTCTGTCCTCGGGGTAGCGGAGCAACCTTGAATATGATTTGTAGGGGTTTCAATCACCCGGCGGTTATTTTCGCATTTGAGTTTGCTCTTCTGGTAGTTCAGCATCCAATAAGTGCAATTTGTTGGATTCGCACTCATGCAATGTCCTGTGGTCCTGGTTACCCCACTACATCCCCCACCTGACTTTATCTGGTATACTTAAAGCCGCTGCCCCTCCCCTCCTCACACCGCTGTCGCTGCTCCCGCCGCCATCGGCACCTGGTTCCCCACCATCATTGCCGCCACATCTGGACTGTCATCTAGCTGCTGCTAATTTTATTAACATGGACATTGACTATTTTGACCATGCTGGTCATTAAGCCTTAGACACTGAGCCGACCAGAGGAGGATGGGTTCCCCCCTTGAGTCTGGTTCCTCCCAAGGTTTCTTCCTAGCTAAACCAGGGAGTTTTTCCTTGCCACTGTTGCCATTGGCTTGCTCTTGTGGGGGTTTAGGCTGGGTCTTTTCTGTGAAGCGCATTGTGACAACTAATCGTGAAATACGCTATAGAAATAAATATTGATTTGATTTATACTATGACCCATACTCTTCATACATCTCTCTTCACCAGAGTTGAAGATGTCGGGACTGATCCAGGAGGACTGCAGGCAATCTTAAAAAGGCCACCAGGGAAGGAGAAGATGATGCGGGGGAGGAGTGAGGCGATGAGTGGGAAGGCTGATGCAGTTCGGTGCTCCGTGTAGACAGTGGACAGAAACCGCAACACTGCGTGTATGGAGGAAAGTTGTGGAATATCATATTATATATATATGTACAGTTGCGGTCAGAATTTTACATAGACCTTAGCCAAATCCATTTAAACTCAGTTTTTCACAATTACTGACATTTAATCCCAGTAAACATTCCCTGTCTTAGGTCACTTAGGATCACAACTTTATTTTAAAAATGTGAAATGTCAGAATAATAGTAGAGAGAATGATTTATTTCAGCTTTTATTTCTTTCATGACATTCCCAGTGGGTCAGAAGTTTACATACACTACTTTTTGTATTTGGTAGCATTGCCTTTAAATTGTTTAACTTGGGTCAAATGTTTCAGGTAGCCTTCCACAAGCTTCTCACAATAAGTTGCTGGAATTTTGGCCCATTCCTACTGACAGAACTGGTGTAACTGAGTCAGGTTTGTAGGCCTACTTGCTCGCACATGCTTTTTCAGTTCTGCCCACAAATTTTCGATTGGACTGAGGTCAGGACTTTGTGATGGCCACTCCAATACCTTGACTTTTTTGTCCTTAAGCCATTTTGCCACAATTCTGGAAGTATGCTTTGGGTCATTGTCCATTTGGAAGAGCCATTTGCAACCAAGCTTTAACTCCCTGGCTGATGTCTTGAGATGTTGCTTCAATATATCCACATAATTTTCCTTCCTCATGATGCCATCTATTTTATGAAGTGCACCAGTCCCTCCTGCAGCAAAGCACCCCCACAACATGATGCTGCCACCCCCATGCTTCACAGTTGGGATGGTGTTCTTCGGCTTGCAAGCCTCACCCTTTTTCTCTCCAAACATAACGATGGTCATTATGGCCAAACAGTTCAATTTTTGTTTCATCAGACAAGAGGACATTTCTCCAAAAAGTAAGATCTTTGTCCCCATGTACAGTGGCAAACTATAGTCTGGCTTTTTTATTGCGGTTTTGGAGTAGTGGCTTCTTCCTTGCTGAGCAGCCTTTCAGATTATGTCGATATAGGACTCGTTTCACTGTGGATATAGATACTTTTGTACCTGTTCCCTCCAGCATCTTCACAAGGTCCTTTGCTGTTGTTCTGGGATTGATTTGCACTTTTCGCACCAAAGCACGTTCATCTCTAGGAGACAGAATGCGTCTCCTTCCTGAGCGGTATGACAGCTGCGTGGTCCCATGGTGTTTATACTTGCGTACTATTGTTTGTACAGACGAACGTGGTAACTTCAGGCATTTGGAAATTGCTCCCAAGGATGAACCAGACTTGTGGAGGTCCACTATTTTCTTTCTGAGGTCTTGGCTGATTTCTTTTGATTTTCCCATGATGTCAAGCAAAGAGGCACTGAGTCCGAAGGTAGGCCTTAAAATACATCCACAAGTACACCTCCAATTGACTCAAATAATGGAAATTAGCCTATCAGGAAATTCTAAAGCCATGACATCATTTTCTGGAATTTTCCAAGCTGTTTAAAGGCACAGTCAACTTAGTGTATTTAAACTTCTGACCCACTGCAATTGTGATATAGTGAATTAAAAGTTAAATAATCTGTCTGTAAACAATTGTTGGAAAAATTACTTGCGTCATGCACACAGTAGATGTCCTAACTGATTTGCCAACACTATAGTTTGCTAACATGAAATCTGTGGAGTGGTTAAAAATTAGTTTTAATGACTTCAACCCAACCTAAGTGTACAGTCAAGCCGGAAAGTCTGAACACTCCTTTCACCTATCCACGTTTTATTACATTACAGACATATTCTACAATAGATTGAGTTAATTTTTTGCCTCAAACATCTACACACAATAGCCAATAATGACGAAGTGAAAACAGGTTTTTAGAAAATATACAATTTTATTTTACTAACAAAAATAGGTTATTTAGGGGTTACCTATCTGTACACACCCTTAGCCTAATACTTGGTTGCTGCACCTTTGGCAGCGATTACAGCTTCAAGGTGTCTTGTGAAAGAAGCTACGAGCTTGGCACACTTGTTTCTGGACATTTTTGCCCATTCCTCTTGGCATATCCTTGCAAGCTCCGTCAGGTTGGATAGGGAGCGTCGGTACACAGCCATTTTCAGCTCTTTCCACAGATGTTCAATTGGATTCAGGTCTGGGCTCTGGCTGGGCCACTCAAGGACATGCACAGACCTTCGCCGAAGCCACTCCTTTGTTCTCTTGGCTGTGTGCTTTGGGTCGTTGTCATGTTGGAAGGTAAACCTTCGCCCCAGTCTGAGGTCCAGAGCGCTCTGGAGCAGGTTTTCTTCAAGGATCTCAGTGTACTTAGCTGCATTCATCTTTCCCTCTATCAGGACTAGTCGCCCCATTCCCGCTGCTGAAAACCATCCCCACATCATGATGCTGCCACCGCCATGCTTCACTGTAGGGATGGTATTAGCCAGGTGATGAGCGGTGCCTGGTTTCCTCCAGATGTGACGCTTGGTATTCAGGCCAAAAAGTTCAATTTTGGTTTCATCAGACCAGAGAATCTTGATTCTCATGGTTTGAGAGTCCTCTAGGTGCCTTTTGGCAAACTCCAAGCGGGCTGTGATGTGCCTTTTATGAAGGAGGGGCTTCCGTCTGGCCACTCTACCATAAAGGCCTGATTGGTGGAGTGCTGCCTAGATGGTTGATCTTCTGAAAGGTTCTCCCATCTCCACAAGGATATGCTGGAGCTCTGTCAGAGTGACCCTCGGGTTCCTGCTCACCTCCCTGGCCAGGGTCCGTCTTCCCCGATTCCTCAGTTTGACTAGGTGGCCAGGTCTAGGAAGATTCTTGGTGGTTCCAAACTTCTTCCATTTACAAATGATGGTGGCCACTGTGCTCTTTGGGACCTGTAAAGCTGCAGAGATTTTTCCATACCCTTCTCCAGATCTATGCCTTGACACAATCCTGTTCCTGAGGTCTGTAGATAATTCCTTTGACCCCATGGCTTGGAGTTTGCTCTGACATGCACTGTCAACTGTAGGACCTTATATAGGCAGGTGTTGGCAATCCCCAATCATGTCCAATCAATTGAATTTATCACAGGTGGACTCCAATTAAGTTGTAGAAACATCTCAAGCAGTATCAGTGGAAACAAAATGCACCTCAGCTCACTTTTGGGTGTCATATCAAACACTTGTGTACATATTATATTTTACATTTTGATTTTTAATAAATTAGCACAAATGTCTAAAAACCGGTTTTCACTTTGTCATTATGGGCTATTTTGTGTAGAATTTTGAGACAAAAAATTAACTCAATTTATTGTAGAATATGTCTGTAATGTAATAAAATGTGGAGAAGGTGAAAGGGGTGTGCAGACTTTCCGGCTTGACTGTATGTAAAACATAATTGTCTGCACCATCTGTTAGTTTGTCCGTGACCACAGATATGCTGTCAGTTGTTTCAGTTCTTGAGTTTTTATTTTATGCAAAGTAGTAGTCTGCAGCACATACTTCTGTCTAAGCTATTGAGCTGACAGAATCGCACCCCCCGTTAATAACATGCTTGATGCTTGTAATCTGGGATTGGATTGCCCATTTTGCCAGGGGAATATTTGCAAGTTAAATTGTGCAAAATAAATTCAATTTGACGGTATGCAGTGTACCAAGCGGATACTGCTTCACTTTGCTCAAAGAAAATGCTTTTCGTAGCATTTAAACTTCCATCCATGTTCATGTTCCTTCTTCTGACTCTCCCCATATTAGATCAACTAATTGTCCTTATAAAGGTCTCAATTAGAAACTTTGTATGATTAGTCACTTTACTGTGCCGTTGAAGTGCCTTTGGGGACCTCTGGAGAATAACCATTGAAATACAAGTTTAAATCCCTGCAGGTCACATGGTGGAGACAATCTGGTGGCCCCTGTCATGACAATGTGGCAAGGGGTGTGACTCTTACATTCCCAAAGTACTTGTCCAGCAGCTCCACATAGCGGTGCAACACCTCCAGACCCAGCAGCTCGTTATCCTGATCATCCAGCCCACAACAGAAATACAGGCTGGCATACCTGCCAGGAGGAGACGGAGTCAGAGCGCTGAATATTATACAGGAGGAGAGGGAGTCAGAGTCCTGAATATTATACAGGAGGAGAGGGGGTCAGAGCCCTGAATATTATACAAGAGGAGAGGGGGTCAGAGCCCCAAGTATTATACAGGAGGAGAGGGGGTCAGAGCCCTGAATATTATACAGGAGGAGAGGGGGTCAGAGCCCTGAATATTATACAAGAGGAGAGGGGATCAGAGCCCCAAGTATTATACAGGAGGAGAGGGGGACATAGCCCTGAGTATTATACAGGCGGAGAGGGGGTCAGAGCCCTGAATATTATACAGGAGGAGATGGGGTCAGAGCCCTGAATATTAGACAAGAGGAGAGGGGATCAGAGCCCCAAGTATTATACAGGAGGAGAGGGGATCAGAGCCCTGAATATTATACAAGAGGAGAGGCGGTCAGAGCCCCAAGTATTATACAGGAGGAGAGGGGGACATAGCCCTGAGTATTATACAGGCGGAGAGGGGGTCAGAGCCCTGAATATTATACAGGAGGAGAGGGGGTCAGAGCCCTGAATATTATACAAGAGGAGAGGCGGTTAGAGCCCCAAGTATTATACAGGAGGAGAGGGGGACATAGCCCTGAGTATTATACAGGAGGAGAGGGGGACATAGCCCTGAGTATTATACAAGCGGAGAGGGGGTCAGAGCCCTGAATATTATACAGGAGGAGAGGGGGTCAGAGCCCTGAATATTATACAAGAGGAGAGGGGATCAGAGCCCCAAGTATTATCCAGGAGGAGAGTGGGTCAGACCCCTGAGTATTATACAGGAGGAGAGGGGGGTCAGAGCCCTGAATATTATACAGGAGAAGAGGGGATCAGAGCCCTGAATATTATACAGGAGGAGAGGGGGTCAGAGCCCTGAATATTATACAGGAGGAGAGGGGGTCAGAGCCCCAAGTATTATACAGGAGGAGAGGGGGTCAGAGCCCTGAATATTATACAGGAGGAGAGGGGGTCAGAGCCCTGAATATTATACAAGAGGAGAGGGGATCAGAGCCCCAAGTATTATACAGGAGGAGAGGGGGACATAGCCCTGAGTATTATACAGGCGGAGAGGGGGTCAGAGCCCTGAATATTATACAGGAGGAGAGGGGGTCAGAGCCCTGAATATTATACAAGAGGAGAGGGGATCAGAGCCCCAAGTATTATACAGGAGGAGAGGGGATCAGACCCCTGAATATTATACAAGAGGAGAGGCGGTCAGAGCCCCAAGTATTATACAGGAGGAGAGGGGGACATAGCCCTGAGTATTATACAGGCGGAGAGGGGGTCAGAGCCCTGAATATTATACAGGAGGAGAGGGGGTCAGAGCCCTGAATATTATACAAGAGGAGAGGCGGTCAGAGCCCCAAGTATTATACAGGAGGAGAGGGGGACATAGCCCTGAGTATTATACAGGCGGAGAGGGGGTCAGAGCCCTGAATATTATACAGGAGGAGAGGGGGTCAGAGCCCTGAATATTATACAAGAGGAGAGGGGATCAGAGCCCCAAGTATTATACAAGAGGAGAGGGGGGTCAGAGCCCTGAGTATTATACAGGCGAAGAGGGGGGTCGGAGCCCTGAGTATTATACAGGAGGAGAGTGGGTCAGACCCCTGAGTATTATACAGGCGGAGAGGGGGGTCGGAGCCCTGAGTATTATACAGGAGGAGAGGGGGGTCGGAGCCCTGAATATTATACAGGAGGAGAGGGGGGTCAGAGCCCTGAGTATTATACAGGGGAAGAATGGGTCAGAACCCCAAGTATTATACAGGAGAAGAGGGGGTCATAGCCCCGAGTATTATACAGGAGGAGAGTGGGTCAGAGCCCTGAGTATTATACAGGCGGAGAGGGGGGTCGGAGCCCTGAATATTATACAGGAGGAGAGGAGGGTCAGAGCCCTGAGTATTATACAGGGGAAGAATGGGTCAGAACCCCAAGTATTATACAGGAGAAGAGGGGGTCATAGCCCCGAGTATTATACAGGAGAAGAGGGGGTCAGGAGGAGAGGGGATCAGAGCCCTGAGTATTATACAGGAGGAGAGGGGGTCAGAGCCCTGAGTATTATACAGGAGGAGAGGGGGTCAGAGCCCTGAGTATTATACAGGAGGAGAGGGGATCAGAGCCCTGAGTATTATACAGGAGTAGAGGGGGTCATAGCCCCGAGTATTATACAGGAGAAGAGGGGGTCAGAGCCCTGAGTATTATACAGGAGAAGAGGGGGTCATAGCCCCGAGTATTATACAGGAGAAGAGGGGGTCAGAGCCCTGAGTATTATACAGGAGGAGAGGGGATCAGAGCCCTGAGTATTATACAGGAGGAGAGGGGATCAGAGCCCTGAATATTATACAGGAGGAGAGGGGGTCAGAGCCCTGAATATTATACAGGAGGAGAGGGGATCAGAGCCCTGAGTATTATACAGGAGGAGAGGGGATCAGAGCCCTGAATATTATACAGGAGGAGAGGGGGTCAGAGCCCTGAATATTATACAGGAGGAGAGGGGATCAGAGCCCTGAGTATTATACAGGAGGAGAGGGGATCAGAGCCCTGAGTATTATACAGGAGGAGAGGGGGTCAGAGCCCTGAGTATTATACAGGAGGAGAGGGGGTCAGAGCCCTGAGTATTATACAGGAGGAGAGGGGATCAGAGCCCTGAGTATTATACAGGAGGAGAGGGGATCAGAGCCCTGAGTATTATACAGGAGAAGAGGGGGTCAGAGCCCTGAGTATTATACAGGAGGAGAGGGGATCAGAGCCCTGAGTATTATACAGGAGGAGAGGGGATCAGAGCCCTGAGTATTATACAGGAGGAGAGGGGGTCAGAGCCCTGAGTATTATACAGGAGGAGAGGGGGTCAGAGCCCTGAGTATTATACAGGAGGAGAGGGGGTCAGAGCCCTGAGTATTATACAGGAGGAGAGGGGGTCAGAGCCCTGAGTATTATACAGGAGGAGACGGGGTCAGAGCCCTGAGTATTATACAGGAGGAGAGGGGATCAGAGCCCTGAGTATTATACAGGAGGAGAGGGGGTCAGAGCCCTGAGTATTATACAGGAGGAGAGGGGGTCAGAGCCCTGAGTATTATACAGGAGGAGAGGGGGTCAGAGCCCTGAGTATTATACAGGAGGAGAGGGGGTCAGAGCCCTGAGTATTATACAGGAGGAGAGGGGGTCAGAGCCCTGAGTATTATACAGGAGGAGAGGGGGATCAGAGCCCTGAGTATTATACAGGAGGAGAGGGGGCCTATAGCTTCCAGGATCAGTCCGGTCTCCTTTCTTATATATTGGTATTACATCACCTTGCTTACAGTCGTCTGGTATTTCTCCAGTTTCTAAAGTCTAAAAATACCTGCCCGGGGTTTATGGATGATCTCACCTAACTCTTTGAGTGCCCTTGGGTATATACCATCAGGACCTACTGCCTTATTTGTCTTCATTCTTATTTGTCCTCAATATCCTCATTCTTATAAAGAAACATTGTTCTTAATGCACCTAACCTCCTCCTTAACATTCCTTTTCCTACTGCAATATTGAAAGAAACGTTCAGGATTACTTTTTGCATCTTGAGAAATTTGCCATTCAAACAGCATTTGGCTACCCTTAATTCTTTTTTAACCTTAGCACACATATTGCAATATTTTGCCTTATTACTCTCAGTATTGTCTTTTTTAATGTATCTCATAAAGTTTATTCTTTTCCCTCAAACTCTTCCATATAGCTTTATTCATCCACTGTGGAGACTGCTTTTTCAGCTTACTTTTCTTTACCTTTGGAATGAATTTGCCTTGTGCATCAAGAATAATCCTTTTGAACCTGCCCCACTTTTCATTCACAGTCTTGCAGTTAAGAAGTTGTGCCCAGTCTATATTACTTAAATACGCTCACATCTTGTTAAAGTTGGCACGCCTAAAATTAAAAATCCTGGACTTAGAGGATGCCCTCTTAATTTGCCAAAGCACCTTAAAACTAACTACACAGTGGTCACTTGTCCCAAGTGGCTTCACTACCTCTGTGCTGCAAATTCTGTCAGGATCATTACACAGCACCAGATCCAGAATTGATGTCCCTCTTGTAGGCTGACTAACATACTGTGCCAAAAAAATGGTAATTTACAACATCTAGAAATTCTTCCTCACTTTTTCCTTGACCTGTCACAAATTCCCAATCAATAGCAGGGTAATTGAAGTCACCCAATAACACATAATAACAGTCTTGCCTCCCTGACAAGATTGTTTAATATTTCCCAATGGCATTGTATTCACACTATTGTCTGAAGCTGGCGGCCTGTAACATACACCTATATTTAATCCCTTCACGTTTTCCCCTATGAGCTTAATCGAAATATCCTCGCTAGGTGTGAGGTGGTCAATTTCTGGAATTTCCTGCACGTTAATATTTTCTTTTACATAGAGGGCTACACCCCCACCTCTCTTATTGGATATATCTTTCCTAATAAGCTTGTACCCCTCTATATTATATATATCTCCATCCCCATCCCCAAGCCATGTTTCTGTAATCCCAAATATGTCATAACCCCTGTCATTCATAACAGCCTCGAGTTCTAAAAATTAATTTTTTAATACTTCTAACATTTAAACAAAGACATTTCAGACCATTACTACTGCTAGCACTGAACTTCCTTTCCCGTTTCATCACTTCCTGCTGCCCCAAGCCACCCTAACTAGAATTCTGCTCTAAAAATATATATAACTAGAATGGCACTCAGAGAGATGCTACACCCGTGCGTGTGCGAATGTCGACCCTGAACGTAATATGCATGGGGCAAAAATATTGATCTTGCACTGTGAAGGCGGGCATTGACCGATTGGGAAAAAAATTCAAGATTCAGGTCAGTGCCCAACTGTCAACATTTCCACAAAGTTGCATCACAATCAGAGTAGAATTGTTCAAATTATGGATGATAGGGACACAAATACAGACAGACAGACACTCACACAGACAGGAGCGAAAACAATACCCCCTGCTTAAAACTGTCCTCACTATTATTATAGGCAGCCTTGACAGCTTCCATCTGGGCACTCTGCACCTCCCTGCCCTTTACACTTGCTAAGCTCCCTGCCCCCCCAAGTCCCTAGTTGAAATAATCCTATGCTACCCTAAGCATACGCTGGCGCAATGCAGTAGTACCCCTCTGGTTCAGGTGCAGGCATTATACAGGAAGAGAGAGGTAAGACACAGTGTCATTGTACTATACTCAGGTGAGATGCAGTGTGGCTGTACTATATTCTGGTGAGACGCAGTGTGCCTGTACTATACTCAGGTGAGAAGCAATGTGGCTGTACTATACTCAGGTGAGATGCAGTGTGCCTGTACTATACTCAGGTGAGATGCAGTGTGCCTATACTATACTCAGGTGAGATGCAGTGTGGCTGTACTATACTCAGGTGAGATGCAGTGTGGCTGTACTATACTCAGGTGAGATGCAGTGTGCCTGTACTATACGCAGGAGATGCAGTGTGCCTGTACTATACGCAGGTGAGATGCAGTGTGCCTGTACTATACTCAGGTGAGATGCAGTGTGCCTGTACTATACTCAGGTGAGATGCAGTGTGCCTGTACTATACTCAGGTGAGATGCAGTGTGCCTGTACTATACTCATGTGAGATGGTGTGCCTGTACTATACTCAGGTGAGATGCAGTGTGCCTGTACTATACTCAGGTGAGATGCAGTGTGGCTGTACTATATGTACCCTGTGTTTTCCTGTCTGTTTATTATAGTTTATACTAGTATTTGGAATGGAAGTGTGGTGTTGCTGATTTTGCCCACAGCTTACTGTGAACTACAGTCGACGTTCATTGCTAGGGATAGCTGCTACATTATGCGAAAGATGTGCTGTGCTTTGCCTTGTCTGTTCTGTAGATCTTGATGATGTCTCTGTACGCACTTACTGTACGTCGCTTTGGATAAAAGCGTCTGCTAAATAAATGTAATGTAATGTAATGTAATGTAACTATACTCAGGTAAGATGCAGTGTGCCTGTACTATACTCAGGTGAGATGCAGTGTGGCTGTACTATACTCAGGTGAGATGCAGTGTGGCTGTACTATACTCAGGTGAGATGCAGTGTGCCTGTACTATACTCAGGTGAGATGCAGTGTGGCTGTACTATACTCAGGTGAGATGCAGTGTGCCTGTACTATACTCATGTGAGATGGTGTGCCTGTACTATACTCAGGTGAGATGCAGTGTGCCTGTACTATACTCAGGTGAGATGCAGTGTGGCTGTACTATACTCAGGTGAGATGCAGTGTGTCTGTACTATACGCAGGTGAGATGCAGTGTGCCTGTACTATACTCAGGTGAGATGCAGTGTGCCTGTACTATACGCAGGTGAGATGCAGTGTGCCTGTACTATACTCAGGTGAGATGCAGTGTGCCTGTACTATACTCAGGTGAGATGCAGTGTGCCTGTACTATACTCAGGTGAGATGCAGTGTGGCTGTACTATACGCAGGGTGAGATGCACTGTGCCTGTACTATACTCAGGTGAGATGCAGTGTGGCTGTACTATACTCAGGTGAGATGCAGTGTGCCTGTACTATACTCAGGTGAGATGCAGTGTGCCTGTACTATACGCAGGTGAGATGCAGTGTGCCTGTACTATACTCAGGTGAGATGCAGTGTGCCTGTACTATACTCAGGTGAGATGCAGTGTGCCTGTACTATACTCAGGTGAGATGCAGTGTGCCTGTACTATACTCAGGTGAGATGCAGTGTGCCTATACTATACTCAGGTGAGATGCAGTGTGGCTGTACTATACTCAGGTGAGATGCAGTGTGCCTGTACTATACGCAGGAGATGCAGTGTGCCTGTACTATACGCAGGTGAGATGCAGTGTGCCTGTACTATACTCAGGTGAGATGCAGTGTGCCTGTACTATACTCAGGTGAGATGCAGTGTGCCTGTACTATACTCAGGTGAGATGCAGTGTGCCTGTACTATACTCATGTGAGATGGTGTGCCTGTACTATACTCAGGTGAGATGCAGTGTGCCTGTACTATACTCAGGTGAGATGCAGTGTGGCTGTACTATATATACCCTGTGTTTTCCTGTCTGTTTATTATAGTTTATACTAGTATTTGGAATGGAAGTGTGGTGTTGCTGATTTTGCCCACAGCTTACTGTGAACTACAGTCGACGTTCATTGCTAGGGATAGCTGCTACATTATGCAAAAGATGTGCTGTGCTTTGCCTTGTCTGTTCTGTAGATCTTGATGATGTCTCTGTACGCACTTACTGTACGTCGCTTTGGATAAAAGCGTCTGCTAAATAAATGTAATGTAATGTAATGTAATGTAACTATACTCAGGTAAGATGCAGTGTGCCTGTACTATACTCAGGTGAGATGCAGTGTGGCTGTACTATACTCAGGTGAGATGCAGTGTGGCTGTACTATACTCAGGTGAGATGCAGTGTGCCTGTACTATACTCAGGTGAGATGCAGTGTGGCTGTACTATACTCAGGTGAGATGCAGTGTGCCTGTACTATACTCATGTGAGATGGTGTGCCTGTACTATACTCAGGTGAGATGCAGTGTGCCTGTACTATACGCAGGTGAGATGCAGTGTGCCTGTACTATACTCAGGTGAGATGCAGTGTGCCTGTACTATACTCAGGTGAGATGCAGTGTGCCTGTACTATACTCAGGTGAGATGCAGTGTGCCTGTACTATACTCAGGTGAGATGCAGTGTGGCTGTACTATACGCAGGGTGAGATGCACTGTGCCTGTACTATACTCAGGTGAGATGCAGTGTGGCTGTACTATACTCAGGTGAGATGCAGTGTGCCTGTACTATACTCAGGTGAGATGCAGTGTGCCTGTACTATACGCAGGTGAGATGCAGTGTGCCTGTACTATACTCAGGTGAGATGCAGTGTGCCTGTACTATACTCAGGTGAGATGCAGTGTGCCTGTACTATACTCAGGTGAGATGCAGCGTGGCTGTACTCACCTCTTGTAAACAATCTTTAGATCCCTCCAGTGCAGGAAGTTGCAGGAACGTGGTAACCTTGGTAACACCATCATGGTCATGTCTCGGATAATCTTTTTCTTATCGCGGTCAGTGAGGGGCATGAACCACTTCTGCAACCGTAGTTTCCCCTGCCGACTGAACAGCAGCAGGAAATGTATCTGCAGACAGGCACGCACAAACACACACAAGCACAAGCACAAGCACACACAAACACACACAGGGAGGACTGAGAATGCATGAGCAGAACTGAGAAAAGGCTCATACGTTTTGTATATGTTACTGAACAGCAATCTCATCTCTAAACATAACATTTCTGACCAGTAAGAGGATGCATGTTCTTATTTATAATAATAATAATAATAGCACTAATAATAATAATAATCATATTAATAAATATAATTCATAGGACATGGACAATTATTATTATTATTATTATTATTATTATTATTAATAATCATAATTGCAATAAATATATTAGCCCAACTAACACAACACTCACACAATTTATACAACACTGTTGTAATATTACATTTTATCTCTGCAGTTAAAATGTATATGCTCCTACAAATGAGAAGAAAATGCAGTTGAAAGTATTTAAAATGGCCTAATTGTTTGAATCCCCTGTTGTGGGAGTATTCGAGAATGTAAGAGTTTAACACCGGCTGTGCAGTCTATCTGACACATCTCTGCTCCTCTCTCAGGCTCCACAGGGGGCAGCATTTCCTCTCCGTACAGAAAATGCATTAATAGGCTATGAATGGGTTGAAATGTGAATCTAGATGAGCCAATTAGGAAAATATTTCATCCTGTAAAAATTCTTATGGGATAACATTTATTTTCGGGCACACTGTATTGACGCCATACTAATTATTTAAAATTTTAAAGTTGAGAAAGTTCAGCCCTCATATTTTCAGTACTGATGGTGTCCCAACATTGTGCACTGACATTATCTGCCCTCAGTATACGCCTGACTCTTTGGCTCTCCTCTCTACTCACTCACTTACTCAATAAAGTAATTATACATGTCTGTGTGCCGAAGGCATTTTTCCTTTCATCAAAGGTGAGACTTCAGCGAGGAAGCACTTGGGAAAACTTATCGTTTCAGTGCAGTAATAATTAACTGGCAGGTCAGGAATAATTAACTGGCACGTCAGGAATAATTTACAGCCACGACACTAAGTGGGAGGAAAATAAGTCTGAGAAAACATTTTAGCCATGTTTGAAAAAATAAAAACGTGTCAAGGCTTTACTCCAGCTTCATTTATAAATCCGTCTCACAAGTAGGCCTATGCCCCTTCATATTTTAGTATAGTTTTCTTGCAGTTATGTTAAATACTCCACTTTGACAATACATTAAGTAATCAACTGCTGTTGAATTTAACATTAGCAGTTCATTGAGCTAATGTAATGATGTAAATAAAGTACTCGTTACAAACCGTTTACATGTTTTTACTTGAAAATCTTTACAGATGGCATAACACCCCTGGATTTACAGTGATGATAAAGTGTTGTAACTACGGTAGGTGTGGGGTAGTTATAGTCTCGCTGTTCAACACGAACACATGCAGTTAATGCCGACTAGCTAGATTACTATGTTCAACTCCAGCGGGACAATCGACACAACGACAAATACACGACCACAGAAACGGCTACAGTTGAAAGCACGGACGTTGAAAAGTTGCAGTAGGCGAGTGAACCGCTATTATTGGTATTGGATTGAACTGGCATGCGTAAACCAGGGGTCTTCCATCTTATCCAAAAAGGGCTGATGTGGGTACAAGTTTTTGTTTTAGCCCACCACCAAGACACCTGATTCTACTTAACAGGTCCCTGATCGAAAACTATGATTAATTAGTTGAATCAGGTGTCGTAGTGCTGGGTTAAACAAGAGCCCTGCACCTACACTTACACCTGTTCTGTACGGAGAAGATTGGACACCTCATAAGCCTTTGTAGCCTACTCCTGTTGTAAGTTACATTCAGACATTAAACTGTAAGTGAAAACTACAGATATCCTCCTGGCTAACTGCGGACGTGACTGGAACCACATGTAGCCATCTTAAACTGTAAATAGCCTGGTTATTTAATAATATAAGATTACACTGTGGATAATGCATCGTAGCCTACACATTAAAGTTGGTCCGCTCTAGTTTAAAATCCCTTGCACTTAGTCAGGACAATTATTATTTTATTTTTTTAAATTAGGCCCGTTTCGTCCCCTTTCCCAGAAAATAGTCTGGTTGTGAAAAATTCTGCGCAAGAACACGCGAAGAAAATTAAGTGCGTTCGTCAGAAAGTGAGAACAAAATCGAACCATATAAAGATAAGAAACTTCTATATAAGGTCAGTCAGTCAGTCATTGTGTATCCCACTGGAGAAGACATGGGAGAAAAATAGAAAAGAGCACCTTTCTGCCTGTTAAAATTTCAATAATCCGAATTTTTATGCGACTCATTTCCAATGCAGTAAAAACTTAAAAACCCGTGCACATTCGTAATGGGATGAACACGAAGCCTACGTTAATGGTGTTTCCTTGGTGTGGACATTGTAAACACTCAATTGATAAGGGCAGGTGCATTAACCTGCCGGAAGCCGTAGCCTTTGTGGTTGAACCTACACTCACTGAAACGTAAAGACATAAAGCGCCTTACCATTTTTTTTTTAAATCCAGTGGAGGTCCTACTGATTTTAATACACGTTACAGAGGACTGTATGCTTCTCACCGATCCGATAAAACCGCATAGTTGCCCTAATTCTACAAACAGAAAGTTGCTAAACTCCTCCCCCCTAGGCATTTGAGCATTTGATTGCCCCGCCCAATACTGGCGTTCAGACCCCGGATTGGTGCACACCTGTCATGCAGCGTGGGGGGCAAGGTGCACTGTTTGCAAACAACGCACAACACTTCGTACGTCTACCCTACCACTTCCCTTATCCTCTCCGGTGTTCCCAGGCACGTTACATCATTTCGAAATTCCTTGCTTCATCAGTCACACGAATTCAACTCAAATTGACGTCTAAATCTCCCCAACACAAATGTTATAGCAAGCAGCGACAAAATTGAATTAATAGGCTAAAATATATAGAATTGTAGGCTATATGCAATATTGATAAACATAATGGTTTTCTACGAACCTCCGCACACAGTAAGTGAACAATCTCTAAATCCCGGCACAAAGGTCAAAGCTCGGTATGTTTTTCACTGGGTGGACCTCGATTGTGAAAATGCTTGAGCGAGGCGTGGTCCAAGCTGCGGTGAGCATGTCCGAACGCACCTTCATACCCGCACACTTTCAGAACGTTACTTTGTAAACTGACAAACGAACTAAACCATAAAAATGTCTTTTATATTGATATTAGGGGAAAAAAACACGAAACAGCTTTTTCATTGACCAATGAGAATACCGAGCAAACTATCCACACCAAATAAAACCCTGAACAAACTATTCACCCACACCGAGGACACCGTTGATTAACATTTCCACAAACATATTAAAGTTCAATACAGTTTTTTCAATGCACACATATGGTTGAAGTTCACAGTCCACTCAGGAACACGCTTTTGTACAGATGTCACGTTGTAGCCTACCCCTGTTGTTCTGACTTCGGGCCACTGGATGGCCAGTACTGTCACAAACCTGAACTGTGTCAACACGTGACTGATGCATCTGCGCTTAAAACAAAGCGAGGGTGTGAGGCAAACGACGGGTGTCGAAAGACAGGATGTCTCTATATCGGAATAGCATCTGGTTTTTGAAGGGAATCCATGAATACACAAGGTAGGGTAAAGTTTAAGTTTTTGCTAGACGATTTCCCTCTTGGGTTTACTTGGTTCTTTTAGTGTTTATTTGTGTAACCTGGCTCTTTAGGCTACAGCTGTCTTTGAACACGAAAAGGGACCAATCTGTTGCGCTGACTGGCTCTATCCCAACCGACAGCCACAAAGATGCTGCTCTGTTAAGGTCTAAAGTTAACACGGGAGACTCCCTCTCAAACTGGCTTAAACTCAAGATGCAGCATCATTGACATTAGACTATTTACATTTGTTCAACAAAGACTAAATATCAAACTATACAAAATATCTATGTTTTTAATGTAGGCTAGATCTGCGAATCTCAAGCTCATTCAGGGTAATGTTCGTGGTATGTGGTCTAGCTAATTATATTGTGGACTCGCCGGACAATTGCTCGCTTAACTTAGGTACATGCACTTGTTCTCTTGCATTATAATTCGCTCTGGTTGGTTAAGAGCGTTTGTTGAACGTAGCTAATGTAGCCCAACGCAAAGGGCCACTGAAAATGTACCTAACGCAGAGATGCTAGATGGGGAATTTAAATTTCACTTCCTGGAACATAAACGGTATAGCCTTCTTGACTCGACAATTCGTGCAGTAAACCAATAAATTATCCAGCCACTTGCGGATATAATGGTTACTATGTGACACTTTTTGTTCGTTATTAGCCTACTGCTGTTGATTATTATATTGATCATAAAACTCAAACTGCATGTGGATGTGAATATGCGGGAACCGCATTTCACACTTCACAAAACCATCAGGATCTTTTCCCAAGATATCTACCCAACCGTAAAGATTGAGTATTTAATAAAAGCAGTCAGTTGCCCCCTTCACCTCTGCGCACCCAGAAAAGACAATGCCACTACAGAGTCTGCGGAATCACTGCAGTTTCACAAGCCTTTGTCATTTGCTTCGACTTGTCACCCCAATGATAATGCAAGCCATTTATAAGACTGACGGTTTGTTCTGGGCCAGCTAGCTGTTTGTGATCTTTGTTGAGGTCATGGGTTAAATCAAAGAGCTCTCATGATATATTGCGTACATTTTGTCTGCTGTCCTTGAGATGACCTTGGGTTGTTGGCTAGTTTGACTTTTTTTCTTAGCCAACACTGTACACAATACACAGTGTGTATATACCAGGCCTTGGTGATGTGATGAAATCACAATGACAGTCGTTTTTAAGAGAGAACATTATTTGGCCCCAATACATTCATGACAAGTTGAGAAGCATCCCCAGAGCTCACAGGATGGGCCTTGTGGGTTTTTTCCTGTATTCTTATATTTTCCTATTTTCCTGTAATTTATTCCCATTTGGGAATTGGCAGAGGTTGAGCTCTCCTAAATCTACGCTCCCCTGGCGCATTTTGTGTGTCCGCAGGAAGGGATTCGAGAATGCTGCTAAGCGCTTTGTGGAGAAGGACCTGGATGTGTCCGTGGCAGGCCGGTCCTTCATGATAACTGGCGCTAACAGCGGCATCGGGAAAGCCGCTGCCATCGCCATCGCTAAGAGAGGTAGCGAGTGGTGTCAGGGAGGGGGGTGTGAGGAGCTGGAGCAGGGGGCTGGTGTTTTCCAGCATTCACTGAATAATCATAACTCAATATGAACCATACATTAAAAGGTAATCCCCAGGTTAATACAACAGGTTTACTGGCCTTTCCAAACTATGAGGTTCAGAGCCTCCTGTTTAAAGAACGGGTGGATGTGGTCCGCATCGAGCATCTGAATGGTACGTCTCTGAGCCCATGAGAGTTGCTTGGATGCATCTTTCTGGACAGAGAGGCCGAACCTGTGTAGAAACACCGTGTTAGACAAACCTGCTGGGCAGTTTTCCACACAAAGGTAAAACTTGGTGGTTTAGTTATTTCATATTTGATATCAGGCCGTCTGATTGCTGTATGACCTCCTCCCCACCAGGTGGTGTGGTCCACATGGTCTGCAGGAATAAGGATAAGGCAGAGGAAGCCAGGGGCGACATCATCAAGGAGACGGCTAACAGAGTCGGTTTGGTCTCCTCAAGTCCTCATCTGACCTCTCTATTTTACAATGTCACAGTGATGCGTAACCTTTGTATTCTTGTTTCATCATAATTAAAGTCCAATCTACTCGTGTGTTTCTGATCAGAGATGGTTAAATAAATATTTCTAATTTGTGATTTTTGCAGTACTGCCTTTGTAAATAACTTAGCCATGGAACTGTGCCTCGAAGCATTTAATATCTATCTATTATGTTTGTATTATATTCAGTATAACAGTGTCTCTAAAGCCTTTAATATGTGTCTCTATAACAGGAGATTCATGTCCATATCCTGGATCTGTCAGAGCCTCGAAAAGTTTGGGAATTTGCTGAAGCCTTTAAGAAAAAATACAAATCCCTGAATGTGCTGGTGAGAACCCTTTCGTGAGAACCCTCTTGTGTTCACAAAGGTCACTTATAGATCTCTGAGGTCATCTGTTACTGTAAATAATCCAAAATAAGTCCACAGTGTGGATTTGTGCAGATTAGTGTGGGCTAATCACAGACTGATGATCATGAACAAAGTGATCAGAGATTGTTAAACAACCACAGCTGATTTTTCCCCTTTGTTCTCTCCATCACCTTCATTCATCCCTTTCTCTCTCTCTCTCTCTCTCTCTCTCTCTCTCTCTCTCTCTCTCTCTCTCTAAAGATAAATAATGCAGGGTGCATGGTGAATCAGAGAGAGGTTAACTCTGATGGACTGGAGAAGAACTTTTCCAGCAACACTCTGGGTAAGTACTGTACCACACGCAGGGGCATTCTGGGTAAGACAGTCTGTACCGCACCCTCTGCCTTTCTTTGAGGCAAAAAGAGTCTAGGGCTGCGTTCGGATCCGAAATGTATCCTTTCTTCCTGTCGTTCCCTTCCCTGTCCGGGGTCCCTTCAGGGGAGGAGTCCCCAAAATGCCAGGATGAAATATGGCAGCCACACCAAGTGTGATTCGGATCCAATTTAAGAAAGGGGAGGGAATAATTATATTCCCTCGCTCCCTCGTTTATCCTCCCTTCCACCAAGGGTATAAAATGCAAGCTTCCAGCAAGAAGGGAATCCCACAATGCAATGCTCCACATGGAAAAAGTGGGCGGGAAAACTAGTGAGGAAGTAGTTGGTAATATTTTTTATTTTTTTTTATTTTTTTTAAATTCAGAATATCAATCTGTTTAAATATGACAATGGTTATGAAGTGTAGATTATGAATGAAGATAAAATTAACAAGAAAGCAATAACAAGAAATCCCGCTCTTGTACTGTAGTTGTAGTTTTTACTTCTGGTTTACTTCCTGAAATTGTCGGATGAGTGTGCTGAATCCCCTCAACAAAACCCTGGTAATAAGGGTTTCATTCTGGGATTTTATGTGGCCCCATTTGTGAGAAAAATTCGACCACACTCAAAAGCTTTTTGACGAAGTTGACTCAAATATGCGTCCTCAAAGGGGTGAAGGGATCATATTCAGTCACAGCCTTTGTTTGACTCTGGGGGTTTGATTGTACCTTCCCTCTCTCATTCTAGGGGTGTACATTCTCACGAAGAACCTGATCCCACTGCTGGAGAAGAGCAGTGACCCCCGGGTGGTGAGTGTACCCAAGTGTCTAACACTCCCCACCTACCTGTATCTAACTAACACTCCCCGCCTGCCTGTATCTAACTAACACTCCCCACCTGCCTGTATCTAACTAACACTCCCCACCTGCCTGTATTTAACTAACACTCCCCACCTGCCTGTATTTAACTAACACTCCCCACCTGCCTGTATCTAACTAACACTCCCCACCTGCCTGTATTTAACTAACACTCCCCACCTACCTGTATCTAACTAACACTCCCCGCCTGCCTGTATCTAACTAACACTCCCCACCTGCCTGTATCTAACTAACACTCCCCACCTGCCTGTATCTAACTAACACTCCACACCTGCCTGTATCTAACTAACACTCCCCGCCTGCCTGTATCTAACTAACACTCCCCACCTGCCTGTATCTAACTAACACTCCCCACCTGCCTGTATCTAACTAACACTCCCCACCTGCCTGTATCTAACTAACATTCCCCACCTGCCTGTATCTAACTAACACTCCCCACCTGCCTGTATTTAACTAACACTCCCCACCTACCTGTATCTAACTAACACTCCCCACCTGCCTGTATTTAACTAACACTCCCCACCTGCCTGTATCTAACTAACACTCCCCACCTGCCTGTATCTAACTAACATTCCCCACCTGCCTGTATCTAACTAACACTCCCCACCTGCCTGTATCTAACTAACACTCCCCACCTACCTGTATCTAACTAACACTCCCCACCTGCCTGTATCTAACTAACACTCCCCGCCTGCCTGTATCTAACTAACACTCCCCACCTGCCTGTATCTAACTAACACTCCCCACCTGCCTGTATCTAACTAACACTCCACACCTGCCTGTATTTAACTAACACTCCCCACCTGCCTGTATCTATCTAACACCCCCACCTGCCCACTCATCTGCAGTCCCTCCTGAACAAAGCCTGCACATAGACACCCCAAGCAATCGCACACACGCACACACCTCTTCACCCTCAGAACCCAGGCCTCTGTACCAGGAACCGCCCCCCTTAACTCTCATATGCTGACACCCTCCCACTCTGGAGTTCTTTCACGGTTTTAATAATCTCAGGCTCCCTCTTGATACAGCACAGATGTTCTGAACCCCCACCCCCCTCCCCCACTCACTCCCCAGATCACAGTGTCCTCTGGTGGAATGCTGGTTCAGAAACTCCGCACTGGAAACCTGCAGTCTGAGCGCGGCCAATTCGACGGCACCAAGGTCTACGCCCAGAACAAGGCAAGCATGCAAAGCAGAGCTGGGCTGGGCAGGGATGGAATGGGATATCTGCACGCGTTAAACACATTTTTGTGTTTTCAGAGGCAGCAGGTGGTGATGACTGAGCAGTGGGCCAAAATGCACAGCACCATCCATTTCTCTGTCATGCACCCTGGCTGGGCTGACACCGCAGGTACTGCCTGTGCTGGGGGGGTTTGAACATTTTGACATTAAAACATAATTTTAGTCGCAAATGTACAAAATGCAGATAAATGTGAGAGATGGAAGATGAACAGACTCACACTTTATCCAGTGAGCTGATTGGCTGAAATGACCAGCGGTTCTGGATGTCTCCTTCTCTCAGCTGTTGCCGCGGCGATGCCAGACTTCTACAGGTCAATGCAGGACAAACTGCGCAGTCCTGAGCAGGGCGCCGACACCGTGGTGTGGCTGGCCGCGTCTGAAGCCGCTGTTGCCAAACCCAGTGGCCGGTTCTTCCAAGGTATAGCGGAACAGCGCAGCTGCCAGGCTAATGCAGAGCGCTCTGATAACCCCGGGCCCGACTCAAACCCGTGTCCCGAATCGAACCCATGTCCGGACTCAAACCATGTCCGGACCCGAACCCAGGTCCCGACTTGAACCCAGGCCCGACTTGAAAGCAGGTCCCGACTCTGAGATCTTTAATCTCAAGAGGTATCTCCTGACTAAATAAAAGTTAAATAAAATTTTTAAAAACCCCGGTCCTGACTGACGCAGGGTAAAATGACCCATTATAATTCTGTTTCTAATTGTGTATGTGAACATTAGGTGGAAGCAGGAAAATGGTTGAATGTCAGGTGACACAGGTAGTTTACCTTGCATTTGGACTGTCCTGTTGTGTCAGGTAATAAAGGTTAAGGGGGGTTGATAAGGCGGGTCATGTGACAGATGACAGAGAAGGTGCATCGCGTGAATGCAGGCGATGCAGTGGGATTCTGTAGCCTGAGACCAGGGGGGTATACCACGAAGCAGGATTACCGAGTTAGCTGGATAACTGCACTGAGTAAAACCCGGAACGGCTCTTTTTACTTGAGTCCATGTTCCAGATTTGGGAGGGTTCCAGGTTTTACTCAGTGCAGTTATCCAGATAACTCGATAATCCTTATTCGTAGTATACTCTCCTGCGCTGTGTGTCCTACTAAAACAGATGCTGAAGAGGGCCAACCGATCACTGCACCCCAACGTCCAAACTCTGCAGCCTGAATATGTGATAGGTTAATATATTTGATTAGCTGTTTGTTTTTGGGTGTGTTGCACAGTTTCTGGATTCCACTAAAAGTGCGGTCAGACTCGCATCAGTGTCTCCGTAGAGTTTAATTTAAGCAAGCGGAGAGTAAAACAGACGGTCCCTGTATGTCTCGGCTGAGGAACCGCTGGGCTCGGAGGCGTCTGAATGCGATTCTCTGTGGTTCTGACGGAGCGGGCGGAGGAGGGGATGGCGGGGGTCCAGCGCAGCTGGCGGTCGATGTGCTCGGTGACAGACACGGCCAGAGAGGACTCCCCTCCCCCAAGCCCCCCCACCCCCCCCCCCACGGCACCAAAAAAACACAGACTTCAATACAATCCAGCAGTGCCGCTGACGCCCAGTGCCGACCACAGAAAAACACTAATCTTTGTGTGTCTTGAATAAGTCATCAAAAAGCATCTGTGCAGCATCTATTCAGCCAGCGAGGGTAACTGAGGACTTGGTCCTTGTTCACTGTGATGGCCCAGGAAACCAAAGAGATCTAGAACTGCAGCACCATAACACATACAAACTATAACATAGCTGGGCAGTGTGTAAAATTTGTGGAAATCTTGATTGTGTAAATGGTTACTAAAGGGACTATATGCAATGACAAGTGTGTTTGGTGTGTGTGCGCGTTTCAGATCGAAGGATGATCTCCTCACACCTGCCCCTTGCTTGGACTCGCAGCCCTCAGGACCGGGACCAGAAGTTCATGGTGCTGCTGGAGGAGATGGCCAAAACCTTCCAGCCCCACTGAGGACCTGTAGCTCGACCGTGAGCGGTCGCCGTCTCACCGCTCAAACGCGGTTAAGAGGGGCTACAACCGTCTCACTGCTTACAGCGCCCGATTTACCGAAATAACGCCTTAACTCTCATCGCTAACAGCTACAGCGCCTGATTCACTGAAGTAACACTAAGTGCTCTGAAGTTTTAACGCTCTTCAGTCACGTAATGCACTGTCCTCTCTAAGCAGGTCTGTGAGTCGTGATGTGTTCTCGCACTCCTAGACCCCAGAGCAGCTTAGAATGAGGGCTACATGCTACACTGCCTCATAGCAGCAGGGGTGATTCATTATTAGGGGCTGGTGCTGTTGCATGCAGGGGTAATGATAACAGCTTAGGAGTGTCTCTGATGAAGGAGGGTGAGAAGCGATAGCCCTGAGTCATGTTTGGAACAGGGTTTCCCCATCTCCTCTCTGGGATGCAGGGGCTGGCAGGACGGTGGTGGAGGCACTCGGAGGTGGGAGGAGCTCCACAATTGGGCAGGCCCACTTCTGGAGCACAGTGGAGTACACTGGTCTGTCATCTCCTCCCGTCCCCTTTTCTGGGAGAAAACCCCAAATCAGCAGGTCCCACCTAGCGATAGCCTGTAATGGAAAGGGCCGCCTAATGAGGGCACTGCAGGGTTAAGCTTATCGAGCCAAACGCTGGACAGTGTTTAGCAAGTGTAAATCAAGGAGGCCGCAGAATCCAAACAGCGCCTGGACAGAACATTGCACAAGGTCTTACCTGTGGAACGCATCCCAGGAGAAGTCTCACCTCTCTGCACTGGGCTCTGAAAGCACATGTACTTTATTAAATTAACATTTACTCAAGCTGTTTTGCTTCCGTCGTGGCCTAACCTTTGGCTGACCTGACAGCATCATCAGACGAGTGCCTGAGTGATGCCATAATTTGAATGTGTCATTTAATGAATGTGTATTATTTCAGTGTGTTTAACCACCATCATTAGAGTAGCTTTGCATTTCCACTGGTATGACAGTGTACTGAAGCCGTGTGTTTCTCTGGGTCAGTATTTCTCACATTTAGGTCACTACAGCCTGGGGATCTCTGAGTGTATGGCTTGAAAAGGAAGCCAAAAAACGGAAACTTAAAAATACAGGGCTGTATCCCTCCCTGTGTATGTCTGTATCTCTGGTTTTGTGGCTCTCTCCTTCCGTGTATCTCTGCTTCTGTGGACTTGTCTCTCCTTTGTGTATCTCCGCTCCGGTGGACTTGTCTCTCCTTCGTGTATCTCTGCTCCTGTGGACTTGTCTCTCCTTCGTGTATCTCTGCTCCTGTGGACTTGTCTCTCCTCACGTGTGTTTAAGTGCATCCCCCTTCCCCCTCTATATCTCCCAGACTTTGTGGCTTTGGAGGTTTGGTCTGCATTTTACAGCAGATGTTTAAATGGACTTAAATGGGTTTAACCACATATACTATGCATCTCTAACCTCATGGCCAAATCTTCAATGTGCTGACTGCAAAATATAAATGGAAAATAAACAAGAAAATTAAACGTATGTACTGTTCTCTGTTCTAAATAACTCTTGTGGATCTGTAAAACACTACCCCCTCAAGGTCTTAGTAATGAGACTTGAAACCATTTTGCTCACTGAAATATCCAGTGTACCACTGTTTTCTGAGGCTGTGTATTAAAGGTGCACGATGCAGGATTTTCACCTATAAAATATAAAATAACCGTCTTCAGTCGTATCAATGGTGCACTGGCAATCTCTGTATAAAAAAATTGCTTAAACCTTGCTTCGCTGCCTGAATCTATTTTTCTAAGATGTGTTCGTGACTTGACGTTTTGCTTGCTGCACTGCCTCAAGCGTGTTTCTTGCCCTCAATGGAGGGGAGTGGGCGGGGTTTAGGACACAGGAGACTTATTTTGTTGTGAACACAAGACCATTGCATGGCTAAGAATCCTGCATAGTGCACCTCTAAACTCAGATTACCTTTTATTATATTACAGCGAGCTGGTTTGGGAAGGTTGACCAGGTGACCTGTCCTTGGTAAGCCCTCGCCAGGGTGATGGGGAACAGGGAACTTGCTCAGGGCACAGGAAGAGGTCTAAATAAATGATCGTTTGGATTTCAAGATGTTTAACAGACAGATGTAACGAGTCTAGCTTCTTTGAGGGGCTGCATGTCCATCTCTGGTGTCCAGAGTGGCATAGCACTGCAGCCCTGCCATTGTGTGGCTGAGCTCAGTGGTCAAGGGTCAAAGGTCTACTATAGATAGGGTCCCTGCTTAACTGTGGGGGTGCGTCCCAATACTCAAAAAATGCATCCTCCTTTCCTCCAGTACCACCTCCTCTCCTCTGTGCCTGGAAACCGATCTTTGCGTTTTAATCTAATGTTTCTGATTACATATTAATATCTCGACGCAAAGTGCAATGTCAGGTACACTGTATACTGTACATGCAAACACTTGTACTTTAAATGTACAGGCCGTTTTTGCATACTTCCGGGTAGGAGACGAGTGGAGGTTTTTACTTCCGGGTTGCAGTCGTTGAGACGTGACTGGAGTAGGAACTGAAGTTTAAAAAAGACATTTGATTTTCCTGGAGAGCAAAGAGCTCTGTGTGGAAGGATTGCACATCGGAAACAAACCAGAGTGTAGAACTTTATTAAGCTTCTTTAAACTTCAATTTTCATCTCTTCCACAGCCTGACACACCATCAGGCAGAGGCATTATCAACATGAGTTATCTTTTAAAAATACCGTGTTCCAGATATACAATATTGTGGCTGCAGGTTCCTTTGCAAAATTACAAGGGCATAAAAACAAAGCAATTTCAGCGTGATGGCAGAAATCCCACTTTTCTCAAAATGCAAATGCTTCTTTCAGTTGAAGTGCTTTTAGTGGAACCCTGGGTCAGCTCCCTTTCAGCCGGCTGCCTTCATGTGCAGGGGAAAAAATGGGCTTTTTACAAAAACGGCACAAGGAGCCATGTTACAGTGAAACAGAACATTACAACAGCAATTCCAACACTGCTGCGTAATGGGTGACTAATGTCCATTTGTCTCTGGATGCTTTCAAATTAAAGTCAAAATTACATCTTAACTAATCGCCATGGTGATGAGGGGCAGTAGATCACCATCTCTACAGGGCGGAGCCGCAGCAGACGGAGGTCATTTCAAACCTTCAGCACAAAAAATAACTAATTCAGCACAGCCAGCTCTCCATTTGACTCAACAGCACTGCTACTGGTGAACTGCAGTAATGCAGACACATTTCACCAAACCCCCCACACCAAATGAGAAAGGAACACTTTTAAATAACTTTTCTGCAGGTGAACTGGAGAAAGGGATAAAATGCTTTTAAAGAACAATGTGTCTGCAGAACGGGAGAAAGGGATGAAATGCCTTCATTATTTTTACAGAGTACCAAAGGCTCACTTTTTTGTGGAAATAAAAGGAATGTGGATTTGAATCCTGATTGTACTGTAGCAATGTGTCTTCGACTGTCTCATTCCCAGAAACATTCCCTGTACCATGTGCGACCACTTTCAGTCCCATTCCCTATGACATGCCCAGTTACATATTCAGAAACATTCCCAACCTCAACCTTTCAGACCGGCACTCTTTCTGTGTGTACCGTTGACCAGACCCCTCCTCCACTCCGCCTACATAATTATTACCTCATCTAATTAACACCCTACTGGCAGAATCAGTATGTGACCATAAATACAGGCTACACGTATAAATACATACTAAGTAATCAGAGCAAACAATATGCCTAAATCGGAACGGATTCTGATACATTACTAGGTTTCAGCTTACATCAAGGCAAGCCGTATCTTATCCTACCACAAAATTAGCTGATTTTACAGTACAGCATTTATATGTCCTGACGCAATGCAACAAAACCACACCAACTTCAAGTCTTATAAAAGCATGTCCAAAGAAATAAAAAATAAAAATAAAAAATACAACTTTCAAAACCAGATTTTTAATAGATGCCCAAAAACCTGTTTAATTCAGTGCAGTAAAGAGCTGGATGGTTTGGACAGGCTCAGCAGCTCTAGGAGTCTGCGCACGTGGAAAGAATACTGCCTAACCAGGTAAACGGAATGATTTGCATATAGACTGACTGAACAGTCCACACCACTAAAAAAGGCTCTCCTGCTTAAGGCTGTGCAAAGCTAGCCTGCTGTTTCCACATCTACTCACAGAATAAAACACCCATTCTACAGCCATGCCCGTCTGCAAAAGAAGTCTATCAAAAGTCTCACCTTGAACATACAGGTTATATTTACGCTAATAAATCCCTTCCTGTCGTCTGGTCCCACTACAGAAAGCAAAAGACAGGATGCCTCCTAAATCAGTGTTGTTTAAAAGTGTTACAACTGACAGCCATCAATCGCACTGGGCAAAGCTGGGGCCAGCCAATCGCAGCAGCCTCTGGGCACTGTCCTCTCATTTCAGTTACGCCCATTTCCCCTGAGGCAAACAGCATTACATGTTAAGGCCAACGAGGGAAGGAATTCCTACAGGTAACCTGGTTCGGAGAAAAAGGGCTTGCACAGATACAGGTGTGAACAGGTAACCTGGTTAAGTGAGAAAGGGCTTGCACAGGTGTGAACAGGTGATCTGGTTCAGTGAGAAAGGCTTGCACAGATATAGTGTGACCTAGATGGTGTGCCCAGTTCAGAATTAAGAGGCACAATCAGCACTTTCAACCTGCAACATGTTTGCCTCAAGAAAACAGCTCTGAGCAGCCGGTACTTCTGAGAAACCCATGGCGCTGCAATCCTATGACGCAATTCAAGAAAAGCCTTGTCATCATGTGCAGTGCCCTCACATCCTGGCCTCCATACCCATGTCAAACCCTGCTTCTCTAAGGGAATGTGCTATAAGACCGTTTAGCAATCAAGCCAGTCCTGGAGTCGTACTTTTATCTGTCAAATGACCATTTACACCAAGGACAAGAAGAGAAGGCAGAACACTTCAAAAGGGTAGAGAAGGACAGAGGATCCTAGCTAACAACACACTTGCTGTGTGCGTGTGTGTGTCTGTGTGAGGGGCATGTTTGTGTGTGCATGTGTGTGCACACATATGCATGTTTGAGTGTGTGCTTGTGTGTGCACGTGTGCATGTGCGTGTTTCTGCCCTCAAGTCTACAGGGAGGAGAGATTGAGTAGAAGGGGTGGAGGAGGACAGAGCTTCCTTGACCGCAGCAGGCCTGGGCAACCATCAGGGGAGGGGCTCGGGAGGCATGGCCAGGGGGACGCTCAGCGGGGAGAGAAACCGGTCGCTATGCTGCACCCGACAACCTGCGTCATGTCCCAGATCTACAGAGAGAGAGCAGACAGATTCACACACTGTCCTGTTCACCTGTAGGGAGTCAGCACACACACATGCACACACACCAATTGGCTGTCCATTGGGATTGATGATGACTCTTGCTCTCCCTGAGGGATGTGGGAGGAGCAGGGGGAGGTTTAGTGCTCCTGGCGGGGTGGGACACATGTAGTTGCAATCCCTGCAGCTTGCTTGCATTTCTGGGCATGCCTCTCTGTCCTCTGCTGAAGGCTTGAACCCTTCCATTGCAGATGGATTACCCAGGTGGATCTGGCCATGAGCTTGAACCCTTCCATTGCAGATGCATTACCCAGGTGGATCTGGCCATGAGCTTGAACCCTTCCATTGCAGATGCATTACCCAGGTGGATCTGGCCATGAGCTTGAACCCTTCCATTGCAGATGCATTACCCAGGTGGATCTGGCCATGAGCTTAAACCCTTCCATTGCAGATGGATTACCCAGGTGGATCTGGCCATGAGCTTGAACCCTTCCATTGCAGATGGATTACCCAGGTGGATCTGGCCATGAGCTTGAGATGTTGAGGGTTAATGTTGCAGCGCTTCAAGATGTCTTTGCAGTAGTCCCTGAACCTCTTTTTCTGGCCACTAGGCGCACGTTTGAACAAGCCATAGAGGGCTTGGCAATACTCCAACATGCGGATCGTATGGCCCTACCAGCTTGGCCAACTCTGCCTCTGTGCAGATGGAGTTGGCATTGGCCAGGATTTTGTTGTGTGGGATGCAATCCTCCCACAATACGCCTAGCATGCTTTGTAGGCACCTTATGTGGATGGCTTCCAGCAGTTTGTTGTGACGTCTGCATGGGGTCCATGTCTCTGCACCGTATAGTAGGGTGCTAGTACAGACTGCTTTGTACAGAGAGATTTTGGGGCTGATCCTCAGGTTCCTATTCTCAAAAACCCTTGAATGGAGACGTCCAAAGGAGATGGAGGCTCTATTGATGAGACTAGGGAGAGTAGATGAGAGGGTGGAACAGAGGTATGTGAAATAGTGGACTATTTTGAGAGGGACACCGTTGATATTGAAGTCCAGGGGGATGTGAAAGGAGATCGGAGCACAGCGATTATTTCAGTTTCCTGTGTGTTGACTTGAAGGCTGAAAGACCGATATATTGAGGATATAGTGTTGAGGGCATGTTGCATGGACTCCGGGGTGTGGGCTAGTAGTGTGCAGCATGGTGGAGTTCGAAAATCCGACAAAACTGAGTTTATGTGTGTGCCAGGAGACACTGTAGGTTAAAAAGATTTCCATCCAAACGGTATTGCAGGGTGAATTCCATCAGATGCATCCCATCATGTAGCTACCATAGGATGGTCAAGAACTTAGGCACACCAAGTTTCCAGAGTTGTGTCCAGACTCCAGAGCATCGCACGGTTGATGGAGTCAAATACTTTATGAGGTCAATAAAGGCTATGTAGAGATCATTGTGCTGCTCTTTGCATTTCTCCTGTATTTGGCAGCTAAGATCATGTCAATGGTACATTTGCCTTTCCTGAAACAGCACTGGGTCTCAGGGAGTACAGATTCAGCGATGTGCTCTGCCTGTCAGTGTAACATGATCTTTCATAGCACTTTACTGGCGACAGTGAGAAAGGGGATGCATTGGCTGTTCCCGCAAATGGTCTTATCCCCCTTCTTGTAGATGACTACAATATTGGAATCCTTCCACTCTTGAGGGAACTTCTCTGATTGCCAGATGGTTCTTCACTGGTATGAGAGAATGTGTCTGCAAGGAAACATTAGAGATTGTTAATGTTAGTGGGGTTTTGAAGGTCTTTGTAGTTGAGTTCTTTGTTAGGGCTTTATTTAGGTGTCGAGGTTGGATTTCCATTTAGAGTTTGGATCTGATCTTTCAATCACTCGCATACCTCGGGTGATAAGCACCTCATGCAGGTCGCTGGATAGACAATGATGTAATCTAGAAGATGCCAATGTTTGGAGCGGGGTGTTTCCATGAGGTCTTGAATTTGTTTTTTCATTTGGAAGACGGTGTTAGTCCCAACAAGGCGGTTTTCTGAGCAGAGGGAGAGGAGCCAAAGCCTGTGAGTTCATTTTCGTCATTCCATGTTTCCCAATGACTTTTCTCCAAATATAATTATCTGAGCCAACCCTGGTATTGAAGTCTCCTAGGAGGAGCAGTTTGTCAGTGTGGGGGATCCTCGGGATGGAGTCGTGAGACGTGTAGAAAGCCTCCTTGGTGTCATCCGCAGCATTAAAGTGGCAAAGGGCCCTTAGCTAAGGAACTCCCCTCCAGAAGGTGTAACCTTCACCAACCTCTGAGAGCCGTACCCATGGAGGCAAATTTCACTGAGTGCAGCAATATAGATGTCATTTTTTTTAGTTCATGGGCCATAAGAGCAGTCCTTCTGTGGGGTCCGTTGGTTCTGTCATTTAGGTCAAGAAGTGTGTGGACATTCCATGAAGCGACTTGCAGATGTTGTCTATTAAATTTATTGTTTCGACCGCTGTGTGGGATGCTCGGATGAAGCTGCCATGGGGTGCGCAGTTCCGTCCCACTCCCCAACGACCATCACTTCTCTGCCGGCTGCGTGCATGGTTGGGCTAGGTGCTCCCAGCCACATCCTTAGCCTGTACCCATCGCCATTCCACAGTGCCACAGGACACAGGAGGGGGGAGGAAAGCAAGTAGAGGTGCACCTTACGTCCGTACTCCCACCATCTTAGCACTGTCAGGTTTATTCCAGAGAGAACTCACGACGACCTTCTCCTGACAAGAGCTGCAGGGGGCTGCCGGAGTTCCGTTCTATCAGAATCTGCATCTGCATGTCCCCTCCACAGATCTGTCTTCGGGGTTGACTCCCCCAGCTGTTGTGCCAATCTGGCTTATCCTCATGACAGAGAGGCAGCGGTTGGTAGATGGTGAATACCACTGCAGCTCCGAGATCCCCTACTGGTTTGCCTGGCATTGCCAAAACACCTGTTATCAATGGCTGCCACGAGGAGGCACAGTAGGAGTCTTGGTGATAGAGAGGCTCTGTACTGACAGGTTAGGCTTACGCACTTGGCTTCCTTTTCACCCAGTGGTGAAAACAGTGTTAGCAGCAGAAGGCAGCATCTGGACTAGCAGGCAAACAGGTTAGCCGAGTTAGCAGGCAGCAAGCAAGCAAGCAAGCCAGCCAGCATGCATCTAAAGCTGGTAAACGACTGCACTAGGCGTCTCATATCACCCTGTGGCCGAGCCACAGCCCACAAATACACATACACATGCGCATGCACGAACGCACAGTCCTGTTCACGTGGATTACATGTGCTTACTTTTTAGAAGCAGGTAAAAATGATCTCACCTTGACCACACGGTCGCTGCCACAGGTGACCATCAGCCCCCGGCTCGGGTCCATGTCCATGTGAGCGATGTTGTGCTTCCCTTCGTGGAAGGTGGCCTGTGCCGTCCGGCTGGAACACACAGAAAAACACAAATACACACACTTTACCATGAGTTTCCAGGAAGCAAACATTTTCTAAAATTATAAAGTATATTTTGGTCATCCCTGCTCATGGGTGGGATCTCAACTGGATGGATGGAGGCACAGCTGTGTGAGGCCTGTGGGCGAGGGATGGGATGGGCACTGTCTGTCACTCACTCCTCGTCTTTGATAGTCAGGTAGCAGTCTTCACACACTCGGACCTGGAACTCGAAGCCCATGATCGGGTAGGTGGAACGCTTGGAGCTGCACTTTCCACAAACCGCCTTCCCACACTTCCTGCAGTGGTGCTGAAAACAGGTACATACACATCAGTCAGGGGTCAAGGGAGACAAAGCCTCTCACTATCCAATCACAAATCATCACAACACTTTCACGCTCAGAACAGATGTGTTCAATTAATGTCACATCACAGAACTTTTTATTGTTCAACACCCCTGCAATCAGACTTTTGGCACAATTTGTTTGAGACAAGTAGACAGTATGTGGTAATGCCACAGCATGCTAGCGTGGGACCATCCCACAACTTGTGTGGGTGTGTCTGGGTGAGTATGCAGTACGGATTCAACCAAACTGGTGTTAAATGTGGCTGTATGCAAATAGTCTTAGTTGCTTTAGCCTACAGGTGGTAATGGTGTGTGTATCATATCACATCTCATTCAAATCCTGAGCTTAACAGAGCACTCCCATTGGCCAGCCAGCTTAACAGAGCGCTCCCACTGGCCATATGGACAGCTCCCATTGGCCCACCTGCTTAATGGAGCGCTCCCATTGGCAAAGCCACACTCACCTGCCGCAGCCCTAGTGTCTTAGAATCCCACATCTGCTTCAGGTTCCAAAAGAAAGGCTGTTCACATTTCTGGCATGAGTCACTGTCCAACCACTGAGGAGCCTGATGGAGAAAAAAAGACGAGGGGGGGGGGGGTGAAGACAGGGGGAAAGGAACAAAGAGGAAAATCCCTGATCACAATCTGTGATCATCAGTCTGTCCTTAGAAAAGCCTACACGTGCACTTTTGACTTAACACACAGTGTGGCTGAGTGGAAACATCTGGTTAACCCCAGATTTGGTCAATTCTCAACTATTTAGGCACTGTTCTATTTAAGGCTTTATAACTCCAGATGTGAGCATCACAAAAACTTGGAAAATGGCTTAAATGAAGCAAGACAGTTGTACCATTTACAATACTAACCTAGATTAGTTTATTTTCACAATGTAGGTCAAAATAAAGTGCCACAAATGCAAAGAAACCTTGGCAAAAATGCGATGTTTTTCTTTAGTTTGCAATGAAATACTGAGAGCTACGAATGTAAAACAGGTAATGTAAAAATTATACATTTCCTGGATCATACTCTCCCTGTCAACAAGTGTGCAAAATCTGAGGGTGAAATGCAGAAGTACTAAACATCTATGACACAAAATGTAAGCAGTGTACCCTGTTGTCCCTTAAACCCCTTTCACACCAAAGCAATGATCTGTAAATCCCGTATTTGCCGTTGGTGTGAATGGGTCAACCCGGATTATCTGACCTGGGTCCGCGACCCGGCACACGACCCAGGATTTAAGGGGGTCGGACAAGGCTTGGCTTGGGTCTGAAAGGGGTGACACAGGTTACTCTACGCAGCATGCTCATCTGACCTACCCTCGATATTGTCATGTATTTAACTTGTGCAGAAATGATGTTCCGAAATGTTTATGTAAATGATGGAAACTAGGCTATTCATGTGCATACTAGAATTGAGCAACTCTGGAATTATCTTAAATTTTGCTGGTTCACAGCAAGATTCACGCAAGAAGAGGATTGTTCTAGAGCGCTGTTGTCACAGGTAAATAGACTATGCAACAGTGAATAGCCTATTAACAACATAAGAAACAGATTCAGGAGTTAACAAACTAGGTGTATTAGCAGGCAAAAACGGAACGTGTACAAGACATAAACTTGCGGACCCGGGTCTTGTATGAATGGTGACGACCTGAGACGACCGGTGACCATAGTGTGGTGTGAATGGATCAACCGCGTAATAGCATTATAAAGGAGTGTGTATTTCTAAAACGGATTGTCTAAGACAATAAAAGATCACAGAATCTTGAAAAGGACACCACTGGTAGGAATGTACAGTATATGTATTTAATATTTAGTATCAGATATAGATAGTAGAATGACATGGTATAATTACACAGGAATTTCACTTGTTTATTTCGCTATTGAGTGAGCGGCGTTTTTCACAGCTGTATTGGCACACATTCTGGCTATTGTTGGCTTCATCTTGTTGCTATCATGGAATACAAATTTTTGGTGGTGAAACAATATTTTTATCAACTCCCAGACAGATGCTATTCTACAATGTGTCATGCTTGGGTCAGCATAGTTTAGTAGACTGGGCGAGGGTTCTTGTTAAATGGACCACGTACACGACAATGGTGGAACTTAGAAACTCTGTACATGGCATAGTTTTCAGGTATCCTGTACTAATAAAGCTAAAACACAATAAAGCTAAAACACAGAGGTTGTTCTTTCCACTCATAGTTTGGTTGCAGGATCAATTCATGTCTGAGTTGAGCAATCTCACAGTGCCATGGCATGGCTACCAGGGGGTGTGTGCCAAGGGCTTAATAGACATTCATTTTTGCATTGGAAAAGCAGAAGCTGCGCTTCTACCTTGCAAACACCAGAGGGCAACGATTAATTCAAAGAACCGTTACCAAGGAGATGGACAGAACAAAAGGAGGGATATGTGACTCAGATCCGCCCACACAAAAGAAGTACAACACAATATGCAATAAAACCACCTCATTGCTGGGATTGGTAATGCTCCATTTGAGCAGGAAACTTTTGCTTCTCTAGTGTAGTATGCCTGAGGCCTCAGATTATTTACGTGGCAAAAACGTGATCTCCCCATTAAATTATACTCTTACTTACGTAGCAGACTGGAAACGTACATTAGATTCCATTTTAAACATAGCCCGTTCATTCAGCTGTGCATTTCCGTGAATAAGTCAAGTAAAGTCCCTTACATACCTGTGTAAAAAGTATGCCCCAACCCCACCCAGTCATTTGTATGTAGTACGTTTGTATGATGTGTGTTTGCATGTTGTCTGTACCTCCTCTCTGGGCGTGTCCATGTTCCACACAGTGATCCCTCCATCTGAAGAGCAGGAGATCAGCTGCCTCGTCAACTGCAGATACCTCACAGCCTGGACACGCTCACTGCAGATAGAGAAGCAGACACGGTTACAAATGGTTATACAGAGACACACATACGCTTATATTACACATGCTTAGACACATTTAGACACACTTACACAGACACACACACGCGCTCAAACTAGGGACAAACAAAACTCAGAAAATCACCAACAAGTTCGACTGTGAACAAAATGTGTTTAAACATTTAAACAACAAGATTTTGGGGGGGTCTAAATTTGTCGCATTACAATTTAAGCAGACACACCACCTAAACTAGCCTAAGCAGCCACATAGCGAACTTTAAAAGTAAACAACGTGGCCTATATAAGAGTTCAAATCACGGAAATGTGCCATATGGTTAGTAGAGTGGACAACTTCAAATGTATTGAGAGGACGCAACAGTTTACTGAATTTTTATATATATATATTCTATAAAATACAAAAAAACTGGCAAAATATGCAGTGAATGTGTTTTAAGTAACAGCAAAGAAAAAGTCAAGAAAGCTTTCTGTTAAAGGTCTGGGAAACTGAAATCTGTGAATTCTTTGCTGCTGTGTTTCTTTATTTTTGGGCCATTTGTGAATGCAAAAAAGTATTAAAGAATGTGGAAAGGCCTGCGCTGAGATTGGCTGGCTTTCCTTTTGGGCTAAATGCCAAATCAAAGCCTTTCTTTATTTGGGTGTAATGTCCGGAGTTTGAGGCTGCTGACGAGTAGGGCGTAGTAGGGCAGAGTTGGGTGCGCATGAGGACCGAGCAAGAGAAAGGGAGTGCAGCCTGGTGATACATCTACAGCAAGAGCAAGCCATATTTATGACCACCAGGCCAGCCCCCGAGGAGAAGAGAGTAACCTGATTCAAATTCTTAGAAAAGAGTTTTCCCCCAATCAAGGCCACCAATTGCAGACCACAAAAGCTTGCAGACCTCACACGCTTGCCACAATCCAGACTCCATCCACGGAAGCAGAGAGAGCGTTTTTTTTCAGCAGACAATTGTTACGAAGATAAGAAATCGCTTGAGTGCAGAGTAAATCGATGTAAAGAGCACCCCCCTCACCAAAAATAAAAATAAAAAGCCCATAGGCCAATGCCTATCATGTTTTAAGTATATTTTGTAATTATTATAGGCCATTTTGTTATATTTTTATTTTTGCACAGGCAAGTGCTTTATTGGCTATACCTATTTATTTAGTTATAATGAGAGAGCGTATAGGCCTTACAAATTTGATTTGTGAAGTAAACCATATCAATATCCCACTGAATTGTCTTATATTTAGCACCTGTTTAGTGCTGAAAAGTCAAGTAAAGAAACGTGCCATGACGTGAATTTTGAGTGATTGTTGGCTTTATTATTACAAACCCTAATTGTAAAAAAGTTGGCAGTATGCAAAAGGCACATAAAAGCAGTGATTTGTAAATTCTCTTTTACATATATTTAATTGAAAAAAAAAAGATATTTAATGCTTTATCTTATCAACTTTATAGATTTTTGTAAATATACGCTAATTCCAAATTTGATGCCTGCAACACGTTCCAAAAAATTTGGCACAGGGGCAAAAAAAAAAAAAAGACTGGGAAGTTAAAAAAACACCTGTTTGTAACATTCCACAGGTAAACAGGTGATGCTATCATGACTGGGTATAAAAGGATATCAAAAGACTCTTCTTTTCAGGTACTCTTACAAGCGATACTATAACCTCTCTGCATTTGAATGGATCTCTATGGGAATTGGGGGGTGGGACTAGATTAAGCTGTAAATTACACAGGAATAGTACGGAATCCATGGTTGGCTAAATGGCTATAAGTCATCAAGGGTCTGCGGTATCAAACAAGCCTCAAACCATCACTCTGCTGCCAGGTATGCAGTAGATATGGATGGATCACTTTAAGGGTTGTTTCTCCTGACTTATTTTTCCGTAGAGTTCAATAGGAAAATGAGTCAGGAGAAACAACCCTTAAAGTGATCCATCCATATCTATTGCGTATCTGGCAGCAGAACAGATAGGCAACTCCGTTGAGGGCAAGAAACACAGATGAGAGCGGCAAGCAAAATGTCAAGCGAACATAAAATGAAAATATCATTTTTGGCAATGAGTGTTAGTGTTAAGTGTTATAACAATGAAACAAAGGCTATCCTGCACGCTTCAGTCAAAGCTTTTAAAAGAGAGAAGGCTGCAGCCAATTCTACATAACCACCACATCCACATTTTTAAATACCGCAACCATGGTCATTTATTATAGTTCCACCCAAATTCATACATAGCCCTGCCATGCTCATATGTAGCTCCACCCACATTCATAAATAGCCCCACCCATGCACGTATGTAGCTCCACCCACATTCATATACCTGCCATGCACATATGTAGCTCCACCCACATTCATACATTGACCTGCCATGCTCATATGTAGCTCCACCCACATTCATAAATAGACCTGCCATGCTCATATGTAGCTCCACCCACATTCATAAATAGACCTGCCATGCTCATATGTAGCTCCACCCACATTCATAAGTATCCCCACCCATGCACATATGTAGCTCCACCCACATTCATAAGTAGCCCCACCCATGCACATATGCACATATGTAGCCCCGCCCAGCCTTACTGGTGGCCCTGCAGCAGGAGGGTTCGACCCTTCTGGCCCCCGATGTCCCACATGATCACACTGTGGTCCGACGCCCCCGAGAACAGCAGCCTCTGTACAGGGTCCCAACACAGAGCCCCAATACTGCCTGCAGACAGGTGGGATAGAGAGAGAGGAGAGTGCAAAAATTAAGAGTGGCAGTGGGGGGGGTAGAGGTGAGCAAACAGCACGATTATTCACAAACCACTTAATCTGCACTTTAATACATAACTGCAGGTAAACTTTCTTCTGTTTGGATTGTCAAAGAGCTTGGTAATGTTTTAGTAATGTTCAGCCCAAAAAATCAATGATTAATAAAATTTGTTATGTAAATAGTATTATATACAGAGTGTTTGTGTACCTACATCACACCAAAAAATAAATATAAAGTTGTCACTTCACAGTAACACAAAAACCAAAACGGCAACACTTCATTCTATCCACAGTACACTGCAGAGTTAATTTTAAATTTTTGACGGCCTGTACGACTGAGAAAGTGGAAGGAAAGGGTAAGCGTTGTGACCGCTGTGTCATGTGACCCACCGCGGGTGACACAGGATGACCTCGCTGTAAAAATCACTGCGAAACCGCGCAGAAACCACAGCACAGCAGTGTTTCTCAATCACAGTGGCTCAGCACAGTCATGACTCTCAGCACAGCACTTCCCTCTCATGACTGCATGGTTTCTCAAACTCTGTCTTCATAGCTATGCAGCCATAGATTACTCCTGGCGGGGGCACTTGTCCAACCCTCCCACCCCTTCCCCACCCCTCCAGTTGGTGCTCCTGCTGCTCTATTACACTTTCCCTAACTGTTTTCTCTCTCTCTTTTTCTACATTCTGCCGGCGGGGCTTATGCCCCGCATCTCGAGAGTTGCTGTCCGGCTTCCTGTCCGTTGCCGCTTGCCCCTCCCTCCTTACCACCCTGCCAGCTGCTCCCGCCGCCATCGGCGCCCGGTTCCCCACCATCACTGCCGCCACATCTGGACTGTCATCTAGCTGCTGCAAATTATATTATCATGGACATTGGCTGTTTTGACCATGTTGGTCTTTAAGCCCTAGACCCTGAGCCGACCAGAGGATGATGGGTTCCCCCATTGAGTCTGGTTCCTTCCAAGGTTTCTTCCTAGTTACACCAGGGAGTTTTTCCTTGCCACTGTTGCCCTTGGCTTGCTCTTGTGGGGGGTTTAGGCTGGGTTTTGCTGTGAAGTGCATTGTGACTTGTTGTGAAATGCGCTATATAAATAAATATTGATTGATAAATAAATATTGACTGGAACACTGCACATATCATAGGGCAGCCAATCAGCTACAGGCTTCACCACCAAGGCCTCAAATATTGTATTATATTCTATTATTACAGTATATTATACGTGATTTTATATAAAATCATATTCTTTAAAAAAACAAAAAGACCAAAATAACAACTCACTGACCAACCATGGGAGTAACGCCCCGCCCCCCAACCCATTCTCTACCCATTACTAACATGGGCACCAGGGCACCACCACGGAGATAATTACGTAGCAGGCACCTCGTCAGAGGAGGCAATTAAGTAGTGTGCACCTCCTCAGAGGTAATTAGTAGCAGACATCTCATCAGAGGAGGTAATTCGGTAGCAGGCACATCGTCAGAGGCAATTAAGTAGCAGGCTAGGTCCCAGCATCCACAGACTGTCTGAATACCTGCCGCATGTCACCAAGGAAACATTCACTAAACTCCACCCACCCATCACCGCACAACCCCCTGCCAAAGACAGTAGACCACACCAAGATGGGAAACTCTGCCTACTTTGAGAAACTCCCATTACAGGAACCTAGAATGTGTACGGTCCCCAGGGTGATAAATGTTCTCTGAAACCAGCAGAAGTCTGTACTGAGCCCCTCTACATCAGATTGCCATGGTGTGGAGGTGTCATTTCAATTTCATCAGAGACCAATGAGCAAAGATTATGCTTCTCTCACTTTTCATTTACGGTTTGGCCGGGGAGTCTCAGATAAGTGTGTAAGTTTGTGCACGTGTGTGTGTGAGTTTGTATGAGTGTGTTTGTGTGAGTGTGAGTGTGTATGACTGTATAAGAGTGGTTATTATAGGAGGTTTATGAGTGTGTAAGTGTGTATATGAAGGTAAGTGCATGCGTGTCTCACCCTCATGGCCTTTCAGAGTGGTGATGGTAGAGTAGGTTTGTCTCTCCAGCTTCAGCAGGGTGATCTGGCCAGCGTAATCCCCCACAAACGCATGCTGTGTGTCCTTATCATACCTGAGCACGGGGTTAAGGAGCACAGCATTACCTGCACTAACAGCGCTAACACAGGAACGCAGAGCTAAAACAGGAACGCAGGGCTAGCACAGGAGCACAGCGCTAACATAGGAACACAGCATTAACGTGTGAATACAGAGCTAACACAGGGCTAACGCAGGCGCACAGCACTAACATAGTCACACAGCATTAACGTGTGAATAGAGCTAACACAGGGCTAACACTGGAGCACAGCACTAACATAGGAACACATAGCTAGCAAAGCTAACACAGGAACACAGCGTAGACGTAGGAATGCAGAGCTTAGCCAGTGTGTTAGGTGTGTTGGGAGTGTTAGGTGAGGTATGTTAAGAGTGTTCTGCAACACTGATATTGAATGAGTGAAGTGTGTTAGGTGAAGCGTGTTGGGTACGTTAGGAGCGTTAAGTGTGTTGGGTGTGTTGGGTAGCGGTAGGTGTGTTGGGAGTGTTTGGTGTGTTGGGAGCATTGGGTGTGGTGGGCACAGGTAAAGGATACTGCAGGCAGGAGGCCCAGGAGGTGAAGTAATGGCGTCCCAGCATGGTTCCACTTTGTGTGCACATCCAGCTCACACACTTATCATGGCCTGTGCTCACCACCCACTCACTCTCCAAGGAGAAGATGATGTCCGACACGCGGTTCTGATGGGCTGTAAACACACACACACACGCACACACACACTCTTTATAATTCATGTACCAATTTCACCATTATGTTAATTTTCAGTTTCTCAAAAATTCTGCCCCAATTCAGCTTATTCCCACATCATTTCCAGCTGTGAGTTCACAGCAGATGAGTAGGTAACACACACACACACACACACACGGTCTCATAACTAATACATTCACTTTCAGTCCTATTTTTAGCTTTCAGTTCCCTTTTTTCACCTGGATAGGTTTTGACATGGTTCATCTTGTTGAAATCTTCAGCAATGTGGAATTCCTGTAACAGAGAAAAAGCATAATGGCGCGAGTGATGGTACATTTCCCTATTCAAAGTGAGGCCCCAGGTGTTTCTCATGAACAGACTGAACCAGCAAGTTTGGTTTCATCTCAGTCTGCAGCCTTATACACCTCGGTGATGGGCTGTATCTCAAATAGCTTGTTTAACTGTACGGTGCCTCATTGTTCTGTGGGACAGTACACACTGGAACACGGGTTTCGAGGCTGTCCAGCAGCACCACAACTGACCCCAAAGTTTAAGCCCCAGATGGGCAGGAGGAGAGACGGAGATTAAAACATTCATACTGATTTGACTGGCTGATTTACAGAAAACACAAAGAGCCAATAAAAGCCAGCTTTACTCCAATATGAGAGGGCAGGTAAACTCACATCACTGACTGCAGTAACCTCAGAGCGATGCTGAGGCACCCTTCAGTACATCCCTGCTTCACATTTTTTTTTTTTTTTCACACACTTATTTTACACCCTACAGGCCTCACACAGTCCTACAGGAGTGCTAGCACAGGAGAAGTGCTCTCAATGATGACAACAGATATCCTGCAGGTGACTAACAGACTACTGGGAACAGCCAATGCAATATTATCTGAGAACACTGCCAACCTTAACTCTGCACCTCTGAGGAAACTAGGCCAGACCCTGCCACACCCAGGCCAGACCCTGCCACGCCCAGGACAGACCCGGCCACGCCCAGGACAGAACCTGCCACGCCCAGGACAGACCCTGCCACGCCCAGGACAGACCCGGCCACGCCCAGGACAGACCCTGCCATGCCCAGGACAGACCCGGCCACGCCCAGGACAGAACCTGCCACGCCCAGGACAGACCCTGCCACGCCCAGGACAGACCCGGGCCGGCCACGCCCAGGACAGACCCGGCCACGCCCAGGACAGACCCGGCCACACCCAGGACAAACCCTGCCACGCTCAGGACAAACCCTGCCACGCTCAGGACAAACCCTGCCACACACAGGACCAACCATGTTACAGGACCAACCATGTTACTTGCTCTGTTCTTTTTCACAGGGCAAAAGAACAGAGCCACTAAGCCCTCCCCAATACTCACCACAACAGCACCATTGTCCTGGCCGACAAAGACCCGCTTACTCTCATGGTGATACGACAGGCAGGAACATGGCGCTTAAAAATACATAACAAGCGAATAAATAAAAACATTCATACATAAACAGTGTTATAAGCACACACCTAGTAATCGTTTGAGTATCAAGCACACATGCCAAAAGCCATGCAGTGGGGATGGAAAGTATTCAGCCAGTGACACAATTTTTGTTGTTTTGGCTCTGTACTCCAGAACATTGAATTTCAAATGGAACTGGTGCTCTTACAAGCTATACTATAACCTCTCTGCATTTGAATTGATCTCTATGGGAATTTGGGAGGGGGGTCTAGATTAAGCTGTAAATTACACTGGAACAGTGTTGACAACATGGTTGGCTAAATGGCTCTAAGTCATCAAGGGTCTGAGGTATCAAACGAGCCTCAACACAATCACTCTGCTGCCAGATATACAGTAGATATGGATGGATCACTTTAAAGGGATAGTTGGACATTTTGGACATAATGTCTCAATTACGACTTACCCATGATGTAGTTGATTGATGGAAATCATTTTCAGCTAATTCCATGCTGTCCCTTCTTTTGGACATGCATACGTTGCTAATGCTAGCGCAACTCTACGGTAACTGGTAGCATCCACTACCAAACGGATTTAAACACTCCACAGTGCACCCAAAGCAAATAAAATACAGTGACAGTCAATCTGGGTTATTTTGAGTGTTTATACCATCATTTTTGAAGTCAAACTATCGTTGAATCCTTTACTTTGTGCTGACCTATATTCTCTGTGGAAGTACGGCGGTGGAGCGATACTTTACGTTACCTACGAATGTAGTGCCGGCAGTGGTCAACTACAAGAACAAAGAAGAGCAACAAGTTGCAATGGCCACGTTCGCTACTTCCACAGAGAATATAGGTCAGCACAAAGTAAAGGATTCAACGATTGTTTGACTTCAAAAATGATGGTATAAACACTCAAAATAACCCCAATAGACTTTCGTCGTATTATATTTGCTTTGGGTGCACTGCGGAGTGTTTAAGTGCGTTTGGTAGTGGATGCTACCGGTTACCATAGAGTTGCGTTAGCATTAGCGACGTGTGTATGTCCAAAAGAAGGGACAGCATGGAATTAGCTGAAAATGGTTTCCATCAATCAACTACATCATGGGTGAGTCGTAATTGAAACATTATGTCCAAAATTCCGAGCTATCACTTTAAGGATTGTTTCTCCTGACTCATTTTCCTATTGAACACCATGGAAAAATTAGTCAGGAGAAACAACCCACCAAGTGATCCAGTCACAAAGAGCAATGATCTACACAGAACAATCGAAAACTAAAATCCAACATGGACAAATAGGGGACATGGATTAGTGTCTTAAAACGAGTCCCAGCCTAATCTAAGTAACTTGCCATATGGCAAAATGCCATATGGACCCTGCCAGTACAAATACCCAACATAGAGGATAAGATGCATAAAGCAGACAGGAGGAAAGATTAAAATGAGGGAACTCAGACCTATGCCATACTTACAGGACACTGTGTGATAGATGCTGGGCCAGTACTGCCCGCTGTCTCGCTTCAGCCATACTCGGATTGTTCTGTTGTTATATGGGAAATGTTAGATACATTGAAGCTTCAAGTAAAGTTAACATTAGTATACTTACTCCTTTAACCTACAGTCAGCGTAATTTAACCAAAATGTTAACGTTATACTCAAAAACACCTCAAATACAATAACGTTATTTCTTCCGAACAGATTCAGACAAAGCATTCACTTCAACGCATCTATTGTCACCCATCTAACGTGTTATCCACTGAACACTAACAATAACATCAACTCCAAGTTAGCTAGTCGCCAAAAAATGTTTATAGCTAACTAATGTTAGATAAACTGAGCTGTCCAAGGAAAACACAATGACTATCCAGCGAAGGTTAAGGTTAGTTGTATACATAACTAGCTTAGCTAGCTATAAAATTAAATGCTATCAATTTTCCCAGCTATGAGCTAGCCTAGTCTAAGTTAGTTAAAGTTATCTATCAAAACAAGATCACATATTCGCACAGTAACGTTATCAAGCCAGATAAATTACTTATGATACAAACTGCGTTAACACTATTGGCTAAGTTACCGAGCAGTAGATAACTAAATTTAGCTGTCAACTGCCAACACTAGCGAGCCAATAACATTACCCGGTAGAACTATAACTAGCTAGCTATCATGTTCACATCGTCAACAACTTACAAATGGGTTTGTTTGCGTTAGCTAGTTGTCTCCGTATGAATGTCTGGTAACGTTACCTTATGCTAATCCTGGACTAGCGCCCAGCATTTGGCGAGGGCAGATTAGCACTGCTCGCAAACATAGGCTACACACATATAAAGTCAGCTAACTAACGCAGCTAATATTTCTAACGGCAATCATTATAATGTTAACAACGGATATTAATTATACTAATAATATTTATTATATTTTAACTGTAAATGCAATGAAAGCAATAATGAATTTATCTAGCAGAGAAGTATCCACGGCTCGTCTGCGACAGTGAGATAGAGCCGAGATTGCGGCTAACCTGTCCTCGCTGACTGTGATAACCCCGTCCTCCTTCGGGATCAGAATCGCGGCATTGACCGCATCCTGGTGGCCTTCGATCTTGTTTAAAAGGACAGGTCTGGAGCTCTGGGGCCTCGAGTGGATCTCCGCCGCCATGATGGCGCACTGTTTTCCCCACTGTAGTCAGGCAAGTCAGCTGACGGTTTTTGTGAAGCGCACAATAATAATGTGACTGTAGCTACCGTAGTGTGTGCTAAAGATCCGCATGTACATTTTTACCCGAACTGTGGGTAAAATGCAGTAAAACCCTTACAGCGCGTAGATGTTTTAAAGCTGTTGAACACTGCGAACACTGAAATGTTCAAGTAAAATTAAGTAACTTAAGCGCATTAGTGCACGAGCATGTTCGCTAATTTCACAACACTGAGTGAAAGCGCAACACTGGTCTCTAGCGGTGAATTGCGGTTTGTGTTTGCCATCCTATTCGTAAATTTACAGTTCCCGTTGTTGTCACTTTTCTCGTGATCAATGCACAGGTCTGTCTTTGAATTCTTCTCGACGGCAAGATTGAAATAGGCTACTCCCTAATTCCACAGCACAGTTAATATTACAATTTTACACACAAGTGTATTGGTTGACCATTTTCTGTGTGGATCTGTACCCATCTTATATGCTGCTTTTTCAAAATTTTTACAATTTGCAATGATCATTTTCATATTTGGCAGATGGCAAAACAACTTACAAAAGACACATTTAACAGAGTAAGCATACTACTGGGCCTAAAGATTTCCAATCAAATCAGTGCTGACATCGTGAGCTGCATGACAATTCCTGCAAAACAAAGGGAGAGAAGGGGTTGTTTTTTTAATAATAGAAACATTGAGGTGTAGGTAGGTTTTGTGAGTGTAGAAGGTTGTTCCACCATTGAGGGGCGAGGACAGACGTGCGGGGGCCACAAGCAGTGGATGTGGGTGCCCAGATGGGACGGGAGAGGCCTGATAGGAGTGCACGGAGATCATTATCTGAACACAGGAAGGGGCAGTGCCTTGCAGTGTGACAGATCTGAGCAGGATGAGTGTCCACCAGAAGACAGTGAAGGGAGGTTTACACATCTCTAACTGTAGTGCTGTTTGCCCACCATGTGAAATGCACTTTCACAAGTCTTTTTGGATAAAATTACCTGCTAAATGACAAACTGTCAATTGGAGGTGGAGGTGGAAGTGGCCTGATGTGAATTTAGGTAGGCTATAGACTGTGCCTGAATCAGCACCCTTCCATATTGAATATGTTTGTTGAGTATACTGGATGAGAAATTAGTTAAGTAGGCGAAATATCCTCTAAATCTAGTATACTTAAAACCCCCGGATGAGGTATATTCAGAAGCATACTTTTCAAGATTTAAGCAAACATTTTGTGTGCATGTGCAGCTTCGCTTGAAAAATGAGGCACAGCTTCACTTATGTTTTCCTTGAACAACAACAAAAACAACATGTGACACACGCGCGCAAAGGCGGGACATCTTACAACACTTCCACAGTACGGTTGGAAAATAGTATGGAGGATATTTTTCACATACTGCCAGTCCTAAACATTACAGTACACGGGACACAGTAGACACCTGAAGTTGTGTCCGAATCAACGCCCTTCTATATTGATTATGCTAGTAGTTGAGTGCACTGGATGAGAAAGCAACATAGGCAAAATGTTCTCCAAATGTAGTGTCCTTTAATGGCATACTGAACTTTGTTAGAACATGATATTATATAGCTACCTGGCCCCAATACGAGTCGTAATATTCACGCTCATCTTCATGACATGCTCCAGTGGTCAGCAACTGGCCAATGGTGAATGATGTTTTTTCTCTCTCCATTCACTCCCATTGCATGGCGAAACAGGTCTCAAAAGCACACTTTTAACACATAAACGATTGCAAACAATGCAGATTATGCAGATATATAAAATCACAACATCCAGAACTGAACGTTTAAAAAGATAAAAAGCTCCATTCATGATATTTTACACTTTTTCCAAACAAAGGTTTGGAAGAAGATCCAGTCGTTAGTTTATGAGAAACTTCCTTGTTTTGTTCTTGCACCAGTAATGGTCCCACCCAATTCCTGAAGCGTGCGTTAGTAAACAAACCGAGCAATGGGGTATTTCACAAAGCTCGATTATGCTGTAAACCTGGCTTATTTCAGTAAGTCTGGATAGGTTCGCGAATAACTCTGTTTCACAAAGCAAGCTTGACTAGATGGCAGTTATGTCACTAAGGCAACATATGCGTTGGGGCTAACCTGGTCGGGAGCAGGCTAACGTGGTTCAAGCTTGACTTATTTGGAGCCGGCGTTACAGTGACACCGACTCGGACAGACCACTGGCTTACAAGCAACATGTTTCAGACCCTTTTTGTCAAGTAATTCCTTTTTATGTTGTCATATTATTAAAACATTAAAAATTCATGTTTTTTACTGGTTTTATTTCTCGGGTAAACAAGGCATAGAGGTCCATGTAGCTACCTACAACATAGATGGTCGTTAATGGAAATATTGGACCCAATTATGTAGTGTATAAAAACAAATGGGCTATGTCTTGACTGGTTCTGTTTCAATCATGACATGCCCGTTCATTGACAACCCTGTAGATGAGGAGGCACAAATAGTAAGGAGAGCGTTTCGAGTGGGGAGGGTGTTCCGAGGTAGAGTGGATTCAGTCAGTTATCCAGACGAGCATCTCTATGAACGCTACAGATTTTCCATGGAGGGAATAATCTACAATTGCAATTTGCTACAGGCCAATGTCACAAATGGAATGCATTGCAGTCAGTCCATTAGTGTAATACAAACCGAGTGAGTTGCTTTTTTTGGCAAGTGGCACCTTTTTGTACGCCATCGGGAATGCCGAGAGCCTCAGCAAAGCCACTGTGCGCCACGTTGTGCCTAAAGTGTGCCTTGCCCTGAAAAAAGTCCTAAATGTCTTTATGACATTTATAACAAACTGCACACCAGCAAAGGTTTTTACAGAATTGTAGGTACCGTATTTAATAGATTATTTTATAGTTCCACAGCATCAATGTACAGTTAGCAAAAAGGGTTTCATACACGCACTATCAGCATAACCAAATAACCTACGCACTAACCTTTAGCCTGTGCATGCAGAAGGCCTATAAGTTTTTGCACTGTTAGTTTTATCACAGCTATCTGGTTATATGGTCATCATTTAACAATTTCTATAGATGATCTGCAACTCTGATTGCCTCTTCACCAACATTTTTATTTGCATTCCGGTCTTTTTTTCGTCTCACTGGGATTGCTCCTAAATACTAAACAAAAAGTACCATTAAAATACTTTTTTAATTTTGGAGATGCAAAGCACATAGCACTGAATAGGACTAATGTACGCGCTCAGCAATCGATTCCCAGGCTGCGTCTCTCACTTTATTAAAGTGGTGTTGCCTTTTTTGTAATTATAGACCAAACTGCATGAGTTCCAGCTCCCCAGCTGTAAACGACACGGTACGTTATTTTGCTCATTTACTCTGATCGAATGTTTAAATTGACATTCACTTACTCTTATGCTGTTTAAATAGTCTATGAACGCACACATAACTTCATTCCCCAACCTGGGGCCACATGTATAAAACTCTGAGTAAAAGAATGCTCAGGCAGGATTTGCTTACGCAGAGTTTTACATTTTCTCCCTCTGCCTTTCAGTCACGGTGTCGCCATATCACTGACTCCAAACATTGCGTACGCATGGTGTCCAGCGTGTGCAGAGGTACACAGATTCTCTTATTTTATACATCTGAATTTCTGCGTGGAAACTCACTTACGCAGCTTTCTGAGGGCATTTTTCTGCTCAGCACTGTTTATACATGTGGCTGGCTTTCATCAAGCTTGAACTAGCTTCAACACTTGAGCTGCAATCTAGCTTTGTGAAACTGAATTTATCCAGGCTATTTAACCTGGCTAATTGAAGTCAGGCTTGTTTTACTAAGCCTGGATTTTCTTAGCCAACTTTGCGAAATACCCCCGTTTCACCATGCAATGTGAGTGAATGAAGAGAGAAAAAACATCATTCTTCGTTGGCCAGTTGGTGACCACTGGAGCAAGTCATGAAGATGAGCGTGAATATTACCACTCATATCGGGGCCAGGTAGCTATACAATATTATGTTCTAACAAAGTTCAGTATGCCTTTAAATCCCCGGATGATATACTGAATTCCAGGTTTTCGCTGATAATAGGATTGAGGATATTGTTTGCATACTGCATGAGATTAAACAATAAGCACTAAGCAGTACACAGTATGCTAGTACAGAGTACACAGAATGCAGTATAGGGCTGATTCGGACAGCCAAATTAAAAAAATAAATTATCATTCTAGTGTAAAATGACAATCTCAGGAAATTCTAAATATATACATGTAACTTGTGAAATTGTTCATGTGGAAAATGTATTCTGATTGTATATGTAAAGTAATATGAGAACACTTTACATTAAGTTGCACTTATACCTGCGTTGTTAAATTGTAACTAATTTGATAACAATAGGTTATTACTGAGTAACTCCAACGTAGGTAACATGGAACAGCAGTTAGTGCCATTCTTAATGACACGTGAAACAAGGCCACATCTCTCCTGCTGAAATGAAATCATAAAGACACATTGTGAAACGAACATGCAAGGTTTATTTGTTGTGCATCATGAAGATGTGGCCTATGAGTGTAGATAAAATATTTTGAAAACATTGACATGTGCAATTAAGAATAGCGCTAACTGTTGATCCATGTTACCAACATTGGAGTTACTCGGTAACAACCTTGTTACCAAATTAGTTACAAATTAACTAAACATGTATAGGTGCAACTTAATGAAGTGTTACCCAATACCATACTAGTTACTTTTCCTAATAAAAAGAAAAAGAACAAGATCATTCTAAACATAAATTTACCAATTATTTTATTAAACATTGGGCATACTAGATCACCAACAAGGGGAAAAGGAATACTAGAACACCAACAAGGGGAACAGAAATACCCCCCAACCCCCACATACAATTTCACCTTATTACAATCCCCCCCAGAGCAGGACTGTACACACCCGACTTCACACTGAAAAAATGTCATTTATAAAGGCATGTGGAATGACAAATGTCAACAGCATTTTAGTACAAAAGGAATAAACGGCACTGCTGCATCAGTGCAGAAGCCTCATCCAGACTGCAGCTCAGCCAGACACAAATCTGATCCATCACTCTAATGTGAAAACGGAGGCATTCAGCCTTCATGCTACTGGTGTCTAACCGGTCATCAATACTGTGTATGAAAGCATGCATGAGCACAGAGACGCTAGCGCTTTGTGCTTTGTGTAACGAGTAGGAGGAATTTTAATCATTCCATGAGGACCATAACCGAAGCAAGCCCCAGTAAACATCAGACCTGCTGACCCCACACAAGCAAGTGCAGCAGGGCCTTTTTTTCAATTTGAGAAATTCTGCAGATTTCAGAAATATTCCCACCCAGCCACTGCAACGGGACCCATTTCTCCATTGATAACTCATCGGAATGGATGGAGATTCACGCCTCATGCAAAAGAAAGCCAGCGGGCATAACGGCAGCCAATGACAGTAGTATCGTCAGATCACATTCTCCTGGTCAATCCACAATGACATCACAGAGTGTTTAAGAACTTAAAAACTTTTAATGCATTGGACAAACACCCGACACATTAATGTTTAAAATATCTCAGTATTTTACAATAAAACAAAGGCTACCCCGAGCAACAGAAAATACAACCCCCCCCCCCCCAATAAAACAATTCAGCGTTGTGAAAAATTAAAAGGAAATATACATTTTAAAATCAGAGCATTACACCAAGTCCATGTAAGACGTGCCTCTTGGTATTCAGAGACGTACGCAGTCCTGCTTCTTGCTTGTGTTTTCTGAGCTTCATGGCTTGTTGATTTGACCCATGAAGAGAACGGTACCTGAAAAAGCAGGTAAATGCAGTGTTACTCTGCTGACAAGGAAATGTTTCACATTCATAAATCTCTGGGGCTGGGGTTAATTCCACTTTAAATTAACTAAATGGAAATTCAATTTATAATTTAAAAAAAATTTATTAATTTTCAGAACTACATATGTGGAATTTCAAATTTCATTTGATTTTCTGCACTGAACTGAACAATCCTGGAAAGGCACACACGCATGCACATACAAAGAGTTAATTACCTGTGAGATTGTGTCGGATGAGGAAGATGAAGGGCCGGTCTACGATGACCCAGGGTGGGGACGACCTCGCCAGCAGGATTGCAGCTGGTGGAAAGAGACTCCTTTTCACTGTCCCTTTCAGAACTTTAAATCAACAACCCGCAACGCACATGTGCAGCGCAGCAACCAACAACGCGCACGTTCTGCAACTGGCAAACGAGCAACCGACACGTGCAACGCAGAAACCGGCAATGCGCACGTACAAGGCAGAAACGGGCAACACGCACCTGCAGCACAGTAACCCACAACACGGCAACCCAGAACAACCCGCACGTGCAGCAGTAGCCTGCAATGCAGCAACCCGCAGCAGTAGCCTGCAATGCAGCAACCCACAACAACCTACACGTGCAGCGTAGTAGCCTGCAACTCGCAGAAACCTACACGTGCAGCGCAGTAGCCTGCAACTCGCAGAAACCTCTACGTGCAGCGCAGTAGCCTGCAACTCGCAGAAACCTACACGTGCAGCGCAGTAGCCTGCAACTCGCAGAAACCTCTACGTGCAGCGCAGTAGCCTGCAACTCGCAGCAACCCACACGTGCAGCGCAGTAGCCTGCAACTCGCAGCAACCCACACGTGCAGCGCAGTAGCCTGAACTCGCAGCAACCCACACGTGCAGCGCAGTAGCCTGCAACTCGCAGCAACCCACATGTGCAGCGCAGTAGCCTGCAACTCGCAGCAACCCACACATGCAGCGCAATAGCCTGCAACTCGCAGCAACCCACACGTGCAGCGCAGTAGCCTGCAACTCGCAGTAGCCTGCAACTCGCAGCAACCCACACGTGCAGCGCAGTAGCCTGCAACTCGCAGCAACCCACACGTGCAGCGCAGTAGCCTGCAACTCGCAGAAACCCACACGTGCAGCCCAGGAGCCTGCAACTCGCAGAAACCCACACGTGCAGCGCAGGAGCCTGCAACTCGCAGCAACCCACACGTGCAGCGCAGTAGCCTGCAACTCGCAGAAACCCACACGTGCAGCGCAGTAGCCTGCAACTCGCAGCAACCCACACGTGCAGCACAGTAGCCTGCAACTCGCAGCAACCCAAACGTGCAGCGCAGTAGCCTGCAACTCGCAGCAACCCACAAGTGCAGCGCAGTAGCCTGCAACTCGCAGCAACCCACACGTGCAGCGCAGTAGCCTGCAACTCGCAGCAACCCACACGTGCAGCGCAGTAGCCTGCAACTCGCAGCAACCCACACGTGCAGCGCAGTAGCCTGCAACTCGCAGCAACCCACACGTGCAGCGCAGTAGCCTGCAACTCGCAGCAACCCACACGTGCAGCGCAGGAGCCTGCAACTCGCAGCAACCTGCAGTGCAGGAGCCTGCAACGCAGCAACCCGCAGCGCAGGAGCCTGCAACGGAAACGTGCACCGCAGTAAAAGCCTGTGAACCAGCTCATTATCCAGCATCCAGTGCCTCATGTGACCCACCCTTCCCCAATGTGAAGTCTGGCTTTTGTAATGTTACACCTGAAATGTCTGGGAATTTCTTACTCGTTGCTGCCGAGGCTTTCGTTCCATCTTCATTCACCTCAATTTTGGCTTTCTGCAGCGCCTTGGACACATACAATGGCTCTGAGCCTAGAACAGAGAAAGATAATCATTATTCAAGTCATCTGTAGGCCTATGGGTTAACAGCCAAGAAAAGACAGTTACCTTGCATCACACAATATGCTGCAATGCTATTTCTAGGGGGTGACAGTAATTTGAAATGTTTACAGCTTTCAGCTAGGAATGGTTTGCTTGCATCACATCCAGGAAGAAAACTTTAATGATTCACCCTTTGACACCAGTCAGCAAAGCTTGAGTCATACATTTAATCTAAATTGCAGTAAACAGACACTTCTGCCGTCACCCCGGATATGAGATCTCTGCTAACATTTATGAATGCTGTGGACAAGTTTAAAGGCCAAACAGCCATTAGGGGAAACACACTCACTGAGGTATTTGAAGTTGGCTTTGTTCTGGCTGAACATGTCGGCAACTCCCAGAGCGGAGAGGGGGCTTTCCAGATCCACCTCCGCCTCGGCGGAGAACCTGAGGGTGGAGAGAGAGTCTGAACCTCAGACACTTACGCAGAAACCAGATCCCTGCTGAAAAATAATCCCTGTGGTCAAACACAGCCTAGAGCTGCCGAGAAACTATTAGCACAAGACCTTCAAGGGCAGAATCAAATCTGGGTTTAAGAACAGGTACCCGACTCACATAGTGTCGTACTTAGACATTGGAGGGGAACACAGTTACCGCGCATTAGTGTTCAAGCCCCCCGCGCAATTAGCGTGTGTACCAAGCGCGCCCGCATAGCCAAACTGATTACAGCACTTTCACAAGGCCTAGCAACACAAGCACAGAAGTAGGGTGGGGGGGAGGTGTAGTCAATCCAACAGCCTTTTCAAGCTCCGCAGCTTTTAAGAATACAAGCATTTCCAACTTCGGCATTAAGAGGAGCCGCTACTACACACAATCCACAGACATCGAGACCATCGGTGCTTCTATTCTGCCTGCCTGACGAAAACCTTTTTACTGCTGAATGGAACACAAGCCTGTGCAGTGAGGGCGCATGAGAGCGAGGGGGGCGGTGAGGAGGACTTACTTGGGCAGCAGGAGACGGACTTTCCTCTGAGACAGCAGTTTGGTCCAGCTCTGCACAGTAGATGTGTTGATGTGGGGGAGGAGGGAGGAGACGGGCGTGTTGTCCTCGGACGGCAGGGCGATCAGCATGCTGATGCTGTTGCCGTGATACGGAAGCTCGATTACGTTGTACTTGAGCCCCTGCAGGGTGTTGACATGGCCTGAGAGAAGAAAGCCACACGGTCAAAGGGCAAAGGTCAGACTAAGTAAACTTCTACTACATCCTGTAGAATATGCCGTTAAACTAAGCACGCACGCACACGCGCACGCACACACGCACACACGCACACACGCACGCACGCACGCACACACGCACACAATTCCTTACATTCTTCAATCTGTAACAATTGCATGAAGCCCACCACAGTCACGCACCGATGTTGAAGACGGACAGCTGTGACATCATATGGACCTTGTAAGTGACTCCATCCCCCCCACTGAAGTTCCTCATCTTGGTATTTTCGGGCAGGAAGCGGGACTTCCACAGGCCCTTGAAGAAGATGGTGTTGACCGCAACCAATCGGGTGAGGGCCGGGTCCAGCATGTCTGGCTGAATCAGGCTGGGGATCATCCCTGCAGGGCCACAGGGCAGAAGCGTTAACGCTGCGCCCCAAAGCTGACACCACGCCCTAATATGAGCCCACCCATTTAACAAAGCAACCCTCCAGGGGTGCAGATTGAGTGCCGGGACACATCTGGCAGAATGCAGGTCGCGGCGCTGCCGTGAAACCATCTTACGAAGGCTAAAGCTGAAATGCATTTAATGAACTGAAAAAAGCACATGCAGTCTCCATGTCTCCCGCACTTCCAACGAAAGGGAACTTGTAAATAAGAGGCCCTCAAAGCAAGCTCTCCAGCCGGGCGAGCCGGGCGAGGCGGGCGAGGCGGCTCACCTTTGGTCCGGTTCTTCACCCAGCTGTTAATCGCGTCCGCAGCCGCGGGCGTATTGGAGAAGTCGAGGCTCCTGCTGTCACAATGGAAGTTGGCTTTGTTCGTGGAGAGGAACGGCTCCTCCAGCTGAACCCCTTCCTGGGTGAAGAGGCCGTTGGCGATGGTCACCATGTCCTGGTTGGATTTGGTGGTGAGGCTCTTATGCAGCCGCTTCAGCATTTTGTAAGGACCTGTAAACAGCAACGGGAGGAGGAAACGCTCACTGCACATCGGAAGGCCGACCCCAAATCTGAACTTAACTGAAAATATTAGAAAGAAGATGAAAGCATAACTCCATAAATGGAGACACGAGGGTGGGGGTGGCTGAGGCGGCACAGGTTACCATTCTTCTTGTAGCGGAGCGCGGAGAGGATCTGTCGGCGTGTCTCGCCGTCAGCACCGGGCAGCAGCATGCCAAGGACGCTGGCCACGCCGTGGGGCGAGAGCACCACGTTCTCCTGCGGCCGCGACTGCGCCACCTCCTGGAACACCCGCATGCCCAGGTCTGAGCCCCGCTCTCCATAGGTTGGAGCCTGGGACAGTGCCCCCCAGTGGCACACCACCAGTATCACACCCACACACAGCAGGGAAGGGCGACCCATCTTGACACCTGCACTCCTGGGGCAGAAGAGCGCAAATCCACAGCCGTTATAAACGCCCTCCTGGGGGGCTGAAGCAGAAGCATCGCACTGAATCAGGAGCCTGTTCTTTCCCCTCACCCGGTCATAGCCAAAACACACAAACATCATAACCGTTCATATTCAGACATTCATATTTATATTCAGACAGTAGAAAGACTGCAGAAGAGGAGTAATCTCCCCAGAGCCACACTGATGTTATCCACTACTATTCTTCGCTCTGCATAAGGGAAACTGCCAAATGACTAATGTAACGCCAGTATAATCACTACAGGTCACGACACAAATCCCAGAGCCAGCCGCTCCCCGACTTCAGCACCTCGCTGCTCAGGCCCATTGTAGAGCGCGCGAGACATTCCAACGGAGGACGATGCATCCTCTGAGACGGGGGCACGTTTGGAAACAACGCTCTCAAGCACATAAATGTAATTAAGCTCCTACTTAAAACACTGCACTGCTACTGGAAGCGCTCCAGATTGCATTGCGCGCAGTGCGTGTGAGCAGCACTTTTTCACTCCATTAAAATGTCATCAATAAGAAGAAGAAAAAAAAAAAATCACTCTGGGGCTCATCAGTAGAAGATATTCAAATACAGGCTTATCCGTTATACCAACTCCAAACAACTTCCAGGGTTGCCAAGGCTGCATTTTGAAAACCGTCCAGAAACACACTTCGCCTCCCTGTTAAGCGAGCTGCAGTAATGGGATGATCTTTACTGTGAGCAGCGTTTTTACAGTCTCTCCTCCCAACCCACAGAGAGCATTTACTAATGTGAGGGAACCTCATTAGCGAGTATTGGCCTGGGGGGTAATAGAGCCGCTGTCTGTTTTCCTCTAACGGAAACGCACCATTACTGTAAGGCCCCACGTATGATTATATTTAGATTGGCAGCTTTCTGTCCGGCGGTCCGCGACCACACCAGAGTGACTGTGACTGTCTAAAGCTAACCACAAATGCGATGTCCCAGCAACAACATCATGATTCACCGTTGTTTGGATGCACCACCCCGCATGAGCAGGAATGTTAGCCAAAATTGTGGCTTGAGGAGGCGTAAATTAAGGTCGTTAGGAAAGGGAGGAGAAAAGTTGCAGCGATGACTAAGAGACCGCCGTGCCACGGAGTCGGTGTTAAAAACTGCAGGGCCAAGTTTAGGGGTCCAAAATTTCAATTGATTGCACTCGTAATTTGCAAAAAAAAAAGATCTTGCTTGCTAGCATAATTTGCGCTTTAACACAACCAAAACCAGCTGCTAGCCAGCGGAAGTGTGTTGATAGGAAATTCATTAGGACTTCAAAAAAGAACGAACATATCTATATAGGAGGCTAAACTATTTAATGTAACGTTAAACTCTAGAAACAAAAACAAACGTTAGCTGGACCCGTAGTCACCAATTATGCCAGCAAGCTGCGTAGCATATCGTCAACCTCACAAAACTCGCTTGGATGTAAATATTTAAGCAGCCTAACCGCAATAACTGCAAACGCCTTACTTGTGTAATAGGCTAGCATAAGATCATAACCGGCGCACATATTTCTAACATGTTATTGTAAGGAACCAGACACACCAAAACGAGACCGCCTGCTTCTACTAGTAGGCTAGTTATCCAACACGTTTGCCTGCGGAAAGGGGGAGATCATCTGAACCCTGCGTTCTTTCAGAGAAATTCAAGCATACAAATGTGCGCGATCCGACGCCACCTGTGAGGGGAGGGAATAAAACTTACCTTAGAAATCCTGAGGGAAGGTTCTGCTCTCAAACAGCGACCTCCCTTTGGCACATTAAACGGAACCTTTTAATCGTGTGCAGAAGACGCGTCTTATCACCGCTTTCCAGCAAAACAGCGCTTATTGAAAGCTGGCGCTTTGCGAACATACCGTAGTGCCTTTATACCATCAGGGCGTGTATGTGGGAGGGACTCCGCGCGAACTCCGCCCTGTCCTCTGACTCAAGGTGGAGCTGCAACAAGTTGTAATTTCACACAGCAAACAGGAAATGACACCTCCGCAATATGATGGTCAACATGGCGAAATGTGAGACAGGAAACTGTTTTGTTTTTCTTAGTTCTTTTGCAATTTTTATAGAAGGACTGACAGAAAAAAAAAAATCCAACCAGAAACACCCACGAGATTGAGCTAGTAGGCTATATTTTTTCCTTGATTACACTTCCACTGCAGCACTCTAACGTAGGCTATTTCACTTCATTACCGTTTCACCTGCTTTTCCTTCTGTCTGGAGCAACCGGCAGTTAAACAGTATCCTGGGAACTGGGAAGACAAAGGGGAAGTGGAGATGGTGCACACCGCCATAATCGGGGCCCTGCTGGTGCACACAGTCACAATGGGACCCCCTACACCACCACCACCACCCCCACCCCCTACATACTGTTCAATCTCAGTGGTTGTAGCATTCCACTCTCTGCATCAATTTTTGATTGGCCAGGCCACATGCCAGACTCAAACACTTTCCCAAACATCATATATCATAATTTTAGCATTTCACATTGAACACTACAATCACTTAAACATTTTTCCCCACTTACATTTTATTATAAACAATCAGCGGCATGGTAAATAAAGGCAAATGTAACACAGATGGACAGATCTTCAGCAATCATCTCAAATGCATCACTTGGAGGCTCTTTCATACATGGACACTTAAGTGCAATTCCTAGGAAAAGGCTGGTTTTGAAGTTCACCATTTTGAAACATTTCTATGAATTGGACTTTTTCACAACCCATTTGTTGCAGAACCATACAAACAAAACATCAAAGAGCCTTTACACCCAGAGGAGGCAACGCTAGTTTTACACAAACCCAGAGAGAAAATATTGTACCTCAATATATGTTCTTTCAGATTTACAAAATGGGTGTCATCGCGAGGGACATTAAAGTGCTTTAGGCAACAGGAACATTATTGCCATAGGGACCGCGGGCTCCATTGGTAGGAAGCGTCCTTGGGAGGGGGAGGGGGAGGGGGAGGGGGATGACCACGGCCTTCGGAAGCGGTCACTGCTTCAGCCAGTTTTGCAGGAGCAGGTACACATGATCTCTGGCCAAGCCGAGCTGTGGGAGGTCCCGATCCCGCGCAGGATACATGTTCGCACAGTGGGCGGTACCTGAGAGAGAGACCAGGTGTACAACCATCAACCAACTCACTTTCTCCAACGTTCTGTAACTCATGGAACACTTGTCAGCTTCACAATGAACATTGTCAGGCCGAAGTTTAGTAACACAGCTCAGGTAGGGTGTAGGTTGGACTAGCTAAAGAGGTAACCTGAGTCTTGACGAAGACCCAAACAATTTGAGCTCTTCGTATGATCTGGGGAAGGTCATTCCAAAGCTTGGGAGCCTAAAAATAAAAGCCGTGCTAGCCCAACCTGGGAGTGTATGATCCTATTTTGGCGATACAGTGAAACAAATAAGGCTCACAGCAGGCTTCAATGAAACTAACTCACTCTAACCCAGGTATGCAAATTACCAACTGCAGTATGAACAGCAGCATCAACGGTAACCTGTGGCAGAAAAAGAGTGAAGACCTCAGGAGGATAAATGTGCAGAAGAGTGCACAGGTCGAGCAGTTGAGAGGAAAATGATGTTTTCACCCTGGATGAAGACTGCAGGCAGGTCATCGCTGATGTCTCTGGTGACGCCCAGAGCGTGCCAGGGGTCGATGGAGCCGTTGGGGAAGACGATGCGGCTGGTGCGGATGTCGTACCCTCCGTACTGCTCATTGGTCTGCTGCACGGCGTCGGCGATGGTGGAGGCGGTCAGGGAGGGGTCATAAACATCCCCACACTGCTTCACATGGTACCTGGGAGAGTATCTCATACAAATAAAACCATCAGAGCAGGCAAGCAGCGCGATGCAGTGGAAGGGGGCCAATTATCTCCACCCCTCATGTGCTGAAATCTGGAGACAGATGCACTGACAATGGGGGGGGTGGGTAGCATATTAATTACAAGAGGCTCCGCAAGGCTATGCAACTCGAGAACCACTGAAGAGATTAACGCTGTTCCAGTCAACATTTCATTTTTTGGCCTCAAAACTTCCAAAAAGATTTCATAAAAAAATCGCAATAAGCTACCACACCCATCATAAGACATCACCTTGTCAACGGGCCTCCAGCTAAGAATGAACACAAGGTGAAGGAGAAGCCCGGACAGCTCACACAGGAAGTGACACAGCTGACCAGGCGTGGTGACAGGAAGCGAAAGATGAGTAGTTACTTACGGGAGAGGGAAACCTTTGAAAGGCTGGTTGGGCGAATCGGTGCTCTGGTAGAACCCAAACTCAGTGCAGGTCTGGTAAACCCACTGCCGTCCTGCACAAACAGGAACATACACAGGACAGGGTGGTCAGCAGGTTACAATTTGCTCCGGCCTGTCTGGGTCTCTGGGACGGTTTCCTGTTATCAGTGTTTTTTATATGAATAACCAATGTGTCAGTGTCAAGGCTGCACACCTAAGGACTTAAGACCCAGGGTTAAAAACAGGACAGGCCTTGATCAAATGATTACAGTATTTATACATTAGTCATGTAGCTGTAATATTCCAGTAGATTACTGGCAACTTTAAAAAAAAGCATCTATTTTCTGGAGGAGTTTCTAAAGTTTGAGCACTTGAAAGTGTTTCGGGTGCACATTTGACCCGGGTCTGGTAGAGAACCAGGGCCGGAACTCTTTCAGGTCTACAAGCTGGTGAACCCGTGCCCTCTGTCATAATGTGAAACTTTAACCGTGTGCAACACACAGATGCAGAGCGGTTTCCAAGGTGACCAGAGCAGACCAGAGGACAGTTCAATCTCGGTACAAACCCAACCATGGCAACGTCACGAACACAGGAGTCACTGCAGGAAACGTTATAGTCCAGCATTAAAATCACATAAATCGACACGGTAAAGCAAAATTATGCAACTGACAATTTTTTATAGTTTAATAAGCCCAGTTTAAGACGTCCCTAAAAATTATTTAAGGAGGTTCCATTTGACAAACTTTCCTGCCTATTAAAGCCCATCTGTGGTGGGCCAATAAAGTTCCCCTCCGGTGCCAGAGCAACACAGTTGGAGCAACTGCCATTCTGTCGACACGCCCATCTCCATTCCTTGTGAATGCTGGGATAGCCAGACCCCCAGGCCCACCACTTCCTGTGCAGGATGTGAGAGAGGGGCCACCGCAGTGAACGCAGGAGGGCGAGTGAACAGAAAGACGGGCTTTGAAACGGCTGTAATGTTTTCACCCGCAAAAGCCACAAAGGAAGATAAATAAACAGCACACAGCAGTGCTTTCCGCCTGTGTCCTGGGAAACGGGGCGGAGCCAGGCGTGGGCGGGGTGCGGCCTCACCCCCCCGGCAGGGATCCCGGCTAAACCAACAACAACCCTCCGCTAAGAAAAACAAGCATTTTAGGAAGAAACCCACAGTGAAGTCAGTGACGGTACAAGAGACGACAACACGCGCGCGCGCGCGCGCACGCACGCACGCACGCACGCAGTAAAACTCTTGACAGTAAAAATCTAAGCACCCCATTATAACGAACAGCTCCATGCGTCACACTTGCACAATAGGAGGGAGGCGATATTCATGTGAGCCAGAGCAGTTTAATGAGGCTTTTCACACTGTGGCCAACTAAACTGCAGCTCTGAAACACTGCCTGTGTTGCTATTAGCGATTATTGCCATGTATCAATAATTCTAGTATTCTTATAAGGCAACGGGTGAACTCCGTTTCACCAAAGCAGCTTCTCATGTGTTTGCATTACATCTACAATGCATCCCCTCTGCACCAATACACAGCCACCCTCTCTGCACCAATCTACAAACATCCTCTCTGCACCAATCTACAAACACCTCTACCAATCCACAACCACCCTCTCTGCACCAATCTACAAACACCTCTACCAATCCACAACCACCCTCTCTGCACCAATCTACAAACACCTCTACCAATACACAGCCACCCTCTCTACACCAATCTACAAACACCTCTACCAATCCACAACCACCCTCTCTGCACCAATCCACTCCTGCTCTGCAGTCTTCATTCTCCCAGTATTGCTTCTGCCAGTAAACAGGGTTCCTCCCAGTGTTCCATCAGTGCGCATCCCTGATACAGCAACTTCAAATGATGCCAGCCGATTAGCACTAGCTGTACCCGAGATTAGCACTAGCTGTACCCGAGATTAGCACTAGCTGTACCCGAGATTAGCACTCCAACGGCCCGGGCACCGCCCCTGCACCACCGCCCCTGCACCACCCCCCCACCCCCCTGCTCACCTCCCGAAGCAGGGCTGCTCCAGGATGCATTTCTCATGTCCCGCAGGTAGTTGGTGTAGCTGGCATCCAGGCACTTTTGGGAGAAGGTCTGGAGCATGAGGCGGCCGATGGCAGCATACCTGTCATACGGTTCCCCCAGAGAGGAGTCCAACATCATCCCACACAACACCTGGATGGTGATGTTCGTCCCAACTACGCCCTGAGAACACACAACCAGGAGAACAGGAACCAAACCTGAGCTCCAGTAATAAATAAATACATTCACTACACCTGTGAGCTACAGGGACACATTTATTTTAATGCAAGCGGTAAACCCCCCCCCCCCCCCCCTCCCCTCCATGACCATGCCAGCTAAGCTAAACTACTACTGTAGGGGTGTGCCCAGGGTTCTATTCTTGGGTGTCTTATTTCTCATTTTTGTTAATAACCTTCGCAATGCTTCATCCATTCTCTTTGCTGATGATACAAACCTTTCCATTATCTGCAAGAATTTTAAATCCCTCATTGCTAAAGCACTGGTTTGGTTAAAACATTTTTACCATTGGTTTAAACTGAAATCATCCCTTAATATAAAAATGTTATTTTTATTTTTTTAAATTATTTATTATTTTTAAAAAATTTAATAAAAACACAGGAAGCTAAAATCTATATAAATAATGCTGAAACTGTACAGGGCACGACAAGATGTGTGGGCGTTTTAATAGATGAGAAGTTCTCCTGGAAAGAACACGGCGAACTTGTTGGCAAAGAAATAATCTTGAGGAATCATGAGGAAGGTATGTGGCTGTAAAAGCAATAAAAGCTTCATGACCGTATACTATCCTTATCTTACATATTGTAACATCGCCTGGGGAAGTACGTGTCCTTATCTCAAAATGATTCTTAACTTTAAGAAAAGTTTCACTCCATTAGCCACAGGTTTCCGGTCATTACGAATCATCTGCACCTTTATTGAAAAAAAATAAAAAACAATAAAAAAAATAAACAAATACTATCTGTATAGGACAAACGAATATCAAACATGTATTTTTATGTTTCAAGTAATTTTTCTACCCTTACCTCTACCCAAAAGCTTTCAAACATTTTTTGGTTTTAATTCAATTTCACTCTTATTCCACAAGGAAATCAAATTACTTAAGTCCTTCTGTTTTTTTTATTTTATTTGTTTTTTTTAATACCTCCTTGGGTCATTCATCTATCAAATATCAAGGCCCTCTTTTATAGGATTCTGTAAAACATCTTGCCAAAATAATACGTCTGTCTTTTTAACCCCTTCGCGCAAATGCCAAATTTGGTTTGCAAGTTTGCAATGAAATGCTGAGAATACTTGGACAGTGACAATTTGTTGTTTTGGCTCCGTACTCCAGCAAATGAAACAATGAATATGATGAGGTTAAAGAGCAGACTGACAGCTTTAATTTAAGGGCGTTTACATCCATGTCAGGTGTACCGTGTAGAAATTGGTGCCCTTTCTATACATAGTCTCCCCCACCCACCCATTTTAGGGGACCAAAGGTAATTGGAAAAATGTATATAAACTCAGTCATCACTTTTAATATTTGGTTGCATATCCTTTGCATGCCATGACCTACTGATGTCACTGTCCAAATATTTATGGACTGCACTGTATGTAAAACTATACATTTCCTGAATCACAGACTCTTTGTCCACAAGTATGAAAATTCTGAGGGTGATATGTATAACTACTAAAGATCTAAGATGCAGTGTACCCTGTTGTCCCTTACGGTCTCCAAATCAATCCAAAATAGCTAAATTGTGCACTGCTGTAAATCATAAAATAATCACATTTAACTACAAATCAACCGTTTTGACTCATGAACCTGTTGCATCATTTTCAAGTGGGAATTACTATATTTTCATCAGTATAAGGGGATAGATATCTATGGGTCTAAAAACCTATCAAAACCTGTCACAAAATGAATAAAATACTTTTTTCCATTATAAATATACATTTGCCCCTTATGATGGTTTAGGGAGAAAACATTGACATCATACTGGTACACACCTAAATATGTAGCCTAATCATTCACTTTTGTACTTCAATAAAACATCACTTTTCTGTACTCTGCAGTATGTAATCTTTTGCTGCATGTCCTGGGATGACATTTCTCTGTAGTTTTAAAAAGAATGTTCCCATTCATAATGACTCCAATGAACATTTTACATTCATCTAGCACATATCAGCACACAGTAAATTGGAATGAGAATGGCTCATGCCCTAAGTGACACGTATAGCCCAGGGAGATACTAATATGCCATAGCGGACTAGCTATGTGACAATAGTGGCACTTAGAAACTTCATATTCGGTACAGTTCTCACAAATTGTATACCAACAAAGCTAGAACATGGAGTTTGTCGTTTCCACTCATAGTTTGATTGCAGGGGCAATGAACGTCTCGGTTTAGTAATCTCGTGGCACCGGCGGCATGACCACGAGGGCATCTGCACGAAGGGGTTAAACATCGCTTAAAAAATGAATTGTAAATATTATGTTCAAATTCATCAAGCTTTTAATCATCCCATATATTCTCAGTATTTCCTTACTTCCCCTCTGATACTTCTGTTGTTTTTGTTCGCTCATCATGTGTGAGGGCATGCGTCTCGGTGTATGTTTGTGCGCAGTTTGTGTCGGCGTGCGTGCGCTTTTCTCTAACCTTTTTTCTTTACAATTCCTTTTGTCCGTTTTGATATTTTCATTAATCATTATTATTACTTTTCCCAATTCTTTTCTTCGAGATCTACCATTAAATATTCTTCTCCGGTCTAACCTTTTTTCTTTACAATTCCTTTTATCTGTTTTGACATCTGCATAAATCATTATTACTTTTACCAATTATTTTCTTTTCTTTTATCTACCATTAAATATTTTTCTCTGGTCTCCGTTTGAGGTCTCGCTATAAGCTCTTTGGCGGGGTTCTTTTATCTCACCTGCACATTTGTTATTTGAATTCCAAACCCTTCATGTTTTTCTACATAATCCTTTTTACGTGCAAACAATACATTGAAAAAAAAGGGTGACGTGGCTCCCACACACATTTCCACTCAAGCTGTTTTTCTTGCCATTAATTTTATCCCTCCATTAGAGAGCCGAGAGCTCTGAGCTCAGGAAACAGGAGAGGTGCTTCCAAACCAAAGCTCCCTTTGTCCTTCCCTGGAGACCGCAGGGAGTGTCACCATGACGATAAGCAGCAGGAACAGACTTCTGGGAAACATGTCACAGACTGCACTCTGAGCAAAGATTCCAGGGACAAGTCTCTCCCTCTCAACCCCTCGCCCCCTCTGCCCGACTGTCTGGACAGAGCTAGTCTGGACCACAAACACCATTACGCCAGCTGGTTTCACGGAAATACTCCATTATAGCAGGACTCCGAGCTGCAACCCAGACACTCACCAGTCCCACCAGACTCCCTGAACGTGCACACACACCATGCAGCCCTCACCTCTTAAAAATTGAGAAAACTGGTCACACACACCTCAAACGCCCGGTTGTCCTGGTTGTACTGGACTACATCCATGAAGTTCCCAGCTAGTGTCTCCAGGAAGTACGCAGAGTCCATATCAGTCTGAATCTGGAGCGCCTCGCACAGTCTGCATAGGAATAGAAAATACAAAAATAAATAAATCACACACACAAAGCAACAAAGAATAATCAACTGTTGACCACTTTGTCTTGTCGGTTTGCCCGACAGTCCGACGGACATTTTAAAATAGGACCGCGGCTCCTTAAATGGAGCAGTGTGTAACCTCGGTAAGTGCAGTGGGACCTCAGTAAGCGGACCAGTGCGTGACCTCATTCTGAGGCAGACTTTCCGTTTTCTGACAGCAGTCGTCAGCCATCTAGCCGCAACCATTTACAGACAAAAACCGACAATGACCATGTTTGTTTTCCCTCAGAATAATGACTTCAGACCTCAAACCTCGCACGCGCGCAGCTATTTCATAAACCTGCACCAAAAGGGCACAGAACACAGAGGAGGGGAGCAGCCGATTAAAAGGAGGCGCTTGTTCCTCCTATGTTTTGTGGGAGCAGGGAGTTGAGGCCGAGGAGGATGAAGGGGTAGTGTGTGAGGTCTTTGTTCGGCCGAGACACACAGGCCACCAGGGACCTGCTGGGTGGGAAGCGACTGCATTCCCTGGAACCCGGAGCGTATCCGATGCTCCAATATCACAGGACCCGAAACGCCTGTCCGTCCCACGGGACATGCTGCAACCCGGCTCCCGTCACAGACCAGGGCCCAGGTTTCACAGAACCGTCCCGGTCCGATAAGAGCCGGCAGAAAGCCGCCTCTCCCAAAGGCCTGGCTGACTGACACAGTACGAGAGGGGAGTGAATGAGACTACCAATTTCTCAAAAACACTTCCCTGGAGAGGTCACGCACGCTCAACATACACACGGTTCAATTCCGAGCTAGGGCACTGTCGTTGTACGCTTGAGCAAGGTACTCAACCTGAAATGCATCAGTATATATGTAAAAAAAAAAATTAAAAAAAATGATACTATGTAAACATGCTGAAAGTTGAGCAAGTCGCTCCGGATAAGAACGTCTGCTAAACGCTTTGTAATGCAACAGGGTGCATTGCTCAAATCTGAAACGCATACCAGCCTTATCTCTGGCCTCTCAGGGTAAAAAAATTAGCGGTATGAGATGAGGCCTCGTGCAGAGCTTCCCTGTTCCAGGGGAGCAGACTGCTAACGCACTCGCACATCTGTACACAGGCCAGACGGCAGAGCCAAGGCTGCCTCTAAAAGAGGAAGCACAGTCATACTGCTGACTCACACTGGCAAAAATACTCGTGTTGTTTTAACACACGTAATGGGCTCGGCTTATGCCTCTTCACACTAGGGCTCAGGTAACTCTGTGTGCGTTTTGAATGTTGACATGCAATAAATAACTTATTTACAGGAGATTCTTTATAGGTAAATTAGTAATCCAATAGTCCAAATGGCAAAGAGTTAATGAGAATTAAAATGTCTACTTTTTTTTTTTTGCATCAAGTAACAGTCATGCAATTTGAGCAATCGCTATCCAACTGCAATTTCCAGCAAGTGCCCCACCTGCTGGTGAGAAAATGTAATGACCTATTAAGTAAGCGCACAAGCCTGAACAACAAAGTGTCCTGTGGCAGTGAGCCTGGTGTGGCACACCCTATGCGCTGGCAGACAAAATAGCCCCCTTACCAGCCTGCGGGCGCCTTAGAATTAAGGATAATGGAGTCGGCTCAGTGTGTTTATTAGGGAACGGGCGCCACAGGAAGGACTGTCCGGTTTCCCAAACAGGCCCCAAGAGCAGCCCGTGTCCACAGGGATGTACCAGAGAACAACGTTGGAATTACGCGAGCAGGCTAAATGCCTGGGCTAGCCGTTTCAGTCATTAGCCCTGCGCAGGATCAGCCAAATGGAAATGAAAACCCATCCCTTGCACCAACCACTTGATTAAGGCTGACATATGGCCATGAGTGAATGCGAGGCAGCACACAGCCGCAGCGTAAGTGTGCGCTATTTTTAAAATCAGAGCCTGGGCACCGTCCAGCAGCGAGAGAGCGTTTGGCAGAGATCCGTCCACTTAGTGCCCATTTCCCCCCCCACTGGGACTCAACAGAGCAGCAAGGAAACTCAAAAGAAAAGGGCAGCGTTTCCTGCGTGTGTCTGTGTGCGTGCGTGTGGGTGTGTACGTACGCGTGTGCACACAGGTGAGGCAGGACAGGGTTATACCTGAAGTCCTTAGTGATGTTGTCGTAGGTCTTTGGGTCTTTCAGCAGCCCCAGCAGGGTGTCGGACGCCTTTTGCACCAGCAGAGGGCAGTCCAGGTTCTCAGAGGCAAGGGAGCGTCGAACCACTTCAAGGTACTCTTGGTAGGGGGAGAAAAAAAAAAAGAAGAAAGAAAAGTAGGTTTGTTTTACCATGGTCCCTTTACACAGGCGTTCAGGTCATCACTCAGTGACATCACTCCCGGTGGCACCACAATGGGCAGCCCATGTTTCAATAAAACCAGGGCGGGTACCCTGGACTGTCCCTTTTTCAGACACAGGGGCACAGAACACTGTTCTGACCAAAACTCTAAACCTGGGGAACAAAAATGAACCCCATCAGCTGAGCTGCACATAATGTAGCATGAACAGAAAGACACAACGCTGTGTGCTCCTCTAACTGAACGTGCACATGACAACTGAGCTTATTTCCTCAAACCCTTTCAGTACATAGGCGCAGGAAGATGTTTTGAACTCAGGGTGCTGAAAATCGCGATGACAAATCGTTTGCTATAACGCAACAGAGATTTTAAGTCATTTTGTATCATTGATACAGAACTATTTCTCTGTATTTATACTACCTTTGGTAGCCTATTAAATGTATTGCATACAGATTTAATATATTGTACCAATCGTAAGAGACGATCACAGAGGGTGCTACAGCACCCTCAGCACCCCTACTTCCAGCGCCTATTCAGTACGTAAAGCACTACATCCTCAATCTCCCTCTTGCACCTATTAAGACACTTGACGCCACGATGTAGGTTTATGTCCCGACTCCTATGATAGGCCGGCCCATGACCGACTCCAACGATCAGCCGTAGCTCCGACTTGGATTGGCGGAAACAGACTCCTAAGTTCAGCTGCAACTGATCTCTTAGCATTAGGCTCTTTGCCCAAGCCTTTATGTCATGTTTATGTCATACTTAAGTCACTCTGGATGTGCTCCATGTGAACCGCAATGAGTTTAAAGTGGAACTTCCTGAAAAGAGAAAGAAAAGTGTGGGGGTAGTGATGTACCTATGAAAAGTAAGAGATTCATAATTTGGTAAAAATGATATAGCTTTAAGTGGAGGAAAGAAACCAGTTCCTGTATTCCTGTAACCAGGTGTGCTTTACCTGGGAAGTTGACTGCAGCATGTACAGGTGCGCTAGTTGCCACTGCAGCATGGACAAGGTGTGGGTACTTCAGCCGGAACCATGCCGCCAGTGAGCCGGGGTATGAGCCGCCGAACGCTATCCACTTGCTGTTAGCCAGGCCGCGCGTTTCTGCCATGACAGTGCGGAAGTGCGCTAGATCGGCCAGCGCCTGGCGGCTGCTCAGGTAACGCAGGTTCTCCGTGCTCATATCTCTGATGAAAAAAGAACTGGGATTATCAACCGCATTTCTGAGCAAAGGCCGCTTCACCCTCTCCGTCCATCGCAGCAAAATTACTGAATTCCGTTTCATGAAATGTTGACCAACAAGATTTGAGATGACTTCCATCTAGTGGCCAATGCCATGAATTGTAATCCGAAGAGAAAGCTTTTGGAGGAGGCTACGTTTTCACATGATGTTACCAAAATAAACTAAGTTACACAGTATTCAAACTATTTTGGATTAGTTGAAACTAACAGTTTTCTTTTCTGTAATATAAATCGAATACAATGAACGCATAAATCTGCATCTTTGAAAACTTGTGAAACGTAAATTACACTTTAATCCGTGCGAGTAGCTACTCCAACAACAGGCTTACTCTGTAGGATGGCTCTTCCCGTAGAAGCGGTGCTCCAGCATCAAGCAGAGGGCACCGAGTTTCTGTGCATATGTCAACCAAGTTCCGAACTGCATCCACGCGGGATTAGCTGGACCCTCACCACCGATCATAAAGAAAACCGGACCGCCGCTTCTGAAGAAGGTGTCGTTTACAAAGTATCTCTGAAAACAAAACACGTATCACTCAATAATCATAACGAAGTTCATTCGGAATTAAATAACACTTACAGGTAGGCTACAAAAATACTGCACACATAACAAGCTGTATCCCACTTGCAATAATTTTTACCTGTTTCCAAATTCGGCTGTCGGCACCGTTAAAATGATCCAGTCTCTGGGTGAACCACAGCTCTTCCGTGCTGCCATTTCCGAGTATACGCTCGGCATCAAACAGCGTCCCGTAATGTCTGAGGTTTTTCAAACGAGCATCGCACGGGATGAACGACGCGCTGACAAAAACCAACACTCCTAAGAGAAACCGCACGTAGAAGCCGTACTGCAAAGCCATTTTGGTTAACTGGAAACTGCAGACACACGCGCGATACTTCTCCCTTCTGCAAATCACGTGACTCGTCAGCTGATTCGTGCAGGACAATGATCACGTTTCACCCATAGACATTAAGCTACACTTACAAAAACATATCCTATAAATAATGCTAAAATAATCCACATAATGTTTTACAAATATACTAGTCATCCACTCAGGCAAACACGTTTAATTAAATTTATATTTTCATGTAAATACCATACTCTGGGGTTAAACATGTTTTTTTCTGGCAACCTAACAAATGCAAGAAGACAATCCAAACTTTGGACTAGAGCCCCACGATTCGTAAATATCTTCACATTGGATATAGGAGAAAAAACTATATTTTTATGATTAAAGCTGAAATTGAAGAATCTTTATGCTTCTCGTAGAATCACATTTTAGTGAATAATGAGCAATATAAAGTGAGTGGATCTGCAGTAACTAGGTGCGCCGCCGCCGCCCCCCAACAGGCTGTAAAAAATAAACAGCCTGAACTGAAATCAGGACTGACTAAGTATTACAGTTGCTGCATATTACTGGAATGGAAAAGAATGTATTGAAATAGCACAGCACAATACATTACCATATAAATAAAAAACACAAAGATCATCATTCACAGTAAATGCTCATTAAAATAAATTATCAGCAATAGGCAAGTTTTAACAGGTAAATTACAGGCTTTAATGTCAAAAATGGTCATAAAAATAATTTAATAGGCAGATTACAATGAGATCACATGTATGAATATCTCTATAGTAATTACAATCATGACTATAAAAATGCATTGAATGATTCCAATACTGACAGTATTCCAATGCTAATATCTACACATAGTGTTAAAACATTTACTTTGCACATGTATCCTCATATTGGACGCTATTGCTCTGCTGGTTTCATGAGCAGTCAAAATGAACCTACACACATTGGACCAGCAGCACGTTTCATGGTTCCTGCAGAATTAACTTTAAACTCAGTAATCACGGTTAAAAATCATGTGTCACAGCTATGTGGGTAAAACCGTCACTGTTTTCTAGGGGTATTGCGATTTCTAGGGGTACTGACTAGGTTTCATAAAAAAGTTTTATACATTTTATGGAGCACAATATTAATGCATCACTGAAGCTCAGGAAAACTGAAGCAGTCCTTGTCATTTGCATGTTTCCCAGTTTCCCTCTTTTCCAGCTTCAGGACAGATCACATTACTGGCATCTTATCCAGAGCGACTAAACAACTTCCTAATTTTCCCATCGTATTTCTACACACTCCATTCATACAGCTGGGTACATTGCTGAAGCGGTTCCACCACCGCTCCTAGCTCAAGGGTACAAAGGCAGTGTCCCACCTTGAAATTGAACCTGCAACCTTAGGTTACAAGCCTAGTTCCCTAACCATGACACCACCACCCCACCCCCACCTCCACTGTTACACCATCCTCCAACCTGCTGTTACTCTGTGGGTTTGGTAGAGTTTAAGCATCTACAATAACATGTACAGAACAAAACTTCCCCCTCGCAAAAACAAAATAATATAAAGTCTGGTTTCATTTACAGCAGTCACTTTTTCTTTCAAATCCCATTCTCCCCCAGTTCATGAAAACTAAAGGTGCTGAGAACAGGCATTCCTCGATGCTGTTGGGTCTGGTTAAGGTTTCGAGTCCCTTTGAGGAATAAACTATGGCAGTACTTTTTTTTTTTACAGCAGTAATCAGTAATGTTCCTCACATATGCACACACATAACCACGTAGTCATACTTATGTTATGCTTTATGTTATACAGACTTATGGTACACAGATGATGTGCCTTCAAAGGCTATGCATGTGAGCAGATTCAATTCATACCATTTATTCAGTTATAAATGTAAACGTCCATTTTAAGATTGTGTCGGTACGTCTTTCCTTGAGCTCAGCAGTCTCAGGTTTGCATGTCCATCCACCCATCCATCCATTGTCTAAACCCCAGCATACATTGGGTGAAAGGCCACCAATCCAATTCACTCACACATTCATACCCTAAGGACAATTTAGACTCTCCAATTCACCTAACCTGCATGACTTTAGACTGAGGGAGGAAACCTGAGCGGACACGAGGAGAACACGCAAACTCCACATGGAAAGGGGATTCATACTCCGTACCTTCTTGCTGTGAGGCGACAGTGCTAACCACTGCACCACCGTGCCGCCCAGGTTTACATGCCATAGGAAACGGTTCCAACTGAAAATAACATTAAGGGTTCTATTTTCCGACTGGCGCATGGCGGGTGGCGAGCCAGCGTATTGGCAAAGTGACATTTTCGGCATGTATTATCACACTCCTGAGCCCATTTGACATCGCCGTGCGCCGGAAGTGGGAGGAGAGTCGCTGGTGGAGGTGTGTCAGTCCAGATCGAGCAGCGAAACTGCTAATTTGGGGCTCTATTTTCCGGCCAGTGGCGAGCCATCACTGGCGGTTGCAATTTAGTCACGGATTTGCACGTGCCTGAGCCCGTTTGGTAATTTGGTGACCCGTCGTGCGCTGAAGTGGGAGGGAAGCTGCTGTTGGGGGTTGTGTCCGTCGAGAGGGAGCAGCCCAGTTAAATTTTACTGGAGCGGAATGCAATTTTGGGAGTAGACTGCGATTTGCGCTTGCACTGCCCGCCAGGTGAGACCACGTTTACGGTAAAGCCCCACAGAAATCGGTTTGGAGCGGATTTCTCATGCGATTACACCGCCTCCATTCATTTTCAATGAGAGGTGATTCCTTGTGTCTGCAAAGACTATGACGGCTCGCCACACGCCATGCGCTTGCTGGAAAATAGAGCCTTAAATGTCTTTTTTTTATTTTTTTTTATCTGGTCATAAAAATATGTAAATCACAGGTGTCCAGTCCTGGAGGGCCACAGGGTCTTCTGGTTTTCAGTGTGCTTCAGCAACAGTGGTTCATTTAAGTTTTGATTGGCTACATAATCTAAATCAATAATAAATACACATTGTTCTCAGGGCCTTGATTGGCTGCTGACTGAAAGGAAACCAGAAATACCTGCAGACACTGTGGCCCTCAAGGACTGTAGTTTGACACCCTGATGTACATCCTCTGGAGCCATGGTGTTGCTGTACAAACTGCTTCGGAGTTACCTGAAGTGTATTTTTTTTTGTTTTGCTTTAAGCAAGGAACCCATGATTGCCCCTATACCTGCCATTGCAAAGCTATCAGATAATCAGAAACTTCTGGAATCCTTCTATCGCACATCTGGGCCAGTTGAAAAAATACATCAAAACTGAAATAATATTATTTTAAAACTCTAGAAAGTGAGATGTGACTCAGACCTTTCAACAGAGTGGCATGTAATGCTCCCTATGAATGATTCTGGTGTACAGGGAGACAGCTTTGACCAATCACATTTGCTGTACTGTGCAGTTGCAGATGAAACTGGTTCATCCCTCTCTCCATCTCTCTCTCTCCCTCTCTCTGTGAAGATCATGAAGATATATTTTGTACTACACAAAATGCTGTTATTCATAAACATTATTACTGTGATCAGTAAGAATAACATCAAAATTTTCCTACAGGCAATTTTAAAAGGATTAGCACTAAGCTGTACAATGATAAGGTGTGTTCAGTAAGGCAAAGTGCAGGTGTTAGTAGGTGTCAGATGAAGAACTCGTCCAGCAGGGCGGCGTGCTGTGGGCCGTGCGAGGGAGGCTGTTCCTCCCCAGCCTGCCTCTGCAGGGCCCCCCCCGGATTCTGGCTCGGAGAGCCATCCGTCCCGGGATGCCTGGTGCTGGAGCAGGGTGATGATGTCACAGTCCCGGCGCAGGGTGATGACGTCACTGTCCCTTCTCCCCATGTCCCGAGTCCCCTGGGTGTCTCTGGCAGCCACCGGCACAGATCCTTAGCAACCGTCTCCAGGGAGGAGGTGCCCGCTGAGGCAGGCCTCTCCTGCCGGGACTCCACAGCGAACCCCGTGTCCACGTTAGTCTCCGGTTCCTCCCCCAGCACGTCGGAGAGGGCGGGGTCCAGCAGTGGAGGAGGCGGGGCGCTGGAGAGGGCAGGGTCTGGCACCGTATGAGGGAAGGGCGAGGGGGTGGGGCTGCTGCGCTGGGAGGAGTAGCAGGAGCTGCCAGGGGGGGTACTGCAACAGCTATCTGACCCCACACTCTCCTCTCTGGGGGCTCCCCAAAACTTCAACCCTGCAGGGTACCCCTCTGAGCCCAGGACCCCTACCCCCTGGTCAAGGGTCTGGGGCCTACGGTGGCAGGGGGGCCCACACTGCGTTAGGGAGGGGGCCCCAGGCGTGTGGGTACCTCTGGAGGGGGGGTTGGAGCTCAGAGAGAAGGCTGAAGGGGGAAACCGTGGCTGGGGCTGTCCTTTTACCTGGGAGAGAGAAGAACAGCGCTGCCTCAGTCACATGACTCCGCTTAGTCACGGCGCTCCGTCACTCTGAGGTCACCCAGAGGGCTTCTTTCTGCCACTAACACACAGCCTGCGTTTTTGACTGTGCGTCACCACCGCTGATCGTATCAACTCAAAAGGAGCGTCACAGTAAAGCAGAAAGCCGGAGGCGTCGCCCATCAAACGGCAGCAACACTGGAAACAGACACAGCCTCCTTCAGTCAGAGAAGATCCTGGAAACGCCACCTCTCTGCTTGTCAGAACCATGACAAATGGTATAACCATGGAAAAGTATCATATATCTTCAGCAAGGTTCGGCTGCAGATGAATTCAAGCTGAGCGCAATGCAGTCCAGACTAACTCACGTCTCAAGCATCACTTTTGATAAAGGCAGGCAACACGCATTGGCAGTTTAAATGAGCGAGCGATTTTAATAGTCTCACCAAAAATAATGATGGCTGGATTGTGATAGACTGGTGCAACAGATGACAGCACAGAAATATGTAGCTGAATATTAGGGCCAATCAGATTTTCCCTGGTACACAGTAAAAAGATAGTTTCACATTATCTGGTCCTGTCTGCCTGCCAATCAGATTAACACCTAAAAGGAAAACTGTGGGAAACATTACAACACCAGGGGCAATACTACAGCCAGAGGGGCATTACTACAGCCCAAGGAGTATTACTACAGCCCCCAGAGCATTACAACAGTCCCAGGGGCATTACAACAGTTCCTGTGACAACCCCAGATCTTCCCTGGGTTCCAGTGGCTGCAGGGAGATTGTGTGGTAGATATAGTCATAAATATTCCCTTTCAAATACATTCTGGACCGAAGTAAATGCTTTTACAAGACACAGGAGATGAGCCAATCAGCACAGAAGTCACAGAGAGTTAATTATGATGCAGCTCCTGCAACTCTCTGTCACATAGAGGATCGCTTCTGGCAGTTTGCTTGGATGAGAAACCACTAAGCCTTCAAATGGCAAAACAGAAACTATAAATCTGAACCAAGCCTGTATTTCCAACTCAAGGGCATTCCGGCTTCAACATCAAAAAAATAAGTTTGCAGAAAAAAAAATATATATAGCTGCAAGCAGTGATTCCCGGGGACCGAGAAGGATACGCAGTGTACACTTGTGTACACTTCAAAACAGACTTGACCCAAAAAGAAATTTTAGGTGAGGGCTTGTGGGATGACACCTTCTAACTATATGCCAAGTTTAATAGAATCAGCCAAGCGGTTCAGAAAAAACACAGAAATATAATAGATTAGTAAATTTAAAACAAAATGCCGGACAATTCAAGATGGCGCCTACCCATGTTGTACATAGCTATGTTCCAAATCCGGGCCTTTGTCACTGTAGCAAGTTTGAAATCTGCAAAGGAACAGTGATTTTTTGTGAATGTTTAAATATTTTTTTTATATTTGGATCTCTATAGCGTCACCACGTGGCTCGATTGGGTTAAAACTGCAGGGATGAAGTCTTGATGTGACTCTTAAGTCTTAAGTTTCACAACTTTCTATCAAACGGTTTTGGAATTATTAGTATTTTTGTGATAAGCCATGCACACTGAAAATTAATTGGCTTGTCGATTCATTTTGACCTAGGCCTTAGAAAAGAAATGCATGTATGGAAGCACATGAGATGAGTCCACGTACCAAGTTTCGTGCAATTTGGTGTAATTGGTGTAAGAGTAGTAGTAGCAAATTTGTTCCTCATGAGCAGAGGGACCTGTCCACCAAATTTTTTTACTTTAGGTCAAACGGGGTGTCGGCAGTGGGCGTGTCAATGTCAAAAATTTTGACACGTGCACTACAGCGCCACCAGGTGTTCAATCTGAATCATAATTTACAGGATCCAAGCGTTTGGCCAGTGTTTGGTGATTCTAGACCAAAGCAGCTCACGGGAATTTTAGGTGAATGGGGAGAAAAAAAAGAATCCCAACAAAAACAATAGTGTACCAGCAGCTTCGCTGCTCGTCCCCCTAAAAAACGATACATTTACAAATGCACAAAGCTGGCACAGACAAAACTAGAGCATGTGTACGGCGGGACACGGTACCTGGAAGAGTATCTTGTTGCCGTCGTGGTCCTCTGTCTGCCAGCGGGTGGCACTGATGGGTGTGCAGGGGTTGGGCAGCAGGGGGACGAGCTGGCCGATCTCGCTGGCGCGGAACTGCAGCACGGCGGAATCGCAGGGCTCCGCGGCGACTTCGGGGGACAGCTGCTTGAGAGCGAGCTGCAGGCTGAGGCCACTCTCCGCGTGGAGGGTGAACCAGCAGAACCCCGCCTTCTGCTCCTCCGCCCGCCTCCGCAGCACCACCTCGTACAGCCGCACCGCGTCCTCGAAGTTGTGGTACGCGCTGTAGAGCGTCACGCGCAGCGTCTCCCCGCCGCAGTGCACCGGCCGCACCCCCCACAGCGGCATGCCCCTGCCCAGGCTGTACAGGTCACAGCTGGGCAGGAGGTAGGGCCGCAGCAGGGCGCCGCCGGTGAAGTGGACCCCGCCCCCCCCGCCCCGCCCAGCTCTCCGTGTGGTGGTACTGCCAGGGCGGCCGCTGCAGGAAGTCCAGCGCCTGCAGGATCCGCTCCTCGCCGTATGACTCGTGCAGGAAGAGCGTCACGGCCAGCGAGGGGTACCCCACCTCCGGGCGCGAGTAGGAGGGGGAGTGGCCCCGCAGCGGACACGCTCGCTCCGACACGTGGAAGAGCCGCAGGCCAGGCCACACCCACTGGAGCAGCCGGTCCAGCGTGTGCTGCAGTAAGAGAGAGTCGCCCGGATTGGCCAATAGGTGCACGGTCATCAGCAGCGCCTCTCTGAGCGGGACCGCCGGCAGGTCACCTGCAACACAACCAGAGGGAGACAAAGTCGGCCTCCAATGAAGGGACAGCCAGCCTTACGACCTGACCATGAGTATCTTTATTAACTCACAGCACTGTGACACAAATATCTTTAACTCACAGTACACTTTTCCTCCAATGAAGGGACAGCCAGCCTTACGACCTGACCATGAGTATCTTTATTAACTCACAGCACTGTGACACAAATATCTTTAACTCACAGTACACTTTTCCAAACAAACTCTCTTAAATTTTTATGATTTTATCATTGATTTCTTATAGTTTTCTGATCAACAGAGAACCTTATCCAGGGTGATTGGCTTGGTGTACTACCATTCATACGTTATCAATTTTAACCACTGGAGTTGTAGAGAGGCCAGAAGGCCTATTTTCCAAAGGTACAGTGTTGGTCCACCTGGGATCTGAATATGCAACCTTCTGGCCACAGGCTTCTTTCCATAATATGAATATGTTCTGATAGAAGAGCAGATGCACTTACTGCTTGGTGATGACATTTTACTGCAGTCAGATCTACAAAAGAGTAAAGGATGTCAACATTTTTCTATTAAAATTTAGCTGCTGCAATGACCGATGAAGTAAAGTATGTAACCCTGGAGAAAATTACATTTACAACGGAATCTTTTCTTTTGTCATGACTTTGATGCTTCTAAACAGTTATCGACCACTGATCTGTAAATTGCATTACAAATAAACCGACAAAATAAAAATCTAAAACCAACATTATTATTTACAGTATAATTAAGCAGTAAAAAATACCCATACGGTTCACTCATGGGGCATTTAACTGGAGAGAGACTTGGAAACAGTGGAATAATGGTCGGTCCACCAGTATTCAAAACATGACCATAATGGAAATGGTCTGGAATATACAATATATTGAAATTCCATATGTTATTTAACCTGAGAGGAATGTTGCCTTTGGGACTGTGTTTTTGGCTATAGCCTACACCCAACCAAGAACACATCCCAAGACCTGGGCCATAATGTAGGTAAGAGCCTCTGATGTTACTTTCAGTGATCTGACATCTTGAGCTTCGGTGGTGCACAGCAGAGACCTCACGAATAACAGCTATTATAGCGCATTGGGCTAATATCTGACTACTATTATTTCTACTTACAGTACCAGTCAAAAGTTTGGACACACCTACTCATAGAAGGTTTTTTTCCGTTATTTTTACTGTTTTCCACATTTTGGAATAGTAAAGACATCAAAACTATGAGATGACACAAATTAAATTATGCAAAGACCAAAAAAGTGTTCAACAAATTTAAAAAAGTCATATATTTTAGATTCTTCAAAGTAGCCACCCTTTGCCTTGATAACGGCCTTCATGCCATCATGACTCTATATAAAAGGATATCAAAAGACTCCTGATATCTTATTTCCAGGTACTCTTAGAAGCGATACTATAACCTCTGCATTTGAATGGATCTCTATGGGAATTGGGGGGTGGGACTAGATTAAGCTGTAAATTACACGGGAATAGTATGTAACCCATGGTTGGCTAAATGACTAAGTCATCAAGGGTCTGAGGTATCAAACAAGCCTCAAACCATCACTCTGCTGCCAGATATGCAGTAGATATGGATGGATCACTTTAAGGGTTGTTTTCAAGGACAAAAGGGACTTTAAGGGACAAATTTTCCTATTGAACTCTATGGAAAAATAAGTCAGGAGAAGAAACCCTTCAAGTTATCCATCAATCCTGTACATCAATTAAAAAGTGATATTTATATTTATATGTTTAAGTTTGAATGCTCATGAAGTAGCTTAGCTACCCTACCCCACATCGCAAATATTCCCATGTTAAATGAACATGCAAATTAAGCGATGCGTTCCTCATTATCCCTCCTATTATATTGCCATTTTATGACACCTTTTATATTTGGGGACAAATTGACCCCAACAGTTTAAACCGACACAAAATGATTGTAATTGAAAAATTTTGACACTTTGTCACCTTCTTAATGTCTTCCAAATTGACTCGCCTTTGAAATCTGTGATAAAGAGCTGGAGGTAAGTGAATGTTTGTGAAGTTTAAAACCTGCGTGGGAAAGTACACATAATCACCCACAAAAAAATCTGATTCAAAAAAAAAAAGTTGTATAGGCTATTTTCTTATGTTTTATGCAGCTACAGGGCCTGGGGTCAAAAGGACCCCACACAACACCTCTGTAAAAGTTGGTACAGGACTTTTGAAAACAATTCAGAGTAAAATGTTTTTTTTGTCACAATTACACACATATACCGCAGCGTTATTATAAATTTATTTATAACCAACAGTGACATCAGTGACATAGACGGAAGTCTGTGACTCCCCTCTTAAGACAGTTCGCCATCATGGTTGCCAAGACAACTAACTACTCCACACGTCAACAAATTAGGCCGAAACAGTATTTTGAATCAGTTGGCTCAAAGATACACATTTTATTGGAAATTTCAAGCCTCCAAACGTGCAATGTAACCACACATTTTTCATTGTACAATTTCAATAATCCTAAACTAACGTTCTTGTTTTAATTTCGACAAATAAATGCTCACTCAAGACTTCAAGTCGATCAATTTCACACTGACGATAAGATGCATTGAGGCTTTACTGGGGTAAACTCAGTTTGTTTTCTGAAATATAGCTACAAATGCTGACGAACTAACGTTAAGTTGCGATCAAAAGCTACAAGGCACGATACGTTTGTGGGACACGTCCTTTTTCTCAAGTGACAGATCCAAATGGCTAGAATGTTAGCTCTCTCAAGCTAGCTAACGTTATTTAACTCGCAGCTAGCTAGCGTTATTTCCAATCTTGTTCGTTTGTTCGCAAAACAAAAATAAGTTAAGTTATTTCAGATGTTTATACAATGTGTAATCAGCAAATCTAAACTATTAAGTTAGGCATATTAGCTAACGCCAAACAACGTCTGAAACAACTTTTAGCCTATTTTTTCGGGGCTCCGAAATATGCAAATAACTAACGGTAAATCGCAAGACACGTTAGGCTAACGTTGGCCCCGTAACGTAAATGAATAAATTATGTAAGCAACAGGTAACGTTAACATATTACTGGGCCATATCGCTTTCCTATTTACGTGGGAAATTAAAACATGAAGGTTTCAATGAACAATGGAGAAAGGAAGTCCAAAATAACCACCTAGATACCACAAACAAAAAACACTGGGTAGCTAGCAACCCCCCACCACACACGCACAGCTCGCTAGCGCGTTAACTCACCCGGCAGTCTCCGCTCCAGAATCCGCATTATCGTCCTCCTTTCCACTCTTTAATAGAATCGCTCTGCGTAACATTGTCCGGGAAAGGCTACGCTATCCCCCCCCTAAAATACAAAAACAACTTTCCAGAATGTTGCATATGTACCCTCCTATGGGACAGGCAGGCGAAATGGAAAGAAACGCACTCTCCTTCTGCGGGGCAGTTTGGAGAAAGGGAATGAAACGCACCCTCCTTTTCTGCGGGGCAGTTTGGAGACGCGCACAGCGCCCAGGCATCGCAGGGCAGTGACGTCATGGGTCCAGCTGAAATGCACAGCTTTCAGTTGTTCGCTTTGCTGTCCGTGATCCGCGCGGCTTGCAGAGACCAGTGTTTGACCGATGCGCTGCGCTGGTATGGAGTAAACTACACCGCAGCTACTAAAACTTTGCATTTCAAGCCAGGAGACATGATGCTCTCCCAAAACTGATTGTGTGGTTCCCACTGAGTCAGGGAATTACAGCATCTGCTTGCGATTCACTAGCGGCAGATGGCAGTCGTCTCGTCCTGGAGCAGACAAAGGACAGGGCCGAGACGGGTTAAATGTATTCTGCAAGTATAAGAGGTGAGAATCGTGTCTGCATGAGAAGTTGGGTGCATGGTCTGTCAGCAACATTTTAAGAGCATTTATCCAACCTGCTTCTCCCACAGCTAATTACCAACCAAGACCTGCACCTTATGCTCAGAGGTCAACTATAAAAATAAAAAAAACAAGGATTGCATGTGGTACACCAAAACTTAGTTTAGCGGAGTAATATTTTACTTAATAAACTCAAGAGCCTGCATGAGATTAGAGACCATCTTTTCAAATAAAAAAGGGATAGCCCTAATTGCTTCCACACAACTACATTTCTAAGGCTAGCATATTGCACATCACTGACCAGTCTTCAACCACTAAAGTGACCATGGATTCAGATCTAGCGGCATGTCATCCGCTATCCACAAACTACTACAGGAAATAATAAGGCATTTCACAACAAAAGGTGTAAAATGACATGAGTAAATCTGCAATAAACAAGAGATAACAATTAGACTAGTGGGGAGCATGTGCAACACACACTCGATGGGGACAAAAATGACAAAGGAAGTGTAAAAAGTTACATTACCCACTAGACTGGTATGGAATTCATTGAAGCCTAGGCCTGCAGAGACATTGCTGATGTCAGCAGTGCTGGTGTTGAAGCTCCAAGAAAACGTTCCATGGCTATGGAAACGCAGTCAGTACAAGACCACAAAACTAACGGGTTTATTTTGGCTGAACACTTAATGGACCTTAGACCACCATTACGCTTTACCGTGGTGACACTAAGTATCTCACCGTACACATCACTTACCTTGGCTTTTTGACAATTGCTGAGGTTGTGCATTAGAGACAGGAAAAAATTTAAACCGTAACAGCATTTCTTATTTTTTTAATTTTCTTTTTCTACATTTAATATGATGAAAACAAGGCCCTGTACAGTCTGCACAGTGAGAACAGTAATTATTATTTTACACTTTATACACATTAAAACATGTTCATTTGGTTCCTTCTAAAATGCCAGGAGAACCCTAACCCCAGTGTGAACTCTAATTGGAAGGACCTAATATTAAAAAAATATTTATCGGGATGATCATTTTACAATAGTACCCACACCCTCAAAAAAAAAAAAAGAAAAAAAAAAAAAAAGTTTTTTTATAGAGCTCGTGTGAATCGCTCCATTCTATAAAATATAGCATGCTCTGAAGCCATTGCCCTCACTCTGCAAACCAGCAATAAAAATATATTTATATTTTAAACTCGGGATTAGACCCTCAAAGCAGAATTAAAGACCAATTGTGTCAGACAACCTGTACAACCAGCATGGCGCCACAAAACACTAACATAACACATGTACATCAACATTAAAAACTGGGCAGAGAAGGAACTTCTTTACTTTTTCAATCCACCTCAGCTGATATTTTATTTATTTTCCTTTTTAAACAGGTTTGCAAACGAATATGTGCCACGTTCACCTTTTCCCAATGTTTTTTTTTAAAGGCCATGTGTACAAGGGTAAAACAGCTGGATCTGTCTGCACTGAAACTCTCACAGGGAGAAGAGGCCCCATTTAAAACACTGTCAACATTTAATGGATTTTTTTTGTTGTTGTCATTTTCTATTTCTTTATGGAGGTAAAAATCAGCTTCCCAGTATTTATAGTTAAAAGGAACTTCCAAGTTCATGCGCATAACATAGTCCAGAAAAGTGTTTTCTTTCCGATGTACTCGTTTTATGCTACGTAAGTGTACACTTTGCGATCCTCGGGCGTTCGTGCCAAATATTCCCTCTCAATGAGTCCTTCAATGCGCTTCTTAATCACCACAGGACTGGGCAGGAACCTCGCCCGCAGCTGCTGGGTTACCTGGGAAACAAGCCAAAGAGCGCATTCAGACACCAATCTTACAGGTACCACTACAGGCAAAGATGCACGACAGAGAGATAAAACTGGCTTAATATTCCATATGCATGGCTAGTGAACCACAGCTGAATGAGCTTCATACAGTCAGCTGCCTCAGGGTTAGGAGTCTATTACAGTCGCACACTGAATATAGTGTTCCGATGGGCCTGTGTGCTCCGTTCTCACTTCCATTCAACGTCACCTGCAGAGGTTGCGGGTTTGCGCCCAGTTTTCTCTCACCTCTGCTACTAGAACGTTGTGCTGCATCTTCTTCCTGGACTTCATGATGCGCACGATGGCCGCCTCGATCTCATGCTTCCTGTCATCGTCCACCTTCTGCCGTGTCTCTTTCCGCTCGGGGTCCGACTCCCCCTGTTTGGCAGCAACTTGGGGGACAGGACAGGACCGGATTAAGCACTCAGATTCACACCAAATACAACTCAAATTACCGGCATAGGCAGAAACGGCGGCGAGTTGATAGGGAAAAGGGGATGCGAGACTGGGCATTAGCACTTCATACATGGCTGTAAAACGCACCAGTTTGTATCTTGACTCTGTGCAGTTTGGAGGTAAACTGGTCGTTTACTGTGAAGACATGGCCGTTCTCAATCTCCTTAGACTTGGGCTCCTTGGTGAGCACGCGCTGGGTGGTTTTGCCGCAGGCCAGCGACTGCAGCGCCCGAACCAGCTCCCGTTCCGGGATATCAGTCTCCTGTTGGATCTCCTGTAGAACAGCATCGGGACACCACCGTCAGAGAGACACAGAGTCAAAGACAGGCAGAGTCAGAGACAGAGAGAGTAAGAGACAGACAGAGTCAGATATTCAGAGAGAGTCAGAGACACACAGAGAGCCAGAGACACAGAGTCAGAGGCACAGAGTCAGATAGTCAGAGACACAGAGAGAGTCAGAAACACAAAGTCAGAGGCACACAGAGTCAGAGACACAGAGTCAGAGGCACAGAGTCAGATAGTCAGAGACACAGAGGGAGTCAGAGACACACAGTCAGATAGTCAGAGATACCGAGAGAGTCAGAGACACAGAGAGTCAGACACACACAGAGAGTCAGAGACACACAGAGTGAGACTCAAAGGTGTAACAGACTATAGCAGATAAAGGCTTATTCTGAGCAGCGTACCTCGAAGGTTGACTTTTCTCTGTTGTTGAAGAGCATGAGTATGGTCATCTGGAAGGTGGAGACCTGCAATATGTGTTTCCTGGTGTTAGAGCCTGTTACCTGGGCTCCGCCCACTCCCACCTCGGAGCCGTCCTCCTGCAGGAAGACAGCAGAGACCATACCCACCTGTCAATTACATTCATCCAACTACTCCACATCACTGACTACCATCCCACCCTGAGTGGCATGTACTCTGGAACCTGCTCCTTACACGAGTACGGGCACTGTGAATTTGACATAGAAGTTGCTTGTTGTGCACGCCTTGGATTTAAAAAAACCAACCCAACGCTGAAGCGCCAGTGTGCTCCACTGCACGACTGTGCCTACCTTTTTAATGGGCCCATAGAAAGTGGCGTTCAGATCCGCTGAGCCCATGTGGTGCTGCAGGGTCAGCTGCCTTCCGCTGTGCTTCGCCAAGTAAAACCTGCAGCCACACAACAGAACAGTTACCCAGCCCATATGACCCAACACCCACCTTCAACTTTGAACAGAGTAACCCAGCGCACACGACCCAACACACACCTGCACATAGAACAGAGTGATCCAGCGCACACGACCCAACACACACCTGCACATAGAACAGAGTAATCCAGCACACACGACCCAGAGTAGAATAGCAGAAGTTGTTTGTGGTCACAGCTGCCACAGCATGTGTGTAAATGTAAGCACTTTAGATAAGAGATTAAAAGCGCAGTCATACCAGACTATACGATAGCTTAAATTAATCATCCATGTTATTAATTTGGTCACTTATGATGACTACTGAGCATGCAGCAAGGAAAGATAGCGGCTTTCCTTAGGAAGAGGAGAGAGAAGGAGTAGGCTAACATTTGCTAAGTATAACGCTACAGGTAGTCACTGATTTATGGCCATCCTTTTTAATTCATTTCACTCCAGCTAAGGTCAATAAGATTTTACGAACGATTGAAACGAGTGAAATGTTCAAAAACAGGATGTGGCATCTGCGCCTGATCGGTTTGCGTTTAAGGAGAATTCATTTTTGAGGTGAATGTGAATTTATGATAAATATGCGACTCCCTTAATCTGTAAAGTATCTTATTTCATGAGTTGTGATGCAGAAATTACAGGCCAATGTGGGAGAGCCATATAATCCCATCTTTTTCCATTTCAGAGACATCAGTCGAGCACAAAGACCAAGACCAAGACCAAGCTGTCACAGTGGGGTGCGGCTCGTACCTTCTGAAGACCTCGAAGGCGTGGCGGGGCGAAGGGGGTATGTTGCATTTGGGCGTGGCTGACTGAGTGGGCCAGTAACCTGTGGTGAGCACTCTCACTGTGAGGTCTACTCCTCCTAAGGACAGCTGTGGAAGCACATGAGAACAGATATCACCCATCACATCAGGCTGATCATATAATATCATACATCACACTCGGCTGATCATATAATATCATACATCACACCGGGCTGATCATATAATATCACACATCACACTGGGCTGATCATATAATATCATACATCACACCCGGCTGATCATATAACATTATACATCACACCCGGCTGATCATATAATATCATACATCACACCCGGCTGATCATATAATATCATACATTACACCCGGCTGATCACATATCACACCTGGCTGATCACATAATATCACATCTGGCCGATCACACCACACCTGCCTGACCCCATGTGTACTGTGTGTGAGGGTCTTAAGGGCTCTGCATGGTTGTGCGAAACTTGTGCAACTTCTTCATGTTTGAGCAATGCAACAATGTTGCAAGCACTCTGCAATTTATACTTCTGCAAAAGCTACGCGCAGCCTATGCAACATTGTATCCCGTATGTAGCTAGCTCCCCCCTAGCAACGTAACTCATTTCAACGTAACAAATTTCCCTGCTCAACCAACCCATCGATAACATGCCGTCTTTGTTTGTTTGTTGCTCGTGTTCTTGTATATAGTGTAATATAGTTATAGTTAGTTAAGCTAGTTAGTCAAGTTAGTTAAGTTAGTTAGTCAAGTTCATCCCAATACTCTCGCCGATCTCTTTCCATGAGTTCATGGTCATTTGACTGTCTTTGTAATCACTAGCTATAAGAATAGTCATATAAATGTTTGTATTTTCTCACTTCTTCTGATAATCGTTCTTGTAACTGGTTCATGATTTAACAAATGTAACTATTTTTATATATCGATAACGTAAACGGTTTTGTTTTATTTTGGATCTCGATCGCTAATTTTAGATATCGTTAGCAACCAGCAACACTTAGTAACCAATATTATATGACAGCCCCGCCTCCATTCGCTAACCAACCAATCAATGATGCGCAACATCTACGCGAACGGTTGCGTTGCAGTCGCTAGTTTGATTTTTGTGCTAGGTACGCGACATCCTCTGCAACCCCCTCTGCGAAGGTCGCAGATGTTGCGTTGATGTTGCAGAGCCCATGTTGTGTTGCTGTCGCGTTGTTGTCGATCGAGCATGCAGAGCCCTTTACCCCGGTGGTCTGTAGATGTTGCCGGAACTCGTCCATGGTTGTGTTTGAGATGCTCATGTCGCGGAACATTCCTTCCAGTTTGGAGGTGAACTGACAGCCGCACTCCGTCTGTACAGCGCAAAAACAGTCAAACGTGAGGACAGAGACCATTTAGAACTTCAAATCCCACACACTCCATCGGTACACACAGCCGTCCTGTGTCCAAATATTACACAACAAAGATAATCAGCTCACAACAGGCCTCTCCTTACCGAGACACTCAAAAGACAGAAACACTTTTTGGAAACCTGTCGAAGTACGACCCCCCTCCTCACCTTCAGTTTTGAGATCATGTTCTTCTCAGAGTCGTCCGACACACTCTTGTTGGTAAGTAGCCGTCGAGCGAGGTGCTGTTTGTAGTATCGCTCAAACACATCTTTCTCCTGCATGAAGCGGAACAGAACCATGGCCTTGTCCAGAATCGACTCAACCTCCTGCTCCGTCAGCTACGTGCACAGGGGACAGGGGAGTGTTAATGACAAACACTAACTACACCTCCTCATACACCAACTCCACCCCCTAGATACACCCAAAGCATTCCTCCTCATTTCCCCTGTAAAGCCACAGTGGGGTGCCGTGTGACTATCAAATACTTACATGGGAAATAAAGGTGGATTTACTGACTGATTAATAGATTGAGTAAGTGACATTTTGAGTGATTGACAGTTTGAGTGACTGACAGCCCGAGGGCCTCAGATCGACAAGGCTGGTCATCACTCACTCCTTTGACTCCTTTCTTCAGCTTGTCATCGATAAACAGTGAGAGGTACTCTGGGGAGCGCGAGTTTAGGTTCAGGAAGTACTCAAAGTCCCCTGCGATGGTCTGCTTGAACAGCCGGTCGTTGTTGAAGGACTCCAGCAGGAAGCGGTCAAAGCGGCTCTTCAAGTCCAGCAACCCCTGCGAGGGAGGATAGGAGAGAGAGAGAGAGGGAGAGAGAGAGAAAGAGTAGATATTAAGTAATGCTTTATTAGGAGTCGTACACACCGCTTGCTTCAAGAGCTGCTGTAAAGCAGAAACGATTAAAAATGGAAAAACACGGCAGTTTAAAAAAAACTACTTATTCCAAGCCACAATGGTATTAACCCGTATTAGTCAGTCAGACAGAACTTTAATAGTGCTCAATTGTTAATTGTACTGACCACACCCAAACCTATGCGCTCCTGTGATGTCACTTCCTGAGAGACTGACCTGGATGTAATCCACAGGGTTCTTTCCTTCCCCTTCCTCGGACACCAGGGCCTTGCCCTGCTCCCGCAGGTACGAGCTCATGCACTCACACATGGTCTTCAGGCCATTAGGAACACGGCTGAACAGCTTGTACATACAGGCCAGATCTGCAACACGGACACACACAAGTGACCACACAGGAAATCCCCTGCCTTACGGCCTGCTGCAGTTACACCTGCAATAATTCAGCATTTATCATGGAGCAGATCTGAGCACAGAAGACTGTGGCAATACAAACTGCACACTCTAGTCACACAACATCAGTGACCATTCATATGTCAAATAATTAAAATAGGCTTTGACTTAACAGGAGAAACTGAAGCAACACATTCTTAACCTGCATCATAATTATCTTACAAGGTTTAAAGTGATTCAAGTCAATACAAATACTTGTGGAAATAAAAGTAGGGGGGGAAAAAAAAAGAGTTTTAGAGTGGAATACCTTCAGTTTTTCCGTTTTTCAGCATGTGCACGAGCCCAGAGTTCTCCATTTCTACGATGGTTTTCATATGTTTGGAGATGAGCTCCCTCTCAACTACTTTCACAATGGGCTCTTCTGTAGACTTATCAAGGCAGTGCATCACCCGCTCCATCTCTTCATTAATCCTGGCCTCTACTTTCTTAATGTAAACACTCGCACTGTTTTCTGCTAGAAACTTCTGACTTTCCATCTGAAATTAAACGCAATATTCATCATGCCCGTTTGCATCATAAAACAAGTTAAGAGTAGTCTCTGCTCACGTGTGAGAAATATGAGGTCTGTTTATGATCGGTGACAATGAGACGTGAGGGGAAAGCACAAACCTGGAAAAACTCAGCGGACATTTCTAAAAACGGGGCCTCAAAGTCCTCTTCATAAACCGACCTCCCCTCGAGCCCCAAAATCATTAACATCTGGCAGGCATTCCGAATGGCTCCCCTAAATTGAGCACAAAGACCAGGTTACTTTCCAAAATTCTCATTAATACACATTTATGGATCACGCCTACAGTAATCTGGCCAAAGTAGAACCAAGTCATGTTCATTTTCCAGATAAGTAATGAATCTCTAAGAAAGGTGTTTTAGGTTTGCAGGGCCATTTCCCGTTTCCTGCCGCATAGGGCAGTTTCCTGTTTCCTGGCGCACAGGGCCGTACCTGTCCACCACCTCGCCCTTCCTCTCGCGTGCGATCATGTCGAGCAGGGTCAGCCGCAGGTGGTCCCGTATGCAGCCGTAGCGCACCACCTGGTCTCTGAAGATGATGAGGCCCAGGTTATACACGTTCTCCACGTTGTTCTGCTGCACGTAAACCCGGTCCTGAGAGACCCGACACAGGGGTGATCAGAACCTGCCAGCGGCACCTGACACTTCCAGTACACACAGCTCACACTCAAAATCATTTACCGTCCACACGAGTCCTACCTTTTAACCACTTCAATTAGAAAGGAAAAATCCCTTGCTTTCAACTAGGGCTGGGCGATATACCGCAATAAAACCACATCAGATATAAGAACAGAAATAAAATAAAGGCGATGTGCCGATGAGTGTTACTGCATTTGATGATTATCGTTGCGGTATATGGCACAGCCTTAGGACTGGGTATCGAATCTCAATACTTTTTGAGCACCGACCGAATCATGTCCGTAGCACGTAGAGTATCGAAAACTGTCTGAGTATCGAAAAAGTATCCGGTGCCAATTTTCGGTACTTTTTGGCAAAAAAATCCAAATTTTCATTTTATACTGTATTTTATACAGAGTTCACAACATTAAACACTGAAGCATTTGAGAAGTTTTGGCTTATTTTGTTAAATGAAATTTTTTATTTTGGATATGGTTGAAAAATTTGCTTACACTCAGCAGAGAAAGGTATTTTAAAAATTATCGATTTGGCATCGGCATCGAACACCAAGTATCGGTATCGGGACCGGTATCGAAAAAGATTTAAAAGATACCCAGCCCTATTTTCAACAAGGCCAAAGCAACATTACATTTGGATTCAAGCAAACTAACGTGAAATGCTTCCGGAAAAAAAAAAAACCTCGATCTTATTGCTAATTATAACTCGTAAAAGCCACTCACTAATGCACACAGACATGCACACAGACATGCACACAGCTGGACAGAAATCTCCCATGTAACACACTAGCAGTAGTCGCTGTTTAAGCAGCTCTGACACACACCCTTTATCAACCCTGACAAATAAAACCCATGAAAACCAACACAGGCCCTTTGTATTGCTTTCTAGAACGCTAGCCTATGCTGATGTATCAAGTATTCACCTAATCCCTCCAGCACCATGACAATACTTTACAGATGGGTTGCAAAAATTCATCTAAAATGGTGAGTGCACTGAAGTGAGAGGTGGGAGAGATTGAAAATTCATTAGTTATGAAGTAGCCGTTTTATGATTGGTCCAATGCCACACTAACTCACATGCCCAGTACATGCAGTCAATGCCAGCACATTTAATTAAAATGTGAGATGGGAAAGTGGCATTTTCTGACCTGCAACTCAACTAAAGACTGAGGCTTTAGCGACTTACCATGTACATCAATATGTCTCTGATCATGACCATGGCGGTCTGGTGGTCATTCCAGGCTTGGTTCAACGTTTGCAAAAAATTATTATTTAAAGAATTAAGCACGTCTTCTCGAACCTATGGAGAAAAGCACAAAAGTTTTTTTAAAACCTTGTGAATCTTCAACAAGTGATGATCATTTCCATCAACAGTGGTCATGGGTCATTGGGCTGAATGAGAATAAATGGGCTTACTGTCAGCAGAACTGTTTGCTACAGCTCATCAGCTGAACTACAGGTGTGAGGGCGGGTCTTTAAACCAGCTGAACTACAGGTGTGGGGGTGGGTCTTTAAACCAGCTGAACTACAGGTGTGGGGGCGGGTCTTTAAACCAGCTGAACTACAGGTGTGGGGGTGGGTTTTTAAACCAGCTGAACTACAGGTGTGGGGGCGGGTCTTTAAACCAGCTGAACTACAGGTGTGGGGGCGGGTCTTTAAACCAGCCGAACTACAGGTGTGGGGGCGGGTCTTTAAACCAGCCGAACTACAGGTGTGGGGGCGGGTCTTTAAACCAGCTGAACTACAGGTGTGGAGGCGGGTCTTTAAACCAGCTGAACTACAGGTGTGGGGGCAGGTCTTTAAACCAGCTGAACTACAGGTGTGGGGGCGGGTCTTTAAACCAGCTGAACTACAGGTGTGGGGGCGGGTCTTTAAACCAGCTGAACTACAGGTGTGGGGGCGGGTCTTTAAAGCAGCTGAACTACAGATGTGGGGGCGGGTCTTTAAACAGATTATTTAAATATAAACGTTATTATTGCTGGGGAAGAGTTTGGAAATATAATGAAGGCATGGGGGGAGTATAATTTAGCCTGAAACCCTACCCACTATGCTCATTATGAGCACCCCCAACAGCAAAGCATGGAGTCACGCCATACATCCATGACTACTACCACTTGTACACACTTTTTCATATCTGGAATCTACTCAGAAAATATATTAGCCCACATTTATTTAGAACAGTAAGCAATAGGGGCCTTTCTAAATTTACATTTGGACAGTAGGGTTACAAACATCCGGAGACATTATTGCTTAATACAAGTAAAATGTGCAATAGTTCCATGTTTTAATTTGATGATCTGGATTGTGTGTCACACACCACCCCCCAACCCCAGTAGCCACAGATCTACTGCAGCTCACTACAGTAACTGTATAAGCAGTTTTGCACGAAAAGGTGTTTCATTTAATATGTGCAGGTAATTATATTCTTCATAGTCTGATATGTTGTGTGCAGGGTTTGTGTTTGTAACACTGTGTCAGTGACAATGGCACGAGAAAACAAAGTGAGAATTATTTTTTTATTTTTTTACACTTTCAATCTTTTTTTCTTTAATTATACCTGATGCGGCAGTAAACATCCGAACTACAGAGGCAACGTGAAATGCTTCTGGAAAAACAAACAAAAAAACAAAAACACCACTGATGTTGCTAAGACAACCAGCCAACAGCAAGGCCTTGCAGCTTCCATGTGATTGGCAAAAAAACATCACATGGAAGCTGTATGCCCTTTCTGCTGATTGGCTGTCTTATCAACATCCAATAGATATCAGTGGCAATCTTTTTTTTCCAGAAGCATTTCACGCTGCCTCTGATGTTCTGAGGTTTGCTACCGTATCAGGTATAATTAAAGAAAAAAAGACTGAAAGAAAGGCAATACACCACATGGTGGTGATGACCGTTATGGCTAAAAAAATATTTGATAATTATCGAACGAGTATATCGCCCAGCCCTAGTATGGGTGTGTGTCCGCATATCCGTGTGTGTGCGCGCATGCTGTGTGAGTGGGCGTGCTGCGTGTGTGTATATGTGTGTGTGCGTGTGACTGTAAAGCGGTCCTACTTTGTTGATTAGGTGCTCTGTAACGACTTCTCTCAGGCCCGTGTACAGCTTCTCTCCGTGCTTGTGCAGGACCATGGTGTAGGCATTTCTGTACAGCTCCTCAAAGCTCAGCCCACTGTTGTTCTTGCGCTGGATCTCCTGGATGGCGTTCTTCAGGAGGTCCCAGATGTTGTTGACATATTTCTCATCCATGGTCATCTGCAGTGAACACAAGTCAGAGTGTCAGTGTCACAGAGGAAACGATCACAGACTGGCGAAACGATCACAGATCGAGGAAACGATCACAGACCGGTGAAACGATCACAGACCGAGGAATGCTCCACTGTACATCAGGTTACATGTCTCTGCTGCAGAGTAACTGACTGAAGCTTGCGTCTTCAGTGGGGAACAGACGCTGAGTTCAAAGTGTCATTCATTTCAGAGGAGATTACTTCTGTCAGGGATGAGATATTAGAAACTCCAATACTGTCTGGGTTTCATGTGGATTTCAGCAGCGTGTCCAGGGGTGCTTCAGCTCCTTCACAATTAAATCTAAGCCCAATAAGAGTAGAGACTTGAATGCCAAAAATATTACACATTCCAGTCTTTCTTTCTTTTTCCCCAGTTGAGAGGTGGGAGCACTGATGCAACTATCGCAGGAAGCATCTGGCCTACCTTATGCCAGGCAACAGGCAAACATACATCCTGAGATGGGTCATAGCTTTGATTTATCTACACTTTGCTGCTGAATTGTGAAGGCGAGGAGCCAGCAGAGAGCAGGAGGCTCAATAAAACAATCAAGCAAAAACACTTAAAAGTGCACAATTCCTTTATGAGAATCAGCTCAGTCAAACCCCACTCAGTCACAGGGAACCAGCAGTGAGAATATAAAGCAAATGCAAAAGGACTTGAACTTCAATAATTAACCAACTATTCGAATATCCAAATATTCAATTGTTAGGTAGGCATTAGAAGTTTAATGATTCGTTTGTTTGTTTTTTGTTGCAAAAGCTATCAATAAAGGTAAACTGCACAATACATTTTGTCAGCACATTCCTGCACTATATTTGTATTTTCACTGTTAAAATGTGGAAAATATCATGATAGTTTATATTTCCACACTTTAACAGTACAAATACAACATGAATAGAAGTGTTCTTTCAACCTCAGTCAAAGAACGCTCCCGTTCATGTTGGCTGTTAGCGAAAGCAGGCAACATGTCGAAGAAGTCAGCTGTGCGGGAACACTAAATTAACTGACAATAAGAAAAAGGCTCATTGCCAAATATGCAACCTGAAATTGGCAAGCCATGGAAGCACGACATGTTTTCAGAATCATTTGAAATCTGTAAGAATGCCTACTGTTGGTTTGTGAAAAAAATCCTCTATGCCGCTAGGCTAGCTAGCTAACGTTAGCTAATGTTAACTGGTCCATTTTATTAGGTGCGTCCCCAGGTATCACAGCCATGGTCATTGCCAAAGACACGGGGTTCAAAAAATTTATAAAGAATATGGAGCCTGAGAGAAAGGACAGGAGTCCACTCTGGCCCCTTTGTGTGGTGGAAGCAAAACATGGACTGCTACCCAAAACTGCCATTGGCAGCCAAACACTGGCTTTGCTTCCTGGCCACTTCAACCCATAGACTGTAGAGACAATATGGACAAAGTGACTGTGATGTCACCCATTGACTTTCCATGGGCTTGTGGAAAGCGTTTTGAAGCTGTGGAAGTGCTGCCATACCAGAGAATGCGGACAAACCAGTCTTCCTCGTACACAACATTCCTCGCAGCCTAAGTGACAGCATGAAGTTAGATTCAATCGTACAGCTTATAGCCTCAGGTAGGTCATTTTGCTGTTCTTAGGCCATTATTATTTATTTGAAAGATTTGAAATGCCCTTACTGTGTTGGTAATTTGTAAGCTACTTTGGTTGTTTTATTGCACAATGCCTCAAGCTCCTAAAATATATGCATATAGGCTAGTCATTTTATTTGCTATTGCGTTCAAAGTGCATTGTTAGGCACTGTCTGAGCTGTTATATTGATAGAACTGCTGCTATAATTTCCTTGTTGTAAAGCTTTTTAGATTTTGTGTGGCCTAAGGCAATTTGTTTATATGAAATACCTCGACTGCAATTGGTAATACCATTTTGTTGAAGCTATTTTGTTCATTTCTGCACAATGCTCCCTATTGTAGGCTAATTTACGCTAATTTACGCTATTGCGCTTTGTCTGCCACTGTCTTGGATTAAAATTCAATTATTTATGTTAAACTGTTACACTATTACAGCTGTGCTGTTATAATTTCCTTGTTCAATAAATCGTAATTGCGAAAAAATCTGCTGTGTTGTTATTTAAGCTTTTCAATAAAGGGTGTTGCAGATGAGTGCGCCTGCTGCACATAGGCTTACAAGTCAAAGGTACTCGTGACATGGGTAGGCTGCATTAAGCTATACAATGTCGCCCCCCACTGGATCTACAATGTACTTCAATAATTAACCTGAGCTTGCCTTGCTTTGAGGATTTGGTTATACTATTATGATACATTAGTAACATTATTGTTTTAAACGCTTGCTTTTGAGAATTAATATTCAAATATACTATCAGAAACACCAATAAAATGTAAAAAAATAAAAATAAAATGGCATTCTGGACAGCCCTAGCAAAAACTTCATCCGAGCTAATCATAAAAATTCAATCACTTTCTCCACCCCAAAACAGGAAAGCACTCGAAAGCTGAACCCAGCTTCCGGTCAATTCTGACGCCCCAACACTTACAGAACACAAACTAGGAAGGAGAGCAGCTCAAACCCTGGTTTAAATGATGAAATTCGCAAAAGCTCCAGCCAGGCACATAGAAAGAGCAGGCAGGAAGGACCCCTCCCTCCGAAGCACACAGTTACATGACCTCCGCGCTCTCACTTCTTATCAGGCAGTTGCCGAAACGGTGCGGTGCCGAGCGGAGAGAATAATGGAAAAGAAATGTTACGGGAACCGAGGATGGATCAGATCCAATCTGCAGAACCCCTTCTTTCAGGAGACCGGCACATCACAAGCACAAAAAGCAACCCACAGACAGACGGACGGACTGAAGGCGTGTAACAGTGTAGGACAAAGGGACACTTGAACAAGGCTGATTCTCAGACACTCCCATTCAAGGTAACCGGTGTGTAGAAACACACGGCGATTCAACTAGAACTTAAGAAGTTAACGCATTCCCGCAGGTAGATTTAGGCCGCTTTTCTACAGGTGCGTTGTAAAAGGGTCTAAGCTATGGCCACTGAAAATAGTATAGTCTCAAAAAAATGTGAAATTAGCTCATGATTCTCTGTCACATGATATTAACTCATTCAGTGCCGCGGGCGACTTCAGTCGACGAACACATGAACGGTTGATACAAAGTAGCTCACGTGGACAGCTCATTTGTACATATCTATACAAAAGACCAAGATGATTGTGTTCATTTTTACATATCTATAGTTATGCAAGAGCTGATTTTCACTATTATTACACATCACCAATGTAAGAGTCCTGTTAACCAAACTAAGAAGCACTGAAAATAAATTATTTATATTTCCATCAATATTGTTTCACATTGTTCTAATGGTGAACTGAACCAGAAGGTGTGTTATTTAGTGCCATTTATCCTCATTAACAAAAAATGATGATGGAATAGGTAAAATAATGTGTTCTATTAGAAGTTTGCACATTGACAGGATCAATCAAAAAGTGCTGTGGACTCTAATGACCACATGGAGTCAGGACCTTGATTTAACGTCTCATCTGAAAGAGGGCAAACCTTCTACAGCAGTTTCCCCATCACCTCTCCGCAGTTAAAACATTCTGACAACACTGCTGAAAATGACACAAGTAAAACCATTGCTGATCGGTGAACCAGGCTGCAAAGATGCAAAACCATTCCTGATAGGTCTGAGCCGGGCTGCAAAGATGCAAAATCATCCCTGATAGGTCTGAACCAGGCTGCAAAGATGCAAAACCATCCCTGATAGATCTGAACCAGGCTGCAAAGATGCAAAATCATCCCTGATAGGTCTGAACCAGGCTGCAAACACGCAAAACCATCCCTGATAGGTCTGAACCAGGCTGCAAAGATGCAAAACCATCCCTGATAGGTCTGAACCAGGCTGCAAACACGCAAAACCATCCCTGATAGGTCTGAACCAGGCTGCAAACACCTTGCGAGTCATCCACTGCATATTTCTCTTTAAACGTAACAAACTACCAAATGTTTTTGTGGTTGAATGACAAGCAACTGGTGAAAGTTCAAGCCACCCATAGGAACATACCAAACGTAAACTAGAATTTTTCTGATGAAATAAGGGGAGTGCGTCTCAGCAATGACCTAAACTGATCTTGGGGAATGGAAATAGTTGGCGCTAATGACACAAGTATAGGAATGCAAACTGTTCATATTACTGCTCAAGTTTCAGCATGTAATTAAGCAGCATCTGACAGATTGTGAAATAATCTGTATTAAATAAGAGGGTGAAGTCAGCCTTTCAGCCATAAGCCCTGTGCCTCTAACACCCAGTCTTACGCGGCAGGAAGGCTACTAAAACCTTACACATACTGTACTACTAAAGCCTTATACACACTGTAAAGCCCTGAACACACTGTGCTACTAAACCCTTACATATACTGCACTACTAAAACCTCATCCATACTGTGCTAGTAAAGCCTTACATATACTGCACTACTAAAACCTCATCCATACTGTGCTACTAAAGCCTTACATATACTGCACTACTAAAGCCTCATCCATACTGTGCTACTAAAGCCTTACATACACTGTACTACTAAAACCTCATCCCTACTGTGCTACTAAAGCCTTACATATACTGCACTACTAAAACCTCATCCATACTGTGCTACTAAAGCCTTACATACTGCACTACTAAAGCCTCATCCATACTGTGCTACTAAAGCCTTACATATACTGCACTACTAAAACCTCATCCATACTGTGCTACTAAAGCCCTCTACACACTGTGCTACTAAAGCCTTACATATACTGCACTACTAAAACCTCATCCATACTGTGCTACTAAAGCCCTCTACACACTGTGCTACTAAAGCCTTACATACACTGTACTACTAAGGCCCTCTACACACTGCTACTAAAGCCTCATACACACTGTGCTACTAAAGCCTTACATACACTGTACTACTAAGGCCCAGTACACACTGTGCTACTAAGGCCCTCTACACACTGTACTACTAAGGCCCAGTACACACTGTGCTACTAAAGTCTCATACACACTGTACTAGTAAAGCACTCTACACACTGTACTAGTAAAGCACTGTACACACTGTACTAGTAAAGCACTCTACACACTGTACTAGTAAAGCACTGTACACACTGTACTAGTAAAGCACTGTACACACTGTGCTACCACAGCCTTGCATACACTGTGCTACCAAAGTCTAATCCAAGCAGAATCCATGTAGGGGCTTCACAGATTCTAAAATGGGGGATCCTGAGTGTGTCAGCACCCCAACCTCACCCACTTGACTATATCCACTGTACTAACTCTGCCCAATAATTTTACAGACATAGAAATGTACACATGGGCAAACACTGACTTAACCATCAGGCAACAAAACAAACAATTCAACTCATTCAGCTCCTTTCTCATTTAGATAGAACAGCACAAAACAAATCCAATGTTAGCTTTTTAACGTCAGTCCATTTGCTTTCAAATGATGAGTGAAGAGAGTGAAGAGGGTGGAGAGGGACTAATATTTTAATGTAGACTGGCAAATATCACGATCGTAATCTTACTTCTATAGTTAATATACAGTAAACTGAGGGCACCTGACTGCAATACCATATTGACACATACAGTTGAAGTCGGAAGTTTACATACACTTAGGTTGAAGTCATTAAAACTGATTTTTAACCACTCCACACAGTAGTGTTGGCAAGTCGGTTAGGACATCCATTTTGTGCATGACAAGTAATTTTTCCAACAATTGTTTACAGACAGATCATTTCACTTTTAATTCACTATATCACAATTCTAGTGGGACAGAATTTATTTATTTGTTTATGTACGTGTAGGCTACCTTTCTGAGCAACATTTAGCTCAGAATTCCAGAAAATGATGTCATGGCTTTAGAAACTTCTGATAGGCTAATTGACATTATTTGAGTCAATTGGAGGTGTACCTGTGGATGTATTTTAAGGCCTACCTTCAAACTCAATGCCTCTTTGCTTGACATCATGGGAAAATCAAAAGAAATCAGCCAAGACCTCCACAAGTCTGGTTCATCCTTGGGAGCAATTACCAAATGCCTGAATGTACCACATTCGTCTGTACAAACAATAGTACGCAAGTATAAACACCATGGGACCACGCAGCCATCATACCGCTCAGGAAGGAGACGCATTCTGTCTCCTAGAGATGAACGTGCTTTGGTGCGAAAAGTGCAAATCAATCGCAGAACAACAGCAAAGGACCTTGTGAAGATGCTGGAGGGAACAGGTACAAAAGTATCTATATCCACAGTAAAACGAGTCCTATATTGACATAACCTGAAAGGCTGCTCAGCAAGGAAGAAGCCACTACTCCAAAACTGCCATAAAAAAGCCAGACTACAGTTTGCAACTGCACATGGGGACAAAGATCTTACTTTTTGGAGAAATGTCCTCTGGTCTGATGAAACAAAAATGTAACTGTTTGGCCATAATGACCATCGTTATGTTTGGAGGAAAAAGGGTGAGGCTTGCAAGCCGAAGAACACCATCCCAACCGTGAAGCACGGGGATGGCAGCATCATGTTGTGGGGGTGCTTTGCTGCTGGAGGGACTAGTGCACTTTATAAAATATATGGCATCATGAGGAAGGAAAATGATGTGGATATATTGAAGCAATATCTCAAGACATCAGCCAGGAAGTTAAAGCTTGGTCGCAAATGGCTCTACCAAATGAACAATGACCCAAAGCATACTTCCAAAGTTGTGGCAAAATGGCTTAAGGACAACAAAGTCAAGGTATTGGAGTGGCCAGCAAAGTCCTGACCTCAATCCAATCGAAAATTTGTGGGCAGAACTGAAAAAGCCTGTGCGAGCAAGGAGGCCTACAAACCTGACTCAGTTACACCAGTTCTGTCAGGAGGAATGGGCCAAAAATTCCAGCAATTTATTGTGAGAACCTTGTGGAAGGCTACCCGAAATGTTTGACCCAAGTTAAACAATTTAAAGGCAATGCTACCAAATACTAACAGAGTGTATGTAAACTTCTGACCCACTGGGAATGTGATGAAAAAAATAAAAGCTGAAATAAATCATTCTCTCTACTATTATTCTGACATTTCACATTCTTAAAATAAAGTTGTGATCCTAACTGACATAAGACAGGGAATGTTTAGTAGGATTAAATGTCAGGAATTGTGAAAAACTGAGTTTAAATGGATTTGGCTAAGGTGTATGTAAACTTTGGACTTCAACTGTAAATGTCATAAAATGCAAAGAAAAAAAAAAAGTAAGAATCCGATTTTAAACCGAGCCAGCCAAGCCTAGTTAAAGTAATATGTATTCAACACTTTCAACTGTGTCACCCACAAAGGCACTTTGAAAGTTTCTACTGAACACATCTGTGAACGTGCGTTGATTTAGTCTTACACAGGTCACCTGCTCAAAGGTGGTACTCGGGAGAAATTCAAACCTGTATCTTGGAGGTTCTGGCTGGAGCGGTATGAGCGTGCATAGGAAAGGACACAGTACGCCGTTAAGATACGCGCACAGCAATTAAAAATATAAATATAAAATAAAATATTAAGAGAAATCTGGCTACAACTGTCCAATGTGTATCTGTTAAGTACCTGGTAATGCCAACGGTAAATGATGCATGTAACGGTATGTAGTTATCCGCATTAAGAACCAAGTTAAGAGTCAGTAATAAGACGAAAAATGGCAATTTCATAAAACGTCGAAGTTGCCTAGCTAGCAGGCTATTACTGACAAGTAGCCAGACTTACTTCAACATGAGTTTCAATTTTGAATCGTTGTCACACGCGGAACTAACTGACCTTCCTGGCCTGGACAAAAAAAATATCACCAATACAATAGTGCGAACGTTACATGTCATCGGGTTCAAACTTGGCGCTCTGTCATTTAGCGTTAGATTTTACACCCAAGACAGCAGTTTAACCGGCCAGCCCGGTTCAACCTAACTAACGTTACGGCCGTTTAGTCACATATTCCTACCAGTTATTAACGACCGTAACGTTACAGTTAACTTTACCTGCTTATATGAGCACGTATCCATGTTAACTATAAAGAATCTGCTAACGTTATCCCATGATAACGTAGTTTAGTTGTCTAATTTAGCTAGCAATAACTAACCAAGCTAGTTGGTTTGCGAGTCAGCTAATGTTCAATTAATGTTGCTTTAACGTGTAAAATGCATTTTGGGGTTGTACGTTAGCGTCGGTCAGTGGTAACGTTACACAGCTGGGTTCATCGCTTAGTAACGTTATAGCTAACGTTATGCATCCATAATTCGTGGCGATGTGGCACGTTATTCACAGCTAATGTCAGCTGCTAAGCAGCCCCGACGTTAAACACCATTTTTATTTAAAAATATATTCTAACTAACGTTAAGTGTCTGTGACGCTGTTCACAGCATCTTATCAACACCGCGGTGTTGCGTTGTTACTGAGACGCATCCTGACATACTTGGCTAACATTAGCTTACATTAGCTATGCTATAATGCTGCCACGGTTGTAAAGTCATTGTAGCATGTAGCTTAGCTAATTAGCCATACTGACATATTTGAAACAAACAGTGAAAAGATCAGGGTCGCCTATCCATCCGCTCATCTGGTAAACGATCCCAGCACAGGTTTCTGACCACAAGCTAACAAGTGTCAATAAAGGGCTAGCAATGCTAGCTACGAAAATAACACTGTCAATTGGCTATTCTTTGGCCAAAGTAGGCTAGCTAAGCTAATTAGCCAGCTGAGTGGCAAGCCGAGTAGCTGCACTAATCGCTAGCGAGCTAAACAACATTTCCCTGCGAATGTTAGCTAGGGCTCTAGTTTTTGTAAAAAAATACGTGTGACAAATAACAATCTATCTAAATATATTTTCAATTACAACGTGTATTCACATTTTACGGTCTATTTACAGCATTATAGGCCTATTATACGGCGTGTCCCGATCGAATCCTCGGTACTCGAGTGGCCTTAGCTACCGAAGCAAGTGTCCTGTACGCGGCCGGCACTCACAGGAAAAGCCCGTATCCTCATCTTGGTGTCCTTCTTGGTGGGGCCTTTGCTGAGGTTGGACATGTTCAGTTTGTCTGCCGTCTCTGTATTAACATGAAAGAGTATTTTAGGGAAGCGTGGAGGTGGGAGAGCCACTCTGTGGATCTGCGTCCAGCTCCGTGGGTCTGCGTCCCGCTCCGGGATGTTATCGTCTCCACTTGCAGCTCTGCCCCGCTGGTTGTGCTCGGTGATGGCGGACTACGAGCGCTCACTGCGCAGGCCAGTGGAGCCCAAACCACGCGAGAGGAAAAGGAGGATTTGCCCAAAAAACATTTTTAAACAAGTCAGCACCACAGCTGCAGTCAGAGATATGCCTGCGGAATTTTCTGCAGGATTCTGCTACTGATATCACTTAACAAATGTCACTAATATACAAAGTCTTGCTTTATTTAAATAGGACACAAGTTCGGCAAGTAGTAATCTTAAACTAATTGGCCTGCAGTAGCCTACATCTGGTTTTAATGCATTTGCCATTTTCTGTGTGACATGTAAAACAAAATGTATTCAATGGCGTTTTTTAAGTAGTAGCCTACTAAAAAAACTGATTTTTGTGTTGTCTCCAATGATTTAGAGTTAGGGTTAGGATAGAGTCTTAAATTGAAATAGATCTTTAGTAAAATTATGTTGCTATATTGTTATTGTCATTCATTCCACATTTAAATTACATTTACATTATTTTGCTGCCATTTAGCAGATGCTTTTACCCAGAGGGACTTATAATGCAAGTGCAAAGATCAGGGATCGAATGCAGTAACTCCAGAGAGGGGAACAGTATAGTCCCAAAAGAGATGGCAGAGCAAGAAGTGTAGACTCAGTTGATAACTTATCAACTACCCGATTTAACTTAATTAAATTACATTATATAAACAAAAACAAAACAACACCAATGACCAAAACAAACATCTCTGCCGTTCTGACTGCCCTGAGAAGCTCATTCACCACCAAGTGGCCAGAACCGACAGGACACGTAACTGGGAAGTGCAGGTTCAGAAAGGGGGCAGAGCCAGATGTCTCAAATGTTTTAAGGACTAATGTTTTAAATTTGATGCAAGCTGTGAGATGGAGGGGAGGGGGGGGGGGGGGGGTTGTAGATCAGGCGAGTAGCAGCATTCAGGATGAGCTATAGAGGCCTGATGGCAGAGGCAGGGAGGCCAGTTAGGAAAGAGTTGGAAGAGTCCAGGCAGGAGAGTACCAGAGCCTGAACCAGAATCTGGGTTAAGTAGGTGTTGAGGAAAGGGTGGATTCTTGTGATGTTATAGAGGAAGAATCTGCACGGCCAGTTCACCACCGCAATGTTTGCAGGGTAGGTTAGTCATGTAGCAACACTCCAAGGTTCTTGCCGTTAAATGAAGCAGTGAATATTACTCAGGGTTACGGAGAGGTTACATGGGAGAAAGACATGGCAGGTATGCAGAGCACCTCATTCTCTCAAGATGTCATTCAGGCAAGCTGAGATGAGGCTGTAGCCTGTAGATCACATGGTGGGTATAGGAATGAAAGAGTCAAGTAACATCAACATAGCACCAACCCAACAAGCGCTGATCAGAAATGATAGGGCCGAGAGATTTGGTGTAGAGAGAGAAGAGGATGGGATAGGCCACAGATCCCCACTGCAGCAGGGAAGGCTATGCTGTGGTCAACAGTGTCAAATGAATTTGAGAGAGCAAGGATAATCAGAACTGAGAAAGTGGAGGCTGCTGAGTTGTTAGAGTTGTTACCAAAAGTAACCAATACTGTTTTCTGGCATTCCTACCCAGTTTAATTCCCCAGGTTGTCACTCCAAAAGAGAACTGAGTTCGGCGTTGAACTGTCTGGTAAAATAAAGACCAAATAATACGAACAATAAAAGCAAATGGAAAAACCGACACATTCAACTTTATTATCCGGTTCCCCATTGTAACAGACAATTCTGTATGGATTTGGAATAGTGTAGTTCTCGAAACTTTGCTTACGTTTTTTAGAATGACGATTAATTTGTTTGTTATTTACTATATTCAAATTCGTTTTTAATGACTGACAGAAATGACTCTGAGCACTAGCCTACGTAGCGTCACATACAGACCCATTCATCGTGTCCCAGGGATTATATTTCCAGCATCATCATCGATGACGATTTACAAATTTTCAATGAAATCAATCTCATGATGTTCCACAGAAAATCCGTTTCTTATCATTAATTAACTAATCATCAATTAATCATTAATAAACAATTAAGCATTGTACGATATTAGGCTAAATGTCGCTCAGAAAGGTAGCCTACACGTACATAAACAAATAAATAAAGTCTGGATTTTAGCAGTGGACAACACGCAGCAAGATATCTTCATTCTGATTCACGCTCTAGAAATTGTTTCAGCACTTCAATCGCCTGGACAGCGTAACGGACAGTGGGCTAATTATTCAGTTGCATCGTTACAAATCAGCACGCAGAGGCTATTTCGAACCGAGGTTGATAGGTGTTTATCTAATTTTCCATATGAGTAACCATATGATTTCACGTTGCTGTTGAAATAACCAGGGATGTGCCGCACAGTTCCGTCGTATTTTTGCTAGCAGCGGATACTATATGACATGCATGTCCATAAGCCTCGAAGAGAGAGGACCAAGCAGTTTTCTAAAAGCTTACTTTAGTAAAAAAAGATAAGAAACAAATAAATTAAAAAGGGATTTTTTTTGTCCATCCTCCGGATTAAACAAACAGGTGGGGTTACATGTAGTCCAAATGGTAAGTCCATGTTATAATGTATACTATAATTTAAGGTGTAAGGACGTTAAAGAAAGAGGACTTTAGCCCTGTTATTTTATGCTTTTGTTAAGAACCTTTTTTTTGCATTTAAAATGTTTTAAGCTACTTGATTGTTCAAGATAATATCATTTTATTCGATGTAGGTGTACCAATGTTTAAAAAACTTGTAGGAATGCAAGTTCAGTAATTAAATTACGGATTTTTCAAAGTAAAAAATATGCTATATTTTGTCCAAATATACTGCCACTACAACTACTACTAGTAGTAGGCCCTATAGTAGTAACCTAAGCAATGATGATAATAATAATAATAATAATAAGACGAAGAATAAGAATAAGAAGATCATGATGACGATGATGACATAGCCTAACAATTAAAAATAATATTAATACTGCATTCAATGTAAATTATGTTGTAATCTCTCTATTTTTCCCGTAGTACGGATTTATAAACACGTGCTTGAAGTCTTTGGTCATTGAAAAATTTGGAGAGGAGACGTGGGACAAACTCAGGTAATGTTAGCCACATCACCGGGTTGTTTATATTCATTTAAGCAATCATCCTCACATCTCTCAACTGAAATGCATCCTGCCTACTATGCGTTTGCTTTTGGAGGGGCGTATATAATGACCTCACCGTGTAAGAGAGGTTACTTGTCTAAAGTAGATAAAATAAAACTTTCACTGGCCCTTTCATCTGTTTGCATATTAATGGTAAAATGTAGCCTATAATATTTCATTATTACGCCTGTAAGCCTGCCGAATTGTGTAGACCTACAGCAAGGTCACGCCGTAACAGTAACTCCAGTCAGCGCGTTCATTTACCTGCAGAAGAGAGGCAAGGGTTCAAGACACCTTCATGACATTTGAGATCTACGGAGATGACATCACCATGCGACTGGTGGCAGAGGCTTGCAAGCTGCTGGGTAGGCTGATTGGCAAGTGTAGCCAATATTTTGGAACTCCATGAAAAGTTTGAATGCATAAACAATTAAAAAAAGGTTTTACATCATTAGTCATAATTTAACAAAGTAATCATGTCGTGGTAGGGATTTATTCTGTAGCCTTTATTCTGACTTTGGAAATGAAAATTTTGAAGGTGTATTCTAAAATAGTGTGAAATTATTGTTGCATTTAGCCTACTGTAGCCTATAGCATCACCTCTGTCTGCCTGTCTGTCCGTCTATCTATCTCTAAAATAATCTAATCTAATCTAATCTATTGATATGTGAAGATGTTGAGCCGGCTGTGGTACTGAGACAGTTCGGGGAATACTTCTTCGAGTTCTGTAAGCGATCCGGATACGACCACATGCTGAGGACCCTGGGAGGAAACCTCTACGAGTTTATAGAAAACCTGGACGCATTACACAGCTACCTCTCTCTGTCCTACAAGGTAGGCTACGGTTGTTCAGTGCCCATGTACTTATGTTTCAACGAGATCTTGTGAGAATGAGGAAATCATACAGCTAAAAGGCACGTAGGCTAGGCCTATTTTATTTTAAATAATCATGAATATCTGGTTTCACATCATGAATAGAGGTTCTGTGTATACGGGCATATACTGTATAGCCTACTTTTTTGTAAATATTCTATTTGTAAACTTTAAGTTTAAGTAGGCTAAGTCAAAAGTCTGATCTGAGTGGCTTCGTTGCAGGAGATGAACGCGCCTTCGTTTCGTGTGGAAAACAACGGCGACGGCACCATGCTCCTCCACTACTATTCTATTAGACGGGGCCTCTGTCATATTGTTCCCGGTAAGAAAGTCCCTTTGAGGGCTAATATCAGTGAGAGCCACGGCATCAAATCTGAATTATCGATTTAAAACTAATCAATATGACGATGGTTGCGGGCTGCGATGATGACGCGTATTGTGACAATTGTTTGTGAAATGCGCTATAGCCTATACATTTTGATTTTATTTGATGACGTTTCCGTAAAATTACCGCCCCATGTGAATAAGATAAATGTTGTCGATGAATTGTGTCTGCCTATTCTGATTTCTGCAGGTATTATCGGGGCTGTTGCGAAAGACTTCTTCAAAATCCAGATAAAAATGGAAATTGTTAACCAAACGGAAGAAGCAGAATGGACGGGGAAGAAGGAGCATATAGTGTTCCTCGTGACGCAGGAGCCAACCTTTTCAAACAAGGCGCGCAGCAATAGCAAACGATCACTGACAAAACCGTGCATGTCTAGTACTGGACACAATCCCACAAACAAACAGGTGACCTACGACATGCTGAACCGATTTTAACCCCAAATGAATTACTACCGACAATGTTAACTACTCACATTCTTGCCAGATATAGCCTAGGCTAGCTACTGTATAATTGCTATACGTACTTGCTTATATTAAATAATGTTTCTGCACCACTTTTCTCTGTAATACTATATGTTAAACTATTTCTGCAAATAATAAAAAAACAGGTAGTTACACACACACACACACACACACACACACACACACACACACACACACACACACACACACACACACACACACACACCAGGTAGGTACAATAATGTCTCAGTGAAACAGACAGAATGGTATTGTGGAGCTCGTTTTAATCACTCAGTCCAAACATGCACTAGCATGCCCTCACAGTGTTCCCCCTCTCCTTAACCAGACAGGAGAAGAGTGTGTGGAGGGGAACTGGCTGAGAACAAGGTGTTCCATGCGGAGGAACCACTGGGAGACGGTGCGGGGATTGGTCCATCTAGGAAAGGGTACGACGACCTGCAGCGATGCCAGCGGTTAGCTGCTTCCCTGTAAGCGGTGGCTGGGGTTAGCTGCTTCCCTGTAAGAGGTGGCTGGGTTAGCTGCTTCCCTGTAAGCGTGGCTGGGGTTAGCTGCTTCCCTATAAGAGGTGGCTGGGTTAGCTGCTTCCCTGTAAGCGTGGCTGGGGTTAGCTGCTTCCCTGTAAGTGGTGGCTGGGGTTAGCTGCTTCCCTGTAAGAGGTGGCTGGGTTAGCTGCTTCCCTGTAAGAGGTGACTGGGTTAGCTGCTTCCCTATAAGAGGTGGCTGGGTTAGCTGCTTCCCTATAAGAGGTGGCTGGGGTCAGCTGCTTCCCTGTAAGTGGTGGCTGGGGTTAGCTGCTTCCCTGTAAGAGGTGGCTGGGTTAGCTGCTTCCCTATAAGAGGTGGCTGGGGTTAGCTGCTTCCCTATAAGAAGTGGCTGGGTTAGCTGCTTCCCTGTAAGCGGTGGCTGGGGTTAGCTGCTTCCCTGTAAGCGTGGCTGGGGTTAGCTGCTTCCCTGTAAGCGGTGGCTGGGGTTAGCTGCTTCCCTGTAAGCGGTGGCTGGGGTTAGCTGCTTCCCTGTAAGCGTGGCTGGGGTTAGCTGCTTCCCTGTAAGCGGTGGCTGGGGTTAGCTGCTTCCCTATAAGTGTGGCTGGGGTTAGCTGCTTCCCTGTAAGCGGTGGCTGGGGTTAGCTGCTTCCCTGTAAGAGGTGGCTGGGTTAGCTGCTTCCCTGTAAGAGGTGGCTGGGTTAGCTGCTTCCCTGTAAGAGGTGGCTGGGGTTAGCTGCTTCCCTGTAAGTATGGCTGGGGTTAGCTGCTTCCCTGTAAGCGGTGGCTGGGGTTAGCTGCTTCCCTGTAAGAGGTGGCTGGGTTAGCTGCTTCCCTGTAAGAGGTGGCTGGGGTTAGCTGCTTCCCTATAAGAAGTGGCTGGGTTAGCTGCTTCCCTGTAAGCGGTGGCTGGGGTTAGCTGCTTCCCTGTAAGCGTGGCTGGGGTTAGCTGCTTCCCTGTAAGCGGTGGCTGGGGTTAGCTGCTTCCCTGTAAGCGGTGGCTGGGGTTAGCTGCTTCCCTGTAAGCGTGGCTGGGGTTAGCTGCTTCCCTGTAAGCGGTGGCTGGGGTTAGCTGCTTCCCTATAAGTGTGGCTGGGGTTAGCTGCTTCCCTGTAAGCGGTGGCTGGGGTTAGCTGCTTCCCTGTAAGAGGTGGCTGGGTTAGCTGCTTCCCTGTAAGAGGTGGCTGGGTTAGCTGCTTCCCTGTAAGAGGTGGCTGGGGTTAGCTGCTTCCCTGTAAGTATGGCTGGGGTTAGCTGCTTCCCTGTAAGCGGTGGCTGGGGTTAGCTGCTTCCCTGTAAGAGGTGGCTGGGTTAGCTGCTTCCCTGTAAGAGGTGGCTGGGGTTAGCTGCTTCCCTGTAAGTGTGGCTGGGGTTAGCTGCTTCCCTGTAAGCGGTGGCTGGGGTTAGCTGCTTCCCTTTAAGCGGTGGCTGGGGTTAGCTGCTTCCCTGTAAGAGGTGGCTGGGTTAGCTGCTTCCCTGTAAGCGGTGGCTGGGGTTAGCTGCTTCCCTGTAAGAGGTGGCTGGGGTTAGCTGCTTCTCTGTATGTGGTGGCTGGGGTTAGCTGCTTCCCTGTAAGCGGTGGCTGGGGTTAGCTGCTTCCCTGTAAGCGTGGCTGGGGTTAGCTGCTTCCCTATAAGAGGTGGCTGGGTTAGCTGCTTCCCTGTAAGCGGTGGCTGGGGTTAGCTGCTTCCCTGTAAGCGTGGCTGGGGTTAGCTGCTTCCCTGTAAGAGGTGGCTGGGGTTAGCTGCTTCCCTGTTAGCGTGGCTGGGGTTAGCTGCTTCCCTGTAAGTGTGGCTGGGGTTAGCTGCTTCCCTGTAAGCGGTGGCTGGAGTTAGCTGCTTCCCTGTAAGTGGTGGCTGGGGTTAGCTGCTTCCCTGTAAGAGGTGGCTGGGTTAGCTGCATCCCTATAAGAGGTGGCTGGGTTAGCTGCATCCCTATAAGAGGTGGCTGGGGTTAGCTGCTTCCTTGTAAGCGTGGCTGGGGTTAGCTGCTTCCCTGTAAGAGGTGGCTGGGTTAGCTGCTTCCCTGTAAGCATGGCTGGGGTTAGCTGCTTCCCTGTAAGAGGTGGCTGGGTTAGCTGCTTCCCTGTAAGCGGTGGTTGGGGTTAGCTGCTTCCCTGTAAGAGGTGGCTGGGTTAGCTGCATCCCTATAAGAAGTGGCTGGGGTTAGCTGCTTCCCTGTAAGAGGTGGCTGGGTTAGCTGCTTCCCTGTGAGAGGTGGCTGGGGTTAGCTGCTTCCCTATAAGAGGTGGCTGGGTTAGCTGCTTCCCTGTAAGAGGTGGCTGGGTTAGCTGCTTCCCTGTAAGAGGTGGCTGGGTTAGCTGCATCCCTATAAGAGGTGGCTGGGGTTAGCTGCTTCCCTGTAAGCGGTTGCTGGGGTTAGCTGCTTCCCTATAAGAGGTAGCTGGGTTAGCTGCTTCCCTGTAAGAGGTGGCTGGTTTAGCTGCTTCCCTGTAAGCGGTGGCTGGGGTTAGCTGCTTCCCTGTAACCGTGGCTGGGGTTAGCTGCTTCCCTGTAAGCATGGCTGGGGTTAGGCTGGAGTTAGCTGCTTCCCTGTAAGAGCTGGCTGGAGTTAGCTGCTTCCCTGTAAGAGGTGGCTGGGTTAGCTGCTTCCCTGTAAGAGGTGGCTGGGTTAGCTGCTTCCCTGTAAGTGGTGGCTGGAGTTAGCTGCTTCCCTGTAAGAGGTGGCTGGGTTAGCTGCTTCCCTGTAAGTGGTGGCTGGGGTTAGCTGCTTCCCTGTAAGCATGGCTGGGGTTAGCTGCTTCCCTGTAAGAGGTGGCTGGGGTTAGCTGCTTCCCTGTAAGAGGTGGCTGGGTTAGCTGCTTCCCTATAAGAGGTGGCTGGGTTAGCTGCTTCCCTGTAAGCGTGGCTGGGGTTAGCTGCTTCCCTGTAAGCATGGCTGGGGTTAGCTGCTTCCCTATAAGAGGTGGCTGGAGTTAGCTGCTTCCCTGTAAGAGGTGGCTGGGGTTAGCTGCTTCCCTGTAAGCGGTGGCTGGGGTTAGCTGCTTCCCTGTAAGCGGTGGCTGGGGTTAGCTGCTTCCCTGTAAGCGCTACGTGGCTCGGGTTAGCTGCTTCCCTGTAAGAGGTGGCTCGGGTTAGCTGCTCCCCTGTATAGCGATGGCTGGGATTAGCATCTTGCCTGTACAGTGCTAGCCTATTGCTTTTAGCTGTGATCTAAACTGGTAGTTTCCAAACTTTCTGGCCCAGACTTAATTTTTTTTGTCCCATCCCTTTGTTAAATTGAACCTGTTATGTTCAAATATGAAATTATAGGCTTTCAACACATGTACAATGAACAGCATGTACACTGAAACTAGTGCATGAGATAAATGTGTGTTTAATTTGAGTGTAACTAATGCAGTGCATGTTATAAATGTGGAGTTTAATGTGACTGTAAGTATTGCAGTGCATGTTATATATGTGGTGTTTAATTTGAGTGTATCTAATGCAGTGCATGTTATAAATGTGGTGTTCAATTTGAGTGTAACTAATGCAGTGCATGTTATAAATGTGGTGTTTAATTTGAGTGTAACTAATGCAGTGCATGTTATAAATGTGGTGTTTAATTTGAGTGTAACTAATGCAGTGCATGTTATAAATGTGGTGTTTAATTTGAGTGTAACTAATGCAGTGCATGTTATAAATGTGGTGTTTAATTTGAGTGTAACTATTGCAGTGCATGTTATAAATGTGGTGTTTAATTTGAGTGTAACTAATGCAGTGCATGTTATAAATGTGGTGTTTAATTTGAGTAACTATTGCAGTGCATGTTATAAATGTGGTGTTTCATGTGACTGTAAGTATTGCAGTGTATGTTATAAATGTGGTGTTTAATTTGAGTGTAACTATTGCAGTGCATGTTATACATGTTGTGTTTAATGTGACTGTAAGTATTGCAGTGCATGTTATAAATGTGGTGTTTAATTTGAGTGTAACTATTGCAGTGCATGTTATAAATGTGTTTATTTTGAGTGTAACTATTGCAGTGCATGTTATTAATGTGGTGTTTAATGTGACTGTAAGTATTGCAGTGCATGTTATAAATGTGGTGTTTAATTTGAGTGTAACTATTGCAGTGCATGTTATAAATGTGGTGTTTAATGTGACTGTAACTATTGCAGTGTATGTTATAAATGTGGTTTTTAATTTGAGTGTATCTAATGCAGTGCATGTTATAAATGTGGTGTTTAATTTGAGTGTAACTAATGCAGTGCATGTTATAAATGTGGTGTTTAATTTGAGTGTAACTAATGCAGTGCATGTTATAAATGTGGTGTTTAATTTGAGTGTAACTAATGCAGTGCATGTTATAAATGTGGTGTGTAATGTGACTAACTATTGCAGTGCATGTTATAAATGTGGTGTTTAATTTGAGTGTAACTATTGCAGTACATGTTATAAATGTGGTGTTTAATGTGACTTTAAGTATTGCAGTGCATGTTATAAATGTGGTGTTTGAGTGCATCTAATGCAGTGCATGTTATAAATATGGTGTTTAATTTGAGTGTAACTAATACAGTACACGTTATAAATGTAGTGTTTAATTTGAGTGTAACTAATGCAGTGCATGTTATATATGTGGTGTTTAATTTGAGTGTATCTAATGTAGTGCATGTTATAAATGTGGTGTTTAATTTGAGTGTAACTATTGCAGTGCATGTTATAAATGTGGTGTTTAATTTGAGTGTATAATGCAGTGCATGTTATAAATGTGGTGTTTAATTTGAGTGTAACTAATGCAGTGCTTGTTATAAATGTGGTGTTTAATTTGAGTGTAACTAATGCAGTGCATGTTATAAATGTGGTGTTTAATTTCAGTGTAACTAATCAGTGCATGTTATAAATGTGGTGTGTAATGTGACTGTAACTAATTCAGTGCATGCTATAAATGTGGTGTTTAATGTGACTGACCCATCTCAGCACCTTCCACAAACTAGTGGGTCCAGTCTCATATCCTGGGAACCAGTGATCTAAAATGTCTACCTGCAGCTGGTTTCTCACACAAGCGGTTTCTGCTTCTGAAACCACTGAACCCGACCTAGGAACTGTGAGTTTGTGATCTAGACAAGGACACATCCGAAGGAAGGTGTATAGAAAATAAACACTCCCATCCTTGCCCTGTACTGCATGCATGTATGAACCAGAACATCTTTTCTCTTCACAGGGAAACTGTTGAGGGGGTTTGTGCCTGTTTACCCTGAAGCCCTGTGTATTGATTTAAAGACGTTCTGCAACGCCTTCCCCTTCCACATTGTGTTTGACCAGGAGGTGAGCTCCTTTTCCTTTTCTGCCCGCAAAACATGAAAAATCCATTCAGATAAAAACTTCACTCATCTCTCATTAAGACCTATCTGGTACTCTTGCCATACTAATTCTCTTTTAAAGGTAAATAAAGTGGCCCTCATTTGCATCAGTCCCCAATAGAAGAACAAAAAGCTCTAATTTGCATAATTACTCAAATAATGAAATATTTGCATAAAAACGTAAGTGAAGTGAAGGAGTTATAAATGCACATGTTTAGTGATATAAAATGTACAGTAGATTGCAGTAGCTGTTTCCAGCTCTGTGTCGACTGCCGAGAGTAATATCGTATACAGTGCATCGTGCCCAAGAGCTGCCACTTTACGTAAATAACACTGGAATAGCAAAAAACTCATCTGGTATTAAAAACCTGTAAAATAGCTATATATCGACAGCCTCATAACAAAAGTGCCTAAGTCATTTTTTGTAGTTTTGAGAAAAAGGCAAAAAACTGCTGCAATTCTACGTCAATGAGAATTTATTAACTCTTTCTTAGAGTGGTTCAGGAAGTGCACAGCGACCTGCAGTGACTTGAGCATTTTTCACTGTTGACGAATGATAAATCAAGTGATTTAGGCAGAAAATCTCAAAATGTCCAAAAAATGACTTAAGCACTTTTGTTATGAGGCTGTCGATATATAAAATAGTTATTTTACAGGTTGTATAATAAAACGTATAATAAGATTCATCCTTCCCCTACATTTCTGTTTAATTTATTCATCCGTATTTTTACGTGGAAGTCCCACTGGAATAAAATGCTTTCAAGAGAGACTTGGCCTGATGGAAGCAGCACGTACATAAGGATTCAGTTGAAGCAAAAAGTGAAACAGCACCACAGATATGCACACATGCAGTGTGTGCGATAAGCAGGGTCTCTCACAGTGTGTGTGATAAACAGCGTCTCGCAGTGTGTGTGATAAGCAGGGTCTCTCACAGTGTGTGATAAACAGTCTCTCACAGTGTGTGTGATAAGCAGTCTCTCGCAGTGTGTGTGATAAGCAGTCTCTCACAGTGTGTGTGATAAGCAGTCCCTCACAGTGTGTGTGATAAGCAGTCTCTCGCAGTGTGTGTGATAAGCAGTCTCTCACAGTGTGTGATAAGCAGTCTCTCACAGTGTGTGTGATAAGCAGCATCTCACAGTGTGTGTGATAAGCAGGGTCTCTCACAGTGTGTGTGATAAGCAGTCTCTCACAGTGTGTGTGATAAACAGCGTCTCTCACAGTGTGTGTGATAAACAGCGTCTCTCACAGTGTGTGTGATAAACAGCGTCTCTCACAGTGTGAGTGATAAACAGCGTCTCTCACAGTATGTGTGATAAACAGCGTCTCTCACAGTGTGAGTGATAAACAGCGTCTCTCACAGTATGTGTGATAAACAGCGTCTCTCACAGTATGTGTGATAAACAGCGTCTCTCACAGTATGTGTGATAAACAGCGTCTCTCACAGTGTGTGTGATAAACAGCGTCTCTCACAGTGTGAGTGATAAACAGCGTCTCTCACAGTATGTGTGATAAACAGCGTCTCTCACAGTGTGAGTGATAAACAGCGTCTCTCACAGTATGTGTGATAAACAGCGTCTCTCACAGTATGTGTGATAAACAACGTCTCTCACAGTGTGTGTAATAAGCAGGGCCTCTCACTTTGCCCTGGTGTTCCCATGCAGCTGCGGGTCAAGCAGGCAGGGGTGAACATTCAGAAGATCGTCCCCGGCCTGCAGACCATGCAGATCCGCCTGGACCAGTACTTCAGGATCCTGCACCCTGAGGTCCCCTTCGCCATCCCCAGCATCCGCATGTTCATCAACAGCCACTTTGTGCTGCAGACCTGCAGGGACACCATGCCCCAAGACTGGAGAGACAGACCCATGCTGGAACTCAGAGGTGGGGCAGAAGGAGAGAGAGAGAGGGGGGGGTTCTCTGTGATTCTCTCTCCCTGCAGGGCAGATGGTGTGGATGTGACTCTCTCTCACTGCAGGGCAGATGGTGTGGATGTGATTTTCTATCTCTCTGTCTGCAGGGCAAATGGTGTGGATGTGATTCTCTCTGTCTGCAGGGCAGATGGTGTGGATGTGATTCTTTCTCTCTCTCCCTCCCTGCCGGGCAGATGGTGTGGATGTGATTCTATCTCTCTGCGGGGCAGATGGTGTGGATGTGATTCTCTCTCTCTGCAGGGCAGATGGTGTGGATGTGATTCTCTCTGCAGGGAAGACGGTGTGGATGTGATTCTTTCTCTCCCTCCCTGCCGGGCAGATGGTGTGGATGTGATTCTCTCTCACTGCAGGGCAGATGGTGTGGATGTGATTCTTTCTCTCTCTCCCTCCCTGCCGGGCAGATGGTGTGGATGTGATTCTATCTCTCTGCGGGGCAGATGGTGTGGATGTGATTCTCTCTCTCTGCAGGGCAGATTGTGTGGATGTGATTCTTTCTCGTTCTCTGCGGGGCAGATGGTGTGGATGTGATTCTCTCTCTCTGCAGGGCAGATGGTGTGGATGTGATTCTTTCTCTCTCCCTCCCTGCTGGGGAGATGGTGTGGATGTGATTCTCTCTCGTTCTCTGCAGGGCAGATGGTGTGGATGTGATTCTCTCTCTCTGCAGGGCAGATGGTGTGGATGTGATTCTCTCTCGTTCTCTGCAGGGCAGATGGTGTGGATGTGATTCTCCCTCTCTTTCTCTGCAGGGCAGATGGTGTGGATGTGATTCTCTCTCTCTCTCTCTGCAGGGCAGATGGTGTGGATGTGATTCTCCCTCTCTCTCTCTCTCTCTCTGCAGGGCAGATGGTGTGGATGTGATTCTCCCTCTCTCTCTCTCTGCAGGGCAGATGGTGTGGATGTGATTCTCCCTCTCTCTCTCTGCAGGGCAGATGGTGTGGATGTGATTCTCCCTCTCTCTCTCTCTCTCTCTGCAGGGCAGATGGTGTGGATGTGGTTATCTCTCTCTCTCTCTGCAGGGCAGATGGTGTGGATGTGATTCTCTCTCGTTCTCTGCAGGGCAGATGGTGTGGATGTGATTCTCCCTCTCTTTCTCTGCAGGGCAGATGGTGTGGATGTGATTTTTTCTCTCTCTCTCTGCAGGGCAGATGGTGTGGATGTGATTCTCCCTCTCTTTCTCTGCAGGGCAGATGGTGTGGATGTGATTCTCCCTCTCTTTCTCTGCAGGGCAGATGGTGTGGATGTGATTCTCCCTCTCTCTCTCTGCAGGGCAGATGGTGTGGATGTGATTCTCCCTTTCTCTCTCTGCAGGGCAGATGGTGTGGATGTGATTCTCTCTCTCTGCAGGGCAGATGGTGTGGATGTTATTCTCCCTCTCTCTCTCTGCAGGGCAGATGGTGTGGATGTGATTCTCCCTCTCTCTCTCTCTCTCTCTGCAGGGCAGATGGTGTGGATGTGGTTATCTCTCTCTCTCTCTGCAGGGCAGATGGTGTGGATGTGATTCTCTCTCTCTGCATGGCAGATGGTGTGGATGTGATTCTCTCTGCAGGGCAGATGGTGTGGATGTGATTCTCCCTCTCTGCAGGACAGATGGTGTGGATGTGATTCTCCCTCTCTCTCTCTGCAGGGCAGATGGTGTGGATGTGATTCTCCCTCTCTCTCTCTGCAGGGCAGATGGTGTGGATGTGATTCTCCCTCTCTCTCTCTCTCTCTCTCTGCAGGGCAGATGGTGTGGATGTGATTCTCCCTCTCTCTCTCTCTGCAGGGCAGATGGTGTGGATGTGATTCTCCCTCTCTCTCTCTGCAGGGCAGATGGTGTGGATGTGATTCTCCCTCTCTCTCTCTCTCTCTCTCTGCAGGGCAGATGGTGTGGATGTGATTCTCCCTCTCTCTCTGCAGGGCAGATGTTGTGGATGTGATTCTCTCTCTCTCTCTCTCTCTCTCTCTCTCTGCAGGGCAGATGGTGTGGATGTGATTCTCTCTCTCTGCAGGGCAGATGGTGTGGATGTGATTCTCCCTCTCTCTCTGCAGAGCAGATGGTGTGAATGTGATTCTCCCTCTCTCTCTCTCTCTCTCTGCAGGGCAGATGGTGTTGATGTGATTCTCCCTCTCTCTCTGCAGGGCAGATGGTGTGGATGTGATTCTCTCTCTCTGCAGGGCAGATGGTGTGGATGTGATTCTCTCTCTCTGCAGGGCAGATGTTGTGGATGTGATTCTCTCTCTCTCTCTCTCTCTCTCTCTCTGCAGGGCAGGTGGTGTGGATGTGATTCTCTCTCTCTCTGCAGGGCAGATGGTGTGGATGTGATTCTCTCTCTCTCTCTCTCTCTCTCTCTCTCTGCAGGGCAGATGGTGTGGATGTGATTCTCTCTCTCTCTCTCTGTAGGGCAGATGATGTGGATGTGATTCTCTCTCTCTTTCTGCAGGGCAGATGGTGTGGATGTTATTCTCTCTCTCTCTCTCTGCAGGGCAGATGGTGTGGATGTGATTCTCTCTCTCTCTCTCTGCAGGGCAGATGGTGTGGATGTGATTCTCTCTCTCTCTCTCTCTCTCTCTCTGCAGGGCAGATGGTGTGGATGTTATTCTCTCTCTCTCTCTCTGCAGGGCAGATGGTGTGGATGTGATTCTCTCTCTCTCTGCAGGGCAGATGGTGTGGATGTGATTCTCTCTCTCTCTCTCTGCAGGGCAGATGGTGTGGATGGACTCGCTGCAGTGCATGTTGTACCAGGCCTCCCCTCTACTGCGCAGTCTGCATGAACTAGAGGAGAGGCACATGCACATTTCTGACATCGCCCCACACGATGTCACACGTGACCTTATCCTGCTCAACCAGCAGCGGCTAGCCGAGATGGAGCTGTCCAATCAGCTGGAGCGCAAGAAGGAGGAGCTACGTCACCTGTCCCAACACCTAGAGCAGGAGAAGCAGAAGACTGAGGCGCTGCTATACGCCATGCTGCCCAAACATGTCGCCAACCAGCTGAAGGAGGGCAAGAGGGTGGAGGCAGGTGAATGAATCATGGAGAGGTGGAGAACAATCCGATTGTTTAACATTCAACACAAACACAAGAGCAATCACAGAAACATACTCTAAGACGCTTTCCATAGCAGGCTCTCCAAAGAAAGGATTTAATTACTGTCAGATACTGAGGTCAATATAATACTGTAGCTCTACATACAGACCTCAATAAACTTTCACTTATCTGTTTGAACACCATGTTTTCCACCTTGAGTTAGAATGAAGAGCCCATTAGAATGCTATTCCTTAACATGTAGGAGGCGCATAGGCGCTGTGATATGTGTGCCAGTGCGGTGAGTCAGGGTTTACCTGAGCAGGACCCCACAGATATTATTACATTTCCATCTGAGTGGAAGGGGATATTGACCCTCAGGCAAGAGGTCAGAGGTCATGCCGGTCAGTATGGTGTCATGTTTAGTGGGCCAGACTGTGCTGCTCTGTCTGTGTTGGGGAAGCACAGATGAGCTGCTGTGGTGTAGACCTGTGCAGGGTGATGACCTCATGCTACAGACACAGGAAAAGCGGGGGGGGGGCCTTCATCAAATATTTCATGAAGGCAGATTACATCCAGACTGTACATTCAAATTCAATCAATCAAATTTCATTTATGTAGTTATTTTACATAATAATAATGAACAGCTTAATACTATCATTATTGGAGGGTTTTTCACCTGCTGAAGTCTTAAATGTATTGACCTGAGCATTTGTGTTCCCCTGTAGGAGAGTTTAAGGAGTGCACTATTCTCTTCAGTGATGTGGTGACGTTCACCAACATTTGCTCTGAATGCGAGCCCATCCAGATTGTCTTCATGCTCAACTCCATGTACATGAAGTTCGACCGACTCACCACTGTGCACAATGTCTACAAGGTCGGAGCATTTATAAATGTTCATAACATTTTTGTCTGTGCATACATGCGTGTATGTGTTTGAACGTGTATGTTTGTATTTGAACATTCATATGTCTGTATGTAACTGTGTCTATGTGTTTCTGTACTGGGCTCCAAACTATAAGAAAGATATAGAAGGAACAAATTCTGGAAAAGTTCAATGAAAGACAATTAAATTAGTTCCAGCCATGAAATGTGAAAGTAATGATGAAAGACTCTTAGTACTCTGTTTTCCGGCGAACAGCGCATAGGCGCAGTCAATGGCACAGCACATGGGGCACTGGGCGTGGCTACTGGATTTAGTTATTTTTGTGATAACAGGCGAGGAACGCCAACTCTCTCAGTGCATTGCGCAGGTGGAAAATGGGGTGGATTAGGCTGAATATTTATCAGTGGGTGTGATGCAGCTGGATTCAACTTGCCATACTTGTGCCATAAACCTAGTCTGAGCAGGTGGGCGGTGCAGGCGCGAATCGCAGTCTAATCTGACCCCAAAATTGCTATCAGCTGCACCAAAATTGTACTGCACTGTTTGATCTGGACTGACACACCCCCAACAGCAGCTCTCCTCCCACTTTGGCGCATGGCGAGTGACCAAATTATGGGCTCAGGCACGTCAAAATACATGACGAATTTACTACTTTGCCAGTGTAACGGCTCGCCACCGGCTGGAAAATAGAAACCCTTCATATCTACAAGCTTAGTAAAATTAGATTTAATTGTGATTTTTTAAGTTATAAAAGTGGTGAACAAAGGGAACTACAACAGATTTTTAAGAAGAGTTCTGTCAGGAGAACAAGCGGGGCATTGGTGGAAATTAGAAAAAGGCTAATTCACATGAATATTGGAAGGATGTCTTTCCACAGAGAGTTGATGATGTTTGGGACAGCTTGCCAGGTCAGGTAGTGAAGGTGTTCAGGTCCGGGCTTGATGCAGTGCTGGATCTTTGTAGGTTAATGGAAAGTGCTAGGTACTCTAGTTTTTATGTGAAGAGGGTAGATGGGTTGAATGGCCTGTTATGTTCTTGTCTGTGTGTCTGTGGCTGACGCACAGGTGGAGACTATCGGAGACGCCTACATGGTGGTTGGTGGAGTTCCCATCCCTGTGTCCAGCCATGCAGAGAGAGTGGCTAACTTTGCCCTGGGCATGATCATCGCTGCCAGGGAGGTCACCAACCCAATCACAGGGCAGCCCATACAGGTGAGAGAGGACCAATCACAGGGAGCCCATATAGGTGAGACAGGACCAATCACAGGGAGCCCATACAGGTGAGAGAGGACCAATCACAGGGCATCTATACAGGTGAGAGAGGACTAATCACAGGGCAGCCCTTACAGGTGAGAGAGGGCCAATCACAGGGCAGCCCTTACAGGTGAGAAAGGACCAATCACAGGGCAGCCCTTACAGTTGAGAGAGGACCAATCACAGGGCAGTCCTTACAGGTGAGAGAGGACCAATCGCAGGGCACCTATACAGATGAGAGAGGCCCAATCACAGGGCAGCCTATACAGGTAAGAGAGGACCAATCACAGGCCAGCCTATGCAGGTAAGAAAGGACCAATCACAGGGCAGCCTATGCAGGTAAGAAAGGACCAATCACAGGGCAGCCTATGCAGGTGAGAGAGGACTAATCAGAGGGCCTGATATTGTGCTACATTTTCTGATTTCCAGACATTCAGTTGTGTACATGAGTAGTGATGTCAGCTAGTGCTCTAATGCAGCGGGTAAGATGATGTGTGATAAGATTACGGAGGAATGGGCCTGTATCTGTGCACAAGCTGAAGTCTGTCTAATAGGAAGTCACCATGTATGCACCTGGGGTGTGTCCCAGTAGTCGAAAAATGCACCCTCCCTTCCTCCACTACCACCTCCTCTACTCCATGCCCCGGAAACGGATCTTTGTGTTTTAATCTAATGTCGCTGATTACATCTTAATTACCTATTAATGGTTACATATTAATTAATGTCTCGACACAAACCGCAATGTCAGGTTCATTGTATACTGTACATGCAAATACTTGTACTCAAAACTTCCGGGTAGGAGAGGAGTGGTAGTGGGGGAGTGGACGAAGGGAGGTGGGGAGTGGGGAATATTGGGACGCACCCCTGTACACTGAGGAAACAGCCAACCTGCAGACAGGAAATGAGGTGCAGGGTAAGGCTGTTTTATCCAGCAAAACCCCCAGCTGGGGAAAATCCCATAATGCACCGATTTGGTTGCCCAGTGTTATTTTTAATGGTGCTGTTTGTCTCTGATTGGACCCTAGATCCGGGTTGGGGTGCATTCTGGGCCGGTGCTGGCAGGAGTGGTCGGGGAGAAGATGCCGCGGTACTGCCTGTTCGGAGACACGGTGAACACAGCATCCCGCATGGAGAGCCATGGGTTGCCCAATAAGATCCACCTCAGCCCCAGTGTCTCCCAGTAAGACTACACTTCCCATAACCCACCTCAGCCCTAGCATCTACCAGTAATGCTGCGTTCCAGACAACTCGGAAAGTCGTTAATTCCAACCACTTACTTGGGCGGAAATCAACAACCCCGACTTCACAGAGAGGCGTCATATGTTTGTAAACAATGTAAACAATCGTCTCAAGACTTTAATTTATTAAATACATTGTTGAGTCAAATTCCCTATGTGGCATGATAATAAAACCTGTTAAGCTTGTAGAGAAAGGTGTGTAACAACGCGGGTTAATCACTAAACGTTAGCTAGCCAGCAAGCATAGCTGTTCAACCTATGGGTTTCTACATTATGTACACGTCATCTTTAGAGCTATGGACACTGAAACGCTTTGTGGTCGGAAGTCTGAAAAATCTGGTCAGACCCCACCTCAGCCCCAGTGTCTACCAGAAAGACTACACTTCTCATAACCCAGTTAACATTTATTCATACACAGACGGACAGCTTAGTCTGTTCTTTTATCTTATCTGTCATTTGTTTCATGATGTGTTTATTGATTATAATTTTGTTTGTTCATGTATTCATTCATTCACCCATTCGGTCACTCTTCCGCCCTCCACCCTGGCATGTTGTGTGCGTGTTGGTCTTTGCTCCGTGTTGCAGGGCTCTGAACGATAAAGGGTTCCGGCTGCAGGTCCGAGGTGAGATTGAGGTGAAGGGGAAGGGGAAGATGCACACCTACTTCCTGGAAGGAAACCTCAGAGCCACGGATGAGCAGATCATGGGCTGGTCCAGCAGGGAGCTGGACTCTGTCCGTGAGTCCGCCCAATTAGGCCCGACCCCCAGTGGCCACAGGGCTCTCTGCAAGCCCAGGACTCAAAGTGTGGCCCCCGCTCACTTCCAGAACCTTCTCTATACTGATGGTTATGTCCAAAGAAGTGATGTAGTAGTCTTCTCTTACTCGGACCAGTAATCCATTAACTGTCCTGTACCCATAATGCACCTGTCATGCTGCAATAGCCCAATACGGTTTGTCAGAATGGAATTAACTACTGTCAGTCCAAAACATTCCCGGTTTGCGTACCTGAACCGACCCATTTGTGTTAAGCAGCTATGGACCACGGCCCTACCGTGCCCATGAAGTACGGAGACAGTCTGATGGAGACAACCCCCCCCTGCCTGCAGCCTGAAGCCCAACCTCAAGCAAAGAACCTGGCAGGTAATGCCACCATCTGTCCCCCAAGCAATCTGCCCTGCAGGCCATTTGCCCCAGAGGCTCACACTGTGTGACTGGCAGGTACTTTAGCCACCTGCCCCTGAGTTTTTAAAAACACTCCAGCAGATCCCTGACAATATTCAATGCATTACATGTTACTCAGCTCAAGGTACAGAAGAATTCAAAATAAATTGTACGCAGGATGTTGGTGATTTTAAATTGTCAGTAATCTGCAGGACGTTTGTTTGCATCTGAAGCAGAGCAGGAACAGAACAGCACAAACACTGATAGGAGTGTTCAGTAGAGACCTCAGGCCGTGCTGTGCACAGGAGTGTTCAGTAGAGACCTCAGGCCGTGCGTGCACAGGAGTGTTTAGTAGAGACCACAGGCTGTGTTGTGCACAGGAGTGTTCAGTAGAGACTGCAGGCTGTGCTGTGCACAGGAGTGTTCAGTAGAGACTGCAGGCCGTGCTGTACACAGGAGTGTTCAGTAGAGACCTCAGGCCGTGCTGTGCACAGGAGTGTTCAGTAGAGACCACAGGCTGTGTTGTGCACAGGAGTGTTCAGTAGAGACCACAGGCTGTGCTGTGCACAGGAGTGTTCAGTAGAGACTGCAGGCCGTGCTGTACACAGGAGTGTTCAGTAGAGACCTCAGGCTGTGCTGTGCACAGGAGTGTTCAGTAGAGACTGCAGGCCGTGCTGTACACAGGAGTGTTCAGTAGAGACCTCAGGCTGTGCTGTGCACAGGAGTGTTCAGTAGAGACCTCAGGCTGTGTGTGCACAGAAGTGTTCAGTAGAGACCACAGGCTGTGTTGTGCACAGGAGTGTTCAGTAGAGACCACAGGCTGTGTTGTGCACAGGAGTGTTCAGTGGAGACCACAGGCTGTGCTGTGCACAGGAGTGTTCAGTGGAGACCACAGGCTGTGCGTGCACAGGAGTGTTCAGTAGAGACTGCAGGCCGTGCTGTACACAGGAGTGTTCAGTGGAGACCACAGGCCGTGCTGTACACAGGAGTGTTCAGTAGAGACCACAGGCCGTGCGTGCATTGAGTAGAGTGTGGATACCCGACCCGGACCCGACGGAACCCGACAGGTTTTGTCATGGTTTATGACGTTTTTTCCCTTGCGGTCGTGTTCCTCGGTCGCCACACGTGGGCGCTGCTCCGTTAGTGGAGTTTTGGCTCCGTCTAGTCTTTTCGCGGAGAAGTCGTCAGCGTTCACAGGTGTGCGTGTTTTACCGGTGAGCTATATAAGCCCATGTTCCCTTCGTTCTGGGCTTCGATATTGATTGTTTGTTTGTTTTGTCTTTGTGTTATTTGCATTGTCTGGAGTGAGTTATTTGTACCTTTTGTGCTACTCGCCTGTTTTAACGTCTCGTTGCTGAGGCAGGGCTTTATTCTTGCTGGCTCTTTAGTTACTTATCTCGTAGAAGTATGGGACCGCAGATCTCTGCTCTGCTCGCCTGTAAAATGTTTCTCTCTCCTGGGAGATCGGGTGTTCACGCTTCTACTTAGTTACTTAGCTCGTAGAAGTATAGGGTAGCAGTTCTTTGTTCCATTTCGCCTTTGTTTGGTTTTCTTACTGAGAAACCAGGCGTTTGAGCTTCTACTCATTTCTGTGTTACAGTGAGCCGGTTAGTAGCTTCGTTACGTTTGTTCCCTGTTTTGTCTCCTTCTCGTGGACTACATTCCCCTTTGTTGTGAGTCAGGGTTTTCTTTATTATATTGAGAGGCAGTGCGTGCTATTTTCTATTAAGTTTGCGTTGGTCTTTTGGTACAGCTGTCCTGTCCGTCCTTTTTACCTGCGGGACGATTTTGTTCGGAACTGTTGTTCTGTTCGTTCTCCGGGTATGTCTCTCCTTATATGAAGCTTGGGCGATTTTGATGACATGTTTGCGTTTGACTACGAGTCTCTGAAAGTAGCCTTGGAACGTTAAATCTGTTCCTTTCACCTCCTCATATTCTATCGGATTATTTTGCAGTGTTCGTTGACTGTTTTATTTTTGCCATCACGCTACTCGCCCGTTCTTATGCGTCCTGTTCGCCTCGTTACATTCCTCTTTATGGAGAGGTAGGGCGTTTATTTTCTACTAATCTCGCTTTGGTCTTTTAGCCGGTAACTGTCCGGTGCAGCCTGTCCTGTTCGTTCCTTTTGGTACCTGTCTCCGTACATGGAGTTTTTGATGATTTTGTTCGGAACTGTAGTTCTGCTTCGTCTTTCAGTACGTCTTCCTATAGGGAAGATTGGGCGATGTTGTGGACATGTTTGTGTGTGACTGCAAGTCTGAGAGTAGCCTTGGAACGTTGGATCTGTTCCTTTCGCCTCCTCATATTCTATCGGATTATTTTGCAGTGTTTGTTGACTGTTTTATTTTTGCCATCACGCTACTCGCCCGTTCTTATGCGTCTTGTGACCGAGACAGGGCGCGTATTATTTCTGGCTATTGAGAAACCTGTCCTTGCGCTTCTACTTATTGGCGTGTGACAGTGAGCCGGTTAGTAGCGTCGGTAGGCTTGTTCGTTGTTTTGTCTCCCTTCCTTAATTGCGGGGTTTCCCGCCTTAGTGGCCTTAGGGCTTAAAGCATCCCCTTGCTGCGTTTGGCTCCTCCCACCTCACACGTCACGCCCACATTACAGGTTTGGGTCGGGTACGGGCAAATATTAACAGTTAACACTCAGACTCGGTCGGGTTTGGTTATGGTTATTAATTTATTTGGATCATGGTTCACGGTAGGATTAAAACCAATTTGAATCTAAATGCTGGGTTTTATTTTACCTAAGATTAGTGACATAGTTTGTGTTTGTGGAATAAATAGCTAGCTAGGCTATTGTGGTTGCCTTCTGGAATGGATGTCTTATATTTTTCCTTTTGGTTTTATGGCATGTTTAATGTTAGATAACATTAGCAACGGTTTGGCTAATGTTTTTAGCTTGTCTGGTGAAGCATGGTTTGCTTACAGTGGTTACTTAGCAACTGAATCAGTGAGTTTGCTGTTTATAGCCAGCAGCAGTGACAGAAAGTGACAGACGTCTTTCCCCCTCACAACAACTTCTCCAATGTTACGGTGTTCACTCTCCTTTGTTTGTAACATAGCTAACATTAGCTAGAATTACATGGCCTACTTATGTTGGATTTTAAGCAGTGAGTTTTGTATTTTCTTTTTAACTGAGTCGGGGTTGGATCGGACACCAAAATACAGAATACAGTCGGGTTGGGTACTATTCTCTCGGGTTTGGTTTGGTTTCGGACAGAAATATCCAGCCTGAACCGCACTCTAGCATTGAGCACTAGACCACTTCACATATGCTTTACTACTGAAATGCACTTTTTGTGCTCAGATTTGTAACTGATTTGTAAATCCCATAAGTGAGTTTAGGTTTAGGTTTTAATTATTTGCATCGTAAAAATAAAGAAATTCAAAAAATGGCATGTGCCAAAGAGGTTTGAAACCCAAGTGGGCTTATAAAAAATACCTCACAGAGAAAATAGAATTATATAATGTACCAGGACAGGGCGAGACTCATCCCTGCTGTACAGTCAGACTGAGGACAGGGTGAGACTCATCCCTGCTGTACAGTCAGACCCAGGACAGGGTGAGACTCATCCCTGCTGTACAGTCAGACTGAGGACAGGGTGAGACTCATCCCTGCTGTACAATCAGACCCAGGACAGGGTGAGACTCATCCCTGCTGTACAGTCAGACTGAGAACAGGGTGAGACTCATCCCTGCTGTACAATCAGACCCAGGACAGGGTGAGACTCATCCCTGCTGTACAGTCAGACTGAGGACAGGGTGAGACTCATCCCTGCTGTACAGTCAGACCCAGGACAGGGTGAGACTCATCCCTGCTGTACAGTCAGACTGAGGACAGGGTGAGACTCATCCCTGCTGTACAGTCAGACCCAGGACAGGGTGAGACTCATCCCTGCTGTACAATCAGACTGAGGACAGGGTGAGACTCATCCCTGCTGTACAATCAGACCCAGGACAGGGTGAGACTCATCCCTGCTGTAAAATCAGACCCAGGACAGGGTGAGACATCCCTGGTGTAAATGGATTCAATAGTTTGACTGATGAGGTGAAAAAGACCTCTCCGTTTATTACAGGTAAGCCACGGGACTCAGAGAGCTACGGGAGCCTCCATATTGACAACCCATCAGAGAAGAACCCGTCAGAGGAGAACCCATTGGAAGAGAACCCGTCGGAGGAGAACCTGTCAGAGGGGAACCCCTGTTGCCCGGAAGGAGGGACCTCTTCCCCGGCCAAAGCCAGAGAGCCGGCTGCTGTTGCCATTGGAAACAAACCCACCAGGACCAGATTGTGTGTGTTGCTATGAGAGACACGGGTGTTGCTATGAGGCACAGTAGGTGACACGTGCCAGAGTCCTGGGACCTCATTTATAAAACTTAGTGCTGGGTCTACACTAAAAGGTTGTGTACGCACAAAAGGAGACAACTGCATACGCTAAAAAATATCCTGATTTATAAAACCATCCGTACGCTCAACTGCACACAATTTTCTCACAATCAACTTGAAATTCTGAGTACATGTGCGTTCCTGGGTATCCCGTCCCAATAACTCCCACAATTAACCATAAATGGTTAATGGAACGCCCAATGTTAATATGACATTCATATAAATCAGCTTTCAGTCCAATTCAAAAATGGAGAAGTCAGACGGCAAAACAAAGAATAGAAACTTCACAGAGTATGAAATGGAGACGCTGGTTATGGAGGTAGAGGTCAATAATAAACCAATAATAAAATAAAACTTGTGGAGTGGCAGCATGTTACAGCAGCTGAACCATGGATGTTAAAGTGGATGAAAATTTTGTAAGGTTACACGACCATAGCCAGCAATTAATAATTGTCGCTATTAATTGAGTCACGACTCTTTATCAGCCCGCGATGAGACATTATTCAAAATAAACCATGGCCTACGAATTATAATACTCTGCTATATTTTCTGATTACACAGTAATTCATCTTGCATCTGAAAGCAGCATGGTTTCACAGTTAGAAAAATGTCAAATAGATACATCCATACAAAACAGATATTACATCCACATAAATATCTCCCCGATTAAACCCCTAGCCATCAAACTGAAATCGCATTGTTGGACCTCGCATTCAGCATTCAAATGTATTCTCAATTCCTGGGATAAAAGAGAGCTTAAATCTTATGCATCTGTACTGTTGGAGCTCTATACCGCCTCCATGATGGCATAGGCTGAAACTTTGAATGTAACACATGGGATGTGTCACCGGCGGAATTGTCGGTTTTCAGACAGTCTGGATGCTTAAATATAGGCTTTCACCAAAACACCAAAAGGACAGAAACTAGGCTACTTGGGCCTGGATGTTCTTTTGACAATGGATATGATTAGAAAGCTGTGTCCTTTGACATGAAGTGAAAGGAATTGAGTGAAACGGCTCTGTCGGACATTTATCTGTATTTCACATTGTAGTCACCAATTCCCAGTCTCCAAAATGTGCGTACGGACGGGTCATAGTTCGCGTAAATGTGCGCAAGTTTTGACGTCAAGTTTGTTTTTATAAATCCAAAATCCATCTTTTTTGTGCGTACGCACTGGTTATAAATGAAGCCCGGAGAGGCTGAGGCTGTGCTGCTTAGTTTTGATACGTTCTTTTTTTGTTGTTGCTGTTTTTGATTTATCCGCCATTACCGTATGTGGATCCAGAGGCCAATGCGAGTGTTTGGATCCAGGGCCCAGTTGGATCTAGTTTGTGGATCCAGGGGCCAATGTAAAAATATGAAGCGTATACTTGCTACTGAACAGAACTTTCCTGTTTAAGGAGATTTAAACTCGCAGTGTTGAATCTTTGAGAGGGATAAACATTAGTCTTGAATACAGTGTGAATTGTTGTTTGTTTGTGAGTTTTATTCTGTGACTGGACTGTGCTCTACCAGGTACCTGGTCTTCCTGGTTTTGGTAAAAAGAACAGTACTAACTGCAGATATTGAGAACAGTACTAACTCTGTAGATATATAGAACAGTATTAACTCTGTATATACAGTATTTAGAACAGTACTAACCCTGTAGATATATATAACAGTATTAACTCTGTATAAACAGTATTTAGAACAGTACTAACTCTGTAGATATATAGAACGGTATTAACTCTGTATATACAGTATTTAGAACAGTACTAACCCTGTAGATATATATAACAGTATTAACTCTGTATAAACAGTATTTAGAACAATACTAACCCTGTAGATATATAGAACAGTACTATTTGCAGATATTGAGAACAGTACTAACTCTGTAGATATATAGAAAAGTACTAACTGTAGATATTTTGAACAGTACTAATACAACATGTAGAACAGTACTAACTCAGCAGCTATTTTACAGAACTTCATAGTTATAGCCACCCTGGATAAGGGTCTAATTTATCCATAAAAATGCCTTGGATATTGATGGCTTTCTACAATGTATCATTAACACTTAAACTGATGTTCTCCAAAGGTTAACCTGTAAAAACCTGTGTTTAAGTGTTTGTTAACCAATGTTGTTTTCCAATGTATGTGTACAAAGTGATATGAAATGAAGACGCCACTAATCTTTCCACAAAACCAGCAGAAGTGAAGTAATGAGATAATAAATTACAGGCTGAAGCTGTGGTAACACATGAGATTACTTTACTTATTGTTGTGTAATATATTACTACATATTCTGCTAACCGTTGACATAAAACAAATTATTATACTATTAACCAGACAGTGATAAAGAAATCCGAACCAGAGCAGAAACCCTGAATTAGCTGATCCTAAAGTTTTACAAAAATAAAATCTTGTGCTTTACATTAATTGAAACTAATAGTCGTATACTCTCACTTTTTACACATTTATACACAAAAACAATATTATACAACATGAGCATTTTGATTTCACAGAGACACGGGCGAGTCCAGCAAAACAGTTTGAGAGGGAGAAAGACAACAAAAGTAAATAAATAATGATACTGAATTTGTCTTGGTTCCATCACCTGAAACTGAAACCAAAGTGTCACTAACGGCTGTCACCTGCAGCCTCTTCCTAACTAGAGTCAGATTGATGCTGTGGGGGTGGGACACCCGATCCGTGAGGGAGGGTGCGATGGTCGGCCCCAGAGCACCGGCACAAAGATGGATCACTCTGCCTGGACGGATGCTGGAAACAAAACCTGTAACTGGAGTCTTTGCAGCCAGGCCGGAGTGATAAAAATCAGCTGCCTGACTCACCTGATAAAAAATACAGGGCTGACCTGTATTGTGCAGGATATCTGCTTCTCTTACTCCTTCTCTCTTTCTCTCTGTTTCTCTCCTGACCAACACCTCCTTGCCTCATGAGTCCTTCTCCACAATCACCCCCAGGTCATATGTGTTCCTGTCCGGCACGTGACTGGCCAAGAATGGACGGTTAGTGTATATGTCATCCACAGGAAGAAGGAACGTGACTGTTTTGACTTTAGCCCTGTAAGAGATGGTTATTGAGAAGCACAGCCTTGTGTGAATTTACGGAACACTCGCAGATCTCACCAATTCACATAATTCAATCGCACATTGCTAACCTCTAAAATAGTTCTAATCATATCTCACTCTGCGCTCCTGGCAGTATCTTCTCCTGGCTAACAGCCCCAGCAACCGCCCTTCATCCCCAGGTATGACACTTTTATTGCATCCCTGTGCCCATTAAACTAGGCTATATAAGAGGCCCTGAACATACATTAGCCACCCAAGGAAATAAATAAGTTTGATCCATTTTGATAAATAATATTATCTTTAAATAACATTAGTAGCCTACCCCTGTAGGATATTTTGTTTTGGGTGATAACACGATTTTAAAATTTGATAAAATTATCTCAGTACACTTTTAAAGAACACGCACCTGTTTTTGTGCACGTATTCTTGGAGGGACCGTCTGTTCGTTAGTTTCTCCTTGGGGAAATTGTTACTCTCGTCTCGGGTCGAATGATCCAGGAGAGCTGGTGTATTTCCACGGTTTTCCTCGTGAAGTCTGGTCCAGTTGCTGTCGCGTTCCTCCACAGACTCCGCATTCTCCTGCCCGCTTGTCAATTTCTCGCTCTTCCGGTTGACTGTTCTCGTGCTGGGGGAGATGGAATATCTCCGCACCGTCATCATGATGTTCTCTGCGAAGTGAATATTAACTTATTAAAACATAAAAAGTTTATAGAATGGGAACTTGCAAACAAAGTAATAGAGAACACGCCAATATTTGAGCATTTTAAAATCTATCTGCTTTTATTCTATAACGGTAAAATATTTCCTGTTTTCCCAGTGCAATATTACCTTTGTATTGTCTCTCCAGGGTGGGTGCAGACGCATTCCGTCTTAAATTAGGGTGGGAAGAGGTTTCTTCCGCTTCGTGTCTGTGCTGGAATGCGGGCGAAACCAAGCTTGGCCCTGCTTTCTCGCACCCCGCCGGCTGCTGTCCCAGTTCTCCGCGCAGCGCCTTATTCTCCGACTCCAGCTTCTTTATTTCGTTCCGCATCTCCGTGATCACCTGAGCGATACCCCGGCCGCTATCCATTGTGCTGAGACTTCACGGTTTTGCGAATGAGGTCCATTCATTTAAGAGTAATGCGAGGGGTGCTCGCTCAGCTTTGGTTTTAACAGGTGGCCATCTCTGTCTCTCTTTCAATCACAGTCGGGATCTTGTCCGATGAGATTATGCCGCCTTTCACCACTTATACAGCTGAGAAGGTTCAGGTGATCGGCAGCCAGGACGCGACTCATCTTTTATTGATCCACACACGTGTCGTATTACAGGAAAAGCATTGTTTCGAATGAACTGGGGACGAATAGGTAAAATCCACGTCTGGAGCAGACCAGGGGATGGATATTTAAAAAGGGGTGCATCTTCATTCGTTTTTTTATTTATTCCTTGTGAAAAGGTAATTAAGTTTTCATCAAATTCCCGATAAGGTCTGAGGACTGACGCATTTACTAAGGCTATCTAGTCTCAGAGAGTAGCTAGCCTATCTCTGTCCCACCCACAGCGCGTGAAATATTAATTGGCTCTGTCAACGTAAAGCCTCAGTAAACAGAGACACTATGACTCTTCACTAACATTGTTCCAGTTAGCCTTTTCTAATTTATATTTATATCGAAATAATAGCGTGTTGTCTGCACTCTTTTTCACAATGCAATTTACTATAGGTTAAATGGTTATTAAAACAAACAGGTGAGGAGGGCATCATCGGCCCACATGTCACTTGAGAGATACAGAAAGATAATACCTTTCTTGGGTCAAACGTTCTACTGTTTTGCTTTTTAAAGAAACCAGTCTGTCAAAGTAGCCTACAATTGTAATATTATATTTAAACAGAGACAGGATTTCCTTCGATTAAAAAAAAAAAAAAAAAAAAAATCCTGTTCTGTACTGGCCACTTAAAATCTTTCTGATCGGAAAGGCTCTCATCTGGAGACATCTGGAGGAATATCCAAATTGGATTGGACAGATCAAATGCAGGCGATGGAAGAAGATGGAAGGATGTAGCACTACGATACGATTATTTTAATCAACTGTGATAACAAAACAAGAGTTTGAAAAGGTGAATCTACAAAATAATTTGAATAAGAAACATTTAAAAATAAATGCAATACATTATTACTCTTTAAATAGGCTGGGGTATTTGCCAGCTAAATGTGGGTATATTTGCCAGCTTGTTTCTATTCTGGGGTCTGTAGTAGGCTAGCTCTTAAATAGAAGGAGCTGTGAATTTGATCATGAGAAGACGCTCCTAATCCTGGCAACTGATTAAATAATTCAATAATTAATTAAATGGGCCAAAACTTGTCACCAGTTGTAAGATCGGAAATGAACCAGGACAATAAACTATTTATCTATAGCATTAAATTATTAGTGGCTACTTTCACAACTATATGACCTCATAAAAATGCTTATTCATGAGCTTCAAGGATTTGTATCCATTCTGTAGTCATTTTATCTTTCACTTTGATGCATTTTAAAATGATTAAATAAAGAACACAATAAATAAATGATGAAATATATTATGATCAGCGCACTCAGATTCCAGCGAGAAGGGCAATCGGCAGTGTCATAAACACACAGTGAGGTTCTAGTGATCAGGGTAATCACCAGTGTCATAAACACACAGTGAGGTTCTAGTGATCAGGGTAATCACCAGTGTCATAAACACACAGTGAGGTTCTAGTGATCAGGGTAATCACCAGTGGCATAAACACACAATGAGGTTCTAGTGATCAGGGTAATCACCAGTGTCATAAATACACAGTGAGTTTCTAATGATCAGGGTAATCACCAGTGTCATAAACACAATGAGGTTATAGTGATCAGGGTAATCACCAGTGTCATAAACACACAGTGATGTTCTAGTGATCAGGATAATCACCAGTGTCATAAACACACAGTGAGGTTCTAGTGATCAGGGTAATCACCAGTGTCATAAACACACAGTGAGGTTCTAGTGATCAGGGTAATCACCAGTGTCATAAACACACAGTGAGGTTCTAGTGATCAGGGTAATCACCAGTGTCATAAACACACAGTGAGGTTCTAGTGATCAGGGTAATCACCAGTGTCATAAACACACAGTGAGGTTCTAGTGATCAGGGTAATCACCAGTGTCATAAACACACAGTGAGGTTCTAGTGATCAGGGTAATCACCAGTGTCATAAACACACAGTGAGGTTCTAGTGATCACGGTAATGTAGCATTACTAGGTTCTGCTTCATTATTGAACCACACAATGAGGAAGAATAGATAAATACATTTAAAAAAGACTTGTGAGAAATGAATTATTTCCCACTTAGTCTCAACCAACTTTTTTCTATTCATACACTTATTTGATTTATTGTTTTTTTAAGTCAGCCAGTGAACGCGCAATGCTTCCTCTCAGTCAGAGACTGCACAATTATAACTAATAAAGAACCTTGCTGAAGAGTTTATCATTTACATTGATGCTCCAGTAAAATGGCTCTTTGCTTTGAATATGAATGCCAGGCCTGCTTAAAGCAGGGGTCAGGGGGCAAACACAGTAATGACAGGACGCCGTGCAAAAAATTAAGATAAAAAAAATCAAACGGCACTTTTGATAAGAAGAGAAAAACGAACCTCGCAATGAACATCAAATAAAAGAGAAAAACACAATGGAGAAAATTACAGAAAATTACACTCATATACATACGCTCGGAATCCTGCCCTCTGAGCAAAACATAAAAGTTGTTTGGGAAAATATTGTAATATGAACACAGAGTCCCTCCTACATCTAAATGATAATAGAATAGAATAGAATAACTTTTATTTAATTTTCCCGTGAGGGAATGAATGAATATAGTATAGATAAACGAGCTCTGCCTTTAGCGGTGTGAAGTACTGCACCACTGCAGCAGATCTATTTACAGAACATGACTGTGCTGTGCTCTATGTACAACATAAATTAATATAATGCTGCATAACAGTATTTAAACCTTAAAGGAGAAGCACAAGATACACAGGCATGAAACTGAGATTAAACATCAACCCACAGAAAAGGCTGAATGGTGATTAAATGGAGATGATGATATCTATAACCAGAATACAGTTATATCCTGAATATAAAATCCTCTTCTAAAATATCACAGAAATCATCAGTTCCATTTTGTTTCAGCATGTTCAGTCCTGTATGATGCACATTTCCAAGGATGGTTAAAAAAACATTGGCCATCCTTGATTCTAGCTCACTCACATGCACACATACACACACATACTCACACACACACCCAAACAAGTACACACCCACCCACACACGCACAGTGTTGTGAAAGCCGATCCCTCAGCATGTACCTGTTTGTGTATATGTGTATGTGAGTGTGTATTGTGTGTGTGTGTGTGTGTGTATGTAGGGTGTGTGTTTGTGTGTGTGTGTATGTAGGGTGGGTGTTTGTGTATGTGTATATGAAGGGTGTGTTTTTGTGTGTGTGTGTATGTAGGGTGTGTGTTTGTGTGTGAGTGTGTGTATGTAGGGTGTGTGTGTGTGTGAGTGATACGTGAGCTCCTCTTTGTGGGACTGAAACAGAAGCAGCTCATCAGTGTGGCTGGGTTGCTGCTGGCAGCAGTGATAGCTGCACACTACCGGGGGGGAGGATTCTGTGACACCCCTTCTGCCCCCCCATCACCTTCTCATACTCAAGGCCACTTAACCTGTTTTCATGTGGGATGCTCCAGCAGGGTTTATCATGAATAAATGAAGGTGTGCTCCATTACGTCCTCTCTGCACACAGTAATTATACTACAGCAGGGCCACAAAAATTAAGCACCGACTTTGTCCATCTTGTACGCTATTGTAGCTCTAAAGCAGCTATAATCACGATAACACGCAGAAAAATATCAGATTCCATCATTTGTCGAGACCAAATGGCACTAGCACCCAGAGGCATTATGGGAAAGAGACCTTACCGGGTTCCACTGTAACCAGAGCCGCCTTTTATTTTTGCTATGAACATTTGACTGCATATTATATTTTGCGATATGATTTGTCGTCTTTTAATATGTCTGTAAAAAGCCTTTGATGTTATCATTATTGCGCTGAACAAATATCAATAACAATTAAATTATTAACTGAATTTCAGATTCTGGCTCAGGTTTGGAAAATACCGCAGAGATTAGTTTTTTTTTATAGGCTGAGATTCTCGTAATTCTCATGTCGTCTGTGGCCCTCAAGAGTGCAGAGACAAGCTGACCGCTGATTGGCTGGGTGCCGCGTACGCGGGGGAGACGGAACGCACAGGTCACCGCTCAAACTGAGGGGCTGGTACAATCAAACCGAGAGGCCGGTCTCAGTACCATGTAGCGTCGAATGAGAAAAAACATGAAGCAAAGGAGGCCATGCTCTCTTCATTAAAAACACACCCCTCCATCCGCATGGCCACTGCCCACAGCGCCCAGTCAAAGGACCCCTTCGGCTTGACAGACCCATCCGAGCGCATGGACACATTTCACTGTAGTGTGAATTGAAAGGAGGGAATTAGATGGGAACTGAGAGTGGAGTTCAGAATGAGGTTGGGGCAGAAGGGAGGGAGAGAGAGAAATAGCCGTGGAAACGGCAGGATTGACGCGGGTCGCTCGTATCGCTCCTAAGCGCTAAAGGTGTCGGGTGGGCGCAGTCCACTTTCTACCAAACAGACACCCCGGAGAGCTGCAGCATAGCTTTCTGATGTTCGTACGTCAGATGAAAGAATCCACTGAAATGATTCCACGCGCTAACCATCGTTTTGAGGAACGCGGATTCGCTCAGGAGCACCTGCATGATTTATCCTGCCCTCAGACCCAAACTCTACCTGATGAAATATTCAACAGTAAGCTGAGATATTTGGAGCAGCGCGCTGAAAAATATTTTTTTATTCTCCATCGTCAAGGATACCAGACTGCTAAATTTGCATGATTTGTTTCCAGGAAACAATGTGACGACAGGGAAAGTGTGATAGATTCCACCTGTGGCCAAATAACACATACAAACACATAGAGTAGAAATGCAATGCAGACCACAGGAAGGGGAATTACAAGATCAATGTAATGTAATGGGCTACAGTAGCTGAAGTGTGGGAAGCATAAATGTGTCGCTGTTGCTGTATAATTTGAGATTTAATATTAATCTCCATCTCTGATAACGCTCTTCAAAGAAGAAAAGTGAGTTGCGTGCTCATTGTGCGGCGGCTGTCATTCGCCGGGAAGGGAAAAAAACCGTTTGTTGTTTGATTTCCAGAGCCGCTGACAGACAGTAGAAAGGCAGATTCTCATCACACGGTTCCACTTCACAAAGAGCTCTCTATTGAGTGGCCGAAGGGCCCGGCAATTATCTATAATTACGCCGTCGCTACGGAAATTACCCGCGCATCACGCACACCTGGGTAACCGAGCCAGGCTGAATTCTCATTCGCCGGCAGCCAGATGAACTTAAATGAGTGTTTTTGAAGCAGAAGTGAGCAGAGAAGGAGGGAGAGTCCGGTGGCTGCATCCTGCTATGTACAGCAGCCGCGCACACGTTAAACCAGCGCCACTTTACTTAATGAGGGCCCATCAAAGATATATTTTGCTAATTTATCACCCGCTTTGTGCAGAAAAAACATTTCAAAGGCGTCGGAAATCACTTTAATGTGGAAGACAAGAAAATCATGTTTATATTTCAGAATAATTGTCTGAAATGCAGTTTCGAGATCCAAATGTCATAACCGAATAATACCCAACTGAAAAAAAAAAAAGACAAAAGCTTGTTTATGTCTGCAGCACACACAGGTGTAGTCTACCAGGTGTGACAGCACACCTACCTGCAACACCTGTCCGGCTGCTTCCATGACAGCAAACCTACTTGCAACACCTGTACAGATGCTTCTCTGAGAAAGCGAGGGTGAGACGCTTCTCTCATCAAACCATCCATTGGTCAGACTATAATTCAACAGGATTGAGATTATTAGCTGAGTGTGATTTGCATGATAACTGACAGTGATTTAGAAAATGAGTCTTTCACTTTTTTTTTGTTTTTCTTCCTGTTAGGAATCCCTGTTCATAATGGAGCTCATCACTGTAATCTCCTCTGTAAGCTCAGGAGAGCTCAGAGGAGCACGCGCTCTCCTCCAAACCACGATGTAGGCCACTGCTTTTCACGCCACCATCCACCACCTGTGATGCACACAGTCACAGGAGGACACTCCATGTGTGGCTTGAGCAAGCAGACTGCAGGTACCTGACTGGCCAGAGGGGGCGCTGGTGTGCGATGAACATGTCCAATCGAAAGGAAAACTCTCTATCCCCAGGCAATGCTCCAGCTATGTGCCGCCCGAGGGGGCTGGAACAGTGCCTTAAACAGATACCAGACTGTGGAGCCCATCCACACAGTGGAACAGTGCCTTAGTAGATACCAGACTGTGGGGCCCATCTACACAATGGAACAGTGCCATGGCAGATTGTGGGGCCCAGATCTATAACAGGTTATTATAAAGAACATTTTGAAGACATTTGTTTTACAGACATTAACAAAATTTATTTAAATGTTATACATAAAACTTTAGCTTCTTCATTCTTTTTTTTTTTTAATTTATCCAAACAGAAGTTCATATATTGTTTTTTATATAAAAAAGGAAAAAACTTTTTTAAATATTAATTTTTCTTATTTACAATTTAAAACAGTACATAAAATAATAAAATAATAAAAAGGAAGAATAATGACAACATTAACAATAGTAAAAATGTTAGAAAACAGTAAGTTTTGATTTTGAAATCTGCGAGCTAGGATTTCCAGAGCATTGTGAGGCTGTGTAGCGGCGCAGTTTTTTTACATTCACACTGACACCAGAGGCGCAACTCAACTCAGTCAAACACAGCACTGCTGTTTTCAAACCAAGGCTGAACAACACAGTCAAAATGATCCAAGCAGTTCCAGAAACCTGACACCGTCCTTTCTGCATCAAACAATCTTTGCAGGCTGTTCACCCCGTAAGCAAATGTCTGCAGCAAGGCCACAGAACGACAGCTTAGTAAGCCAAAGTTCAGCAAGCTGAGTGCACCTCTGCTTTTTAAGGGCACTCTCTTCCAAAGGAACATAACTTCCAGAGGGTGTGTGTGTGTTTGTGCGTGTTTGTGCATGTTTGTGTGTGTGTGTGCGTGTGTGTGTGTGTGTGTGTGGGTCCATGTACATGTTTGTGTGTGTGTGTGTGTGTGTGTGTGTACACGTGTGTGTGCATGTGTTTGTGTGTGTGAATGCATGTGTGTGTTTGTGTGTGTGTACACGTGTGTGTGCACGTGTTTGTGTGTGTGAATGCATGTGTGTGTTTGTGTGTGTGTGTGTGTGTGTGGGTCCATGTACATGTTTGTGTGTGTGTGTGTGTGTGTGTGTGTGTGTGTGTGTGTGTACATGTGTGTGTGCATGTGTTTGTGTGTGTGAATGCATGTGTGTGTGTGTGTGTGTGTGTAGGAGGGTGGCAGAAACAGAATAAACTTCTAAATCACAGCAGCCTGGGACAGAGAGACACACCCCATGGACTGCAAACTTGTCCCATGACAGATTTTTAAAATCTGGATTTTAACATCTGTTCCCTGTTTCCAGTTCATAAAGTCAGTTTTTCCACTTGACTTCAGAAAGTCTGAAGGAGGGAAGATCTGTTGCTGAGTTTCTCCACTGCCTACGTCATGATCAGAAAGTGTGAAGCCGCTCCGTTCCTGCCGGCCTCGTGTGCTGAATCTGCACAGAAATGGGACAAATATACACACAGGGATGAGTACTGACCCAGCGATCCTAAGACTCTCACACAGGGATGAGTACTGACCCAGTAATCCTAAAACACACAGGGATGAGTACTGACCCAGTGATCCTAAAACACACACAGGGATGAGTACTGACCCAGCGATCCTAAGACTCTCACACAGGGATGAGTACTGACCCAGTAATCCTAAAACACACAGGGATGAGTACTGACCCAGCGATCCTAAAACACACACAGGGATGAGTACTGACCCAGCAATCCTAAGACTCTCACACAGGGATGAGTACTGACCCAGTAATCCTAAAACACACAGGGATCAGTACTGACCCAGCGACCCTAAAACACACACAGGGATGAGTACTGACCCAGCGATCCTAAGACTCTCACACAGGGATTAGTACTGACCCAGTAATCCTAAAACACACAGGGATCAGTACTGACCCAGCGACCCTAAAACACACACAGGGATGACTACTGACCCAGCGATCCTAAGACTCTCACACAGGAATGAGTACTGATCCAGTAATCCTAAAACACACACGGATATGAGTACTGACCCAGTTCCACACACAGGGATGAGTACTGATCCAGTAATCCTAAAACACACACAGATATGAGTACTGACCCAGTTCCACACACAGGGATGAGTACTGACCCAGCGATCCTAAAACACACAGGGATGAGTACTGACCCAGCGACCCTAAAACACACAGGGATGAGTACTGACCCAGCAATTCTAAAACACACACGGATATGAGTACTGACCCAGTTCCACACACAGGGATGAGTACTGATCCAGCGACCCTAAAAAAAGTTAGCAATGTCATTACTCAAAGCTTGGTGTAAGCAGGTGCTGGGTCACATATCCGCTTTGGGAGCCATAGCGAAGGAGATATGAGAGAGGAACAGAAGGAGGAGAGGAGGAGATGATGGAAGGATGCAACTGAGAGGGAAACGAGAATGAAAAGAGGAGAAGAGATGGCATCTTAGGTCAGCAGCATGAAACAGTGAGAGCAAGAGAAGGGACCAGGGAAGAGGAAGCGAAGGTGAAGCTGAAAGGCGGAGATTAGAGCGATGCCGTGGCTGTTATTAAAATGCTGAAAAAGGACACATACAGGAAGAGAAAGAAGAAACAGAGCAGGAAGTGTGGATCTTGTTTAGAAAATTGAAGATGGGTCAGTTAGCGGCACACTGGGGGTGAAAGGTCATATGAACCTGTTTCACTTCCAGGTGAGTTTACAGGAATCTGCTCTTTTCACAGCTGAACACCAGCTCATTGTGAGGGGAAACAACACACAGCGAGATCCCGGCACCTGCCATTAGAGCCCTATACAAACCTGCTCATTCATGATGGCAGACAGCTCGGCCAGCATGTCTCTGTAATGAACTCTCATCTCCTCCTGATACTCCAGCTGGTCCTCCTTTATCAGCCTCTCATTCACATCCAGAGCCCCGCCGCACGCTTCCGCAAACTGCCTGCAGGGGGAGACAAAGAGCCACACGGACAGGGACTTCATTCATGCTCCTCTGTGTTGATCTAGGGTCAGCTTTCTTCTGTCCATATCCTATCCTGAGCCATTATGAGCTGAAAGGAAAGACTGATCCTAGATCAGAGGCACTATGAATTTTGGCCTGGCGCTCCTCTTCTTTCTCCTTCCTGTTCCCCAGCCAGTGAACCAAGGTTAGAATTCCGATTCATTTGAATCTTTTGGTTATAGGGTCAGATGCCAAAATCAAAATGAATGTGGTAACCTTATTAGCTACTTAATATATTCTTACTACCCAAAGATATTCTTAATATTAATGAAGACATTCCTCATTAACAAAAAGCAACATATTTATTAAATGTTATTCATTGGTACAAACTGGCATTTAGACTAACAGGTTCCCAAAGGTGGTTAATGTGATAATTAACTAAAATTGAGGTTTGCATTATCTTGTTTATGAAGTTTCAGCTCAAAATAGTCAATAGCCTTCTAGACCGACAGGCAAACTGACAGGTGAAATCCTTGGGTCTTTCAAACAAACTGAGAGACACACTGAGAGGTGGAAAGTACCTGAATATCTCCTTCAGGAGTTTGACCTGGTTGTCTGGGTATTTCTTGGCATTCTTCTCCTCCAGGAAAGCACGGGCATAGGCCATGGGCCCTGCGTTCACCTGGAAGTAGCAGACACAAATGAATCAGGGTGGAAACACACAACTGACAGACTCTGAGCAGCAGCAGGGTGAGAGTAGAATAACAAAACTGCCCAATTTCACTGGAGAGCACACTCCATAATCCCTGTCACTCACACTCCATAATCTCTGTCACTCACACTCCATAATCCCTGTCCCTCACACTCCATAATCCCTGTCCCTCATACTCCATAATCCCTGTCACTCACACTCCATAATCCCTGTCACTCATAGCACTCCATAATCTCTGTGTCTCACACTCCATAATCCCTGTCACTCACACTACATAATCTCTGTGTCTCACACTCCATAATCCCTGGCACTCACACTCCATAATCCCTGTGTCTCATACTCCATAATCCTTGTCATTTACACTCCATAATCCCTGTCCCTCACACTCCATAATCCCTGTGTCTCATACTCCATAATCCTTGTCACTTACACTCCATAATCCCTGTCCCTCACACTCCATAACCCCTGTCACTCACATTCCATAATCCCTGTCACTCACACTCCATAATCCCTGTCAAATGAATGCCACCTGAGATTAAAGCTGAACTGCTTCTTTACAGGTGCCAATGATAATATTTAGACGTGGGAGAAACAGGTATAGGTACAGATGAACAGTTACATGTGGAGGTACAGGTATAGGTGTAGGTACAGGCATAGATACAGGTGTACAGGTATAGGTACAGGTGCACATGTACAAACACCAATTCCAAAAAAGTTGGGACAGTATGAAAATGCACATAAAAGCAGAAACCAGTGATTTGTAAATTGTATTTTACATATATTTAATTGAAAACAGTACTAAGAAAAGATATTTAATGTTTTACCTTATCAACTTTATTGATTTTTGTAAATATATGCTAATTCCGAATTCGATGCCTGCAATGTTCCAAAAAAATTGGGTTATAGTATCGCTTGTAAGAGTTCCTAAACATAAGACATCAAGAGTCTTTTGATATAATTTTATACCCAGTCATGATAGCATCACCTGTTTACCTGTGGAATGTTCCAAACAAGTGTTTTTTTGAACATCCCAGTTTTTTTGCCCCTGTCCCAAATTTACAAAAATCAAGATGATAAGGTAAAATATTAAATATATATATTTTTACTGTTTTCAATAAAATATATGTAAAAGAGAAATTACAAATCACTGCTTTCTGCTTTTATGTGCATTTAATTTTTTTGGAATTGGGGTTTGTACACAGGTATAGGTACAGGTGTATGTACAGGCATAGTTTGAGATGTACAAGTATAGGTAGAGGTGTACAGGTATAGGTACAGGTGTAGGTGTAGCTACAGGTATAGGTAACGAGGTACAGGTATAGGTGTAGGTACAAATGTACAGCTACAAGTGTACAGCTATAGGTATAGGTAGAGATGCGCTAGATACCTTGACACTGACGCTGCCCTGCAGTTTGAGCTGCAGACGGATCATGTCCACCTCCTCCATGCTGCAGAGCTGGTTGAGCTCAGACACTTTGCGGGACATCTCATCAATGGCCACCTCTATGGGGTTGAGCTCGGTGCTCTGCTGGTCCACCACCTGGATACGCTTCTTCAGGTAGGGGAAGGTGGAGCTTGCTGCAGAGGGCGGACCGAGAGAAACAGGGTTACTCAACCAATCACTGGCCGGGACAGTGCCTCAGTCACTGGTTCGGTCGGTTTGGGGATTCACTGGTCAGTATGTTTGAGTGGTCAGTGGCTCGGTCAGGGTGGGACTCACTGGTCAGTATGTTTGAGTGGTCAGTGGCTCGGTCAGGGTGGGACTCACTGGTCAGTATGTTTGAGTGGCCAGTGGTTTGGTCAGTATGTGGAGTCACTGGTCAGCACATCTGAATGTTCAGTGGCTCAGTCTCTGTGTGACTCACTAGTCAGTATGTTTGAGTGGTCAGTGGCTTGGTCAGTATGGGGAGTCACTGGTCAGCACGTTTGAATGTTCAGTGGCTCAGTCTCTGTGTGACTCACTAGTCAGTATGTTTGAGTGGTCAGTGGCTTGGTCAGTATGGGGAGTCACTGGTCAGTATGTTTGAGTGGTCAGTGGCTCGGTCAGGGTGGGACTCACTGGTCAGTATGTTTGAGTGGTCAGTGGCTCGGTCAGGGTGGGACTCACTGGTCAGTATGTTTGAGTGGCCAGTGGCTTGGTCAGTATGGGGAGTCACTGGTCAGCACATCTGAATGTTCAGTGGCTCAGTCTCTGTGTGACTCACTAGTCAGTATGTTTGAGTGGTCAGTGGCTTGGTCAGTATGGGGAGTCACTGGTCAGCACGTTTGAATGTTCAGTGGCTCAGTCTCTGTGTGACTCACTAGTCAGTATGTTTGAGTGGTCAGTGGCTTGGTCAGTATGGGGAGTCACTGGTCAGCACGTTTGAATGTTCAGTGGCTCAGTCTCTGTGTGACTCACTAGTCAGTATGTTTGAGTGGTCAGTGGCTTGGTCAGTATGGGGAGTCACTGGTCAGCACGTTTGAATGTTCAGTGGCTCAGTCTCTGTGTGACTCACTGGTCAGTATGTTTGAGTGGTCAGTGGCTCGGTCAGGGTGGGACTCACTGGTCAGTATGTTTGAGTGGTCAGTGGCTTGGTCAGTATGGGGAGTCACTGGTCAGCACGTTTGAATGTTCAGTGGCTCAGTCTCTGTGTGACTCACTAGTCAGTATGTTTGAGTGGTCAGTGGCTTGGTCAGTATGGGGAGTCACTGGTCAGCACGTTTGAATGTTCAGTGGCTCAGTCTCTGTGTGACTCACTGGTCAGTATGTTTGAGTGGTCAGTGGCTCGGTCAGGGTGGGACTCACTGGTCAGTATGTTTGAGTAGTCAGTGGCTTGGTCAGTATGGGGAGTCACTGGTCAGCACGTTTGAATGTTCAGTGGCTCAGTCTCTGTGTGACTCACTAGTCAGTATGTTTGAATGTTCAGTGGCTCAGTCTCTGTGTGACTCACTAGTCAGTATGTTTGAGTGGTCAGTGGCTTGGTCAGTATGGGGAGTCACTGGTCAGCACGTTTGAATGTTCAGTGGCTCAGTCTCTGTGTGACTCACTGGTCAGTATGTTTGAGTGGTCAGTGGCTCGGTCAGGGTGGGACTCACTGGTCAGTATGTTTGAGTAGTCAGTGGCTTGGTCAGTATGGGGAGTCACTGGTCAGCACGTTTGAATGTTCAGTGGCTCAGTCTCTGTGTGACTCACTAGTCAGTATGTTTGAGTGGCCAGTGGCTTGGTCAGTATGGGGAGTCACTGGTCAGCACGTTTGAATGTTCAGTGGCTCAGTCTCTGTGTGACTCACTAGTCAGTATGTTTGAGTGGTCAGTGGCTTGGTCAGTATGGGGAGTCACTGGTCAGCACGTTTGAATGTTCAGTGGCTCAGTCTCTGTGTGACTCACTGGTCAGTATGTTTGAGTGGTCCGTGGCTCGGTCAGGGTGGGACTCACTGGTCAGTATGTTTGAGTAGTCAGTGGCTTGGTCAGTATGGGGAGTCACTGGTCAGCACGTTTGAATGTTCAGTGGCTCAGTCTCTGTGTGACTCACTAGTCAGTATGTTTGAGTGGTCAGTGGCTTGGTCAGTATGGGGAGTCACTGGTCAGCACGTTTGAATGTTCAGTGGCTCAGTCTCTGTGTGACTCACTGGTCAGTATGTTTGAGTGGTCAGTGGCTCGGTCAGGGTGGGACTCACTGGTCAGTATGTCTGAGTAGTCAGTGGCTTGGTCAGTATGGGGAGTCACTGGTCAGCACGTTTGAATGTTCAGTGGCTCAGTCTCTGTGTGACTCACTAGTCAGTATGTTTGAATGTTCAGTGGCTCAGTCTCTGTGTGACTCACTAGTCAGTATGTTTGAGTGGTCAGTGGCTTGGTCAGTATGGGGAGTCACTGGTCAGCACGTCTGAATGTTCAGTGGCTCAGTCTCTGTGTGACTCACTAGTCAGTATGTTTGAGTAGTCAGTGGCTTGGTCAGTATGGGGAGTCACTGGTCAGCACGTTTGAATGTTCAGTGGCTCAGTCTCTGTGTGACTCACTAGTCAGTATGTTTGAGTGGCCAGTGGCTTGGTCAGTATGGGGAGTCACTGGTCAGCACGTTTGAATGTTCAGTGGCTCAGCCTCTGTGTGACTCACTAGTCAGTATGTTTGAGTGGTCAGTGGCTTGGTCAGTATGGGGAGTCACTGGTCAGCACGTTTGAGTGGTCAGTGGCTCAGTCTCTGTGTGACTCACTAGTCAGTATGGTCCTTCTCTTGCATTGCTCCTCCACATCTCCATGCTTCTTGCCGGACAGGGTGAAAGGCGTCTCAAACACAAAGTGCTTGATGTTGTGATGCCTCTCGAAGTCTGTCCTCCTCTCCTGCAGCTCCTTCTCGTCAAAGTATGGTGTGACGTACGTCACCTGGATGTAGGCGAACTTTGCATCCAGGTCTTTGGGGTTGACCTGAAGAAAGATGTGAAGATGGGTTTCAGGATGTCTGCTCTGCCGCCAAGCAGGCAGGGAGGTGTGGATGTGACTGTGTGCTTTCACATCTGAACAATGCCATTTTCAACCGAGGGAAAGCAATCCAGATGGACAGTGATGCAAACTCTCAGGTCAAGGCGCGTTCTCACCAATTCCGGTGAGGAAGCATGGGAACGCACTGGACCCCCAAACGGTCCATTTTATGGGTGGTGCTATGCAAATTTAATTGGGTTCAGTAGCCTACCAAGAAACACTAACGCCGCCTGATTGGATAGATGTACTGCGGTCCCTGGTTTCGCCTTGCCGTTTTCAACCCGGAACAACATGGTGGCCTGTTCATAAACTTTATTTTATTCCACCTAAAATACAGTCCACTAAAATATGTTTCTGAAAACATATGAGGTGAGAAATAAGCTATGAAGTTGATAAATCTTGATTCATATTTGATCTGCAACACCTACTTTGACAGTTTGATCTGATTTTTGTGAGCCAGATGAGCTGCGTTGTATGGATTAATTTGCATAGAATGATGGTGGAGTATATCCTATGCAAGTTCAGAACCAGTGAACATACCACACCACTCGCCAGGCCACTTCATGCACCACGCAATAGCATCTCCTGCTCTCCATAAAAAATGAATAAAATGCGTTGAATCGAGGCGTCTCGCCGGATTTGGTGAGAACCCAGCTTCAGGCTGTATACGTGCTGCCCATAAGCATCATGCTCTGAGCCAGCTGGGTTCTGCTGAGATGAGCCAATCACAGCTGGGTTCTGCAGAGCTGAGCCAATCACAGCTGGGTGCTGCTGAGCTGAACCAATCACAGCTGGGTTCTGCTGAGCTGAGCTAATCACAGCTGGGTTCTGCTGAGCTAATCACAGCTGGGTGCTGCTGAGCTGAACCAATCACAGCTGGGTGCTGCTGAGCTGAGCTAATCACAGCTGGGTTTTGCAGAGCTGAGCCAATGACAGCTGGGTTCTGCAGAGCTGAGCCAATCACAGCTGGGTTATGCAGAGCTGAGCCAATGACAGCTGGGTTATGCAGAGCTGAGCCAATGACAGCTGGTATCCATACCTTATTGGAGTCCTGGATCATCTTGACGTTGTCAGCCCCAAACTTGTCGGAATAGAGTTTGAGCAGTCGATGGGAGATCTCCGATAGGCCGGTCAACTTGGGCTCCTTATAGATGAACTCCTTACTCTCTTCCTCTTCAAAAAATCCCTGTCAGATAAACCCCTTATTACAATACATGCTGTCTTTCTACTCATTGATTTATTTATTTATGTGTGTGTGTGTGTGTGTGTGTGTGTGTGTGTGTGTGTGTGTGTGTGTGTGTGTGTGTGTGTGTAAATTTCTTAGCTCAAAAATTTGTCTCTTCTTGTGTATGCAATGTGATTGAGTGTGTGATACCATTCTAAACTACCTGGGACCCTACTCTGTTCTCTTTCAGTGCCGCAGGGGGCCAGTGTCCTAAAAACGACTCCAAATCCAGTGAATGCCCCGGTCAGAAGACTAAAGTGCTGCACCTTCTCCATCCATCAGGAAGGCAAACATCCTACATACCCGACTAAAGCCTCTGGTTAAAAAGCTCCATAGAAAATCAAGTCTGGTTAAACCCTCAGGTTCCTTGTAATATTACCATAATTTGGTATGGAGTCCAGCAATTGCATAGAAAATACAGCACACATTAGTCTAAAATGCCCCCCAGTGGCAGCTGAATGAATAGCATTGTGCCATATATTGCACGTTCTGAATACACAGCGGCATAAGCTATGGCCCCAGGTTACAGTGCATTAGAATGGGCTCAGACTTACGGATATATTTATAACTTTATTGTCTTATTATCACCTGTGTGAGAGACTTCTAGGACAGAAAGGCTGTCTAACAATCCAGGGATCCCAAAGTCAATTATTATGTGGCTCACTGTAGAGCACAGAATTCTTACTTAAAAGTTCTAAGCCTTATTTCAAGGTACCTCTGGTCATTGAAAGAAGCCTCTAATTATGCAAAAGTGTGCTTGGAAGCTTGGTATGAAGGACTCTTCTGTTATAGCACAAAAGCAGCCCAACGTGTGCAAGAAGGATGTCACAACACAAATAAACCTATTGCAGCATAAAGCACAAGATGCGGTGATTAAAATGTCTGGACGGCTGCAGGGCAAAGTCAGATTAGAGGTGACGGCGCTGCAAATGGGAGAGGCAGGGCTTTAACACTCTTATCGCTTCCATTTGCCTCCTCGGAGCACTAAAACCGCAGATGCTAAATGCTAACACCCGCCACCAAAGAGGCCGTTTCCTGTTCTCAGAGTGCCTTTGAAACCTCCTTTCGGCCTGAATTTTCCACCTGCCTTTACGAACTCATTGCCCCTGTGATGCAACACCATTAATGTGTTTTTTCTGTATTTGGGAGAATTATTAATACGAAACTGAACAACAGAATCTAAGGTCAGTGTGTTAGAAACACAGTTAAGGTTCTGATGGCATGAAGCGCCATGACTTAGAGGACTGCTGTTGATAAAACTCTGAGGTCAGGTTTCTGGAACTCTCAGTAGTTACAGGAAGTCTCAGAATGTACATACACTCTCAGGATATAACAGGATATAACTGGGGCAGACTGAACCATCCTTCCTATTAAAGTGTGCTATTACAGCAGTTTAATGCTGAACACACATCGCAGATCTACAGATTAGAAAAGGGGATTTTCTCAGAGGAAAAAACAGTGGAATGAATGTATACACATATGGCACACACACGTAGCACATATACATATATACATATACACAAATATGTAGCATATATATGTATACGCACATGTAAGCGGTGGACATTGACGGAGCTCATGTTTTATTGGCACACATTAGAGAGGAGCTATGAAGGGTGAGAAGGGAAGAAAGTAAAAAAAGAAACAAAGAAAAACTTACCGCAGCCTTTGGTAAAGACAAACACAAAGAAGAAGAGAGCAGACGAGTGAATTAAAGAGACTGATAAAGTAGCAGCAGAGATGCAGGTGTTCACAGGAGACCCTGAGCCGGTGCGCTCACCTGCCCGTAGAATGCCACGCGGTAATAACGGCCAAACAGGCGCTTCTCTGAGTTCACCACCTCCGTGACCTTCAGGTAGGAGCGGTGGATGTCATAGTACAGCTCAGAAAGACGCTGCGGGAGGAGCACACACACGCACACAGACAGACACACACACACACACACACACACACACACACACACACACACACACACACACACACACACACACACACACACAAACACACAAATGGAAATTAATAAGTGAATAAATAATGAAGGAATACTCTATTCTTTCAGAATTTTGGGTAATTCTGCTGCCCATTTTTAGAAAAGGTCAGTAGCAGATCACTGACCCCCTCATAAAGAGGGGCCTGACCTTATAGTACACATTTATCTATATAACCTATTTTACTTTATTCAGGCGTAGAGTTACATCAGCAGATAAAGAAACAGGTGAGCAGGTGAGATCAGGTGTAACGGCCTGCTAGTACCTTGAAGTCCCTCCTCTTCTCGAAGACGGCGATGACGGGTTTATTGACATCAGCAATGAGCTCATGTCTCTCTGACTTCCACAGGTAATCGACACAGAGCTCCAGCTGTTCCACCAGTGTGTCCTGGGGGGCGGAGGGTGGAGAGAGAGGGAGAGAGAGAGAGAGAGGGGGGAGGGGGGGGGAAATGCAATGTGAGGGTCCAGTTTGTGAGGATTTCCCATTCATAGAGAAATGCATGAAATCCCCTAAACCCCATCCGTGACTTTCTTTGGTGTAGGACGAGTCCCGGTACCTCAGTTTAGGGCATGTCCCGTACCCCGTACCTCAGTGAATGGCTTGTCCCCGTACCCCCTACCTTGGTGTAGGGCAGTGGTACTCAACACAGTGGATCAACCGTCCTGTCGGTTCTCACTCCAACCCTAACAAAGCACACCTCATTTAACAGCTAAAGATCTCGGTGAGCTGCTAATTAGTAAATTCAGGTGTGCCAAACTAGGGTTGTAATGAAAACGTACAGGACGGTAGATCTCCAGGAACAGGGCTGGAGACCACTGGTGTAGGGCGTGTCCCTGAACCCCGTACCTCGGTGTAGGGCGTGTTCCCATACCCTGTACCCCGTAACTCGATTTAGGGTATGTCCCTGTACCCCGTACCTCAGTGTAGGGCGTGTCCTGAGTGCCGGTGTCCTCCTTCATGGCCCCCTCCTCCTTCACGTTGGGCGTGATGCACAGGAAGGCTGCCCAGCCCATGCAGAACGAGGCTGGGGTAGCAAACAGGAACTGAGCACTCTGCTAACGTTTCACCAACGTTTCACTAATGTTTCACACAGCTTACACTGTATCAGAGCACACTGCTAATGTTTCACTAATGATTTAGTAAGGTTTCCCACAGCTCACACTATATCAGAGCATGCTGCTAATGTTTCACTAACGATTTAGTAATGTTTCCTACAGCTCACACTGCTAATGTTTCACTAACGATTTAGTGATGTTTCCCACAGCTCACACTGTATCAGAGCACACTGCTAATGTTTCACTAACGATTTAGTAATGTTTCCCACAGCTCACACTGTATCAGAGCACACCTACCATTCTCTGAACATTTTTCAGCAAACAAGAGGGGGTGATGGGGAGGAAAGTAATAAGGAAAAACACACATACCACAACAATTAACAACCAGAAAAAAACCCAACAGCACTACTGGCCTCCCAGGGCCAGGTTTGAGCATCGCTGGGCTAGAATATCAGTATCTACCCTTGCAAAACTGGATAGTTTGCCGCAAACTTGCAGCTAATATGTAACACATTTCCCTCAAACTAAATTGTTTTACACAAAATGTTGCCAGACGTTTGTCAGAGTTTGCCAGTAGTGGTGAATTAAAAACTTTGCCAGAAGTGAATGGCAGTTCCCACAGAGCTAATTTGCATGTGATAATATGAGCTTGGCATTGTTGCCGCAGGTTTGCTGCAAGCTCACATTTTCACAATATTTTTGTAAGGGTATAAGATAATTATTTGCCACTGACAGTAACTGGTACAAACTGTGTGTAGGGTAGGAGAACTAGACTTGGGGTGTCTCCTGTACCCCTGTAACTGTGTACATTGGATTCGGGGTCCCCCGGTTTCCCTGTATGTGCATGTGTTTTGGATTCTGGGTCCCTGTCTCCCGCACGGGGATGTGTATGTGCTGAACTCGGGGTCCCCCTGTGTCCCACGTGAGCATCAGAGATGGAGGCACTCACTTTCTCCGTCCCGCGGTGTTAGTAAGGAGCTACAGTTAATGCCATTAGCCTCCTCTGGGAACACACTTGAGTTCCTGGGCTTGTCTGTTTTCCAGTAACCTGTGTTGAGGTAGGAGTTCAACAATTTACTTCCATGTGCTTTTATATTTAAACAAGCAACGTGCTGTCAAGCATGCTGCATGCACACAATGGCAGAATTACAATGAAAGTGTAAGAAATAAGAATGCTGATAAAGCATGTGCCACAGCATGCAGAATGTGAAACTCAAGTGGAACCTCATATAACAGAGGCATATATGAAAATATATATGCAATATATGCATCATACAGTACACATACGTATATGCATCAAATGTATGCAATATTTTTTATAATGTTAAAAGGAGAAAAGATGATGCACAAGGTTATCCAGCAGTATCTGCCTGAATGGGGATCTCTCTCATGGGGGAGAGAGTCTTTCCCCTGTTCATACAGGTCACAATAACCCTGGATGTGTTACAAGCTGGGGGTGGGTGGGTGGGGGGGCTCAGTGAAAGGAGCAGGGGGTGGAGTGGAGGGGCACACACCACACACATGCAGAGCCAGCATCTACAGGCACCTCAAACACACTCACCTCTCCTCTTCAGATACTCAGCGATCAACGCAGAGATATGAACATAGCACATAGCTGCCTGTGGGGGGCGACAGATATGAGCTTTAATTGTAATGTAGATGTAAAAAGAGGCATACCTACCAAGATATTCTAACAATCACCTTCAGAGGTTGTCCCCGCACACCTCCCCTCTCCCCAGTACATTACACCAGAGAGGTCCCCATAATGCACCCTGCCTAACCTCAGAGAGGTCCCCATAATGCACCCTGCCTAACCTCAGAGATGTCCCCATAATGCACCCTGCCTAACCTCAGAGAGGTCCAATAATGCACCCTGTCTAACCTCAGAGATGTCCCCATAATGCACCCTGCCTAACCTCAGAGAGGTCCCCATAATGCACCCTGCCTAACCTCAGAGATGTCCCCATAATGCACCCTGCCTAACCTCAAAGAGGTCCCCATAATGCACCCTGCCTAACCTCAGAGATGTCCCCATAATGCACCCTGCCTAACCTCAGAGAGGTCCCCATAATGCACCCTGCCTAACCTCAGAGATGTCCAATAATGCACCCTGTCTAACCTCAGAGATGTCCCCATAATGCACCCTGCCTAACCTCAGAGAGGTCCAATAATGCACCCTGCCTAACCTCAGAGATGTCCCCATAATGCACCCTGCCTAACCTCAGAGAGGTCCAATAATGCACCCTGTCTAACCTCAGAGATGTCCCCATAATGCACCCTGCCTAACCTCAGAGAGGTCCAATAATGCACCCTGCCTAACCTCAGAGAGGTCCCCATAATGCACCCTGCCTAACCTCAGAGAGGTCCCCATAATGCACCCTGCCTAACCTCAGAGAGGTCCCCATAATGCACCCTGCCTAACCTCAGAGAGGTCCCCATAATGCACCCTGCCTAACCTCAGAGATGTCCCAATAATGCACCCTGTCTAACCTCAGAGATGTCCCAATAATGCACCCTGCCTAACCTCAGAGATGTCCCCATAATGCACCCTGCCTAACCTCAGAGATGTCCAATAATGCACCCTGTCTAACCTCAGAGATGTCCCCATAATGCACCCTGCCTAACCTCAGAGAGGTCCCCATAATGCACCCTGCCTAACCTCAGAGATGTCCCCATAATGCACCCTGCCTAACCTCAGAGAGGTCCCCATAATGCACCCTGCCTAACCTCAGAGATGTCCCCATAATGCACCCTGCCTAACCTCAGAGAGGTCCCCATAATGCACCCTGCCTAACCTCAGAGATGTCCAATAATGCACCCTGTCTAACCTCAGAGATGTCCCCATAATGCACCCTGCCTAACCTCAGAGAGGTCCAATAATGCACCCTGCCTAACCTCAGAGATGTCCCCATAATGCACCCTGCCTAACCTCAGAGAGGTCCAATAATGCACCCTGTCTAACCTCAGAGATGTCCCCATAATGCACCCTGCCTAACCTCAGAGAGGTCCAATAATGCACCCTGCCTAACCTCAGAGAGGTCCCCATAATGCACCCTGCCTAACCTCAGAGAGGTCCCCATAATGCACCCTGCCTAACCTCAGAGAGGTCCCCATAATGCACCCTGCCTAACCTCAGAGAGGTCCCCATAATGCACCCTGCCTAACCTCAGAGATGTCCCAATAATGCACCCTGTCTAACCTCAGAGATGTCCCAATAATGCACCCTGCCTAACCTCAGAGATGTCCCCATAATGCACCCTGCCTAACCTCAGAGAGGTCCCCATAATGCACCCTGCCTAACCTCAGAGAGGTCCCCATAATGCACCCTGCCTAACCTCAGAGATGTCCCAATAATGCACCCTGTCTAACCTCAGAGAGGTCCCCATGATGCACCCTGCCTAACCTCAGAGAGGTCCAATAATGCACCCTGTCTAACCTCAGAGATGTCCCCATAATGCACCCTGCCTAACCTCAGAGATGTCCCAATAATGCACCCTGCCTAACCTCAGAGAGGTCCCCATAATGCACCCTGCCTAACCTCAGAGAGGTCCCCATAATGCACCCTGTCTAACCTCAGAGAGGTCCAATAATGCACCCTGCCTAACCTCAGAGATGTCCCCATGATGCACCCTGTCTAACCTCAGAGAGGTCCAATAATGCACCCTGCCTAACCTCAGAGATGTCCCCATGATGCACCCTGTCTAACCTCAGAGAGGTCCAATAATGCACCCTGCCTAACCCCAGAGATGTCCCCATAATGCACCCTGTCTAACCTCAGAGATGTCCCCATAATGCACCCTGCCTAACCTCAGAGAGGTCCCCATGATGCACCCTGTCTAACCTCAGAGAGGTCCAATAATGCACCCTGCCTAACCCCAGAGATGTCCCCATAATGCACCCTGCCTAACCTCAGAGATGTCCCAATAATGCACCCTGCCTAACCTCAGAGAGGTCCCCATGATGCACCCTGTCTAACCTCAGAGAGGTCCAATAATGCACCCTGCCTAACCCCAGAGATGTCCCCATAATGCACCCTGCCTAACCTCAGAGATGTCCCAATAATGCACCCTGCCTAACCTCAGAGATGTCCCCATAATGCACCCTGCCTAACCTCAGAGATGTCCCCATAATGCACCCTGCCTAACCTCAGAGATGTCCCCATAATGCACCCTGCCTAACCTCAGAGAGGTCTCCATTGCGGACGTGGATCTTAGCCATGCTCTCCAGCCAGGTCCGCCGAAGCTCCGGTGTGCTGGCATAGGAGTTGGCCAGGCTGTACTGCAGGTCCACCAGCATTTCTGGATCCTTCTCATGCTCCTTCATCTGAGATGTTGCCATGAGCACAGTGCGGATGCGCTTGGTCAGGTCCTTCACCTCCGCTGGGAACGAGGTGTTCTGCAGGGCCGGAGCAACAGATTCATATCGCACAGCATTCACCGAGCGTATCATTTACTGTACGATACATACACAATTATAATAAACGCCATGCGTGTTATTTATGATGTCCCGTATGTAGCATACCATAATTATAATACAGCACATGTACCATCATTTTAATACGCCATATCAATCCTAATGACCCTCCTTGCTGAGTCTGTTCTCATGTCTGTGTGTTGGGCTGTGGATTGTGACTGTGCTGCTGTTGGATCTCTGTGTTCAACCTAAAGTGCTGTGCCTCTGTGCGCTGGGACGGGGTACAGGGACATGCCCTGCAGCCTCCTATCCCGCAGCAGACTCACCCTAAGCGGTGCGTCTCCGTTGGCGAAGTTATTGATGATGGCGAGGGCCTGCTGGAAGCGCGACCCTCCGATACCAGCGTCCGCAATCAGCTGACTCACCGCCTTGATGAGCTGAAAGACGGAGAGGAGAGGAGAAAGAGGGATGAATAACAGTGTTTCCCCCTTACGGCTCTCTGTAAACGGGGTCCTAGTGCGGATCTCAACACTGTGTCACTCACACACTCATACTCAGGTGTGTGACTCTAACCCCTTTAAAGCTAAAGGGGTGAAGTTGTGTGCTAAAGACTGACCTGCAGGTGTGAATGTGTGTGCTAAAGACCTACCTGCAGGTGTGAATGTGTCTGCTAAAGACTGCCCTGCAGGTGTGAATGTGTGTGCTAAAGACTGACCTGCAGGTGTGAATGTGTCTGCTAAAGACTGACCTGCAGGTGTGAATGTGTGTGCTAAAGACTGACCTGCAGGTGTGAAGCGTGACAGACTGACCTGCAGGTGTGAATGTGTGTGCTAAAGACCAACCTACAGGTGTGAATGTGTGTGCTAAAGACTGACCTGCAGGTGTGAATGTTTCTGCTAAAGACTGACCTGCAGGTGTGAATGTGTGTGCTAAAGACTGAACTGCAGGTGTGAATGTGTCGGCTAAAGACTGACCTGCAGGTGTGAATGTGTCTGCTAAAGACTGACCTGCAGGTGTGAATGTGTCTGCTAAAGACTGACCTGCAGGTGTGAATGTGTCTGCTAAAGACTGACCTGCAGGTGTGAATGTGTGTGCTAAAGACTGACCTGCAGGTGTGAATGTGTCTGCTAAAGACTGACCTGCAGGTGTGAATGTGTCTGCAAAAGACTGACCTGCAGGTGTGAATGTGTCTGCTAAAGACTGACCTGCAGGTGTGAATGTGTCTGCTAAAGACTGACCTGCAGGTGTGAATGTGTCTGCTAAAGACTGACCTGCAGGTGTGAATGTGTCTGCTAAAGACTGACCTGCAGGTGTGAATGTGTTTGCTAAAGACTGACCTGCAGGTGTGAGCGCACGATGGACTCCCCTTGGTGAACTCAAAGTTCTTCCTCATGAAGAAGTAGAGCAAGGCAGAGCCCTCTGTCTGAGTAGAGCTGCTGTGGTGGTTACAGCACTTCATAATCTCATAGCACAGACAGCCACACAGGTCTGCTTTACCCTGGAAAAACACTGCAGGGAACTGAGAGGGAGAGAAAAAGAGGGAAAGAGAGAAAAATAGAGGTGAATGAGGTGTGTGTGACAGGAGAGCAGGGTGCGTACAGTATGTAACATAAGGTGTGTGTGTAACAGGTGAGTGTGGTGTATGTGTAACAGGTGAGTGTGGCTTGTGTAACAGGTGAGTATGGTGTATGTGTAACAGGTGAGTAAAGTGTGCGTAACAGGTGAGTATGGTGTACGTGTGACAGGTGAGTAAGGTGTGTAACTAAGCAGACCTTGTGTATGAAGAGCCGCAGGGCAGCAAAGACGTGCCGCAGGGTGGTGGTTGATTGGTTGATCTGGAAGAAGAGCAGGTAGGTGTCGAAGACCTTCTTCATCAATGAGTTCTGTCCCTCCTCCAGCTGTAGCTGTTTCTGTGAATGAGGGGGGGGGAGGGGGGGCCTGAGTACCTTGGTGACCCATTCACAACAAACTGGAAGAAAGCCTAATTAATGGACTGTGTAAGATTCATAAGAAGTTAACTCTATAATAGGCTACTTCACAAAAAAGGATGAGAAGCCATAATTGCACTTGCTTCATGGAAGCACCAGATGGCAGCAGAGATTTATTCATTCAGATCTGGGGCCTGTTCCAGAAAACAGGATTACTGAGTCAGCTGGATAACTGCACCGTGTAAGACCCCGAACCCTGCCAAATCTGGAACATAGACTGAAGTAAAAAGAGCTGTTCCAGGTTTTACTTAGTGCAGTTATCCAGCTAACTATGTAATCCAGCTTTCTGGAGCAGGCCCCAGATGCTGGATGAGCTTTGTAAGGGCACACATCGCTCAGGGTGGGTGAAATACAGACGCTGTGTCAGCATTGTTGTCAAGTTCTTTTCTTATCCTTTTTCACTGAGATGTTTCCAGCATTCAAACATTTTCTAGGAGTTCGGCTTGGTTGCCTTTGGAGAGCTTGAGGAATAATTTTCCTGTTTTCCCCAAATTTGCTGTTAATCTTTTTTGTATTTCTTATTATTATATGTTTTATTATCCCTGGAAAATGTCTATTGTGAAACACTGTGTGACACCCTGCTACAGAAATAAAGACAGACTGTTTTGTGCACTAAATTGACAGGGTTTCCTCTGTTTGATTGATTGACAGTGTCTCTTGAATTTGAGCTGGCAGTGTCCTGAGTTTGCTGACCTTGTGGTTTTGGACAAAGAGCCCCAGGATGTCCAGGACGGTCAGACCCACTTCGGTGGACAGGTTGGCCTCGATAGCCGTGGGCTCAAGGAGTCTCCGTCCGACATGCTACCACCTGTGTGCCCAACAGGACAGGGACAATCACAAAAACAGAGTGCCAAGATTTACAGAAACCAGCCGGAATACTTGGAAACACTGGCCTGACCCTGTCTGAGCCAGGCTCATAGGGAGGGTGAGTAACCTGCAGATATTCTGAAATATATAAAAACATCATTTCAAAGATGGGATACGTTCAGATATCAGGCCCTGTTTTGTAGTTTGTGTCTATCATGTTTCATGCCTTTGCTTAATAGGTAAAGGCAGTTTTTCAGAAGCTCTGCACAATGCAATGTTATTGGGCGATGAAGTGTCGGGTGGTCATGTGACCGGGTCGTACTGGAGTTGGTGCAGCTGGACTCCATCATCTGAAGCAGTCTGGAGCTGGTCAGTGGATTCTTCCCCCGGATGATGGGCATGGTCTGTGACCGGGCGTGGCGGTGACCGTCCTGACTGGAAAGCATCCTGGTCCCAGCGTGGGAGAACAGGGGGGGGGGGGGGGGGGGGGGCAGGAGAGGGCGGTTAACACACGGCAGACACGGCGATTTCAGCATATGATCAGCCCGCCAAACACTGACAGTCCTGTGTGTAAGGAGTCCAGCCAGCTGGACTCCAGCACACAAGTTATCAACCGAAAAACAGACAAAAACAGGGTTTAATTAACAGTTATTGCTTCAGGGTATTAATTCAATCATCAATCAATACGGCTCTGGAGTGCAGACATCTCTAGGCTGTCACAGAGACTGGGAATGTGTCACAAAACAGCACAGGGAAAGCATGCTGGGAACACAAAGGCCTGTGCGGTGTCTCGCGTCACATGACACACGTGGGGTTCTGACATTTGATGTATGGAGACAACATGGAGGGAGCGTGAATAAGAGAAATCCAAATGGTGGGGTTCACACACAGCCCGAACGCTCATGCCACCACAGTGTGGGGCTCGGGTTCCAGAGGAGAATGCCCTTATGAGGGGAGAATGCTGTCCCATAGGAAACTCACACCTGAGGTATTTCATCATTTCATAAATTTAGCCTGTTCGGTTCCATCTTTCCTTCATCTTCACTGGTCTGCTCTACATGCCAGCGTGTCACCCGCACACCTGAGTTCACCTGCCCATCTGTTTCTCTGAGTTGGGGTGAATTCCAATTCAAGTCAGTCGATTTAGGAAATTAGCTGACTTTAATTAACTGGAAAAATCCTCATAGAACGTTTTTTCAATTAATCAAAAATAATTTCATTTAATTTCCTGAATGGACTGAACTGAAGCGGATCAGGCGCAGCGGTGCCCCTGGTGGTGAGTGGTTACCATTGCGGGAGAAGACCGGAGGACTGGGTGGAAGTGTTTGAGCCTTTCAGGGTGCCATTGTTGTGGGTTGACTGAGCCAGCTTGACCGCTGCTGCTAGCTTCCTGTTAGCAAGCCAACAACACCAGTGTTAACACACATACACTCATCACAATAAGCTTACTCTAACACCAGTGATAACACACACACACACACACTCATCACCATCAGCTTCCTCTAACAACAATGTTAACACACACACTCATTCAACTCATCCAATCAGCTTCCTCTAATGGCAACGTAAACACACATTCACACCCTTCTCCTCCACATCAACTTCCACTTAAACTCTCAACAGGCACAAATTACTGCATTCCTACTGCAAACAGAAAGAGCCATGCCCAGCCAATCAGTGCAGACAGAAATTGATGTTGTGGGCAAGGGGTTAGTGATGTTAAAGCACAGAACTGTAACTTGCCATAACAGACATGCCATAACAGCTGCTATTTGCTACAGTATGCTGGTTCCTAGCAGGCTTGTGCAATCCATAGAATTCACTCAGCGCAATTTCGTCAAAAGCTTATGGTATGGTAATCAATAGAAATCTGCAATATCCATTTTCCTTTTAACTGGTTCAAAACATTGTCTAGGCTCAACCAAGTAGAGACAAATATTATCAAAAATGCTCAGCACATTACTGGCTACCAAGCTACACTGATTGGTCAAAAAACAAACTGCTGAGATTTGTAACAAGGTCACTTGATGATGCCTAAATGATCCTTTCATGGCTTCACAACACCATCCCAAACGGAGGACTTCACTAACATTACAAAGATGTAGCATTTTACATGAATACTTAAGCCAAACATTTCCCTCTTAGATTTTTGCTATGGTCGGCTCAAGCTATTTAGATATGTACCCGATGGTAAATAGCTAGCCAGCAAACAGTTTTCCAACATCTAACAAGCTAGTTAATGTTAGCCGAGCATTATAACGTTTGCTAGTTAACAGCTATTCCCTTACAAAACTGGATAGTTTGCTGCAAACTTGCAGCTAATATGTAGCGGATTTGCCACAAACTAAATTGTTTTCCACAAAATGTTGCCAGAGGTTTGTCAGAGTTTGCCAGTAGCGGTGAACTAAAAACTTTGCCGGAAGTGAATGGCAGTTCCCACAAAGCTAATTTGCATGTGATAATATGAGCTTGCCGCAAACCTGTGGCAACAAATGTCAAAGGTTTGCTGCAAATTAGCTTGAAGGCTAATATTTTTACAAGGGTTTCCATTGTTGTTATTTTGAATAATAAACTCAAACCGAAAAAGAATTAACACATGTACTATTTTTGTGGACAGACTTCACAGCGAGGTAACAAGTGCTGTTAGCCTGTACCTACGCTTCTGGCTGTTAGCTAACTTAGCTAGCTAAATTAGCCTAAGCCAGCATCATGCTAATCAGGTGCTAAGTAGCTAGCTAGATAACTAGCATTAATTAACCTAGATAGCTAGCGTATGCTTCCACAGTAAGAGTAGGGAATGATAGCAACTTAGGCAAACATTTCAAACTGAATGCATTAAATTGGTCCACTATAACGTCCACTTAGCACTCCAAGCTGGCTAAGTAACAGCGGCAAACATAGCCAACTATTAAAAACAGGCAAAATGACCATCTTCACGTGACATGTCAAAAGCGAGGAAAGTCCATGGGCCATTAAAAAATCTCCAAATTGAGAAATAATTTCCTTTCCAGTTCTTATGCAGTTCAGTGATTAGAGTTGGTTTATTCTGCTGTGAGTTAATGCTTGTTTAACATGGTTAGAGACCTGGAGAGCATTTACAAGGCCTTACAGGGAGGATTTCCATAAGGTTGCAAGTTGTGTTTGCATCCAGTACAGTTTACGGATTGAGCCACTGTATAACGCGCAGTAAACCTCCCATTGGCAGGTCTGCAATTCCGCGTTTAAAGTCCTATAAAGCTTGGTGTGTTAAAGGGAGTGGCATGTCCGGCCTCCTCTGCACCCCATGCTATACATCAGCCTCCGTTGCCATAGTTATACAGTGGCCTTTGATGTGGCTTTGTGGTTATTCTACCCATGACCTGACTGAGCTGGCGCAACACCTGCGCAACATTGTGAGACCGTTATGTGTTGGTGAGGAGACTGGACTAAATGCCCGGGGACTGCGGGTATTGACTGTGAATGAAGCACAAAGCATGTGATCTGAAATGGCTCAATGTGCAACTGTACACAAAGCAAGCTGCGGAAATGAGCTGTCACATGCAGGAAATATGAGGAGAGCAAAGGGAGTATGAGGAGAAGAAGAGGTAAAATGGTGTGATGAGATGAACATGTAGGCCTGATCATGCTGTTCACACACACACACACACACACACACACACACACACACACACACACACACACACACACACACACACACACACACACACACACACACACACACACACACACACACACACACACACACACACACACAGCAAACACTCCACAAAAGCAGCATGTCACCAACAGACTACATCACACACACAGGAAGCCCTGATGAATAAAGGGATTAAACACACAGAAAAACTGGGAGGACGTTGTTAACACCACAACAAACACAACACAAACACAACCACAGGAGCATTAATGGGGACTTGTGTTTCTGTTCACCTGAAAACAGGTACAGCTTAACCATACTCAAAATAAATTAAGTACACGTACAACATACATTGCCATTGTGCCCATTAACATGCCCCATCAGATTTGTTTGACCCCCCCAGTCTGCAATTGCCCTCCCCCAAACCCCCTCAGTCTGTAATCCCTGACACCACACCTAACCCCCCCTCGATCCACAATCGTGCCCCGTCAAATTGGTTGGTGCACTACACCCCTGGCAACATAGAGCCAAAAAAATGACAAAACATTTCAATAAAATATAGCAATGTCTGTGGAAACTTCAAGTACCGCCAACTGCATTAGCCCTTTCACACTTCAGAAAGAGCAAACGCAGGATTCAGTTACTCATCAAAGGCACGGCTTTCATGCCTTAGGGAGAGAGGACTATGCTAATTTCTCTGGCTCCTTATTAGAGACGGTGTTAAATTGCAGTTCCTGCAGGGTCTGAGCAGAGCCGTCTCTGTCCTCTCACTCTTCACAGTGTTAGGAGCCACAAACTCCTGCTTTCATTGGCCCACAAGAAAAAAATTATCTGCCCTGATTCGCAAAGCTAATTTAATTAGCAGCGAAGAACGGCAAATCCAGGAAAAACTGACTTTGTTAAATCAATTCCCACCTCACGCACGCACCGCACACACGCACACACGCACACACGCACGCACGCACGCACACACGCACGCACGCACGCACTCTGTCTGAAATAGTGCCAGTCATGGTGCTTTATTCCAGCATGTGTTGCAAAAAAAAAGGCAAAGCTAATTTGTCCTGATAAAGAGAGAGGGGGAGTGTTTGCCCTCTCTTTGTAATCCTGAGGGGTTAACGATGACAGCGAGTCTTAGAGCAGCTCTGTTAGGCCCAGCTGTGCGCTGTCTGAGCTCCAAGAATGCTCTGTGGTTGCCGTGGAGACCGTGCTGCAGTTGTTCTAATCACACGGCTCTGGCTGGGCCTGCCAGCCTGACCCTCGGCCCCCTCACTGTTAAACATCCCCGCTTCCGCCATGAATAAGCATTCCCCCCTGCCCCCCCCACCCCCCCCACCCCCCCAATCTTACTAGGGCCACCCAGCTGGGGAGAGAGGGAGGGATGGAGGGAGAGAGGGAGAGAAAGGAGGAGTGGGAGTGAGAGAGAGAGGGGGAGAGAGAGAAAGGGAGGGAGATATTTCAGCTTGGCAAGGGCTCTACCCCTGTGTCAAAACCAGAGGAAAATAGGCAGCCAAAAAGTATGATTAAGGGCCATAGTCTCTCTTCAGCAGCTGGGACAGGGTGCGGAGGAGTGTGTGTGTGTGTGTGTGTGTGTATGCACGTGTGTGTGAGTGTGTTGTCACAGACAGTCCCCTTTAGCTCATATTTCTTCCTGACTCTGTTGGAACTCTCAGCAGGCACAGGTGGGCATTGTGCCGCACTCACCTGGCGATGTGCCGTTTCCCCAGAAACCTGAAGTGCTGCAGACAGAGCCTGGAAAGCCAAACACATAAAAATCATCAAAAATAATGACAAACACAATGAACAGCAGGAATAATAGTTACTGATAAAAATAATGAAATTGAAAGTATTACATGATAATTTTGGGTCAGGCGTTAAGGTGTATGTTGGTGTTGAGACCCAGGCGTTGAGGTGTGTGTTGGTGTTGAGACCCAGGCGTTGGAGGTGTGTGTTAGTGTTGAGACCCAGGCGTTGAGGTGTGTGTTTGTATAGAGACCCAAGCGTTGTTGAGGTGTGTGTTGGTATAGAGACCCAAGCGTTGTTGAGGTGTGTGTTGGTATAGAGACCCAAGCGTTGTTGAGGTGTGTGTTGGTATAGATACCCACGTGCTGAGGTGCGTAACCAGCTGTGAGACTAAACTGAAGCAATGACAGATACTCACTCTAAGATGTTGAAGAAGTCTGAGATTTCCTGATGTACTGCTCGCTGCCAGTAGGAAACCATGACATCTGAAATATTAAAAACCAGAGAAGGAGATATGATGCTGTCATCCTTGCATGATTGCCTTTCTTACAAAGCTGAAATAAGAATATCCACTTCCTGAAATCAGAATATTGCTTTTTGTTTGACTCACAATAAGTGAACAATATATGCAAAATATTATATGCACATACTCACACATGCACACACCACACACAGTGTCAGCATGATGTAAACTAAAAGCTCAAATATGCACTGCTGTGAGGGGCTAAAGCAGGGGTGTCCAATCTTACCCGAAAAGGGCCGGTGTGGGTGCAGGCTTTTGTTCTAGCCCAGCACTATGACACCTGATTCTACTTATCAAGGTCTTGATTGAAGAGCACGATTAGTTAATTAGTTGAATCAGGTGTTGTAGTGCTGGGCTAGAACAAAAGCCTGCACCCACACCGGCCCTTTTCGGATAAGATTGGACACCCCTGGGCTAAAGTGAAGTGAAGTAAAGTGAAACTGCTGCAGTGAAGAGTGGGAGTGGCCATGCTAGTGCAGGGGGAGTGGCTAGTCCAACATAAGGGGAGTGGGCATGGCCAGGCCACAGAGCAGGGGAAGTGGCTCACCCTCAGAGATGGTCTTCATGATGTGGAGAAAACACAGGAGGAGGCTGTGGGTCTCTGCCTGGTCCAGCTTATCAAACCGGGAGCCGAAGCCAATCAGGGACTGGGGCCGGTGCAAACTGAGGCAGCCAGGGGAGCCAAACACACCCTCATCATTACATCATCACCAAACTAATCAAGTCCTCCATCTCTCACCTCACCTCATTATACTTACACCTCAGTATAGTTAGCTCATTATACTTACACCTCAGTGTAGTTAGCTCATTATACTTACACCTCAGTGTAGTTAGCTCATTATACTTACACCTCAGTGTAGTTAGCTCATTATACTTACACATCAGTGTAGTTAGCTCATTATACTTACACCTCAGTGTAGTTAGCTCATTATATTTACACCTCAGTGTAGTTAGCTCATTATATTTACACCTCAGTGTAGTTAGCTCATTATATTGACACCTCAGTGTAGTTAGCTCATTATACTTACACCTCAGTGTAGTTAGCTCATTATATTTACACCTCAGTGTAGTTAGCTCATTATACTTACACCTCAGTGTAGTTAGCTCATTATATTTACACCTCAGTGTAGTTAGCTCATTATACTTACACCTCAGTGTAGTTAGCTCATTATACTTACACCTCAGTGTAGTTAGTTCATTATACTTACGCCTCAGTGTAGTTAGCTCATTATATTGACACCTCAGTGTAGTTAGCTCATTATACTTACACCTCAGTGTAGTTAGCTCATTATATTTACACCTCAGTGTAGTTAGCTCATTATACTTGCACCCCAGTATAGTTAGCTCATTATACTTACACCCCAGTATAGTTAGCTCATTATACTTACACCTCAGTGTAGTTAGCTCATTATACTTACACCTCAGTGTAGTTAGCTCATTATACTTACACCTCAGTGTAGTTAGCTCATTATACTTACATCTCAGTGTAGTTAGCTCATTATACTTACACCTCAGTGTAGTTAGCTCATTATACTTACACCCCAGTATAGTTAGCTCATTATACTTACACCTCAGTGTAGTTAGCTCATTATACTTACACCTCAGTGTAGTTAGCTCATTATACTTACACCTCAGTGTAGTTAGCTCATTATACTTACACCCCAGTATAGTTAGCTCATTATACTTACACCTCAGTGTAGTTAGCTCATTATACTTACATCTCAGTGTAGTTAGCTCATTATACTTACACCTCAGTGTAGTTAGCTCATTATACTTACACCCAGTATAGTTAGCTCATTATACTTACACCTCAGTGTAGTTAGCTCATTATACTTACACTTCAGTGTAGTTAGCTCATTATATTTACACCTCAGTGTAGTTAGCTCATTATATTTACACCTCAGTGTAGTTAGCTCATTATACTTACACCCCAGTGTAGTTAGCTCATTATATTTACACCTCAGTGTAGTTAGCTCATTATACTTACACCCCAGTGTAGTTAGTTCATTTTACATACACCGCAGGCCTGAATTTCTGTTGGTTTTTTGTTCCATTTTGTTTTTTTCCCCCAGTTTGGTGGGTTCAACAACTCAAGATTAACTCAAAAAACTATGTTAATGAACAGAAACTACAACATTTGCAAGACAATGCCAGCTGCGATCTGAGTCCAGGCCATAGCCTTTATTCTTCATGCCTCATCATCCTCATCCTCACCCTCTCACAGCCGTCCGTTTTCTCGCTGTTCTTATCGCTGGTGCTCGGGTTCGACTCGATGCTGATCAGGGACCCCCGCGAGTCTGCATGGTTACCTGTGGAAACTGCCAGAGAGGAGAAGGCTGGGGAGGGGTGAAGAGGGACAAAGGTCAGCGGGAATAGTGGTGGCACAGAATTTCAGCTGAACTGAGAAATGTGAACATCTGAACAGTAAAATAAACGGCTTCAAGGTTTCAGGACGACTCATGCGTGTGACTATAAAGAATATTGCAGCCATGAATCACTCATATGTCTGAGAGAGAGAGAGAGAGAGAGAGAGAGAGAGAGAGAGAGAGAGAGAGAGAGAGAGAGAGAGAGAGAGAGAGAGAGAGAGAGAGAGAGGAGAGAGAGAGAGAGAGAGAGAGAGAGAGAGAGAGAGAGAGAGAGAGAGAGAGAGAGAGAGAGAGAAGAGAGAGAGAGAGAGAGAGAGAGAGAGAGAGAGTGTGAAACACTGTGTGTGAAACACTCATGAATGGAGGCTTCTGATTTCTCTGCAGCAAATCTCAGCCCATGCACCCAGATTTGCACATTTAATGATCTTTGACAAAAGCCACAATATAATGCATGAGGGATCCTGTTGTGATGTTACCCTTTAAATAATTAATTGATGTTGTTTCATTAATTAAATAGATTCAATTACTTAAATGGCTGGTGTTAGCGAAATCCGCGTGCCTTTAAAATCCAATGAGTACAGGTGAGCACAGGCCTGGTAGGTATGTACCTGTGATGGAGTTGAGGACCTCCTTGGAGAACGAGGCGTCCACAGAGTTGCCGTGTCTCAGAGCGAGCGCCATCTGCCCTGGAAGCCCCCCTCCCACGCTTAGGTCGTCCCGGGACCCCTGCGGAGAAGGACCATAACAAGGGGGCGCAGGGAATGAGTTCCGCTTCCTGTGAACATCACTTCCTGTTAGCACCATTTCCTGTGAGTTCGCATCCAGGATGACTTGCCAGGTTTGTGAGGAAGCATTTGTGAGGTGATTTTGACAGATGTACCCATTTCGCCCATGAATCATCCAATCAAATCTGAGAATGGATCTCAAGGAAGTATGATGAAGGGCCTCTTTAATTAAACAGATACTATATTCAAAAAACCCTCATCCATTCTCCAGACAGCCCACAGGGTCACTGATTAAGACAAAGGACTCCCATCTGCACTGAGACTGCAGTATAGGGACATATTATTTGAGAAACAGGCAGGGTTTAGTTAGAATATGGGCCCATTTGCAGACTTCTTTACAGTATAAAGCCTTTTACATACGCTACGCAAGTAACACGCACAACGACGCATTCTTACGTAGCAAAACGTGTTGCCCATTTTTGCGACACAGACATGCGGTGCAATTCCACGCTGTTCCGTTAGCGGCGCTAAATGTGAATACTGGCAGCAAATTGAGGATGTATAACAGCAAACAATCATCTACAGCAGCTATTTTTAAGTACCCCGTTCCAAGGTAACTCACTCCTACCACATTAACCTAGGCTAATAGAAGCCAATAACCATGCATACGGTATGTAAGCAAAGAGCTTGTGTTCATCCCGAATCTGCATTGGCCTGCATTGGCCTCCCTTGTGTAGAGTATGTAAAAGGCCTTAACGTCTCTGTTCAGTGGCAGCCCGGAAACTTCACCTTCCGTGCGCCGTTCCCACATAAATCACACGACTTCCTGTGCGCCTCACAGACACCCTTGACCCCGGAGTGACCCAGGCTGGATGAAAGCCTGCTCAGAGGCATGGGAGTGGGCAGGGCAGGGAGAACGGGTGGGGCGGCACGGGGCAGGAGAGAGCGGCGGGGCGGGGTGTACCTGGTCGCTGGAGGTGAAGCAGACGGGGAAGAGGTCTCTGAGAAGAAGCGGGGCATGTTGTCCAGGATGAGGCCATACAGGGGCAGGTACAGAGCCGCAATCCGCGCCTCCCTGTCCTGCAGGGGGAGGGGCCACACGGGTCAAGGTCAGAGTCAACACATGACACAAAACTTGGATGAGGTAGCAGGTGGTGTGTGAATGAGTTTTTATCAGTTCTAGACCTGTGGATGAGACCTGAACTGACCTGAATGTTGGATGGCCCAGGTATTACTAACAAGCGGACTTTGCGTCTGATCACCCAGGAAAAGATGAGAGTACCGGTGGCAAAATCAGCAGAGAGAGAAACATAATGCTAGAGCCAGAAATGAAACCCTGAAGATTAAGTCATAACTATTAAAAAAGTTTTTCTGCCAGTAATTGTTTTAGTTTGTGTAAAAAGATCTTAGCGAGAGCTTGATGTGGTGATGGGAAACAGTTATTTTTGTCACGCTAAGTCAGTTATGTCACCTCAGCACGAGAATCAGCACGTGTGCACAGGAGAGTCAGAGACAAACAGTGAGAGAATGTCACATGGTCCAAAAGAGAGGGAGGGAGAGAGAGAAAGTGAGACAAACAAAGAGAGCGGAAGAGAGAGAGAGAGAGTGAAAGTGAGAGAGGTAGAGAAGTAGAGAGGTAGAGTGAAAGAGCCATAGAGAGAGATAGAGACAGACTTGTTCCTGGCTCTGGGGCTAATTCCAGCTGTCCCGCTGTGGCGTGCTGCTTTCCAGAATGCTAATCTCTGTGTGACTCTGCTATTGGCCCCGCCCCTCCCAGCTCTCACACAGTCCCAGGGATTACCCAGTTCCGGGGGGGGTGGAGTGTGTGTGTGTGTGTGGGGGGGGGGGGGGGTGCATAATGGGTTCCTGCTGTTCTGTACCTTCAGCCTCACTGCTGTTCCTCCCAGAGACTCTTGGATAAATTACTGTAGCGCCTCCTGTCTCTCTCACACAGGAATAACACAATAAAGTGAAAACCTGTGAAACCGTGAAGAGTGTAGAGGAGCTGTGTGCTGTGTTTTTACCCACAGTTATGACCCCCGATGTGAGCAAAAGGATGAAAAGAGGGAGACAGAGAATTGCACACATGTAGAGATGTGGGCAGGACATTAGGCTGGGGAATTTTGGAGGGGCACAAGGGCAGGGCGGGGCATAGAGACAGGGCGTACCCTGTGGGTGTAGCGGGAGTCCAGAGAGTGCTTGGCCATCAGGTTCTTGAGGCTGGCAAGCGCCAAGTGTCGCAGATCCTGCTCATCCTGCAGCGCCAGGCCCAGTTCTCGTAGCAACAGCCCAGTCAGGAAGTGCTTCCTGCAAAACTCCCCTGTCAGCTGTACTCTGCACATCCACTGCAGGGCAGAAGAGAGTATACCAGGTTACACTGCAGTAAGAGGCTCCACACCATTTGGATAAAAGCGTCTGCTAAATGAATGTAATGTAATGTAATGTTAATTAATCGGCGAAATATGAGGAGTCTTCAGTGCAGTGCTGGTGCTATTAATGCAGGAAGTGTAAAAATGGAAACTGACAGACGTACCCTGTGCGTTTTGTGTTTCCGATGAAGAGGCATTATCTGATGGACCAAATGAACATGAGACAGAGACATTTTGAGAAAGGTACATGCACACTGCATGCCTGGCTGAAGTGACTGAACTGAACGTACACATGACCTGTGACCACGTGACCTCTGACCTGTCAAACTCTCACCTGTGATGCGGGAGGAGGGGATTGGCAGGCTGAGAGGGATGTAGTGCTCGTGGTTGCACACCTCCCGCAGGAACTCAAACTTGTACTCGCACAGAGTCTGCAACAAGGACCGGGGCTTAACCTTCCCACAACGCACCACAACTCACAGGAAATACTGGCCTTGTGCAAACTCAAATACACAACACAAATTGACCGGAGAGAAGACACTCTCTCATTGGCTAATGTTAAACCAGTCCCTACTCTGATTGGTTGAAGTGCGTTACCTTGTTGTCAGCGGGCCGCGATCATGTTCATGTAGCCGCTGATCAGTTTGAAGGTGAATCCTCGGTCCATGAGGGTGAAGCACCGCTGTGGAGAACGGGCGCAGAAAGTGGGGTTCATTCAGTAAGTTTGAGGTGACACACAGGCAGATATCCTCTCTTATTTCCCTCATAAAAAATGACACACTGCTCTGGGCATCGCAGATCTCTTCTGGAAATGGGGGAACGCGCAGGAAATGAGGAGCCAGCCAGCAGGAGACCATGCGAGTCCCCACACACGCTACACAAATCACTGATCTCCCCCCTCTCTCCCTCCTTCCCTCTTCTCCCCCTTTCTCTCTCACTCCCTCACCTTAATGAAGCTGGCCACCGCCAGGTTGGCACTGTGCGTCTCCTCCGGCATATCCTTGGTTTTCCAGAAGACGTGGTCGGCCGTGGTCATGATCAGAGCCTCCACCTTGCTCAGGTACGAGGACGGGAACCTCTGCGGCCGAGGGAGCTGACCAGACACATCGCGGTCAATGCAAGCGTGCAGACAAACACAGGAGGACTCGCCTCTTTCTGAGAAACGGCTGCTCGTGCTCTACCTTAAGCTTGTCCGACTCCATCAGGTACTGGGCCATGGACTTGATGATCAGCTCAAAGAAGAACCAGGAGAACTGAGAACACACATCACATCCCCTTCATTACTCTAATCTTCATCGTATTTCCATTATCTTTAGGCATTTGGCAGATGTTCTGATCCAGAGCCAGTTACATAAGCCCACACAAAAAGGTTTAGCCAACAGAGAGCTGGTTCCAAGTCATAAGAGTCACAACCGGTCATAGCGAGTAATACATCACTTACATAGAAGTAGTAAATGCATAAACCTGCAGAATAATGTTCGGTGACATAGCATGTGCAAGAAGGAGGCTGACACCGCAGTGCTTTAAGTAGCAAATGGGTTTGAGGATGTAATTTATGTAGTATAGATAGGGCTATTGAAACCATGAGTTCAGCATAGGAATCATCACACACACACACGTGGGTGGGGTGTTATCGTACCTTCAGGATGTTCCTCACGGCCATCTGTTCATTGCTCTTAAGGTCAGAGGTCATGCCTTTGGCCAATTCTTCATGTACCGTCCGAAAGCCGTGACTTTCTGTACGGAACACAAACTGGACAAAGGGAAAAACCTGGACTGAAACCAATTGCACACACACACATACAAATGCACTATCCGCACACACACACCCTACACACACACACACACACACACACACACACACAGACACACACACACACGCAATGTACAACCTCCTGTGTCTGCGGGTTCAACCCACAATGCAGTAGTAGGTCAGGTGAGTTCAAGACAGAGGGCGCTACCTTTATGTAAGAGTGCAGGTAGGATTCCAGGCTGTCCTCATGGCACTTAGAAACAATGTGAACCAGAACCCTACAGAGACAAAGGCAGCTCAAAAAACGAGTACAGGTCCTCTTAAAATACACGTGTACAAACATACAATATACACTATAGAGGCTATAATAGACTATACAACATACTATACAATAACTCAAAGAGAAGGGGGGGTGAAGAAAATTAATTGCAAATAATTAATGCATCAGCACTCAATTAATCTGATCCTGGATTTTAACCAGATCAAAAGCTGCAAAGCCACACACACAGACCAGAAAACTGATTCAGTCCTAATCAATACTGAATAATAATTATTAACTAATAATAAATAATGACTAAACTGTAGGATTTTACATTAATCTGCTACAGGATGAAATCTATTAATTTAAACTGTGATGCATTTCCTGTCAATCAATCACTTGTTATTAGGGAGCATGGAATATTAGTCGAAACAATCTACATTTTGTAAATGCTAGGAGTGATGCATACCTGGTGGTGGCAGTAGTGACCTCATCATTGTCATTCTGGGTCAGGACCTTAAACAGCTGGTTAAACAGCACGGGCAGGAAGCGGATGATCACATGGATCTTCTCCACACTGAGGAGACCCTGCCCCACAGCCACAAACAGACACAAACTTTACACAACACTGAATCTGCCAGTGCTACGGGAGAATGCAGGGACACACACACACAGACACGGACATAATTACAGATGCACAGACTGACAGACACAGATGGACTCACAGATGCAGAAACACAGACACAGACAGAATTACAGATGCAGACATATCTTGGCATATCCGACATCACTACTCAAACTGAAAGCCAGCATCAGCACACCATAAAGAAAAAACAGGAACCGAGTAAAGTTTATGACAAATTACACAATCTTTGTAATTAAATACAGACATTTGACATCTAAATACTTAAACTATCAGCACCAATATTAAGGAAATCCATTCAAAGGAAAAAAATATGTTCCTTTACACATTGAAAGGTCAAAATAGTTTTCAAGAGGGGAACAAACTCATTTATCTAGTTGATTCACAGCTCATAGTGCTCATAAAATCCCTTTTCTACCCAGCATGCATTGTGCTGGCTTCTCTCACCTTCAGGCAGTTGTGGAAGTTTGAGGTAGGCGGCTGAGAGAGATCCAGCTCCCCTGTCTGACACTCCTGGAAGAAGCGGTTCAGGTGGGGGTCCTGCAGGAAGGAGAGGAGAGAGGGAGGAGAGAGGAGAGGAGAGGGGGAGGAAAGAAGAGAGGGAGAGAGGGAGGACAAAGGGAGAGAGAGGAGAGAAGAGAGGGAGAGGAGAGGTCAGTCACAGAGCAGTGAAGGTGACCACCACACACACTCTCATACAATCCCACACAACCTCCCAGTCACACCTGTCACCCACCTGAGTGTAGACTGTGGACAGGACGTGAGTCGCCACCTTAAATATGGCCTTACCGCCATCCACCCACTTCACGTCTGTCCCGTTCTGTAAACAGACAGACAGGCGTTCAGGATCAAGACTCAGAGACACACGGACAGCTCTTTTCCAGAAGAGGCCAGTAGAGGGCACCTGACTCACCTTCCCTGATCCGGACTCCTTGGTCAGCAGGTACCCCTGGGGCAGGACGCTGGATATGGGGACGCTGTACTCCTGAGACGCCAGACGTCCCTCCTTCAGCAGGGGGAGCCAGGCATACCCCACTGTCCCAGGACACACAGACAGAGGGGAGGGGATGGGGGCAATGGAGCACAGGTTTTACGGAATTAGGAACTCACGGGCTGGAACTACCAGGTGGGGCACCAATCTTGTGCCCTATATGCAAAAACCGTCTTAACCTGCATTGTTTCTTATTACTATAACGAGAACTATAACGATGTGAGCATGCACACTGATGAACGATAACGTTCTGTAAACAGTGGCACTAAGCACGTGCTGCACTGTGCGCTCCAGCTGTGTCGGCAGCTTGTAAATTCTGATGGATTTTGATTGGCTGTCAGTGTTTCTATCGTTCGTCAACTCGCTCTGAAAGTGATCCCAACGATATCGTTTGTCGCTGTTGTTGTCGTTATGGTTGTGGTGTGGACTCCGCCATCCACTTGATTTAGAACGATTTGTAAAACGATATATATTTATAGTTATAGTTATCAAGTTCTTAAGAGTACGACTGACTATGACTACCACTGTGACTAGCCTTACAATGTTCAACATGGAAGTGGGCAGGAAGAATGCCTGTGTTTGTGTGTGTAAAATCTCACTCCCTTTCTTCATACCTGGAGTCTCCAGCGCCTCTTTCTTCTTGGCGTTGGTCTTGGCATTGATGTCACAGGTCACATGGTAGAAGGAGAAAAGCAGGTGGTGTTTGTCGTGGAGATGGGTGGGCAGTTCAATCTTCAACTGAGTGACAAGACAGAATGTAGAGAGAGCGTCACTTCGCATAGTGTAGATTCCCGCAACAGAGTCTCCATTAGAGCAACCAGTCCACTTTGCAATGGGGGATCCCGCTTGCCCTTGCTTGGCCACGCAGACCACAGATTCTCTAATTAATCAGATACTTATATCCTGCTGTCCATCTGTCCTCACTCTGTACCAGCAGTCTCTGGGGCTACATTACAGTGTGTGAATATCACCCTAACTCCAGTTTATGTGTCATTTCTTCTGTTTTCAGAACCTGCGGTTTGATGCTCATTATGGTAGTTTTGTTCTTGATTGCAGAACCTAGTTTAACGTCCCAGGGGGTAGGTGAAAAGTGCTTGCACTTTCTGTCTCTCTGGGGATTATGCTTTCCCCCTCAGGAGAATTACTGCACTGTGGTCCCTCATCTTTGCACCTGTGTTTGCACTGCAAGTCGCTCGGGATAAGAGCATCTGCTCAATGCCAGTACAGTAAGGTTCAGACGTGTGCCTCAAACTGGAACATTTGAGCTTCACAGAAGACAGACAGAATGTTAAGAATGTGGAGCTGATCAGCTGGTTAGTTTCGGGAATCTGTGACCAACCTCATCATAGAAGTCAGGGTTCTGGGAATGGTGCAGGACGGTGGAGCAGGCCGCCGTGGTGAAAACTGGACCTCCTGGCTTTCCGTAGATGCACTGCAGGGGGGAGGGAAATCCACAGCTGGAGTGATCATTCACAGTCACAGATATGAGCAGACTCTCATTTGTAATTCCTTTATGTTAGGTGCAGGCTGTGGAATTCTATGCCCATGGGATTTGGGACATGGAGCTTCTGTCAGCTGGACCGTGAAACATTACCCTCAAGGGTTTGGCCGTGTCTTCATCGGAGCTCCGGAACTCCACGTAGACGGCAATGTTTCGTGCCTGGGAATCAGATCGAAGGACTCATGAGCGCAGAAACCCAGCCAACTCAGCTGTGCTTTTTACTACCCACTACATCTACTGAACCCAAGGAACACTCTCTCTGAGCAAAGGGAGATACTTTACAGCACCTGGTCTGAGTGTCTAACCTTGTTGAAGCTCGGAGCGTGTTACCATGGCGACGTTCTGAGTGTGTTACTTTGGCAAAGCTCTTAATGTGTTACTGTGGCAACGCTCCATGCGTGACCTTGGCGACGCTCTGAGTGTGTTACCTTGGCAAAAGTCTTCTGGCTGTCATATTTGAGGTGTCTGGGGTACACGTAGATGTGGTTCTTGTACACTCTGTACGGCTGGCAGAACTTGGGCGACTCCTGGACAAACTCCTCCACCTCCACGGTAGGCGGATGCTGCTCACAGTCCTCAAACGGCTTCACGGGAACGTACGAGGACGTCACACAGTCTGTGTAGAGACAGACAGGGCATCATCATAACCAGAGGTGGAAAGTCCATGGGTCAAAAAGTAAAAGTCCTGCCATGTTTTTATTCCACCCATGAACTCAGCCAGCTGATTTAACTAATTAGTTCGACCTCCTGGCTGAACAATTGTGCAAATTACCTATGATTGATGATTGGAACAAAATACTGAGGTGGACCTCTACTTTCTGAACCTGGACTTTCCACCTCCGATCACAACACCCAGCCGTGATGCATTCACTGAACCCCTCTACTCAGATCCAGTGACCCACATCAATCCAGGTCACTGTGCTCCCGCTAAAAATAATCAGGAGTCCCAAGAGCCGACTAATCTGTGTAAATCACATACATGGTCCCAGGGTTGTGGCGGGGTTGGGCTTGGGGTACCGTCAGGTACAACGTTTGCCACGTTATGTCACGGCTTGCCTTCTGCAGCCTGGCATAGCTACTATAACATCACCTACTGCTGCAGAGATGCACACAAACCTTACACACCTCAAATGAAGAGAGGAAGAACAAACAGGAAGCAGGAAGTGCTAACCTCCCATCCAAGGCATCGGATAATCACACTGCTGCCGTGACACGGCAGAACAGTAATAACAGGTCTAAAGCAGCAGAGGCAGAACTTTGGGCCGTTGTGGATGTGGTCGAGGGCTGAGCGGTGCTAATGTTAGGACGCTGTGTGAAGCAGGCCTCCTTCCCCGCTCATTACCCCTCTCTCACAGCCTCAGCCACTGCAGGACGCTCAGTGTCCGGGCCACCAGTCCCAGGCTCAGGCACATTTTCAATAACAGAGCATTTGTCCTTCTGCCATTTCACAGAAAATTAAATTTTATTTCTATTGCCCGCTACATCTCACCAGTAACTAAAACCAAATACAGCAGTTTGACTGGACTACAGGATGTTAGACACACAGGCACCCACCCACACACACACAGACTCACAGTGTGCAGAGGACTGTGCATGCACAAACATGCACACACACATGTGCACACACACACACACACACACACACACACACACACACACAGTGCACAAAAGAGACTATTTGGCTGCAGTGAATTATGGGATGTATAGCTGTGCCCTGGGGAAATATTTGACATCAGAACCCTCTCTAATCAGGCCACCAGCAGAGTGGCATCAATAAAATGGCTTCAAATATGCATGTACCCACACGCACACACAAACATACATATATATATATATATATATTGGGATGGCAGGTATGCTATCCGCCAAGTTATGGCTTGGTGGGACATGCCCCATACCTATACAGCACCGAGAGTTTGGCACTTTTAAGGGTTTCCTACAGAAGTAACCACAATGACCATAGACTCTCAGCCCTTAAAAAAATTTACTTCTGTATGTTCTGACCTCATGTAACCACAAAGCATTCAGATACAACTTCACACATCCACACAATAAAGCCCCAAACTTGGGTTATTTTGCCGTTTTTCTCCTTCCTCTTCCGCTTCTTCTTCTTCTTCTTCCCATTTTCCTGCCAAACTGCCTGCCTCCGTCGCAATGTTATCCAATGGGGAGAATTATTATTTGAGGGTATGGTCCGTATACCTGCTCATCAAGCTTATCGTCCAATAAAAACGTTTCATACTAATGTTTTTTAATGTTAATGTAGCTAATAGCTTCATGCTTTCCAAGAAGCTATTGTGGCCTAGTGGTTAGAACTGCAGTCTCTCACGCAGTGGATTGTGGGTTTGAGCCCAGCAGGGCACATGTGTATTTTCCACAAAAACAATGTGCAACTGTTAAGTACTTTTCATTTCTTAGACTGTTATTATTTTCACATTGACACATTAACGTATTTTTATTGCAAAGGCAAAAGAGGTTTCCAATATTAACTGTTCAATGTTTCACTTGTATTTCACTTGTACTATATCACACCCTCCCCAAACCGGATGCTCGCTCTTGTCTGGTTTGGGGAGAATGCTACGCTCTGCTCTTGCGGTCATGACTGACTGACTGTGGAAACCCCTTGCCTCGGCCAACATTTCTTTATTCATTAATTTCTTCACTTCAGCTCTGTTCACTTTATCCTTTTCACACATAACACAAGGTCACCATAAAATGAACTACTAGGAAAATTAAGAATTACGATAATAGCCTACATTAAGAATTGACGATAGCCTCTTTTAAGATGCAAGCCTTTAAGAGATTGGATTTATAAACCACCAATTCCCCAAACATATCTGATTCATGGTTAGTCACTTTAAAAAAATAAAATAAATAGCCTCCGAATGTGGCTCTAGTCTACGCTACTCTGCTGATAATGTAGCTTACTGCAAACACTTTTAATTATTATAATAATAATAATAATAATAAGAAGAAGAAGAAGAAGAAGAAGAAGAATCTCTGGTACGTACTTTCTTAGTAGTATCTATTGTTTTCTTTCTGGCTAAGATTCCTGGGAAATATGCGTTGTCCAATTAAGCTTGTTCGCCAACGTTACTTCCTGCTTCTCGTCAGGAAGCAGATACAAGCTAGGCTACTACGAAGCGAATCAACATGCATTATAGCCTACATTCATTGCACTACAGAAAACTAAACTAAACCTAGCTGTCCGGTACCAAAACATTTCCCGCAGGTAACGTTCTACACTACCGGAAAAAAAACTCTGCTGTGCAGAAACTCACTAGCTTGCTCGCTAGCTCGTAGCCCACACATGGAAGGTTGGAATTACGCATCCGGCAATCCAGTGTTGAATAGCCTAACTCTGCTGTGCTTATGAACTCACTAGCTTGCTCGCTAGCTCGTAGCCCACACATGGAAGGTTGGAATTACGCATCCGGCAATCCAGTGTTGAATAGCCTAACGTTAAATGTATTTCATAGAATGCTAATAGCCCTATTTTAAAACTGTATTTCCATATTTTACTGATGCAAACTATTTAGGCTGTACTAGCTATTTAGGCTGTATGTCTTTGAGCTAGAATGTGTTTGCGTCTAGCCCATTGTGCATGTATGTCTCCATATAGACTTGGTTCATTAATTTACATTGTTCTTCATGATCCATAGCTCAGGTGGTGCTGTTCATTGTATTTCATTACACATTAAATACTGCTCATCTACAAACTCTTTTAATGTAATAGTGTGCTGTCTGTAATAGGATAACTGTTCTCATTCTTGTCAATAGAGGGCGTTATGGTTAAGCGAATGTCTGCATACATTTCTTTGGAATGCATGTCTCTCTCCGTGTTTATCTTCATGCATTATTCATCATTAGTTAGCTATAAAAAATAAGTGATAACAGATCAAAAATGTCTATGACGTAAAAAAAGCCAAGTTACTCGTGCATAACCTACATAGCGCTGTCTATAAGTTCTTAAATCCAACTTGCAAAAACTAGGCCTGCCTTTAAAAGTCTTGATCTCAAAATGTGGCCAAGTTACAACTAACAATATTGCCTATCGTAGCTCACACTAAATAAACTAGCTCTATTCCAAAGCAATGCTATCCAAACTGTCCTAAATTATTTAATGCAACTTGGCCCTGTGCATTCTTTACAATATTGTTAGTTGTAACTTGGCCACATTTTGATATCAAGACTTTTAAAGGCAGGCCTAGTTTTTGCAAGTTGGAATTAAGAACTTATAGACAGCGCTATGTAGGCTATGCGTGAGTAACTTGGCTTTTTTACGTCGTAGACGTTTTTGATCTGATATATATATATATATATACTGTCATGGTTTTAACCCTGTTTACCTATGCGGTCGTTTTCCTCGGTGGCCACGCGAGGGCGCTGCCCTTTTGGTAGATGCTTGCTCCGCCCTGCTGGGTTTGCGTACCTTCTGTTAGCATTTACACCTGGGCGTGGTCACAGCTATTTAAGCCTTCCGTTTCATTCTATCGGGGCTTCTACATTGATTGTTTGTACTGTGGTGTATTGTGCTGTATTGTGTGTGGTATTATTCAGCCCTTTGTATTTTAAGTCAGTATTATTTTTGGTCTAGGTTTATAAGGAGACCGGTTCACTCCGTTGTGGTTCGTTGGAGTTATGCGGGACTCGCCTATGTGGAAGTAGTTATTTGGACTCGTCCCTCCTGGCGTACCTGCCTATGTGGATGGAGTTATTCAGACTCTTCCCCCTTGGCTCTTTTCAGTCCTCGCTTCCTGGTTTCTCCTTTTTTAGTCCGTTTGCCTAGTTTTTGCCTTTCTATGTCTCTTTCTCCTCTCTTTGTCTGCTTTCTTCCGTGAAGGCGAGAGGAGTTTTTGTTGGTTTGTATTTATCTACATAGTAGGTTTTTACTAAGAGACAGGGCATTTTTATCGTACTGATTTTAGGGCTTTATTTATTGGTGTTAGTTATTCTTACCATTTGGGCTACTCGCCTATTTTATCGCCTCTTTGCTGAGGTAAGGCTTATTTCCTGCTGGCTTTTAGTTACCCATCTCGGGAGCCAGTTAGTAGCTTCGGTACGTTTGTTTCCCTGTTTTTGTCTCCTCGTGGACTACGTTCCCCTTTGTTGTGAGTCAGGGTTATTTATATTATATTGAGGCTGTGCTTGTTATCAAGTTTGCGTATGTCTTTTGTTGCAGCTGTCCTGTTCGCCCTTTCTACCTGCGAGACGATTTTGTTGGGAACTGTTGTTCTGTTTCGTTCTCCGGGTGTGTGTCTCCTTATATGGAGCTTGGGCGATGTTGTGGACGTGTTTGTGTGTGACTGCGTGTTTCTTATTATAGCATCGGAACGTTAGCTCTCTGTTCCATTTCGCCTCGTTCATATTTCTTTACTGAGAGGCTAGGGCTTTTGTTTTCTATTAAGCTTGCGTTAGTCATTATGGATAGTGAGGTTATGGGACGACGGTGCTTCGTTGGCTCGCCTGTAAAATGTTTCTTCCCCCTGGGAGATCGGGTGTTTACCCCCTTTGTTTTCCGCATTTGACTGCTAGCCCATGGAACTAGCCTTGGAACGTTGGATCTGTTCCTTTCGCCTCCGTTTCTATCGTATTATTTTGCAGTGTTTATTGACTGTGTTTTATGTTTGTCTTACGCTACTCGCCCGTTCTTATGTGTCTCGTTTCCGAGACAGGGCGCCTATTATTTCTTACTGTTCAGAATCCTGTCCTTGCGCTCTATTTGGCGTGTGACAGTCAGCCTGTTAGTAGCATCTGTAGTGGTGTTCGTTGTTCGTTGTCTTGTCTCCTCCCTTATCTGCGGGGTATCCCGCCTTAGTGGCCTTAGGGCTTTAGGATTCCCCTTGCTGCGTTTGGCTCCTCCCACCTCACACGTCACGCCCCGTTACATATACACTGTATATATATACACACACACACACACACACACAAACATGCACACACACAGTGGGGATGTATGAGGGGGACGTACTGGGATGCTCCATGGGCACACAGTCCACCGATATCTCCAGGTTTCCCGGGATGGTCTGCAACTTACTGGTCTTCTCCGCCCTGCCAGGGAGAAACCATTCCATAAGTCCCACAGGGGGAGGACAAACTATTCTATAAGTCCCAGAGGGGGGGGGGTTAAACCATTCCATAAGTTCCACAGGGGGAGGACAAACTATTCTGTAAGTCCCAGAGGTGGAGGAGAAGTCCCAGAGTCCTAAATGCTGAAAGTGGGACACCTGGTCACTGAAACTAAAACATTTGTGGAAAATGAAGAGTTGAAAGACAAAGGAAATGGCGTCAATCAAAACCTGCTCTGTGTTATAATCTTTTTCAGCACAAAACTATGGAACATAAGCACATGTTCCACCATATGAAATAATAAAGAGTGTGACAGGAATGAAAGCAGCAGACACAGGAGTTCTCCTGGGGCAAGATTGGGGTTCCAGCTGTGAGGCACTGAGGGATGTGTACCAAGCCGTACCTCCTGTACTCAGAGATGAGCTTGATAAGGTCGTCTGTGGAGATCTTGTTGCTCTCCTGCTTGAAGAGTGGGGAGAAGCGAGAGTCTCTGTCCAGGGTGCCCTGGCTGTCTTTAAACACGGACCTGAGGGGGGGGGGGGGGGTGGCAGAGGAGCACTGAGACCATGCGGACGACCACGGCGACAGTGCACTCTTGCACACAAACAGGAAGCTCTCCACAGACACCTGCGGTATCCTGCTGCTATCACCACAGAGCTGCTGCACAGTCAGGCGGCCATTTTAGGGACTGAGTCGGCAGGCCTTCCTTCTGTCCAACTCTGCTCATTATCACCTTAATAAAACTTATTTAACAGCATTCCACAGGACACAGAGAGCAGGAATAGGGATATCTAACCCTAAATTTAGCTGATTCTCTCAGCTGACACTCTCAGCTGACATGTCAAGTTAAACAAGGAACAGTAAGTAACACCAGCACTAATCTCCAGAGAAACATGCGCTAGACTGAAACTTTAGGAAGTACAGGAACATGCACTTCATTCTGAAACTCACCTCACACACCAGGCAAAAGGCATTCGGTATTTCCCCAGTTTGCTACAGAACTGCTTGTTGGACTTCAATATTTTCTGAACCGTCTAAGCATTTTTTGAGAAAGAGACAAAACGCTACATTAAAGAAGGAATTATTCTGCTGCATCAATATTCTAAGTGTCAGGGCTTAAATACATTCTTCTTGGCCTGCACTATGCAAAAGCTTAAATCGTGTCATGATTCTGGCACTAACGGACTGCCTCTGTCTGGTGATGCACTATCCTTATGAACAATTCTAGTATGAGAGGGAGACATTTTTGATGCTTTGAGGAAAAAATTATGTCAAAACCATCTGGTTCCTGCATGATTTAGGACACAAAAATAAGAAGAATTTACAAGAAAGGTCTTGGTATTTTTTGGAAGACACTGGATACCAGTGATTTCAATACTAAAAAGTAAAAAAAATGAATTCTGGATTGTACTCACCTTTCTGGAGTCAGTGTTAAATATGGAGTGTTCCATCAACACTGACTCCAGCAAGGTGACCACCTCAGGGCAGTACAATCCAGAATTATTTTTTTCTTTCTTAACATTGAAATATCTGGTATCCAGTGTCAGTGTTACCTCGTTGGATTCAGGGTTAGTACGACAGTGTTAAATACGGAGTGTTACCTTTTTGGAGTCAGTATTAGTGGAACAGCGTTAAATATGGAGTGGTATCTCGCTGGAGTCAGGGTTGGTGGAACAGTGTTAAATATGGAGTGTTCCCATGTTGGAATCTGTGCTAGTGGAACAGTGTTAAATATAGTGTGTGACCTGGCTGGAGTCAGTGCTAGTGGAACAGTGTTAAATATGGAGTGTTATCTTGCAGGAGTCAATGTTGGTGAAACAGTATTGAATACAGAGTGTTACCTTGCTGGAGTCAGTGTTAGTGAAACAGTATTGAATTCAGAGTGTTACCTTGCTGGAGTCAGTGTTAGTAGAACAGTGTTAAATACGGAGTCATACCTTGCTGGAGTCAGTGTTAGTGGAACAGTGTTAAATACGGAGTCTTACCTTGCTGGAGTCAGTGTTAGTGGAACAGTGTTAAATACAAAGTCTTACCTTGCTGGGGTCAGTGTTAGTGGAACAGTGTTAAATACGGAGTCTTACCTTGCTGGAGTCAGTGTTCTTGATGTAAGGCTCCACCCCACTGGCAATATTTCCCATCAGCACCTTCTCCACCCGGGCAGCCAGCACAATGTCCGAGTGCGGGTTAGTCACCGAGAAGATGGCCTGATCACACACACACACACACACACACACATACACACACACACACACACACACACACACACACACACACACACATGCACACACACACACACATGCACACACACAAGCACACACACAGGTAATGGTTCTTCTCTCCAGATTAATTTTAATATTTACACCTCTACAGAAGTGGGTAAGAAAAGCATACACCCAGGACACGCCCAATGAGTCTACCTGCTTCGGGAAATGCAGCCAGGTGTCCAGGTGTGCGGGCAGCTGGCAGTCTCCAGGTCTCTTTTCTGCAGTTGAGCTGAGGCCGTTCTCATGCACTGTCCCAGGGCCCCCACTCAGCATCTGCCGCACAGCCTCCTGGTTCAGATCCACGTGGAAATCGGCTGAGACCTTCCTCCCCTCTCGCACATCCAGTAATGCCACCGTCACGAAGAAGGGCTCGATCTGCACAACAGCAATACGAGTCAGAGCCAGGCTTACAGTAGACACACTGCCCCCTCTGGTCAGAACCAGGCTTACAGTACACACTGAATAGAGAAATGAAAGGACAGAGGAATGAAAGGATGGAGGGATGAAAGGATGGAGAAGTGAAAGGATGGAGCTCACGTTTGTGAGGGGCCCGTTCTCAGTCTCACACACGCAGCCCTGCAGGGTCAGATTCAGGGCTCGACAGGAGATCATCAACCTCTTCCCCAGCTTCTCCTCAAATGGCCGTATCGAGCACGGCTCGCCGGCCGGGAACTCCCCGCGGGGGCTCCGCTGCACCTGCAACACAGGTAACACAAAGGTAAACCAGCCCCCTGGTAATCCAACCTACAGGTATACCACCCCACAGGTAAACCAGCCTACAGGTATACCACCCCACAGGTAAACCAGCCTACAGGTATACCACCCCACAGGTAAACCGGCCCCCAGGTAACCCAGCCTACAGGTAAACCAGCCCCCAGGTAATCCAGCCTACAGGTAAACCAGCCCCCAGGTAAACCAGCCTACAGGTAAAACAGCCCACAGGTAAACCAGTCCATAAGTAATCCAGCCTGCAGTTATAACACTCCAGGGATAAAAGCCCCCCAAGTAAAACACCAAGGTCCACTGAAACCCCGCCCCTCCCTGGGCACTTACAGGGATGTCCGAGTCCAGAGAGAACAGGTTGAGCCTCTCTTCCTGCCGGGCAGAGTGCACCGTGTCCTCCGTTTCATTGATATACTGCAGGGAAAACACACTATCAAATAAAGGCATTCCTCCCTTCTAAACGCTGTTCATTTCATTGTTAATATATCGCACAGTTATATATTGCAGCTAATACCATAGCACATGCATAGACTGCTTCAGAAAGTCTACAGATCAAATGTACAGCAACATACAGACTCATATAAGTCAAGTAAAAGTGTGTATGGCTCCGAGAAGAGAGATGTTCATAACGGGGTCATCTGCACCCACCTTGGCCAGTTCAGGGTTTAAACCATCTTCTGACAGCTCATCGTTGTCAGGGAGACTGGTGTCACTCAAGGATAGCTCTATGATATCTGAAAACCATGAATAAACAATGACATGCAGTCAACGTTCAGAAACTGAAATCAGAAACACATGCAGCCATTGCTGGAGGGTCCCTCTGTTGTGATTGACCAGGCGGCGTTTAATTTAGCCGTCCCGTTTGACCCTTATCGTCTGGTCTGCTCTTTCTGCTCCTACAACGCACAGGACACGTCACCGCCGTGCCATCACTCCATCACGTGTGAGAGAGAGAGAGAGAAAGAGAGAGAGAGAGAGAGACGCTGGTCCGGTCCGTTCTATGGTTCCGCTGGTCCGGACTCACCTTGCCGCGTGTCGGTCAGGTCCATGCTCTTGCGGTCCAGAACCGGGCCGTCAGGAGAGCTGATTTGCAGGATTCGGGTCAGTGTGGAGATCCAGTCCTCCATGTCCTGTTCACTTTCAGCCGCCAGGACAAAGTACGTCACCTCGTTCATCTTCAGCTCGAACGCGTGCTTCCGTAGCCGGTTATTCTAGGGGGAAGGGGGCACGCTGTCACTCACCAATCAGGCCATATCACACGCTCAAACAGAGGATTAACAGCTGTGACTCCAGCACCAACTGCTAGCTTTCATCTGGAAGTACTCTCACTCTCTCAGCTAAATCTGTCTTTGTTTGGGGCATGCAGGCTAAAGGTGCCAGTATACTCAAAACGAAATACAACTTTTCAAGCAAAACCTTACAAACAAGAAAGAAAGACACGGAGTGTTGAGTTTGTACAGTGCGGTGTACGCAAGCCCCCTGGGCGAGCAGTTCACAAGCAGTTCTTAGAACTCTCCCTGTCTGCAGTTGGTCCAAATATCACATGGTTGGTCTTCTGTGTTTTGGTGTAGGGTAGGCCCCATATGTAATTGTCGGCTCTGATAACAGCTGCCTTGTAATAACTCTGCACCCCCCAGCAGTGTGGAGTCACATTAAAAAAAGAACACTGTTCGTATTGAGTATACTGACAATGGTGTTTGGGGATATTTTCGCATGTGGTTCTTGTTCATAAAGTACTTTCATCGTTTGAAGTATACTGCCTACGTCATGGTGAAGGTGTAGGTCTCAACCACACTGAAGCTTTGAAACAGGTCTCCGGACTCCGGGGCTGGCGTTACTAGGGTTACTTGCGCCTGTCAACGTCTTTTCAAAGCCACAGACTACTTTAGCATTAAAAACTATATTTATTAGTGTTTTTCTACTTTTTACCTCCACCAAAGAGGTTATATAATCATGACTATCAATTTGTCCGTCTGTCTGTCCATCTGTGACAGACATATCACATTCATGTTCCCAAGAAGAAGAACCCTATTGATATTGGTGAGCCCATGGCTTTTTGTCGAGTGCCACCATCATGCCAAACTTTCAATTTGTGATTGACATATCTCAAAACCAAAGGTGATGGTTGGATTGCCATGTAATTTGCTGTGAACATTCATGTTACCAAAATGAAGAAGCCTATTGATATTGGTAACCCCGTGACCTTTCCTCTAGCGCCACCGTCTGTTTCCACAGGAAATAAACACAAAAAAAGACGTTTCTGTTCTACTCTTTTCATGATGTATTATATGAAGGGACTGTGTGCAAAGTGCCCCACCTGGACCACGCCTGTACATGAGTCCAGGAAGATACACCCTTTGGGCTCCTTCGAGATCTTCTCGTCTTTGTAGAAGTTCATGATGTAGGAGCTGTCTGTCAGCTGGGTCAACTGAAAATACCTCCTTTTGAATGACTGTAAAGAGAAAAGGAGTTAGGAATAACGTGAGCATCCTTCCACAGGGAAGAACCAACGCTCACCGAACATAACGCAATTGACAGGGATGAGTCCTACTCGGAAAAGCACAGATAATGCTTTTTCAATTGTTGGTAGGTCGTGGAAATTCTGCGTTTCTACAGAGAACAGTGGTTTGCGATCGGCTATCCCATCTCCCTTTTGCTGCCAAGAGCAGGCGGGATCTGCTGCTGACACACACACACAGGCGGAGACACAGAGAGGGTGAGGAATTCTGGGAGGGATGCAATGTACCTCCACCATGCACAGTCTACTTGTGCTGTCACTATCTCAGCTCCACCAACGATCTGATTATCAAAGTGCAGCCAAAATTTAAATCTGTGTCAAAGCTGCAAGCTGATCAGCATTTGTCTACCTTTCACTGCCATGACTTGGATGGGGGCCAGGGCATCAACAGATGGTGTGGGCCACCAGGAGAGAGACAGTGAAACACACAGACATACAGAGAGATAGAGAGAGGTGGGAAAAAGAAGAGAGACAAGAGAGAGGGATGGGGAGATAGAGAGGGACAGAGGAAATTCACACACAGGAAGTGGGAGGAGTCAGAGTGTGCGCGTTTCCTACCCGCACAGTGATGCTGTTGTTGACGGTGCTGTTGAAGTTCCCTTTGTAGAGCCACCCAGACCTGAACACCCCCACGCCCCCTCCCCCTCCGCCACCCCCTCCTCCTCCTTTCGAAGATGATAACGATGTTGTGTCCTGCGAGAAAGAGAGGGACTCTGTTCAAATGGGGGGGGGGGGGGGGTTTCACTTTCCAGGACAACAGTTTCACTTTCCAGGATACTCAAACTCATGTTTCTGTCATCATGCAGTCTCTGAATTCTGTTGTGCTTTGATGTAGCACACCTTGAAACTAAAAAAGGTTGAAATGGATGAGGGTTTCATTCATCAGATGGTGTTAATGCTGTTTTATAGTAACTGTGCAGTGAAATACATTATAAATGAATCGGGAGTGAACTGGGTTTCCTGTGCCAAGGCAGTGAGTATGATTGGCAGTGTGCCACTCAGAGGGCGGAAGCTCTGACCTCATCCTTGTCCACATCCTCGTGGTCAATCTCAAACGAGTGGGAGGGCAACTTCTCTGCCTTATGCAGCTTCCTGCAGAGAGAGGGAGGGGGAGAAAGAGAGAGAGAGAGAGAAGGAGAGAGAGAGAACGAAAGAGAGAGTAAAGTAATGAGTCAGAGCTGACTGTGTATCAGGGTGTCCCCTTTGTTTCCCGGTGGTTTTTAGGGGGTAGATTTGGGCTCTGTCAGGGTGCCTGGTCTTTCACACGTTTCAGTGAAGCTGGCTACACACATCCCAGCAGCCCTTCATTCTGAGGTGTTGTTCTCTGACAGGGAGGCACAAAAGGAGCTCCTTCACCCCCTGCCCCAGCACCCAAATCAGCACGGCCTCTTTGTTTGTGACTCGCAGAGCTGAAAACACCAGCTGCCCTTTAACGACCCTATCTGCACTGACTGCACTCTGCCTGGCAGGACCAGTCTTTCCACGCAGGCCATCTCCAGGGACGCCCTAGGGCTGGGGCCTCATCCAGCTTGAGTGATTGAAAGACGAGTGGCCCCCAGAGAGGCTGGGGATTGGCCGTTCAGCGAGGGTGTGAAACCCAGATCTACACATCTGCACAATCTCACCTGCTTTCACAGTGTGGTCTATGCAACCCATCGCCTGACTGGAGGACAGCTCCTCACTGGTTTCTATATGAATAGTGACGATGGCGACATCTCATCTGTGGTTCCAGCAAAGACTGTCTGTGACCCTTTATGGGTGTGTTTTTTTTCCCAGGAGAGGAATGGTCTTCAAACAGGACACCCCCTATGTACCCTGCCTGAAAACACCTTCTTTAAATAGGACGCACCACTCCATACCCTGAATGGGAGTTCATCTTTAAATGGGACACCCCTCTCTGTACCTCGTTGCGACAAGCATCTTTCTGCCACTTAGACATGCTCGAATTTGTTGGTACCCCTGATAAAGATGGGTAAAAAGGGTTATAAAAAATTCACCGTTTGGTGAATTAGCTTAATCTCACACTGAAAAAATGTGGAAAATCCAACCTTTAATTGACATTCATTTATTATGAGAAATAAAAATCCCTCATCAAGCAATAATTATTTTTAACAAAACCACGTCGGCCACAATTATTGGTACTCCTGCTTTTATATATTGAATAAAGTAATAATTTTAAATATTTGGTCACATATCTTTGCATGCCATGACTTCCTGATTGTAATGGGGCGTGACGTGTGAGGTAGGAGGAGCCAAACGCAGCAAGGGGATTCTTTAAGCCCTTAGGCCACGAAGGCGGGAAACCCCGCAGATAAGGGAGGAGACAAGACAAGGAACACACACACACACACACACCACAGCTACAGACCGGCTCACTGTTACATACCAAAGAGTAGAAGCACAAACGCCTGGTTTCACAACAAGAAACCCAAACAAGGCGAAAGGGAACAAAGAACTACTACCCCATACTTCTACGAGCTAAGTAACTAAAAAACGAGCCGGAAATAACAAACGCCCTGTCTCGGAAACTCTAAGGGTTGTTTCTCCTGACAAATTTTCCTATTGAACTCTATGGAAAAATAAGTCAGGAGAAGAAACAATTCAAGTTATCCATCCATATCTACTGTATTTCTGGCAGCAAAGTGATGGTTTAATGCTTGTTTGATACGTCAGACCCTTGATGACTTAGAGCCATTTAGCCAACCATGTGTTCCATACTGTTCCAGTGTAATTTACAGCTAAATCTAGTCCCACCCCCAAATTCCAATAGAGATCCATTCAAATGCAGAGACATTTAGTATCGCTTGTAAGAGTACCATAAAATAAGATATTAAGAGTCTTTTGATGTTGTTGGGTCACAGACATCAGGAAGTCATGGCATGCAAAAATATGCGACCAAATATAAAAAATTATTACTTTACTCAATATATAAATATAGGGGTACCAATAATTGTGGCCAACGTGGTTTTGTTAAAAATAATTATTTCTTGATGAGGAATTTTTTTTCCTCATAATAAATGAACGTCAATTAAAGGTTGGATTTTTCTCTTTTTTTCAGTGTGAGATTAAGCTAATTTACCAAACAGTGAATTTTTTATAACCCTTTTTACCCATCTTTACCAGGGGTACCAACACATTTGTGCACGTCTGTATATATCAGCTGGGACAGGTGCAGCAGTGCTAACCCGTCCCAAACACGCAACACCTCCCCACCTTCCTGACCAGATTGCTACTCATAAGAACTGTGAGTGACTAAGTGAATTACACCAGCATAAATTGCCTGGGGCTCCGCGATATAAAGAATGGAAGCTGATCTTTTCTCAGAACAAAGATGAAAAGGAAGAGTGTACCTGGGCAGCTGGCGATAATCCCCGGCATAGTCCTCGTATTTATACTGGACTACGTGCTGCGGGGAGTTGTAATATTTGCAAGCCTGAAAGACACATGAAACAGATGATTAGATATCAGCTGTTACATTAGACTGCCCGGCACTGGATCCGGGTCTACTGTACGTTCAAAGGCAGATGTACAGTGGGGACCAAATGTCTGAGGACACTGCCAACAAGAACGGATTGTTTTCATTATTTAACATGGGCCAATTCAATTACGATACACCGTTTACTCTTCTTATTCAAAAATGCATAATGTTTTTAACAATATAAGTAAAAGAAGTGTAGGTATTTATAATTTAAGAGCACTAGCAGTAGTGACAGTAATGGGTAGAATGGCAGATATATTCAATTAATAGTTGGTTTTAGTTGTTAATAGCCCAGATATTTGCATATGGGCTCTACCTGTAACACACCTGTTAGAGACACACTAAAGAGCTCTACCTATAACACACCTGGTAGAGACACACTAAAGAGCTCTACCTATAACACACCTGGTAGAGACACACTAAAGAGCTCTACCTGTAACACACCTGGTAGTGACACATTGAAGAGCTCAACCTGTTACACACCTGGTAGAGACACACTAAAGAGCTCTACCTGTAACACACCTGGTAGTGACACACTGAAGAGCTCTACCTGTAACACACCTGGTAGAGACACACTCACCTGTCTGACCAGCAGACACTCAGCCTGTTCTTCTGCTCCGTCCGGCACTGTGGACAGCAGCGTCCGTCGGTCCACAGGCACCGTGGACACCTACCGGCGAGGAGAGATGCGTCAGAAATGAGGAAGCAAAGGGTGTGTGCGTGTGTGCGTGTGTGTATGTGTGTGTGTGTGTGTGTGTGTGTGTAAGGGCTTTAAAAATGAACAGTCCCTGGATTGAGGTGGCTTTCCATCAAAAGCAGAGGTGGAATCCAGAGAAAGTTTCAAGGTAACAAGCAAAAACGACCTGGTTTGGGGTATTTGGCTTGGGGGCACTGGGTTTGGGGGAGGGCTGGGTATCGAACCTCAATACTTTTTGAACACCAACGAATCATGTCCGTAGCACAGAGTATCGAAAACTGTCCAAGTATCGAAAAAGTATTTGGAGCCAATTTTCGGTACTTTTTAGCAAAAGTTTCTAAAAGTACCAAATCTTTAGCCCCACCAGGGGAACTCTCTTGTTTTTTTTCTTGATTTAAAGCATAATTTTCTTCATTTTATACAGCTGTTTGAGTTGACAACATTAAACACAAGCATTTGAGAAGTTTTGACTTATTTTGTTAACAGAAGATTTTTTTTTGGATATTGTTGGAAAAATATCTTTAAGGTACCGAAAGGTATCGAAAAAAAGCATCGACTTGGCATCGGAATTGAACACCAGGTATCGGTATCGGGACCGGTATCGGAAAATTTCAAACGATACCCAGCCCTAGTTTGGGGACATTTGGTTTTGGGGCATTTGGTTGGGGGACATTTGGTTTGGGGACATTTGGTTTTGGGGCATTTGGTTGGGGGACATTTGGTTTGGGGACATTTGGTTTGGGGGCATTTGGTTTGGGGACATTTGGTTTGGGGACATTTGGTTTGGGGGCATTTGGTTTGGGGGCATTTGGTTTGGGGACATTTGGTTTTGGGGCATTTGGTTTGGGGACATTTGGTTTGGGGGCATTTGGTTTGGGGACATTTGGTTTGGGGACATTTGGTTTTGGGGCATTTGGTTTGGGGACATTTGGTTTGGGGACATTTGGTTTTGGGGCATTTGGTTTTGGGGCATTTGGTTTGGGGGCATTTGGTTTGGGGACATTTGGTTTTGGGGCATTTGGTTTGGGGACATTTGGTTTGGGGGCATTTGGTTTGGGGACATTTGGTTTTGGGGCATTTGGTTTGGGGACATTTGGTTTGGGGACATTTGGTTTTGGGGCATTTGGTTTTGGGGCATTTGGTTTGGGGGCATTTGGTTTGGGGACATTTGGTTTGGGGACATTTGGTTTGGGGGCATTTGGTTTGGGGGCATTTGGTTTGGGGGCATTTGGTTTTGGGATATTTGGTTTGGGGCAGTTTGCTAACTCCCAGTGCTGACTGCTGCCATCTTTACAGCAGAAACCAGGCCATTTTCAGAACGCTGGGAACAATAATCTCCATCTTTTCTATGTGTATGCAGGGGCTTCTTGCACAAATAGGACTCCTGTGGATTTGAATAAGCTGTATCCTTAATGAACATCCATAAAACCAACTGCAGATTGATTCCATCTAAAGTAAACCAATTATTCAAACAGGAATAAGCAAAATAAATATACACTTCCTGTGAGTAGGAACATCCTTAAGTGAAAGGTCGCATTAAAACTAAATTAAAAAGGGGACATGTAAATATGTACACATTAAGCAAGGTCATCTAATTTTCCTGTCAAAGAGAAAGTGTTTCTCTCTATAAAGGTTTCATACATTATACATTTTGACTTGGCATTTCACAAAAATGCATAAAATGAAAGACATTGCATTTAATTTTATAACTCATAAGCTTCGGACTATATGTTCTACATGAAACAATTGGCTTGCGAGCCTGTTTGTCTGACATACTGACAGATTGGCTACCTTTTAGTTGTTTTCTTAAATGGACCTCCCGCCAATAAGGCATCTGTTTTATATAGCAAACCATCTCATTACATCATTATTAACACACAGGAGCAGGAGCAAACAAAATTATTCCACAGCATCACAAAACAAGCAGTGGCAATTTTCTTATAACTGCGCCATTAAAGACTGTTCAATTTACAACTTCATTTTGTTTAAATTCTCTTCAGCGAGGCGTTTAAAATTCTGAAGAATAAACAAAAAAACTTTAGCGGAATGTGCATTTCTGAATACGAGGTCCAATTAGAGTTATTTAATCAAACGCTGTGAAATCTCCCGAGACAGAGTAAATTAAACATGGCCATTTCTCACACAGTCATGCATTATACATAAACCCAGGGATCTGCCGGGGTAATTAAAACAACTAATTAAAACAACTTAATCTGAGCTGTGATTTTAGGAGAACATTAGCTCACCAAGGAAGCTGCTAATGGCCAAATATCTGAAGTTTAAGAAAAATAACTCTGAGCGTAATGGAAGTATTAAAATGTAAATTCTTCTACGCAAGTTTCTTTTATCCAGTCCGGTGGCATTTAAGCCCATTTCACAGTGAGTGGCGTATCATCACAACCAAACAAATCCAAACAGAGAACCACAACGCCGGCAGGAGCAAGCATTGCAAAACGCCCGACTTGACACACCCTTCCCCCGACTCGACACGCCCTTCCTTTGACTCACAAACGCTGAGCACTAAGGGAACCCCCCCCCCCAAATTAATTTTCACTCTGCGACTGTTTCACTTTCGCTTACAGGGCGCGCCACAGGCCACACGCCATGCTGTTTTCCTAACACAGTCAGCAGGGTGGCAACCGTACATCAATGTCAAGGCAACGTTGGGAAAACGTTATGCTCGAGCTGGCCCATCACAGAGCAATGGTTCGTCGGCCATAATTTTACGACCCAGGAATCAGGACCGGCAGCGCTGGCCTGGGCTGCCACTGTAGGGGGCGCTCTTTAAATCAGTAAAATAATAAATAGCATTATTATTATTATTGTTCTCGTTAGAAAATGTCCAACAGATACACTGCTTAGTAGATGATGAGCAGGCTCTTCTGTGGGTACACCAGAACCGCTGAGCCACCCTGACAGGCAGCTCTTGCAAAGCGCTGGGAAAGTCGTCCCAGACAGCAGCGCATGGATCCAGGAGTTCAGCGCAGGAGAGAGAGAGAGACGTTCAGCCCAGGAGAGCCGCTCGCTCATGTTCCTGCCCAGAACAGCTTCCCCTTCACGAGGCCTCTGCAGACGGTGTGAGCCAACCACATCCTCTTTCAGGTCGACCTGGAGGCCGAGCTGAGCCCGTTTCCGCCGCCTGCAGCGCGCCTGCGACACATGCGCGACGCAGAGGCTCTCCGCAGGGCCAGGCTTCAGGCACAGGACCACGCTGAGTGTTACATGCATGCATTCATTCTAACCGCAGTTTTAGTGAGGTGTGGACTCAGGATCTATGAATCGGGCCGTTTGAGACGGGCGTGCGCACGCTCAGCAGACGATCCGTGCAGCGATGGAAGGACGCGAACATAACGCATTTATACTGTACATCCTTACATAATGCTCTAATGCTGTGGTAACACATTGAACAGAGGTAAACTAATAGAATCCCATCAGAAAGACGACTGAAATGTTCTAAATGGCTGAACTGCAGGTAGATAAATGTGCCTGAGAAGTGGATCGGTCAGAAAACGAGATTAGCAAAGAGCACAGAGTCATTAAGGAAAGTGAGCAGGTTCGGGTGCTCTGCAGTACTGTGCAGTAAAGCACACTGAGCCTGCTGTGCACAGACCAGCTGACTGCTGCATTAGTCAGACAGTACCGAGTTAATGAACACTGGCCTCAATTACTGTGAGTAAGCACCAGCAGCTGCAGGCCTCACACACACGCATGCACACACACACACACACACACACACACACACTCTCTCTCTAACCCTACATACCGTGAAGTCATCATCGGGAAAGAGGAGCAGGTCTCGGAGGGGGTCTTCCTTCAGCTCAGCGTCCAGTTCAGAAAGCACCGCCTCATAGTCTAAGGGGTCGATCAGCTTGGGCTTCTCCTGCTGTGAACCAGAGACACGGGTCAGCCAAAACAGGATAACACGTCAAAGTGAACATCACACAACACAGACAAAAATGAACCAGAAACCTGGGGGGTATATTATGAAGCAGGATTACTGAGTTACTGAGCTGGATAACTGCACTGAATAAAACCCAGAACAGCTCTTTTTACTTCAGTCCATGCTCGAGATTTGGGAGGGTTCCGGGTTTTACTCAGTGTGGTTATCCAGATAACTCAGTAATCCTGCTTCGTAGTATAACCCCCAGCTCTTGAACAGCACATAACACAGCCCAAAACAAACCAGAAACCAGTTCCTGAACAAAACACAACACAGTCAAAAACAGACCAGACACCAGCCCACAAACAACATACAAACGAGGATAAGTCAGACTGAACAATACCCAACCCAGTCCGCCATAGAACCATACACAAATTAAAACACAGTTCAACCAGCAGCTGAAAATTCTGCAAGCCAATCAGCCTGGCAGAAATCCTGACAAAACCAATCAGCATGTGAGAGATCCTGATGCAATCCAATCAGCAAGCGAGAGATCCTGACACAAACCAATCAGCACGCGAGAGATCCTGACACAAACCAATCAGCACGCGAGAGATCCTGACACAAACCAATCAGCATGTGAGAGGTCAGACACAAACCAATCAGAAAGGCAACATTAGATACAAAGGGAAAACACAACTGAAGGTCATCCAAACTAGTACAGAAACAGTACTAACATGTCTGACTGAATAACGTGAACTGCTCAATACATACATGAGGCAATCAATCAGCAAAAGAGATTTTTCAAACACAAACGCCAACCAGTAATCAGAGGTTATACAAACGCATTAGACACACATTATCCAGCAGAACTACTACATAAAACGGGTGGGATATAAACAAAACATGACCAAGCCAGCCAAACATACAAACAAAGCTATCAAAGGTAATGTGTTGGAACAATGATGTTTTCAACATTATAAAACTGGTTTTTTTTATGCCGGATACTGATTCGTTGAGACACGTTCTACACAGTGATTGTAAATCTGATACAGTAACAGTTAATCAAACAGCCTCTCTGTAAACAGTATCACTCCACGGCAGGGGGGCTGCCGGCACTCCGCTTTGTGACTAACAACACCCCTGTATCCGTGACTGTATTCACGACACAGCGCAGCCTCGAGTGCCGTATTGCTTTAGTAAAGCTCAATAACGCCGTCGTAGCTTCCTCTGTTGCTTACCGTTTCCATTAGAAACAATGTACACATATTTACATGGAAGTGAAGAGTTGCACTGACGTACGTCGCTCTGGATAAGAGCGTCTGCCAAATGACTATAATGTAATGTAATGTAATGAGTTTGTGGACACCTTCGCTTACTTTCCTCTTTTTTAAGCAGGGAAATTAAACCAGAGAACGCAGCATTACCACTACTATGAAGGACACACATGGTTTTACTTCACTTGGGAACATTTTGCACAAAATCAGCTTGGATTTTCACAAAGTCAGTGTAATTATCAGCGATGACAAAGCAGAGTTGAAGTGCTTTGACGAAAAAAAAACAGGTGCAAGCAATTGAAAGACATGAGAAAGTTACTTAGAAAATTGCCATTGTATCGTTTTAGAACTTTTCTTTGGAATGTCTAGGACATAAAATGAATGAAAAAGGGGTTTGGAGCTTTCAAAAGCATGCAACTAAGTTCTGGATTTTGTGGTGAGTTTTGAAACATGCACGTGGTTTAAACAATAAAAATGGTCGCGTGGGGTTAAGGAAGTAGTTCCTTCTCACGGTGGAGTTCTTTCCAACAGTGGCCTGGAACATCCTGCTCTACCTTCTCACTTTGATTTGACATGGGTGGGCTTGTGACTTATTCCAACCTTCTCTGGGCAGGAAACTATCATCGGAAAACAACAGGCTTGCATGGGACTGCGTTGCCATGGTGACAGGTTCTAGTTTCCCTCCAAACCGCAAGACCCCCAAACAGACGAGGGGAGGAAAGAATGGAAAATGGTCGGTGGTTTTCTGCAGTGAATCACCAGCTCGACATGAACCAAAAAAAATCAGTTAAAAAAAACCCAGACAACATTTACAAGAACAGTCCTGTTCAGGGTTTTGTTTTCTGTGTTAAAACAGAAACTAGTGAGCAAAAGCAATGATAAAACAGGTACTTTCCATCAAATAATAATAATACAAACTGAAATAAAACTCTACTGTACATGTCAAAAGGGATCTCTGATATGTACATCTATTAATCCTCCCTTCTGAAAGCTGGAACATGCTGAATGAACAATGAGTTTAATATTCCACACTCACATCACAGCCTGAGCATGACTACACTCAACAATACTGTGAGCTCACCACTTTCACTTACAAACTTTGACCTCTGACCAGAGGAACCACCTGGTATGGAGCTCTTAAAACACTTAATACTGGTCTATATTTGCAGTGAGCTCCTTTAAACACTGACCAACCTGGTGTGAAGTTGCAGTGAGCTCCTTTAAACACCGACCCACCTGGTCTGTACTTGCAGTGAGCTCTTTAAGCACTGACCCACCTGGTCTGTGCTTGGTGTGAGCTCTTTAAACACTGACCCACCTGCTCTGTACTTGCAGAAAGCTTTTTAAACACTCACTCACCTGGTCTGTACTTGCAGTGAGCTCTTTAAACACTGACCCACTTTGTCTGTACTTGCAGTGAGCTCTTTAAACACTGACCCCCTGGTCTGTGCTTGCAGTGAGCTCTTTAAACACTGACCCCCCTGGTCTGTGCTTGCAGTGAGCTCTTTAAACACCAACCCACCTGGTCTGTACTTGCAGTAAGCTCTTTAAACACTGACCCATCTGGTTTGTACTTACATTGAGCTCTTTAAACACTGACCCATCTGGTCTGTGCTTGGAGTGAGCTCTTTAAACACTGACCCATCTGCTCTGTATTTGCAGTAAGCTCTTTAAACACTGACCCACCTGCTCTGTACTTGCAGAAAGCTTTTTAAACACTCACTCACCTGGTCTGTACTTGCAGTGAGCTCTTTAAACACTGACCCACTTTGTCTGTACTTGCAGTGAGCTCTTTAAACACTGACCCCCCTGGTCTGTACTTGCAGTGAGCTCTTTAAACACCAACCCACCTGGTCTGTACTTGCAGTAAGCTCTTTAAACACTGACCCACCTGGTCTGTACTTGCAGTGAGCTCTTTAAGCACTGACCCACCTGGTCTGCGCTTGGTGTGAGCTCTTTAAACACTGACCCATCTGCTCTGTATTTGCAGTGAGCTCTTTAAACACTGACCCATCTGCTCTGTATTTGCAGTGAGCTCTTTAAACACTGACCCACCTGCTCTGTACTTGCAGAAAGCTTTTTAAACACTCACTCACCTGGTCTGTACTTGCAGTGAGCTCTTTAAACACTGACCCCCCTGGTCTGTACTTGCAGTGAGCTCTTTAAACACTGACCCCCCTGGTCTGTGCTTGCAGTGAGCTCTTTAAACACTGACCCCCCTGGTCTGTGCTTGCAGTGAGCTCTTTAAACACCAACCCATCTGGTCTGTACTTGCAGTAAGCTCTTTAAACACTGACCCATCTGGTTTGTACTTACATTGAGCTCTTTAAGCACTGACCAACCTGATCTGTACTTGCAGTGAGCTCTTTAAGCACTGACCAACCTGGTCTGTACTTGCATTGAGCTCTTTAAACACTGACCCATCTGGTCTGTGCTTGGAGTGAGCTCTTTAAACACTGACCCATCTGCTCTGTATTTGCAGTGAGCTCTTTAAACACTGACCCACCTGCTCTGTACTTGCAGAAAGCTTTTTAAACACTCACTCACCTGGTCTGTACTTGCAGTGAGCTCTTTAAACACTGACCCACTTTGTCTGTACTTGCCGTGAGCTCTTTAAACACTGACCCCCCTGGTCTGTACTTGCAGTGAGCTCTTTAAACACTGACCCCCCTGGTCTGTGCTTGCAGTGAGCTCTTTAAACACCAACCCACCTGGTCTGTACTTGCAGTAAGCTCTTTAAACACTGACCCATCTGGTTTGTACTTACATTGAGCTCTTTAAGCACTGACCAACCTGATCTGTACTTGCAGTGAGCTCTTTAAGCACTGACCAACCTGGTCTATACTTGCATTGAGCTCTTTAAACACTGACCCATCTGGTTTGTACTTACATTGAGCTCTTTAAGCACTGACCAACCTGATCTGTACTTGCAGTGAGCTCTTTAAGCACTGACCAACCTGGTCTGTACTTGCATTGAGCTCTTTAAACACTGACCCATCTGGTTTGTACTTGCAGTGACATCCTTTTACACTGACCCACCTAGTCTGTGCTTGCAGTGGCTTCCTTTAACACTGACCCACCTGGGATCCTCTAACTGCAGTCAGTCTAACTGGGACTCTCCCACCTGCCAATCTCACCTGCAGTAACAAATGGCTGATCTGACTGGTAAATGACAAGAACTGTCTTCTAATGATGTCATTTCTCTATTTATGTCTTCTGCGGGGGAAGTGACATGTTTGATGTTCTTTTTTTAAAGCACACCACAGATCGCACACGTACTCACACGCACACAAATAAATACGACAAGTAAAGACACTTGGAACCTTTTTTAAAGGTGAGGTGAGGCGATGAGCGTTCATCGGCCAGAGGGAGACTATGTTCTACATAGAGAGCTTCCGTTAACCTGTAAGTCTGGACCACTCACTCCGATAAAAGCGCAAGTCACATGGGAAGCAACGTGTCTCTTCCTTATAAGCACAATCAAATCTTATCCATACGCCACCATAAAAGCAATGGAAAGCCTGTATCTCACAGAGAGGTGGTAAAACCAGGGAAATTTCTTCCCGTCAGCTTCAGCAGACCACAGTAACCCAAAGGAACCCAAAGGTAACAATGTCACAACGTTACAGCAACAGCCGGAGAACACACTGGCCTGAAATCAACATTGACTCTCAATTACAAATAAGCTGCACAAACATTGTTTGTTGAGCTGGCAAGCTGGCAGCCACCAACATGAACTAATCAAACTGTTTTTGAGTTTAAAAGTTTAAATTTACTCTTAAATCCGAGTTAAGGAGAGATGTGGACTGGATCCAGGCTATAGTGTTGTGGCACTAAAGACTGCTGCTTCTTAACTTTCGCTGCTCTGGATCAACAGGAGAACGTTAGCGCGTTAGCCAGGCTGGTGGATGCAATGGAGCCTCCATAGCACCTGTCATGGCACACACACTCACACACACACACACACACACTCTCTCTCTCTCAAACACACACACACAGAGGGGCATTAGGGGTAATACATACACAGCTCAGCCTGTTAAAATCACCCCGCACGCGACGGCTCTTTATCTTCCTCCGGAAGGTGATTTTACTCCTGAAACTCATCCTGCTGGAGGTCGCCAGAGCGACGGACACGTGGACAGAGCGACAGACTCACAGATAATGCGTTCGAGCTGTGAGAAGCAGAACTTCCACTGAGCCGCTAAACCTGTCAGAGTGCAGGGTGGTGAGGGGGAGGAAGTCGCCTGAGATACACAT
>CM056378.1:21376096-21466096 GCA_029718625.1 Synaphobranchus kaupii | reverse complement strand
CTCTCCCTCTGTGTCTCTCTCTCTCTCTCTCTCTCTATTTCCCTCCATCCCTCCCTCTGCAGGGTCAGCTCAGTGCTGTATTAAAGCTCTCAGACATAAGCCAGCTGAGATGCCGCTGTTTCTCTTGCATTGCGGTACTTTTACTGGGCTGTTCTGAGCAGAGTGGGCGGGTGTGTTAATGTGTGTGTGTGTGTGTGTGTGTGTGTGTGTGTGTCGGGTAGAGTGTGAGTGTGCTACATGGCCAGGGCCAAATTAAGTACATGTGGGGAGACTTGAGGAGATGGGTGGGGTCAGAGAGGACACGGGTAGGGCCAGAGAGGAGACGGGCATGGTCAGAAAGGAGATGGGCAGTGTCAGAGAGGAGATAGGCAGGGTCAGAGAGGACACGGGTAGGGCCAGATAGGAGACGGGCAGTGTCAGAGAGGAGATGGACAGGGCCAGAGAGGAGATGGGCAGGGCCAGAGAGAAGATGGGCGGGGTCAGAGATTATACGGTAGGGCCAGAGAGGAGATGGGCGGGTTCAGAGAGGAGATGGGCGGGGTCAGAGATTACCTGGGTCCTAGAGAACAGCGGTAGCTGCAGCCCCTCATGCTCTTAAAGACTAATTTATACGTCGTCGTACGCCCTTACGACAAGCATCAAATGACGAAAATGAAGGCGTCGCGCGACGTTTGGTATTTATACTTCGGGCGACCATCTGCCAAAAGGGTTTGATTGTCTCTATGGTAACGAGACGACAACCTCTGCCCGTTTGTTTACATTTCTAATAGGCTACTTGGCAGCGCTTTGAAATTATTGAAATTGCGGAGGTGGAAGAACTTTTAAAACGTATCCATGACAATGAATTTAGGTCTTCCATCTGGCTGTCCAATCAGACTGTGCGCCAAAGTATGACGTTGTCTGCGAAATAACAACATTCCAAAGGTGCGCGACACTGAGAAAAAGTGTCCACCGACAGTTATAAATACATAATTTTCATCATTCGATACTTGTCGTAAGGGCGTACGACGAAGTATAAATTAGGCTTAAGTGCATCTTAAAAAGCCTGAGCTCAATGATTCCACATCTCACCCTGCTTTCAAAATGCTGTTTCTCACTCAATCGCAGCCATTTAGCCTGACCATTAACCTGCAAACTGCTGTGGCAGGTTCAAAATGTTGCCCTGAGACCAGAAAGCCCATTTTGGGCAGAACAGGGTGAATGGGCTACCTCTCCCAGTGCACTGCAGACAGACACACAGACAGCCATTCACAAGCCCAGCTAGCAGCACACAACCTCTAACTGACCAATCAGGGCTCTCCTCACATCAGAGGCCTGTCACTAATGTTGCCATGGCAGCAGTACGCATGGGGGTTATAGGCACCGCATGAGCTGAAAATGGAACAGCTCACCAGCTCCTACACATGGCCCCTAGACCTGGACATGCCACTGTACAGGAACAGGAGAGGTTACAAACCTCAGCACTCCGCTAACATCTCTGTGTCTGGAACCATGCTGCCAGCACAAATGGTTAAGCCCTCCTCTTTCACCACAACCACAAACACGCCACTCACCCCCCCACCCCCCTCTTGCTGTTTCTGCTTTCAGATCCTATTAAGCACGATCAGGCCCAGCAGCTTGCTGTCTGTCTTCACCCGGCGGGCGGCCATGTTCCCTGCGTCTGGGAAAACCCCAAACGCCACTGAGGAGGAATTACAGTAACGTTTACAGGTAAACATGTCGCCTTTATGAAAACATGGCACTCACTAGAGCTGGAGAATGTGAACCCACTGTCTCACATAATGGTTGTGATTATAATTATGGTTGGTATTTAACTTAGTCATGGGAAATTACACTGGTGTACAAAGCCCCTTCTTTCCTCCCAAATTATACATAACACATAAAACAAGCACACACACACACATACATGCACTCACTCACACACACACACACACACACACACACACACACACACACACACGCACACGCACACAAACACACACACACATGCACACATCCACAGGCATGCACACACACACACACACGCATATGCACACACACACACACACACACACACACACGCACACGCACACAAACACACACACACATGCACACATCCACAGGCATGCACACACACACACACGCATATGCACACATCCACAGGCATGCACACACACACACGCATATGCACACACACACACACACACACACACACACACACACACGCACACGCACACGCACACAAACACACACACACATGCACACATCCACAGGCATGCACACACACACACGCATATGCACACATCCACAGGCATGCACACACACACACGCATATGCACACACACACACATACACACACACACACACACACAGCACTGACCTGGATCGGCTCTGAATAGTGCAGTGCATGCCCCCTGTTGGCAGTGCATTGTATGCCCAGGTACACGAACGTGCCACCTCCTTCCCTGTAAAAGCTTCTCTTTGATCTGATTTTACTAAAACACACAGAAATAACAGAGAAGCCCTTTGTGTTGTTCCCTTACAATGCCCCAGCTGTCCTCTGCCCACACAGTACTGCCCCGGCGCTGCCAGGGAATCGCTTTTCCCCGGCTACACATGCCAGCTACACATGCCCTATCTGACCAAGGCTAGGTGGCAGCTTCACTCATCACTAGCATGGCGGCCATGTTCGATGTAGCATCACTAGAATAGCAGTCACGTTTGATGTAGCGTCACTAGCATGATGGCCATGTCTGATGTAGCATCACTAGCATAGCAGTCACGTTTGATGTGGCGTCACTAGCATGATGGCCATGTCTGATGTAGCATCACTAGCATAGCAGTCACGTTTGATGTGGCGTCACTAGCATGGTGGTCATGTGTGATGTAGCATCACTAGCATAGTGGCAATGTTTGATGTAGTGTCACTAGCATAGCGGCCATGTTTGATGTAGTGTCATTAGCACTGTGACCATAATTGATATAGCGTCACTAGCATGGTGGCTATATTTGATGTAGCGCCACTATCATAGCGTCCGTGTTTCATTGCATTGGCCAAGGGCCATGACCGCTGGTACAACTTTCTTTTTCACTACATAGTGGGAGGTTTTTCTTTCTTTCTCTTCCCAATTATTGCTCCTCTCACTTTCTCCCTCTAGTACATTCTGTTATTATTACCCAGAAAGCATTGTGTCACCCACAGTGAGGAGAATGAGAGCCTAGCATTGTGATCGCTCTCTCTTTCTCTGTTATTTTATCACTGGGACCCAACCACAGAGCAGGATTACCTCACAAATGCTCAAATGAAACAAGCTAGTGCCCGCCGCACCATGGATTTAACACTTTACAGCTGTGCGCTTTGGCTCCGGAGAGGAAACCTTAACAAACCCAAATCCCTCCTTCTCTTAAAAACATTGTGCATCAAAACTGTGAACAAATAAACAACTGGACAGTAGCCTATGTTTATAAATGTTCATATTTTTAGGGGTTGGTTCACTGTATAACCCTCGGATAGGCACATGCATTTTAACATTCTGCCAGGAATGATTTTCCTGTTTTTCCTGTGGATATTTTTGTCTGGCCCAGGATTCCTGGGGAGTGCTGTTTGGGGAGAATTTGCCATTTCCACGGCAACCGCAGTTGGACGCTGTCACTCAGAACTAAGAATTCTCAGAAAACCATGGCTTGACCTTTGAGTTTCCAAAATCAAGGCAAGGACGCAAGGTCAAAGTTTCAGACTTCCCCCATTAACTGGTGTACAATGTGCCATTCTTGAGCAAAGGTCAACTGAGTTTACGTTGAGACTGGAAAACAGATTATTACATGATTACGTTTAAACTGTCTACATTTTAGTGCTGCTGATATCTGAGGCTTCACTGGCGTGAGTGCGTTTTTTACATTTATGCTCAGTGTAAGTAGGTGAAAAACCACCACCTCTGATCAAAGATTTCAGTGCAAAACCTTGTTTAACAGGATATGGTGTGCATATACCCACAATCACAAAATGCAGAGTTACTTTACAAAATGACATGCTATCCGACAGACGGATTATTTCCTGCAAATTGTTTGATCTAACTTTTCAGAAAAAAAGCAATTTCTGAAGTGGACTGAGACACAACCGTTAAAGGCATGATGAGCATTAGATGTAAAGAGGCAGTGCTATAGCAACGGTTCGGGAACAGGGATTGCAGGTTTAATTCCCAGCTGGGACACTACCATTGTAGGCTGTCCTTCATCATGGTACTTCACTTCACATCTGTGAAAGTCACTTTGGATTAGCTAAATGCTAAAATATAATGTAACTTCCTTCATGGATTCTGGAATCTTAATCTTACATTCGTGAACTCTGAACGTCCATTGCCATCTAGTGCCGAGCCCAAAACACCGCAGTCGTCAAAGTGAAACTGGCACTTCAAAAAGGCTTCCCAAAATGGAGATTATGTAGCGTTTGTGCCTTTGCGCATAAAAACGAAATAGCCTCCAGGGGGCGCTCTCCTCCTAAAATATTCAAAGGCTGGTCATCTGAACTTGTGTTTATGGAAGGAAACTGTTGGGGAAAGTAGGGCCTGCGCACGGGCTGGGATTGTGTAAATCGTAAAGCAGAAGGATGTGAAAAGTTTCCGTTTGAGCTTCAACAACTCTCTTCCTTCCTTCTCTAAGAATGATGAAAGGAAGAGTTCCCTTCGCTATGCGTCCTCAGTGGCCGCCCGATAAACGAGCTGCTGAAAAGCAAGGTCAGTGCGTTAGAGAGGAAACAATGAATGTAAGCACATGGTGTTTAAACATAATGCAGGCCCCTCATACTTAGTGATTCTGTTTTTTAAAGCGTTTGGGTACAGATTATTTTATCATAACATAAAACGATTAACGCAATATCAGAGGATAATTGCTAATCATCTCTGGTAGAAGTTAGATAACAAAAGGTTCTGATTATTATCTGGGGACTCAGAGAGGAACATGCGGAAATATAAAAAAAGAAAAACGCCAGACTGCAGAGTCTCATTAATTCATCTTCCCACATGTCAGCGCCTCCCCTCCCACGAATGGAAGCGGCGGGTTACAGGACGTGTTCTTGCGCACCGTCTCAGCACGGCGGCATTCTGACTCTTCAACACCGCACACTGGTACTACTTAATTTTGATCGAAGGATCACTAGTAGACTACATCTGTATGCGTTTCCAAATGCATTACATCGCTTACAGTTTTAATAGACAAACGCGAGTAGGCTAGGCGAGAGTGGGCTATACTAATTGCTCCTAACATGAAACTGCATTGAAGCGGTCTTGCCCCATTTCATCACAACGCTGTAGTGAAACAGACAAGGATGCCGCGCCGCGGGACTGGCTCCTGCTCTGAGAAACAACAGCACTGACAGACACGCTGCCCCCCTTTTCTTTTTCAGCATGGTGTAATTGGGACCAGACTGGGAAGGGGGGGGGGAAGGGGGGGGGGGGGGGGTGTAAACAAAGGATTAAATGGAACTGTTCGTTCTCCGGGACTGAGACTGAAAAGAGAGACAAAACAAAATCTTGGAAGAGAGGGAGGCGATATAGCACGGTACTTTCCAGTACTTTCCAGTAGCACTTCTTAAACTGCCTTTAACACGCAACTTTCATTTATAATCAAGTTATACACGTGTCACGTCATCAAACTGCTGGGATAATGTATAGCCTATAGCTTGCACTAGTCTACATAGCGACTTGACCTAAAAGATTCAGACAATACCATAATATAGGCTAGATCTACATTTGCCAAAGGCAAGGAACTTTGTGAAATCCTCCACCCTGAACTGGAAAATGGCGAATTTTGGTCTGCATTCAGAAATCCATTGCCCCCCCCCCCCCCCCCCTCCCCGTCAGAACCTGGATCCTGCGAATAGACCGTGTTTAACACATAAACCCCCGAGAGTCTGATGATATCGCTGAGTTAAAGACTTTTCCGGATGTCTCTATTTTTTTTTCACTCAAACGCTTTCTTTCTCAAATCCATTTTTGTCAGAGACCCCATTGAGCTATTTGGCCCGTGCGCTGCACCGACTGCCACGCATGATTTGCGGGATTGGACGCGGCTCGAGAAACTGCGATTTTGCCCGTGCTTCATGGAATCTTCAGTATAGCTGGTTAACACGAGCACGCGCATTCCGTCTACGCCCCCTGTCATTGAAGGGGTTTTGCGTTCCCTGGAGTGTTTATCAACGTGACGCCTGGGGTTGTCAGCTGGAAGTGGTAGCGGGACAGGCCCAGGGGTGCAAATGTGGGTGTTTATGACATGCGGGCTATAAATGGGGATTCAGCCGAGTTTAATTTATGCAAAAATCTGCAGCAGCGCTGTATCCCCTTTCCAACAGTTCCAATAAAGTGTTGAAGGCATTAACTATTTTTATATTATTTCCTGGACATGTATTCCTTCAACAGAAATCGTTGTAAGGCGAAATGTAACATAGCACGTGTGTGCGTTAATGAAACATTAATAACGTGCTTAACAAGCAATGCCGCTCGCGGGACAAACAGCACGCTGGCTCGGCAGATGGCGCAAACTCAAAACACTTTCACAGGCGTTCTGTGATCACTCTGGGTTTTGGGGTATTAGAGCATTAAAGCAACAGCCCAAGGTTAATCCTAGGATGCCAGTCCATGCTCCCTTCCAGACATACAGGCCAGTCTGCCCCAGGTTTGGATGAGTAAAAACCCTCCTAGAAATCAGTAGTTAATGCTACAGTCAGGTAATGTGATAATACACTGCCCGGCCAAAAAAAAGTCGCACTCTAATATTTCGTTGGACCGCCTTTAGCTTTGATTAGGGCGCGCATTTGTTGTGGCATTGTTTCGACAACCTTATGCAACGTCACAACATTTATTTCCATCCAGAGTAGCATAAGTGTTTGGCTGAGATCTTGTATTGACGACGGGAGAGTCGAACCACTTCGTAAAGTGTTCTCCAGCACATCCCAAAGACTTTCAATGGGGTTAAGGTCAGGAATCTGGTGGCTAATTCATGTGTGAAAATGATTCCTCATGCTCCCTGAACCACTCTTTCACAATTTGAGCCCGATGAATCTTGGCATTGTCATCCTGGCATATGCCCATTGATGGGATAACCTGGTCATTCAGTACATTCAGGTACTTCGCTGACTTCATTTTATTGCTGCATAATGTTGCTGAGCCTAGACCTGACCAACTGAAGCAACACTGCCTCCAGAGGCTTGTACAGTGGGCACTATGCATGACGGGTGCAATGGCGACTTTTTTTTTTGGCCGGGCAGTGTAAGTTTGAATCAGATGAATTCTGGGGGGATTTAAGCCCTTAGGGCCGGAAAAGACCCTGAAAGGGCCATTTTTTTTTAGCCCAGCATGAAAACACCTGATTTAATTAATCAGCTGGTCTTGGTCTTCATTCCTCAGTCAGGTGAATCAGGTGTGACACAGTGGCTCACAGCTCCTCCCAAATAGTGTACCCCCCTCCCCTACCTGCCCTGCTGGTCTCAGAGCTGTGTGTGGAATCACTCCTCCCCTCCCCTCTTATGGCTCAGCTCACTTGCCACACTGGGCCCCGGTCCAGAACCCCACTGGACCAGCAGCCCGGACCCCAGCGGGCTGCCGCCAATCACAGTCACCAGGGCAACTGGTGCAGCCTGACAGTGATCTGTGCCAGAGGACGGCACCGCAGAACCGAACCGCAAACCTAAACCACAGTACCAGAACATTGTACCGCACCTCAGGAGCGTTTCTGCTGTGAGCTGAACAGTCCACCTTTATCACTCCCTCCCCAGATTAACCCCACCCCAATCTTCCCGGGAGGGGCAGACCTGCCTGTAGCCCAGTGGGAGCGCGCTCACCCCTCAGACCCGGCACTGGCATCGCGGGATGCACGGGCCGCGGCGCTGAGGTCAGTGCATACGGCCGCGGGACGCGTGGGGCTGAGATCACACACAGTGCACACTGGGGCCATTCAGTCGCAGACAAAGCACTGCCGGTCCTGCTCTTCCTCTCCACCCCTCCTCTTCCTCCCCGCTCTCTTCCTCTATCACAGGAGCCAGCCTTACCTACACCCTACAACCCCCACCTCATATCCACCCTTACCTACACCCTACAACCCCCACCTCATATCCACCCTTACCTAAACCCTACAACCCCCACCTCATATACACCCTTACCTACACCTTACAACTCCCACCTCATATTCACCCTTACCTACACCCTACAACCCCCACCTCATATCCTCCCTTACCTACACCCTACAACCCCCACCTCATATCCACCCTTACCTACACCCTACAACCCCCACCTCATATCCACCCTTACCTAAACCCTACAACCCCCACCTCATATACACCCTTACCTACACCCTACAACTCCCACCTCATATTCACCCTTACCTACACCCTACAACCCCCACCTCATATTCACCCTTACCTACACCCTACAGCCCCCACCTCATATCCACCCTTACCTACACCCTACAACCCCCACCTCATATCCACCCTTACCTACACCCTACAACCCCCACCTCATATCCACCCTTACCTACACCCTACAACCCCCACCTCATATCCACCCTTACCTACACCTTACAACCCCCATCTCATATCCACCCTACTTACCTACACCCTACAACCCCCATCTCATATTCACCCTTACCTACACCCTACAACCCCCACCTCATATCCTCCCTTACCTACACCCTACAACCCCCACCTCATATCCACCCTTACCTACACCCTACAACCCCCACCTCATATCCACCCTTACCTACACCCTACAACCCCCACCTCATATCCACCCTTACCTACACCCTACAACCCCCACCTCATATCCACCCTTACCTACACCCTACAACCCCCACCTCATATCCACCCTTACCTACACCCTACAACCCCCACCTCATATTCACCCTTACCTACACCCTACAACCCCCATCTCATATCCACCCTTACCTACACCTTACAACCCCCATCTCATATCCACCCTACTTACCTACACCCTACAACCCCCATCTCATATTCACCCTTACCTACACCCTACAACCCCCACCTCATATCCTCCCTTACCTACACCCTACAACCCCCACCTCATATCCACCCTTACCTACACCCTACAACCCCCACCTCATATCCACCCTTACCTACACCCCTACAACCCCCACCTCATATCCACCCTTACCTACACCCTACAACCCCCACCTCATATCCACCCTTACCTACACCCTACAACCCCCACCTCATATCCACCCTTACCTACACCCTACAACCCCCCACCTCATATTCACCCTTACCTACACCCTACAACCCCCATCTCATATCCACCCTTACCTACACCCTACAATCCCCACCTCATATTCACCCTTACCTACACCCTACAACCCCCCACCTCATATCCACCCTTACCTACACCCTACAACCCCAACCTCATATTCACCCTTACCTACACCCTACAACCCCCACCTCATATCCACCCTTACCTACACCCTACAACCCCCACCTCATATCCACCCTTACCTACACCCTACAACCCCCACCTCATATCCACCCTTACCTACACCCTACAACCCCCACCTCATATCCACCCTTACCTACACCCTACAACCCCCACCTCATATTCACCCTTACCTACACCCTACAACCCCCATCTCATATCCACCCTTACCTACACCCTACAATCCCCACCTCATATTCACCCTTACCTACACCCTACAACCCCCACCTCATATCCACCCTTACCTACACCCTACAACCCCATATTCACCCTTACCTACACCCTACAACCCCCATCTCATATCCACCCTTACCTACACCCTACAACCCCCACCTCATATTCACCCTTACCTACACCCTACAACCCCCATCTCATATCCACCCTTACCTACACCCTACAATCCCCACCTCATATCCACCCTTACCTACACCCTACAAACCCCACCTCATATCCACCCTTACCTACACCCTACAACCCCCACCTCATATTCACCCTTACCTACACCCTACAACCCCCACCTCATATCCACCCTTACCTACACCCTACAACCCCACCTCATATCCACCCTTACCTACACCCTACAACCCCCACCTCATATCCACCCTTACCTACACCCTACAACCCCCACCTCATATCCACCCTTACCTACACCCTACAACCCCCACCTCATATCCACCCTTACCTACACCCTACAACCCCCACCTCATATTCACCCTTACCTACACCCTACAACCCCCACCTCATATCCACCCTTACCTACACCCTACAACCCCAACCTCATATTCACCCTTACCTACACCCTACAACCCCAACCTCATATTCACCCTTACCTACACCCTACAACCCCCACCTCATATCCACCCTTACCTACACCCTACAACCCCCACCTCATATACACCCTTACCTACACCCTACAACCCCCACCTCATATTCACCCTTACCTACACCCTACAACCCCCACCTCATATCCACCCTTACCTACACCCTACAACCCCAACCTCATATTCACCCTTACCTACACCCTACAACCCCCACCTCATATCCACCCTTACCTACACCCTACAACCCCCACCTCATATACACCCTTACCTACACCCTACAACCCCCACCTCATATCCACCCTTACCTACACCCTACAACCCCCACCTCATATCCACCCTTACCTACACCCTACAACCCCCACCTCATATTCAGCCTTACCTACACCCTACAACCCCCACCTCATATCCACCCTTACCTACACCCTACAACCCCCACCTCATATCCACCCTTACCTACACCCTACAACCCCCACCTCATATCCACCCTTACCTACACCCTACAACCCCCACCTCATATACACCCTTACCTACACCCTACAACCCCCACCTCATATCCACCCTTACCTACACCCTACAACCCCCACCTCATATCCACCCTTACCTACACCCTACAACCCCCACCTCATATTCAGCCTTACCTACACCCTACAACCCCCACCTCATATCCACCCTTACCTACACCCTACAACCCCCACCTCATATCCACCCTTACCTACACCCTACAACCCCCACCTCATATCCACCCTTACCTACACCCTACAACCCCCACCTCATATCCACCCTTACCTACACCCTACAACCCCCACCTCATATCCACCCTTACCTACACCCTACAGCCCCCACCTCATATCCTCCCTTACCTACACCCTACAAACCCCACCTCATATCCACCCTTACCTACACCCTACAACCCCCACCTCATATCCACCCTTACCTACACCCTACAACCCCCACCTCATATCCACCCTTACCTACACCCTACAACCCCCACCTCATATCCACCCTTACCTACACCCTACAACCCCCACCTCATATCCACCCTACTTACCTACACCCTACAAACCCCACCTCATATCCACCCTACTTACCTACACCCTACAACCCCCACCTCATATCCACCCTTACCTACACCCTACAACCCCCACCTCATATCCACCCTTACCTACACCCTACAACCCCCACCTCATATCCACCCTTACCTACACCCTACAACCCCCACCTCATATTCACCCTTACCTACACCCTACAACCCCCACCTCATATCCACCCTTACCTACACCCTACAACCCCCACCTCATATCCACCCGTACCTACACCCTACAACCCCCACCTCATATCCACCCTTACCTACACCCTACAACCCCCACCTCATATTCACCCTTACCTACACCCTACAACCCCCACCTCATATCCACCCTTTCCTACACCCTACAACCCCCACCTCATATCCACCCTAACCTACACCCTACAACCCCCACCTCATATTCAGCCTTACCTACACCCTACAACCCCCACCTCATATCCACCCTTACCTACACCCTACAACCCCCACCTCATATTCAGCCTTACCTACACCCTACAAACCCCACCTCAGATCCACCCTTACCTACACCCTAGAAATACCACATTATATCCACCCTTATATTACCTACATACCACAAACAGCACTTCATATCAACCTTTACCTACACACTACAAACACCACCTCATATCCTTCATCATGTACACTCTATACAAACTCCACCTCATATTCCACAACATGATCATACAAATATATAATTTACAACATTGTTCCGAGTGTTCACCAGGCAATCCAAATCTATTGCGTAATGAAATCTACACACATTAAAAAACAAAAAAGAAGGCCAGCACAAATAACAGCTATGTTTAGGAGTACTTAATGATGTGTATCCTTCAGAAACCAGACGCTTAACATGGAGAGGTGCATGGTGACCCGCCCCCCCTTCCCAATGGCCCCTGTTCCGAGGGGGGTTTGCTCAGGGGGATCACACGTGCGCTTCTGGATCAACGCCAGAGGAGGTCAGCCGGAATTAAGCAGATTTGCCAGCGGGGTTGAAAATAAACCAGCAGCGTGCCAGCGGCTTAGCAGGGTCCCCCAAACACCCAAGCCGGCTCCTCTCCTCTCCTCTGCTCTGCTCTCCTCTTCTCTGCTCTCCTCTGCTCTGCTCTCCTCTTCTCTGCTCTCCACCCAGCCCTCAACAGCCTCAAATCCCAAACCCACTCACAAACACCCCACACTGTTTCTGCAACCGGGGGAGTGGGAGGGACCGTGTGACAGGGGAAACGGGAGGACAAAGAGCGGAAAATCTGTGACCCTCTGCGACCCTCAGCCACTGCACCACCCCCCCCCCCACTGCCCGGGCGGAGACTGACACTGACCTTCGGCTGAGTTTGGAGACCAGAGAATCAGGATACACATTCCTCTTTCATCTGTCCCGTGCGCAGTCACATGGACAATGTACAAGGTTTTATGCGTGAGCCAGGCTTCTACAAACCCTCTGTTTCATGTTCCCGTTTTTCGAAAAGAGAGCTCCCCGCTACAGCTGTTACTTCCCGCAGTGCGCTACGACACAAAGACATGAGCCATGTTCACCAGGTGGGAGGGTGGACTTTAAGGCCGTTTACACATTTCGTTACACCGCTGCAGCAATGTGGCTAAAGGAGACTGCCCTGCCCCAGCCAGAGCTCACCTGGCTCTGGGGACAGACAGCAGTATGACTGAGATGCTCCTGGAGAGCAGAGCCCTCATATACCTACGCAGATCCACCATCGTAGGCCTGAGAGCTCACAGAGTACAGCCGCACGTTTGGTTTATGAACAGAGAGGGAGCCGTCGCCCGCGTGCTGGTCTGGACCGCGCGGGACGAGTGAAAGAGAAGAAGAAGAGTGCCTCAGGAGCTGGGGAGGGATTGAAAGCAGACTGTAAATAAAAGAATGTGGAGGACAAAGAAAACGAGGAGAAGAAATACATATGTCTCCCCTCTGGGGAGGACGGGACAGCGCATTAACAGGGTCCCGCAGCACAAAGAAGAACACACGGCTCCCCTGTTTGGGGTCCCGGCGGCGCGTTGAGCAGCTAACAGCTGCACAGCATGGCTCATTAAAGTCAGCTCTGACTGCAGTTAATAATGTATTAGTAAATTCTGCATCATGCCAATGCCAGTGGCCACTTTCCTAATTACAGAGTAGATTATAAACCTCTGATGCTGTTCTTCAGTGTTACATAAGTTTGCTCAAGTTTCCTCCCTAACAATATTACAGCACTACAGTGTTACGGCATTAAAGAGGTTACATTGTTACAGCATTAGTGTTCCAGTCAGTGTTACTCAAAGAGAGATGAAGTCCCTGCACTTTTCTCTAGTGCTACATCCAATAAAGCTGCTACACCAACAACAGTTTCTACACCCGCTACAGCTACTACATTAACTACAGCTGCTACACCCAATACAGCTGCTACACCTGCTGCAGCTGCTACACCCGATACAGCTGCTACACCAACTGCAGCTTCTACACCCAATACAGCTGCTACACCCGATACAGCTGCTACACTCGATACAGCTGCTACACCCCCAATACAGCTGCTATACCCGCTACATGTCCTATACAATCTCCAGCACCCCTCTTAGTTACACACAGTACACATGGTGGAGAGTTTGTGCGAGAGAGCGGCTGCTACCATAGCAGGTGACAATGCTCACTGCAGACCCTGAACTTCCTGTGGTTGGCAGTCAGCGGCTGATGCCTGGATTATGCTGTGATCAGCACTCTCTGTAAACTCATAGCTTTTCTCCACTCCAGCGAAGAACAAGACCTCAACAAGACCTCAGTTTCTATTCAGCAGAAACAAATTTGTCGAAATGTGTTTTGACAAAATAAAATGCCGACGCACCACTAAAGCACTCCAGTCATGCACTCTCAGGGTCTCATATAGTTGCGTATAGTACCACCCCTCCCCCTGCCTCACACACACACATGTACATACACAGACAACTGTGCATGCGCACACACAGGCGAGTGTTTATTAAAAGATAATATCTCACCCAGGAGGAAATGGGGGTCCCCCCTGAGACGGGAGGTACAGAGATAAAGGGGCAGATTACACCCCCCCCCTCCCTGGCTGGAGGACAGATATGTAAAATATGTAATAACAGTGATGTATGATCCAATTACACCCCCTCCCACAGCCGTGGCCCCTCTGACACCACATATCAGCATCAGCACTGACAGAAGGGGGGCAGAGGCTTCTTGCATCAAACACACTTATCCCCTTCAAGCCCATTTGATCAACCCCCACACTCACCCCCCATCCAACCTCACCCCACCCCACTCTCACCCCCATCCAACCTCACCCCACCCCACACTCACCCCCATCTCAACGACCCCAACTCACCTGCATCTCCACCCATCTCATCAACCCCAACACTCACCCCCATCTCCACCCGTCTCATCAACCCCAACACTCACCCCTATCTCCACCTGTCTCATCAACCCCCAACACTCACCCCCCATCTCATCAACCCCAACACTCACCCCCATCTCCGCCCATCTCATCAACCCCAACACTCACCCCTATCTCCACCTGTCTCATCAACCCCAACACTCACCCCCATTTCCGCCGATCTCATAAACCCCAACACTCACCCCTATCTCCACCCATCTCATCAATCCCAACACTCACCTCCATCTCCACCTGTCTCATCAACCTCAACACTCACCCCCATCTCCACTTGTCTCATCAACCCCAACACTCACCCCCATCTCATCAACCCCAACACTCACCCCCATCTCCACATGTCTCATAAACCCTAACACTCACCCCCCACCTCATCAACCCCAACACTCACCCCCCATCTCCACCCGCCTCATCAACCCCATCTCCACCTGTCTCATCAACCCCGACACTCACTCCCATCTCCACCCATCTCATCAACCCTAACACTCACCCCCATCTCCGCCCATCTCATCAACCCCAACACTCACCCCCATCTCCACCTGTCTCATCAACCCCAACACTCACCCCCACCTCATCAACCCCAACACTCACTCCCATCTCCGCCCATCTCATCAACCCCCAACACTCACCCCCATCTCCACCCGCCTCATCAACCCCATCTCCACCTGTCTCATCAACCCCAACACTCACCCCCATCTCCACCCGCCTCATCAACCCCATCTCCACCTGTCTCATCAACCCCAACACTCACCCCCATGTCCACCCAGCCTCATCAACCCCCGCCCCACACTCACACTTGCCATAAGCATGCCAGAGTTTAACCTGGGTTAAAGGAGCCATGTGCCATAAGCATGCCAGAGTTTAACCTGGGTTAAAGGTTAAACTGAGACAACAAGCCCTGAGGCAGTATTCTAAAGTAAAGAACACCGCATGCATTCTCAGATATATGGCAGTGTTCTAAAGTAAAGATCACTGTGTGCATTCTCAGATATATGGTAGTGTACTAAAGTAAAGATCACTGTGTGCATTCTCAGATATATGGTAGTGTACTAAAGTAAAGATCACTGTGTGAATTCTCAGATGTATGGCAGTGTACTAAAGTAAAGATCACTGTGTGCATTCTCAGATATATGGTAGTGTACTAAAGTAAAGATCACTGTGTGCATTCTCAGATATATGGTAGTGTACTAAAGTAAAGATCACTGTGTGCATTCTCAGATATATGGCAGTGTTCTAAAGTAAAGATCACTGTGTGCATTCTCAGATATATGGTAGTGTACTAAAGTAAAGATCACTGTGTGCATTCTCAGATATATGGTAGTGTACTAAAGTAAAGATCACTGCGTGCATTCTCAGATATATGGTAGTGTACTAAAGTAAAGATCACTGTGTGAATTCTCAGATATATGGTAGTGTACTAAAGTAAAGATCACTGTGTGCATTCTCAGATATATGGCAGTGTTCTAAAGTAAAGAACACTGTGTGAATTCTCAGATATATGGTAGTGTACTAAAGTAAAGATCACTGTTTGCGTTTTCAGATGTATGGTAGTGTACTAAAGTAAAGATCACTGTGTGCATTCTCAGATGTATGACACTGTTCTAAAGTAAAGAACACTGTGTGCGTTCTCAGATATATGGTAGTGTTGGAACAGAAATACCACAATCACATTCTTAAGATGCAACAGGCGCTGCAATTCTGACTTCCTGTCTGTGTGATGCAACTGAGAGTGGGTTAGAGACAGATATCTCAGAAATTTTGCTCACTCATGTAAACATCAGGCAAATTACCATCTGTCTCCCTCAGTCAAACCGGCAGATTTGTTTACAGAACAAAACAATTATCATATATCTTCTTGCTTTCCTAAATTTCTCACAAACGATATTCAAATAAACAGGCAATTTCACAGGACCAGGGCCGGTATCACACTTTACTCCGTGCAATTATCCAGCTAACTCAGTAATCCTGCTTCATGATACAGGCCCCTGTGAGGTATACTGTAATGGGGTGTGACATGTGAGATGGGAGGAGCCAAACGCAGCAAGGGGAATCATTAAGCCCTTAGGCCACTAAGGCGGGATACCCCGCAGATAAGGGAAGGAGACAAGACAAGGAACACACACACCACAGCTACAGACCGGCTCACTGTTACACGAGCCAGAATTAAAACGCCCAGTCTCGATACGAGACGCAAGAACAGGCGAGTAGCACAATGGCACAAACAACACACACAGCAAATAAACAATGAAACTAATAACTACCTATTGGTATAGGAGGAGGCGAAGGAACAGATATTACGTTCCGTGGCTACATCCCTTAGCTAGCAGTCACATGCAGCAAACAAACCTGGGTAAACACCCGATCTCCCAGGAGAGAGAAACATTTTACAGGTGAGCCGACGGAGCACCGTCGTCCCAATGCTTTACCAGCAAAATGACTGAGCTAAAAAATATAAAACCACGCCCAAGCCTCTCAGTAAGGTAAAATGTAACGAGGCGAACCGGAACAGGGATTTAAAGTTCCATGGCTAGTAAAACAAGTAAACACCCGATCTCCCAGGAAGGAGAAACATTTTACAGGTGAGCCGACGGAGCACCGTCGTCCCAAAACTTTACTATCCAAAAGACTCACGCAAACTTAAACACCCGCCCTAGCCTCACAGAAAATAAATAAGTAACGAGGCGAAATGGAACAGTGAGCTAACGTTCCGATGCTATATTTAGAAACACGCAGTCACACACAAACACGTCCACAACAACGCCCAAGCTCCATATAAAGAGACACACCCCGAGAACGAAACAGAACAACAGTTCCAAACGAAATCGTCCCGCAGGTAAAAAGGACGTACAGGACGGCTGCAACGAAGACCAACGCAAAAATAGCACGACAGCCTCTTAATATAAATGAAAACCCTGACTCACAACAAAAGGGGAACCTAGTCCAGTTCGCCCCTAGGTGCATGTCGTCTCATGTGAGATTGGGCGTTTGCGCTTCTGCTGGGCTGCTTAGCTTGTGGAGGTGTAGAGTAGTTGTTCTTTGTTCCCCTTCGCCTGTTTGGTTTTCTTACTGAGAGACCTGGCGTTTTGCTTCTATTCAATTCCCTGTTACTGTGAGCCAGTAAGTAGCCTTTGTACGTTTTTCCCTGTTTAGTCTCCTTCTCGTGGACTACGTTCCCCTTTGTTGTGAGTCAGGGTTTTTTTTCTTATTGAGGTTGTCGTGCTATTATGTTTGCGTAGGTCTTTGTTACAGCAGTCCTGTTCGCCTTTTTACCTGCGAGACGATTGTTGTGAACTGTTGTTCTGTTTCGTTCTCCGGGTGTGTTGTCTCCTTATGTGGAGCTTGGGCGATGTTGTGGACGTGTGTGTGTTTGACTGCGTGTTTTTAATAATAGCCTCGGAACGTTAGCTCTCTGTTCCATTTCGCCTCGTTACATTTTTTCCATTAGTTAGAGGCTAGGGCGGTTGTTTTATATTCTAGCTTGCGTTAGTCTGTGAATAGTAAGTTATGGGACGACGGTGCTTCGTCGGCTCACCTGTAAAATGTTTCTCTCTCTTGGGAGATCGGTGTTTACCCTCTTGGTTTTATTCATTGGACTGCGAGTCTTTTTATATCGCCATGGAACGTTAAATCTCTGTTCCTGTTCGCCTCGTTACATTTCTCCTTATTGAGAGGCAGGGCTTGTATTTGTGTTTGTGCTTGTGTCAGTCATATAGTCTATAGTTTCGTTTCAGCTGTCCTTTCGTCTTTTGTGCTTGTTCTCCGGGTATGGAGATTTGGGCTTTTCTGTTCAGAACTTAGTTCTGGTTGCCCTTCGGTGCAATTCGTCTCTTTGTGAGACCGGGCGATTTTGTGGACATGTTTGCTTGTGACTGCGAGCCGTTTAGCCTTGGAACATTTATTATCTGTTTCTCCTCTCATTAAATCATATTCTTTATTTGTTTACTGGTTATTTGTTTGTGCCTTTTCGCTACTCGCCCGTTTATTGTGTCTCGTTACCGAGACAGGGCGTGTATTATGTTCAGATTCCTGTCCTAGCGCTCTACTTAGCGTTTGACAGTTAGCCGGCTAGTAGCGTCTGTAGTGTGTTTGTTGTTCCTTGTCTTGTCTCCTCCCTTATCTGCGGGTACCCCGCCTTAGTGGCCTAAGGGCTTATTGAATCCCCTTGCTGCGTTTGGCTCCTCCTTCCTCACACGTCACGCCCCATTACATATACTATGAAGCAGGATTACTGAGTTAGCTGGATAACTACACCCCCCCCCCCCCGGTCCTTCCTACAGAAGCAAAGTGAGAACCCGTCTGATGGACTTGACGGATTAACACTGTGCACTAGACTACAGAAAAAGCATCTTGACCCTTTAACATTGTGTGGAGGGAGTAATTGTGAAAGTGACTGACAGAGACAGGATGAGGAAGAGGAATGTGCAGCAACTGTCTGTTTGATATGAAATCACCCAATTCTCTGTAGTCTGAGAAAACTGGGGCACAAAATGTGCACACGCACACAGAAACACACACATGTACAAACACACACACGTACACACAATCGTGTACACATAAACTGTAGGACTCCAGTCTTGTACTTGTGCTGTTGTTTCTACCTAAGCTAGTGTCCTTGTTTGTGGGTGACCTCTGATATGGCCAACGACTCAGAGTCCCTGGATCAGCACTGGCCATGGCTGGCAGACACAGACTAAACACTCTCTCACTGTATCAGTGCTCAGGGAAGAGGCAGAACCTCGGCATGTTTCCACTAAAACCGGATCACTGCACCTCACTCACTGGGTGCGTACCAATACTCGTACTGGGTGCGCACCCTCCTTTCCTCCACTACCACCTCCAATCATCTGTGCCCCGAAAACCGATCTTGGTGTTTTAATCTAATGTTGCTGATTAATTACGTGTTAATGGTTACATATTAATTAATGTCTTGATGCAAACCACAATGTCAGGTACATTGTATACTGTACATGCAAATACCTGTCCTCAAAACGTTCAGTTTTGCACACTTCCGGGTAGAAAGGACGTGGGGAGCGAAGAATATTGGGACGCACTCACTGTTTGAGGAGGCTGCAGCAATGCCCCCACTGCAGAGGATTATGGGCGATGTAGTCCTCCTCCCGTGTAGGGGAACTCACATCAGAATAAAGTGACATTGTATTGTGAGCCTACAGCTTGTTATTACTGACCAGCAGAATCACAGAATACAGCACAGTCATAAATACAGGAAAATCCTTCATTTGATTTTTGATTGAACAGAATTGAATTGACTGAACAGAAATGGAATGAAACACAGACAGACGGCCATCCTGCAAGGACGAGAGATTCTCCCATTTTTTATTTTCCTTTAGTTTTTTTCTGTGAGGATGTTTACCACCCCAGCTTGTTGGTCGGGTGACATTTAGACACTTTAATTAAAGTGCCTCTTCCTCTAAATCAGTGGTTCTCAAACTCGGGGGGCCCGGGGGAACCCTTGTGTATGCTGGGTTTTGCTACAGCCTCTCTCTTACGCAAGTTAAGGTTTTTGAACACGTGTTTAAATTCTTTCTTAATTGCTTCCTTAGCCCTCATATTATGTTGAAATTGTATGTATGTATTTTATGTTTGGGGTCAAATTGACACCAACATTTTAAACCCACACAAAACAATTATAATAGGAAAAATGTTTACACTTTGGGTGTCACCTTATTAATGTCTCCCAATTGACTAGCCTTTTATCCCTAAATATTAAAAAGATAAATTTCTCTTTTTAGAGCCTGAGGTAATTGAATGTTTTTGAAGTTTAAAACCTGTATGGGAAAGTGCTACCAGAATCACCCGCAAAAAATCCGAGATAAAAAATAAAACATTTTGCATATATTGTATATTTTCCTACATTTATACAGCTGCCTCACAAATGACCCCACACAACACCTTTGTATACAAAGTTTAATCCCAACAAATTAGGAAAAGTCACATAGTATCAAGATGAAAAAATAAGGGTAATTGATTTTTAAGCGACGTCAAACACTGAATGGAGTCAAATTGACCCCGAACATAATAAATAATCCCTCAAAACACGAAAAGCATGCAATTAATAAAAACGAACAGCTTGTTAAAATTCTGGGATTGCAATTGTGGTTGGAGCGAAAACCAACACATGCAGGGGTCCCCCAGGACCGAGTTCGAGAACCACTGCCCTAAATAACACAATAAAAAATACCGCTTTCTCTCTCTCCCCTCTCTCTCTCACTTATTCTCCCTCTCCATCTCCCCCTCTCTCTCTCTCGCCCACACACTCAGCGTAGTTTATACTGTGTGTTTGGCATTCCACAGCATTCTCATTCCAGCCTTACAATATTCCACTGTGCTACCCCATCTGGAATATGCTTTTTTACATATTTTTACATATTTTCCCAACAGAAGATGATGACCTGTAATCTTAGAGTGATTACAGACCAACCGGACTACCAATCAGGCAGTACACTTTGGTACAGTGATCAGGCCCTTGCCCTGTGCAGCGATTAGGCCCCGCCCTACGCAGTAATCAGGCCCCGCCCTGAGCAACGATCAGGCCCCGCCCTACACAGTAATCAGGCCTAGCCCTGCGCCCCTGCCCTGTGCATTGATCAGGCCCCGCCCTGTGCCCCGCCGAGTGTGGTGTGGGAACGCCGGGCTCTATAGTCCGGCTGCGACAAAGCCAGACTCAGGCTTCAGTAAGAGAGCACAGATGCATTCTTCTCTCCCCTGCTCTTCCTCTCCCACAGTTCCACACACAGAACAACAGAGGCTCCATGTGCTCGTCCACGGCGTGTCACAGAGGGGCTTTCATCACGTGCACGCTCACAGGGGAATCACAGAGGACAGAGGGCATGAGAGGGCTGGAGATCACCCCCCCCCCCACCCCCCCCCCCCCCCAAACGCACACTAGAACAACAGCACCATGTGACATTTAAAGCTATGTGACCTTTCTGTAAGCTTTCATATGTACAGTTAAATGCAAAAGTATTGGAACAGTGATAATACTATTTTTTTTGTTTTGGCTCTGCACTCCAGCACATTGGATTTCAAATAAAACAATGAATATGAGGTAAAATGCAGACTGACCGCTTTAATTTGAGGGTATTTACATTCATACCGGGTGATCCCTGTAGGGGATCACAGCCCTTTTTATACATAGTCCCCCCCATTTTAGGGGAGCAAAGGTAATGGGACAATTGGCTACTCAGCCGTTTCTTGGACAGCTGTATGTCTTTGCATCATGCACAAGAAAGCTAACAAAATGTCTAGAGTTGATTCTAGGTGTGGAATTTGCATTTGGAGCCTGTTGCTGTTGGCTCTCAACATAATAAGGACCAAATAAGTGTCAATGTCATTAAAGCAGACCATCATGAGGCTGGAAAATATGAATAAATTGATCAGAGACATAGCCAAAACATTAGGTGTCTCAAAAGCAACTGTTTGAAGGAAAAAACACACATTCGTGAGCTCAGCAATAACAACGACCTGGTAGAGCACGGAAGATCACTGTTGTGGATGACCAAAGAATACTTTAAATTGTGAAGAAAAAACCCATTTTCAACTGTCTAACAGATCAAGATTTAGACGATAGATTTAGACAAGATTTAGATTTAGGCAATAGATATGTCAAAGACTACTATGAAGAGAAGACTACACCAGCATAACCTCAGAAGGGTCGCCTCAAGAACAGAAAGGCCAGGTTAGAGTTTGCTAAAAACAATACATTTACAAAAAACTGTAACAAAGTCTTATGGACAGATGGGACAAGTATTAACCTGAACCAAAGTGATGGAAAGAGGAAAGTGTGGATAAAAAAGGAACTTCTCATGATCCAAAGCACCCCCCTCATCTTTGAAACATGGTGGAGGTAGTGTCACAGCTAGGGGCATGTATGGCTGCTCACTTGTCTTCATTGATGATATGACTGCTGACGGTGGCAGCTGGATGAATTCTGAAGTGTACAGAAACATCTTTTCCGCTCAGATCCAACCAAATGCCTCAAAACTCATTGGACGGTGCTTCACCTTGCAGCAGGACAATGACCCCAAAAACGGCTAAAGCAACCAAGGAGTTTTTCAGGCATGTTCTTGGCCGGCTAAGTCAATCACCTGTCCTGAATGCAACTGAACACGTGCTTCACTTGCTGAAGACAAGACTGAAGGCAAAATGTCCCTGAAACAAACAGGAAACTGAAGATAGCTGCAGTACAGGCCTGGTAGAGTACCACCAGGGACATACCCAAGATCTGGTGATGTCTATGGGTCTCAGACGTCATGCAGTTATCGAATGCAAAGGATTTGTAACCAAGTGCTAAATATGATGACTTTATTTCAGATCATGTTACTCTCAATTTACAGTTGACAGTCTATACTTTAACCTCATATTCATGTATGTATAAGTCTGCTGGCCGAGCCATCCGCCCACCACACCCCGAGTTTGGCAAGCCCTGGCATTGGCCAGCAGACTTATACAGTCAAGCCGGAAAGTCTCCCCACCCTTTCACCTTCTCCACGTTTTATTACGTTACAGACTTATACTACAATAGATTGAGTTCATTTTTTTGCCTCAAACATCTACACACAACAACCCCATAATGACAATGTGAAAAAAGTTTTTTTTGAGATTTTAGCAAATTTATTAAAAATAAAAAAATAAAATTTCTCATTTACATAAGTATTCATACCCTTTGCTTTAACGTATTTTTAAAGTATCATATTTCATATTTGGTCGCATATCCTTTACATGCGGTTACTTCCTGAAGTCTGTGACCATCAACATAAAAAAAACTGTCGATATCTTATTTTCAGGTACTGTTACAAGCGATACTATAACCTCTCTGCATTTGAATGGATCTCTATGGAAATTGGGGGGTGAGACTAGATTCAGCTGTAAATTACACTGGTACAGTATGGAACACATGGCTGGCTAAATGGCTGTAAGTTATCAAGGGTCTGAGCTATCAAACGAGCCCCAAACCATCACTCTGTTGCCAGATATGGAGTAGATGTGGATGGATCACTTTAAGGGTTGTTTCTCCTGACTTTTTTCCCCATAGAGTTCTATAGGAAAATGAGTCCGGAGAAATAACCCTTGCAGTGATCCATCCACATCTACTCCATATCTGGCAACAGAGTGATGGTTTGGGGCTCGTTTGATAGCTCAGACCCTTGATAACTTACAGCCATTTAGCCAGCCATGTGTTCCATACTGTACCAGTGTAATTTACAGCTGAATCTAGTCTCACCCCCCAATTTCCATAGAGATCCATTCAAATGCAGAGAGGTTATAGTATCGCTTGTAACAGTACCAGAAAATAAGATATCGACAGTTTTTTTTTATGTTGATGGTCACAGACTTCAGGAAGTAACAGCATGTAAAGGATATGCGACCAAATATGAAATATGATACTTTAAAAATATGTTAAAGCAAAGGGTATGAATACTTATGTAAATGAGAAATTTTAGTTTTTTTATTTTTAATAAATTTGCAAAAATCTCAAAAAAACCTTTTTCACATTGTCATTATGGGGTGTTTGTGTGTAGAATTTTGAGGGAAAAAAGGAATTTAATCAATTTTGGAATATGTCTGTAACGTAATAAAACGTGGAGAAGGTGAAAGGGGTGGGGAGACTTTCCGGCTTGACTGTACATCCATAGACTGTATATATACATAATACATACATGTATTATGTTAATAGTCGGCCCACTGTCCATGTCTTTTTTATTGCTGGCAACTACAAGTTCCCAGTCACAGGAAAATAAAAAGTTATTCTACTTTATTCTACACAGTACATACATGTACATACTGTATATGCCAGCACTAATTACAGGAGCTATCTGCTGTGGAATCTGAAAACAGAGAGGAAAATCTATGACAGAAAGATCTGCTACATTGAGCCCCATGTGATTAATATCATTAAGTGAATTACTGTCATACAGTGACTGGGTCGCTTTGGCAGGCCCAGGGCACAGGGGTCTGGCCCATTGGACCAGCCTGACAAGGCAGAGACTCTGGCCTAGCAGGGCACACTACCAAACACACCGCCCGTAACACACAGCTACCACCAGAAACTTTCCTGCACGGTTTGATGAATCCGGCGTAAATGTTTCGTACTAACTTGTTTCGTACGTAAATGTACGCGAATATTTAGGAATGTTTCATGAATGAGGCCCAAAGTGTCTTTCCTTTATCACACCAGTGTGTAATTGGTATTCATAGGGTCTATGAATGGAACTAAAAGAGCACCACCAGGTGGAGGACGTGGCCGTCTTCTCTCTGCCCAGCAGGAGAGGGCACTAGTAGATATAGCGGTGCAAAGAAACGATATACAAATAAAAGAAATACAGCAACAGATTCTAGCCAATAACGGAATCTTCCAAAACATCCACACAATCAACCTAACAACAATTGGGCGAATTTTGAAAAAAGCACCAAATCACAATGAAACTAATTTACTTGGTGCCTTTACAAAGAAATGGAGATAGGGTGAAGACTTTGAGGGTGGAATATGTTTAGGTAATGTGTATAGCAATGTTGCAATACTACAGTAGCGAATACTTTAGCGACCCATTCCTCTATAAATGTGTAGACTGGTTAACATTATGCCAGAGACATCACATTAGGATTATGTGCATACAGTCAAGCCAGAACGTCTGCACAACCCTTTCACCTTCTCCACATTTTATTACATTACAGACATATTCTACAATAGATTGAGTTCATTTTTTGTCTCAAAATTCTACACAAAATAGCCCATAATGACAAAATGAAAACAGGTTTTTAGACATTTGTGCTAATTTATTAAAAATCACAATGTAAAATATCATATGTACACAAGTGTGCACACCCTTTGATATGACACCCAAAAGTGAGATGAGGTGCATTTTGTTTCCACTGATACTGCTTGAGATGTTTCTACAACTTAATTGGAGTCCACCCTGTGATAAATTCAATTGATTGGACATGATTGGGGATTGCCAACACCTGCCTATATAAGGTCCCACAGTTGACAGTGCATGTCAGAGCAAACTCCAAGCCATGGGGTCAAAGGAATTATCTGCAGACCTCAGAAACAGGATTGTGTCAAAGCATAGATCTGGAGAAGGGTACGGAACAATCTCTGCAGCTTTACAGGTCCCAAAGAGCACAGTGGCCACCATCATTCATAAATGGAAGAAGTTTGGAACCACCAAGAATCTTCCTAGACCTGGCCGCCCGGCCAAACTGAGCAATCGGGGAAGACGGGCCTTGGCCAGGGAGGTGAGCAGGAACCCGAGGGTCACTCTGACAGAGCTCCAGCGTATCCTTGTGGAGACGGGAGAACCTTTCAGAAGATTAACCATCCAGGCAGCACTCCACCAATCAGGCCTTTATGGTAGAGTGGCCAGACGGAAGCCCCTCCTTAGTAAAAGGCACATCACAGCCCGCTTGGAGTTTGCCAAAAGGCACCTAGAGGACTCTCAAACCATGGGAATCAAGATTCTCTGGTCTGATGAAACCTGCTCCAGAGCGCTCTGGACCTCAGACTGGGGCAAAGGTTTACCTTCCAACATGACAACGACCTGAAGCACACAGCCAAGAGAACAAAGGAGTGGCTTCGGAGAAAGTCTGTGCATGTCCTTGAGTGGCCCAGCCAGAGCCCAGACCTGAATCCAATTGAACATCTGTGGAAAGAGCTGAAAATTGCTGTGTACCGACGCTCCCCATCCAACCTGACGGAGCTTGCAAGGAGGAATGGGCAAAGATGTCCAGAAACAAGTGTGCCAAGCTCGTAGCCTCTTTCCCAAGACGCCTTGAAGCTGTAATCGCTGCCAAAGGTGCAGCAACCAAGTATTAGGCTAAGGGTGTGTACAGATATGTAACCCTTAAATAACCTATTTTTGTCAGTAAAATAAAATTGCATATTTTCTAAAAACCTGTTTTCTCTTTGTCATTATTGGCTATTGTGTGTAGATGTTTGAGGCAAAAAATGAACTCAAATCTATTGTAGTATAAGTCTGTAACGTAATAAGTCTGTAACGAAGGTGAAAGGGGTGTGCAGACTTTCCGGCTTGACTGTATGTATGTGGGCCTGCCCATTGGTCTCAGGGCCGGATCTAGGAAAACTAGGCATGTGCCTAGGGTCCAATTTCACCAGGGGGGGTCTATTCAGCGCAAATATACAGTATATAGGTAATAGAAAAATAGAAAAATGCCTAGTTTGCCTAGACCCGTCCCTGAGACCAATGGGCAGGGCCCACACACATCCATCCCTGATTGGTCAGCCTGTGCAACATGTTCAATGAGGAAAAGCACCTGGGCCTAATCAATTGTAATGTAGCCTATTCAGGTTTATTGATATTTGGAAAGCGCTACAATATGGTGCACAGAAATAACCTTGTTTTGCATATTGTACACACAGTAAAGCATTGGTCTATTTTTATCTTGGTAATGCTCATGTGTTTTAGATTTCAGAGCATGATGGACATTGATGCTGGAGCAGAGCAGCATGAGATCATATACGTGGATGAAGCAGGATTTAATCTCTGCAAGCGCCAGCGTCGGGGCTGGAATGTAATTGGGCAGAGGGGCCACTGTTGAAGTTCCAGGACAGCGTGGAGCCAACATCTCAAGGTGTGCTGCCATTTCCCGCAATGGAGTTGAGGCTCGTGAAACCTCTGCTGGGGGCATACAACTCTGTGCACCTCATACATTTTCTGGATGGGCTATACAACCGTCAAATGCTCAGATGGTGTTCATCATTGTCTGGGACAATGTAAACTTCCATCATGCATTGGCTGTGCGAGACTGGTTTACAGCCCATCCAGAGTTCCGATCACAATTCCAAAGAACACTTTCAAACTATTTTTTTATCAGAAGGATTTTGTGTTTGGCAGCATTATTTCATGATGACTGTTCCAGCAATGATTTAACTTCATTGTTTGAAATATCTAATGTTCTGGTGCTGTGATAAACTTTTGCATATAATACTCTCCGATTTGACACTGGTATTTTTATTTTGCATGCTATATTGTATTTTGAACCCAAAATGAGCAGTATAGCATTCTGTGTTAACAGTTTTGCACATTGAAACTCTGTTGTGCAAAATGAGTCAAAGCAATCGTAAAAAACTGTAATATATATACAGTTATATAGAGGAATGTTATAATTTAAATATATTGTCATATATTGTTGTTATTGTTATTATTATGCCAAAAAGCCTTTTTGAATCTGGAAGAAATGTGAATGAGAGAGAGAGAGCACTCATTCAGGATGTCTCACGCCCCAGTGAGCAATCCCCCATTGGGCCTGATTCTGTTGACCTGCTTTTCCTCTCGACTTCACTCCCTCTCTCAGCTAAAAACAGTTACCCGCTCTCTTTCTCTCTCTCCATCACTGCATGTGTGTCATTATCTCTGACTAAACACACACACACTCCCTCTCTCTCTCTCTCTCTGTCTCTCTCTCTCTCTCTCCCTCTTTCACACACACACACACACACACACACACACACACACACACACACACACACACACACACACACACACACACACCCTTTCTCAGCTAAAACAGTTACCCCGCTCTCTTTCTCAATTAAATTTCAATTAAATTTAATGTGCTTTATTGTCATGAAATACACATTGTAAATATTGCCAAAGCATTACACATACATACATACAGTACATACATACATACATACATACATACATACATACATATTAAAAATACTAATAACAGTAATAATAATAATAATAATAATAAAATAAATAACTTTTTTTTTTTTCATTATATACTGGGGAAAACAAAATATTGAGGAGTATATTATCTTTCTCTCCATCACTGCATGTGTGTCATTATCTCTGACTAAACACACACACACACACACACTCTCTCTCTCTCTCTCTCTCTCTCTCTCTCTCTCACACACACACACACACACACACATACACTCTCTCACAAACACCACACACTCTTACACATGCACACACACTCTCTCTCTCTCTCTCTCTCTCTCTCACAAACACACACACACATTCTCTCACTTTCCAAATTTTCAGTGTGCTTTATTGGCAGGACAGCCAAAGTCATATTTCCAAAGCAACATCCAGGAATATGGAAATCATATGCACATCATTTGGGACGATGTCAGTTTCACTTTCCACCGTGCTGTTCAGGTCCTCAACTGGTTCACTGACAACCCAAGACTCGCCAATCTCTTTCTTCCCCGGTACTCCCCATTCGTTAACCCCATAGAGGAGTTTTTCTCCACATGGCGGTGGAAGGTGTCCTATGACCAAAATCGCTATGAGCGGAAAACCTTCTCCAGGTAATGGGGCAGACTTGTGGGGACATAGTTTTGGAGTCCTGCCAGGGATGGATTAGGCATACCAGGGGGTATTTCCCCCACAGCCTGGCCAGGGAAAACATTGCCTGTGATGTAGATTAAAAAAACCTCTGGCTTGACCCCGCCCAGAGACAGAATGCTGAGGCAGCGTAAATTAACCTTTTTCTTTCTGCAACAACAATTTTAAAAATTTTTTGATATCCTTTATTTTAGTTGAATAGTATGGATTTTTAATTATTTTTACTAAAATTTTATCTTGTTTCTCCGAAATTTCTTGTCGGCCAGAACATTCAAATTTTATGAATTTTGATATTGTGTACTGTTTTACTGTACCACTTGCACCTTGTGCATGTTGTGGTACAATGTATAGAGGTTATGAAAAAGCAGGTGGTCACTGATTCATTAACAGCTTTTATACGTAGTAGTGTTTTTACTTTCTCTCACCAATTATCAATTGAACACACCCACTTTTCACAGGTCAAACACTAGTTGCTTTAACTATTCAATCAGAGCTTTAGCACAAATAAAAGGCCAAAAGGTGAGCTCTTCTGTGTTGGACAACAATGGCTGACGGTGAGGAAGAGGAGGAAGATCAAAGAGGGCAAATATCTCGGACGAGATCCGAGCGACTTTGGTTAACCATGTGGTCAACCATGGTTTGACCCTAAGAGAAGCTGGGCAGAGAGTTCAGCCGAATCTCAGCCACTTCACGGTTGCCTCTATGATATGAACATTTCCACATGAGAATAGGTAGGTCTGCTCTATTGTTTATTTGTATTGCAGAGTACCTAATGTATACTACTACAAGGGGACCATAATACCAATGTTTCATGTATCTCATAAAAAATTAGAAGTTGTGTTTATAGGTTGTCAATATTGTATTTATTAATTTTACAGAATATAAATATGACCACATGGTGGTGATAGACAATGATTATTCAATGTAGAACAGGAAGCCGGAAACAACAACCAGGGGGTCCTCCATCGCCATGCCACTTTTGGTTCATACAATACTGCACATCTCCTAATATTCCTAGACAATCTCTACAATCTTCTCATCCCACCTAATCCCAGAGAACAAGATGGACCAGAGCAGCTCACTGTTGTGAGTTTCTTCACCGTGCTGCTCCGGTCCGGGTTCATTTCTGTATCTCCCTCCTTACCATTTTTAAACCCACTAGACGGGTTTTCGGCGGAAGGTATACAACCGCAACCCCCACGACCAGTGCCTCTGCTCCAAGCAATGGAGGAGGCGACTTTTTATATTTGAGTTGGCCAGTACACTCAAACAACAGGACACTCTATGTAAATCTACATTACAACACTGAAAAGAAAAAGCATACTGATGCCTAAATTATATAATAGTGTCTTTCATTTTTCACAGCAGTGCGTAATTGGTATTCATAAGGTCTGTTGACTTGTGTTTTGTTTTTTGGAGGCAAAATGTCATTTTGGAAGGAAGAGTACATTGTTTTGAACATAGCGTTACATTTTGACAGAGATTTTGAAGTTTCGCAGAAACAGTTGACTGTTTTGGTTTTGTGTTTTATAGTTTTGAGAAATGAGTTTTTGTTTCAGGAAATGTGTCTAAATAAACACATTGAGAAAAACTGTAAGTCATCCTCTCCTTGTGATCACTTTGTTTTAAGTCTTGAATATACAGGGCGAACAGAAATTTGAACGCAACGCAAGAGCGCCTGCCGCGCCATCCAGCCGCGCCGATATGCCGCTCCGCGTGACACGTCTGCTTAGGGGTTTTTCGGGGCATACCATCAGGCCTGAAAATTCTCAGGGAAACAATGATATTTTAGGAATGCACTTTCATTTGGAGTAATGCACTTTAAGTTGATGAATATGAAGAAATGTCATAAAAAATAAATGTTCAACTTGGTTGCATTACGTTAAAGTTTAAACTTTAAAATTGTGTTTTTTAGAATTAAGTTTTTAAACAGGTGAACATAAAACTTATGCAAGCAGAACTATATAAATATCGGTGCTAATATCGGCACTGGCTGATGTTTCAGCTAAATAATCATAAATTTGTATCGGCCAGAGGTTTTCATATCAGTGCATCCCTAACACTCACGTACATGCATACACATACTGTCATATGTATGAAGTATGATATATAATAACTCAACTGCAGGTGTTGTCAGTTAATGTGTTCCTGTGTTGATGACAGTTTGCTACATACGATGCAGCTAGTGGGGCTGTGTGTCCTTCACCAGTACAATGGGTAACTTTTCTTCATCTGGAAGTGTGTCAAAATTTGTATGTATTGTTGTTTTTTCAAAAAAAGAATTCCAAATTTCTCTTTCTCTCTCTCTCTCACACACACCACACACACACACACACACACCACACACTCTCTCTCTCTCTCTCTCTCTCTCTCTCTCACACATACACACACACACACAAACACACACATACTTACACACACATATACTCTCTCACACACACACACACACACACACATACACACACACACACACACACACACACACACACACACACACACACACATACCCTCTCTCTCTCTGTCACACTCAGATTGAGACTGAGCCCTGCCCATCAAACCGGCGGGGGGGGGGGGGGGGGGGTGCACCCTGGTGAGGGGGTCGAGCGGGAAACGGGCGCTGGACCAAGCTGTTCCGTCCAAGTGACAGCCTCTGCACTGGGGGGGGGGGGGGGGGGCAGTGGGACAGTATTCAAGCCCAAATGCCATCAAAAAGCTTTCTGACAGAACGGATATGGACAAGTCCTGGGGGGTCAGAGCGACACAAAAACCATGAAAGGAAACATTTTCAAAAGAACCGTACACATGTGAATAATGCAGGCCAAAGTGTGTTAAAGTCTCCACCAGAAGGCTTATACTGTGACAAAATATCATTGCACTGCATATGAAAATTACAATTAGAATACAGTAACAAACGGTACCATTACTCAGAAGAGGATGTAATTATAGCAGGGATTCTGTTTAAAGTACAGAAATAAACACGGGTTAGAGAATACTGAATTATGGTATTTTCTGACAGGACAGAAAAGTATTTTAGCATTTGATGACAAGTTCTCCACTGAATTTTTGAATTGTTCGAAAAAATTTCTCCCATGTTGGTGATGCAACACACAGTACAAATTGTTCTTTAAATGTCATATTTCATGTAAAAAAAATACCATGAAATGTATTACTACTGGCGTAAGGGGCTGGAAATTTGACAGGCATCGCTCACTCTTACAACACAGCAGTACTCAACTGTTAATTATGACCATAAGAAACATCACTAATAAAACCCGAAAGCCACCTGATCGCCAACAATGCATGCTGGGTCTTTGCAGATCACAGCCAACTCCATCTGCATGCTCAGTGAAAAAGAGGAAATTAAGTTGAATTATCAACCCAGAATATTGGAAGAAAACCAATTTTAGTGCTGGCTTGTGATTGGTCAATTGTGGTGGATAAGCCATTTCAAGGACAGAAATGTGGTGTGTGTGAATGCTATTAGCTGAAACACCATTTTTACGCAACACTAAATTTACACTAACGACTGGGCTTACGCGGACACGCACAACCCTGCCTATGTTTCAGAGGGCGGTGAGAGTCGATCAGAACATTTTGTTTAATAAATGAGGAACGTGATGCCTGCCTTCTCTGCCCAGGTGACGGGGACTGATTAAGAAAGGGTTTGACTTTCTGCAGGACGTCCTGCTGTGCTCACTCCTCTCCTGGGATAGTATGTGACCTTCCCCAAGGCTAATCATACCCAAAGCAGGGAATAAACACACACAAACACACACTCTCTTTCTCACACATTCACAAGCACACACACGCACTCTCTCACACACACACACACACACACACACGCACACGCACACGCACACGCACACGCACACGCACAATAGGCATGTGCCGATATTAAAATTTCATAGTACGATTATCTTGACCAGCATTTTCATGATATACGATAATAACTGAAATAAACTGAAAGTCTTAAACAGTATTAAAACATACTTCAATGACTTAAAAATACGAATTTATACCAATCAGAAAAGATCTATGTATCTATGTATCTAAATATGTTTTTTATCTAAAACATTATGTAAATAACTAGCTTTAACAAAATAACGGAATTCAGAAGTAAATATTAAAAAAATTTTCAACAAATAACATGCAGATTATTGAAGTAAATACACAGTTTGACGGGGGAAAAGCTCCATTGTTTCTGGCAACGTTATCTCCTGCTGCAGCGATTGTATGACCCCTGCCTTCCACCATGGTACAATGAAAACTTCCTTTATGTCGCTGTGTCTACTGAGTGTAAGAGGATAATAAGTTTTCCGCCCTGTCCTTAGCCTGTTATTACTCTTCTTCTCAGTTTTATAGGCGGTTGACCAACACTAAGGTGTAACAGCCGGTTATTTCCATAATGACCGTGATATAGATTTATGACGAATAAATAACTGTTCATGCTTTTTATTGAGATGTATAGTGATATATCGATTATTATTCTATCCCCAGCACACACACGCACACACTCTCACACTCTCAAACACACACACACACACACACACACACTGTCCAAAGAGGCTTTACAGCAGGTCCAGTTTCAATAAGCACCTTCCATCCCTACCCATGCTGGGGCCTGTCAGTCAGGCTCTCACTGCAACACTATCTAAGCTCATATTACGCAGTGGTTGGAACACGGAACAGGTACACGGAACACAGAACACAGAACACGGTACACATTTAGGACATACAAGACATGGTTACACTCCTCACCCATGACACTTATGCATGACCATTGTTTCAGATTGAGTCTGTCTGCGTGACATTCCGGCTACTGCACTGTCACAGAGGTTTTTTTTTTAATTTAAAAAAAATGTTTTTCTGCTTTCGTCTCTGTTCTGCACAGACTGCACCCATAATGCACCGCTGCGGGTGACACACAAAGCAGTTGCGCACGTAGAGTCGCTTGGTTTCCGATAATCACACTGATAAAAAGAACTTCAGAGCTGGTGGCAAAACCACTGCATGAGAAAATAAGCATCAGCAGTAGGCTACTGTACATATCCATTACATTACATTACAGGCATTTATCAGATGCTCTTATCCAGAGCGACTTACACAAATTTTTAGCATTTTTTACATATTATCCATTTATACAGCTGGATATATACTGAAGCGATTCAGTTTAAGTACCTTGCTCAAGGGTACAACGGCAGTGTCCTACCTGGGAATCGAACCTGCAACCTTTCGGTTACAAGGCCAGTTCCTTAACCATTATACTACACTGCCGCCTATATCCCGAACCTCTTCAATCACACGGAGAGAAACCATGCTTAGATATCCCTCAAGGGGAAGTCCTGGTAAAACAAGTGCCATTTCTAAGTCAGTGCAAATTCCCCCCCGTTCCGTCAGAGACTGTATGAGTATGTGTACATTCAGCGTGCGCCACCTCTCCCTCTACATCTACATGCTCATGCCATATATGGCACTGGGTCAGTCTGGGGCCTATCATACTGCCAGGAAGCTCTGTACTTGAGAGAATTTGTGAGAAAATACATGACCACAAAAACCAAGCGACAATGTCATTCTGATACATAAATAATTGGCAGCACTGACAGGACTTTAACTAGAAGGCATAGATAACTGATCTGATAGTGGTACACTGGAATCCAGCTGTTTCATGTGCTGTTAATGTCAGCAGAACTGAGCATCACGCTCACACAACAGAGCACAAGACAATAACACAAATACAGAAGATATTATCTAAATGTGCATAATGACAATATTATTATTATATTTATTTTTTCTTATTATTATTATAACAACTAAATTGTTATTAATATTATTATGTGATGATGATTGTTGTTATTATACAGAATCAAGGAGCGGTTAATGTGAAACTCTTCCTTATTTGAATACCACTTTAGCATCTTAAGCTAGAGGCTGGATTGCCCCATCACCATGTGCAGATTGTGTACTATCCTACAGTGTAGACAGCATCCTCATCTCCAGACAGGTGGGTCTTTCCCGCGGAATCCACCGGACCACAATCACACTCGTTTATTTTTTTATTTCAAAGAAGTGTGGAAAATACCAAAAACTACAACCTCAGCAGCAATACGCTGAAACGAACAGACAACAGTCGCCACTTGCAAAGCGGTCGCTATGCAGGAGGCGGTGTAGTATCCATTTTCATTCACAGCCGCTGATTTGTCGTTCTGCCTTCAATCGAAGCTTTGTAACCAGTTCGCAGCGGAACGCTCAAAATAATGCAAGACTGTATCTCACGCTGGACCCAAAGAACCATTATATCCTCACTAAATACACGCGTCTTGCAGTTCACAATCCTGCACTGGGTATATTTACGAGCCCTGCTATCCTCAAAGAAAGCAAGAATGGGCGTCAAGTTCGTCAGGCTGGACGGTGCAATGGTGCTAGTACTATCCATCCCGCACACAATCAATGGGGGGTTGTGATAAAGCGAAAATGTGCAGGCGGCGAATAAGAAACACACATTACGAAAACCCGAGGGTTACACACCAAAATCACAACATTAGCAGCTTTGCGTTGGTATTTCTCGCACGTGTAATACGTACTCGGAGCCCCGACTCACCGTCACAGCCGAGTGCCTGACTGCGTTGGATGCGGTCTGTCTGATTTCAGCCGCGGTCCCCGGTTTCAGCAGGTTCTTCGTGAATCTCCGGGTCGATTCCGCTGCCATTTCTTCATCAGTCCGGCCGACGCAATTCTTTCTCACAGGAACGACTGGCCACTTTTTCCCCGCATCAAAATGCAGGAATTGTACGTCTCCACGAGCGACAGTGTGTCTCCGTCTGTGCACACTTTCTCTCGCTGTGCCCACAGTCTCAGTGTCAGAGACAGATCTCTCTCCTGCTAAGCGCTGACTACAAACCCCCTCAGCTCTGTACAGTCAAAGGAAGCGGAACTAACGTTCCTCCATCTCTCTCAGAGTCCCCCTTTCCAAATGCAACGAGCCACAATGTGATGCTTTTTACATTTTTTTATTTTTTACCTTTCTGCGATTGAAGAGTAGCCTAAATCAAACCAAAAGTTAGAAGGAAAATACACAATAGTGAAGCATGCACATTTACATCCCGTCCTCAAAAATAAATAGGTAATAAATTAATAAATGAATATATTATATACACACATATATCTCGTCCCAATTCAAATAAATTATGTAAAAAATAAAAAAAGCTAATATGTTAATTTTAAATAAACATTGCATTAAAACCGAAAAACATAACCTAGGCTACTCATTTTTTTACTTGGACCACATCAAAACTCAACGCAGGATTTATTTCGAGTAGCATATAGCGCCCAGCTATATTGCATTTTTTGCATGAATTGTTCTACATAAATAAAGGTTGATTTATTGAGCCAATGTGGTAACACTCTTGTGATATTACCTGATTCCAGAGAACTGATTTTTCTGTTAAGGTCATCAAACGTAGGCTACCATTTAAATTAACGTTCTACTTTGACCCGCGCATTTATCCTGCAGTTCTGTGTCCGTGGACTTTTGAATTTCCAGCAATCTATATCCTCATCTGTTACTGTAGGTACTATAGGCTATATGTAACCTAAATTATGTTTAGAAACGACAAAAAGAGTTAGAAGCAAAAAGGTCAGTGTAAAAGGTCGGATTGTGTTCTTCTGTTTTAAAACAATTATGGATCATCTACATTAGACATGCATGCGTTGAGCTAACATGAAATATGACAACGTCTACGCCGAACATTTCCCCATGGTCCTGACATAGACCTACTGATTCCATTCGGCACGTCTAGCCTACCTTCCTTTGTGAATAGCGTACACTCTTTATTATGCTGCAAAGTATAACTTTTATCTTACTACCCTTCAGCTTGAAGCACTGTCGCGCGGCGCGCTGTGCGCCAAGGCTTGCTGTAAAGGAATGCACGCGTTGGTCTGGGCCTGGGCCGTGCGAACGCTCGGTTTTCCAGATGTTTTTAAGGTTCGAAAGCTTCTACAAGCCCACGAAACAAAGAGCGAAGACTGTAATCTGAGGAGAAGTCAGGCTTCTTTCTGTGAGCTTCCCATCAACTCTATGCTGAATTTATGTAGTTCTGATACTCCCAAGGGAGGAATGAGACCCTAAAAATAATCAGCAGGAATGCCAGAGCCTTAAATTACATTTCCGTAATCTAGAGAATATTCATCTTGAGCGATAATACCTCAATTTCGCTTGGATTTAATAATATAAACAGCAAAATTGCATTATTAAGTAGTTCGCAGATGAGCCTAACATTACATCAATTTGGGACAAGTTTCAATCCATGCATAAATATGACAATATGCAATTGCGATTAAAAAAGTGGATGGAGATTAAAACAAGTGATGTGACTAAAATTAAATATTTATTCCGTTAAATTATATAAAATATAAATATATCCGTATCCTGTGGTTGTATTTAATCGGTTTGAACCACAGGCGGAAGTACAGATGCGCTGTACATGCGCACAGGCGCAGTTTTGTTGAACAGGCTAATGGCTCCCCCTTGCGTCTCTTGGGCAACGTTGCACTGAAGCATCCACACATTTAGCACAATTAGCACATTTCAACTGTCAATCATTCCAAGAACTCTAATTTACCCATATTCACTAAGTGATGAGTCATTGATTTTATCGTAGGATGGGCAATATTGAAAAAAGAACCAGGTGCATCGCTATTAGTTGCCAGAGACTCAGTTAAAGCCATGGAGTGTCTTTAAGCTGTACCAGCTACTATTCATTGTTCTGACCTTGTTTTTTGTTGTTGTTCTTATTTTTATTTCCTTATTCACCTTCCTCCTTGTCCCCCCCCTCTTCCTCACCATGTGACTGAGAGCAGGGCCCCTTAGGGAGGGGGGAGAATGGTGATGCAGCTGCTGCTGGTGCTATTGTCCACATAGTGTTTATATTCAAATGCACATTCTATACCTTTTTACACTCACTGAATCACCATGGAACACAACAGCAGCGAGCTAATCACATAAAACGCAACACTGAACAATAAAGCCACGAAAGTGTGCTTTTGTATTATTCATTAACTGTCCAGTAGATGGAGACAAAGTAGAAGAAATGCACATACAAAGCTGGGGGAAAAAACAGGTCTGCTACTTGACCTTTTCAGTCAAATTAAGAGTAATTAACCAAAAAAATGTGAACACTAAATCTAAATTTTCAGGACTCTCTCCAGGGCTAGATTAACATGTGGCAATAATGGATTTCATACCTTGCAAGTTGCAAGGTCTTTGCAAAATGACTTTAAAATATTTATTTGAAAGTGAAGAAGACGGTTTTCAGCTGGAAGGTAACACTTGATCGCTTCTGTCCAACACTGCACAGCTGAGATGGAAATAAGAAACTAATTGCAGTGCTGTATTTGTACAGGTTTCCGTGTGCCGCGGTTACAGGTTACAGTGTGCTGCAGTTACAGGTTGCAGTGGACTGCACTTTTACAGTTTACAGTGTGCTGCGGTTACAGGTTGCAGTTACAGGCTGCAGTGTACCGCACTTTTACAGTTTACGGTGTGCCGCGGTTACAGGTTGCAGTGTACTGCACTTTTACAAGCTGCAGTGCGCTGCACTTTTACAGTTTACAGTGTGCCGCGGTTACAGGTTGCAGTGTGCTGGAGTTACAGGTTGCAGTGTGCTGCAGTTGCAGGTTGCAGTGCACTGCAGTTTTACAGCTACTCTGTCCGTTTCCGGAGGGCACACTGTTACCGGTTGTAATGGAGCCTCGTGTATCCAGTAAGATGTGAGTGCAGCATTCATAGGCACGGTGGCACTGGCAGTGTTTCTGTACTGAATATGCTGAGTACCGACAGGCTAACTGAGAGCATTAGCAGGGCGTTGCTGTAAAAGAGCATGCGTGCGCACTCAACCTGCCCTGTATAAATAAAGGTTAAATAAAAAATAAAAATACCACAGAATTTAAAGAGAAGCAGCAGTGGCTGTTCCCCTACACTGATTCTGATCTCCACACACAGCTGCTGTGCAAACACTGAGCAAAGTGCCATATCAGGAAAAAGAGCTATTATCGGTCTGCCCTGATATAAACCTGACCCAGACAGACAGACACACACTCACACACACACACACCCACACACACACACACACACACACACACACACACACACACACACACACACACACACACACACACACACACACCACCCAGTGTTTTTGTTTTGAAGAGTGATAGTTGTGTGTAAATCTTTTTGGCGTCTCTGGCTCTTTCCCTCCTGGCTCAGTGGGACAGGATGTGGTTTTGAGTAGCGCAGCTGAGGCAGTCAAAGGAATGAGCACAAAGGCTTCTTTTCAGCACCGAGCTCACGGCTGCCACAGCATCACAGGTAGCAAGGAGGAAAACCACCTTAATGCAAAGCAGACTAGCACTCATCCATTTCATCCGTCCATTAACCACATCCCAGCATGCATACAGGGCTTTGGAAACATCTTTATATGATGGTTATCATGACACACTCGTACAGTACACAGACACACAGTACACACACACACACACACACACACACGTCAGAACCGACATTCCAAGTGCCCACCCTCAGTGGTACATCACACACTCACAGCCATGCAGGGACACCTTTCCACAGAATCTGACGGAATATGTGGTCTGAGATTCTGTAGAATACGGTTTTAAGTCCGTCTTCTTTACTCTTGCAGCTGTGACCTCACTGTCTGCTGCGTCAGCAACAGCCCAGATGCTGTAACGCTTGTCCTCTTGTCTGACGAGCGCTGCTTGGAGATCTCCCAGAACAAGGGGTAAGTGTTAGCTTTGCAAACCTGCCCCACCTCTTGCTCTCGAGACACTAACACGAACCCAAGTTACGAGCCTCCGGAGAGCAGGGCGGTATCGCATTTCCATGGGTTCACTTTTCACATGCAGGAAAGTTCCTTTCATTTCCTTCTGAACCCCGCTCTCCTCCTCTGCCCCCAAGAAAAGAAATAATTTTACAGGGTAACTGGATGGAGGCGGTGTGGCGTTTGAAGGCGATATTGTGTTCTCAGAGGAGAGAGAGGCGGAGAGAGGGGAAGGTGTCCCACGCAGGCAGGGAGAGACAAGCTGATGGTGGATATATGACTCTGGCGAGAGGCGCCGGGATCGGGTGGGGCGGCATTTGACACTAAAGACTAGGCCTGCAGAGAAGCTCAGAGGTGCCTCACTCCTGGCCTGTATCACTGCGGCAGACCATTCATCAGACCCAATATTTCACTCCCAGAGAAAAACTAATTTTAGTTCTACCTGAGCAGTTTTTGGACATCTCTCTGAGCGAGTATCAGTACAGTTATATTTATTAACCGCGGTTGAGATGGTAATTCTGAGAAAACACACCACAGAAGATGACCAAGTTGCCATGAACGCCGGTGAATGCATTCAGAGAACGCTTCTGCATGTCCACACCAGCTACGCCACCTCCTGTGACTAAAAACCTGAGGAAAATATTGTGAAAACACATTGTTATTTTCTGTACTTCACTCTCTGCTGTACTTCTGAATGAAGTGGTGCTTTCTCAGTACTGTGTGACAATATGCGCACATTCACTAACAATGGATGAGGTGGAACTTCTCAAACGCATATGGCCATGGCTGTACAAACTGTAGATGTCTCAAGACATTTAAAACATATCCTGTACATTAAAATAGGCTGCCTAGCATGTGAAAATACCAGGCAAGTGAAGGTAGGGTCTTCTGGAGAGGATGCCAGGTCCTTTTGTGTGTTTTTGTTCATTCAAATGACAGATACACTATGCCTAATCTTCTCTCAAAAAAAGACCCCAGAAAATAAATAGCGGAAATTTAACAGCCTGTTCTATCGTTTGTCTCAGTGCCGTTTGAGGTAAGCTTGGTTATGAAAACGCGTCTGACTGAAAGTTTTTTTAAATTTTTTTTAAACAACTTGGCACCCAACGCAGGGCTGCGTCCAGCTGAAAGAGAGGAATTGGGGCTCTGCTGTTCTGACGTCAGCAAAGCGTGCTTGATGTGTTCTCGCGCTCGTTTTCCTGCACAGCAGCTCCCCTTAGTGGGCAACCGATGAATCATCCCTCATGAATTTATAAAAGGAGAACGATTCCAGCCTTGCTACGGTTTTGTTATTTTACCTTTTACATTTATTAATTTGCTTAAATGCACACGTAGACACATATTAAAATCCGCATATATTTATAAACCACGTTAGAATGTGTATTGTTTTATATATTCAACGGGACTGGAAAGGTCTCGGTCAAAGAAGAATAGATAACAAGAGGTAGGCTATGCACATATGCTCAAGAAAATTAATAGAGAACATTAATGTAACCCGATATAAGTATTTTGGGTAAAGGCAATGGAGACATCGCGGTCCAAGGCAATAACCATATTTGTCACTATAATCATTGCTACGACCCAGAAAAAAAAATTAGGCCTATGAAAGCAACGGGTGTCATTTCCACTACAGAAAGTACCGGTTCATAAAACCTAAAATAGGCGAAATGATCTTTTCAGTAGATGTAAAACACGTGAAATGCATAGAAGATGTATAATAATAGGCTATAATAACCCTAAAATGAAAATGAACGTCCCGCCCCCTCTGCGCGTGGTTGTGAGTCCCAGTTAAGTTATTCATTAAGATGGAGCTGTCACCCTTCTGGTCCTCCACCCGCCTCCAGTCTGTAATTGCTGTTAAATTGATCGCACAGAGACAAAACAAAGATTCTCTCCAGCAGCTCGTTTCATGTTCACAAACGCTGCGGTTCAGCAGGGGTCAGTGTGGAATTCAAACAAAAGAGGTCAATTCTGTTCAATACTTGTGGCCCAAGGACGGCTGAAATTTCCATATTTGAGAAATGAAACCTGCGGGGAGACATCCCTGCCTCGGGTCTGGCAGTCTGTTTTAGTGTTTCAGATAAAATCGACTGTTCCCGGTTTACTTTGTTATTATTTTTATTATTATCACAAACTTCATTTGTACGACGCCTTTTCTACAATTATTGCACCCCGAAGCGCTTCACGGAACACAATGAAATAACCACACAGTCATATTAAATTAATTGAAATCCACATAAATATCGATTAAACGTGAGCTGTAGGCTACGTTTATTACTAGAACATGAATTCAACCGTAACAGATTTTTTTTTAAAAAGAAACAGGAGAGGACACCCTCAGCTAAGAGAAGGTGGTATGTGCGCAGTATAACGAAGTTGGATAAATTGTTCTTACATCTACATATGACCAATGTGTGTCTGTATAGCGCCATTTAAACACAGCTTGCCACATGAGGCTGCATTGTGGCAGTATTGAAGCAGTCTCTTCTTTCTGCGCGAGGCGGGTGAAGCCATCAGTCTACACCCTGGCCCTGTAACAGAGGAGCCATGTCTCTGTCCTCGCTTTAGAAACGGAGAGTATGAGGTAAGAGGCTGTGTGGGTGGGCTGTATGGGGTAGCAAGCATGAGCAGCAGGCCTGCAAAGCTGGCCCATTCACAGTCATGAGACTGTGAATGCCCCCCCTGTTGAGACAGTAAGCGTAATTTCTGAAGAGGTGTTATTTCAATCAGTTCAGAATATAAGCGTTCACAGTCATGTCCTTTAGTCAGGCCCTGTGCTTGGCTCTCATTCTGGGGTCAGGTATTTTGAGGTAGGACCCAAGCGTAGAGAATTCCAGGCGGCGAGGTAATGCAAAAATAAAGATGTTACTCGGGAAACACAGAATAACAACACGGAGAAAACACGAGGGAAACATGGTAACTACAACTAGAGAGCTAAACACAGAGTAGGCCTACAAGTGACTGGGGAACAAGCAAAAGCTAAGACCAAGCACTAAGCACAAGGAGAGAGGCAACTAAATATACAGTGAAACAGGTGAATAAAATGACCGGACACGTGCAAACAGACCGAAACCAATAACACAATAGCACAATTAATCACAACAGGGAAACAAGACAGGCAAAGACAAGACACACGCTAGGAATGGGGAGCTGACGCCCTCTGCTGGGCAAAGTCTGGAATCACGACAGTGCATGAGCACTTCACTCTGCACCCTCACCACTCAAGAGCAGCTCTCATATTTATGTCAGATGACACAGGACTGGAAGTTGTAGCCAGAGAGTGTGTGTATTACTGCACTACAGAGCGCTCTGAAATATGGGCGCTGAGAAGTGGACTCTGGAAACCTGATTTAGGTGTTTTTATGTTTGTACAGCACCCTCATATACTTCCATCATCAGTTTCCCTGTTAAACCCCACTGGCTGTGCCAGTTTTCAGTTTTGCTATTTTAATATATTTCTCTTATGCTCTGTGTATTGTAAAATACTGTTATTATTTTAATCTCTCCTGTGTCTCTTTCATTCCTGTCATTATTTTTTACTTTTAATTGTTTTTTGTTTATTTTCAGACAAATACAGACAAGAGAAAATCTCCTGTATTGTTTTCATTTTGTGAAGCGAATTGGAAAGTTGCTTTATTACAACAACAACAACAATAATAACAATAATAATAATAATAATAATAATAATAATAATAATAAATTTATTTGTTTATTTATCAGGCTAGACTTTTTAAACTTTAAATAAAAAAATCAAGTACAATCATCATAAGAAAAACTAATAATAATAATAATAATAATAATAATAATAATAACTATTATTATTGTTATTATTATTATTATCAGCCGGGTAGAGTATTGTGAGCTGTGAGCAGTGACTCACACTGAATAAAACACACCTGCAGAGAAGAGCTACAGCTATAGCTCTTAATTAACGAGCCTGACAAACAGTTATATTCTATCTGACATTTCTGATCCCATCATAAGCTACAGCTGTGCTCTACACATGTATCCTTGTTGGAAGTGCTGGCATTGTGGTCTGATATCGGAGTGAACCAGCGTCAGTGTACAGCTGTTTAGAGTAGAATTGAGAATCATTGTTTAGAATTAAAAGCTGTACATAGACCAGGACTGGTGCTGTAGCCCCACGAGACACAGTAAACAGCAGGAAAGAACTTTATTAAACCAGCTGCAGAGAGACAGAAATACTGCAGGTAAAATGCAGGTCCTACCCACATCCTGGCTAATGCTAATGCTAAAGCAACACCTGGGTGACCTGGGTATTACCTGCTTTGAAGCATATTACACCTGTCCTTACAGCCGCTCCCATATCTAAAATCAGGGCTTTAAACCAAGGACACAGCTCAACCAAGGACACGGCTCTTCTGCTCTGAGCAAGTTAAAGCATTAATGGAAGTCAAGGTCAAGCTGAAGTTCCCCTGCTGGGCAACTTTCCTTTAAAAATAATATTTTACAACCATACGATGGACACGTCAAAAACATGATCGGAATTACACAATAAATATTTTATAAATACACACACATTTTGTATAATTTATGTGCATTTCTACAGGCCTACAGGTGTGTGTGTGCGTGTGTGCGTGCACTGCGTGTGTGTATGTGCACGTGTGTGTGTGTATGTCTTTCATTACCATTTAATCAGTTTGACATTTTTGCATTTTGTAAAGTGATTTTGTTGCAGATGAAGACTGTGTCTGTGCTCTTGTCATAAATTATTTGACTGCAGAGTATTTTTGGAAAGGCATATACTGTATGTAGATTGTACATTGCTTCTTCAATTAATTGACCAATTAAATCATGGAGTGAGAATGGGGAAACATATAGCCCTCCAGGAAGTATGGACTCTACTGCTCTTTAAAGTCATTCAAATGACCCCCTTCAAGAAGTGCCAAGATGGGCTCAGAGAACTACAGTATATATTAGAGATAACCCCAGCCAGGAGCTGCATCGCTGGCAGCAAGGTGAACATCTCCTACCTGCTATAGCCAAACCCAGAAAGGTACAGGACACTGAAGTCTAGAATAATCTGTGAGGTTCATGCAGAGAATGAATGATACTGGTAAAAGCTGTGTGGTAAAGTGAATTCAGCCAGCGCTCTGGTACACTGAGCTGTGTGGTAAAGTGAATCTAACCAGCGCTCTGGTACACTGAGCTGTGTGGTAAAGTGAATCCAGCCAGCGCTCTGGTACACTGAGCTGTGTGGTAAAGTGAATCCAGCATGTGCTCTGGTACACACAGCTGTGTGGTAAAGTGATTCTAGCCAGCGTTCTGGTACACTGAGCTGGGTGGTAAAGTGAATCCAGCCAGCGCTCTGGTACACTGAGCTGTGTGGTAAAGTGAATCCAGAAAGCGATCTGGTACACTGAGCTGTGTGGTAAAGTGAATCCAGCCAGCGCTCTGGTACACTGAGCTGTGTGGTAAAGTGAATCCAGCCTGTGCTCTGGTACACTGAGCTGTGTGGTAAAGTGAATCCAGCCTGTGCACTGGTACACAAAGCTTTGTGGTCCACAGCATCTTGAGGACCGCATCTACAAGTTTAATTCCAGTCCTGGAGGGCTGCAGTGTCTGCAGGTTTAACTCCAGTCCTGGAGGGCTGCAGTGTCTGCAGGTTTAACCCCAGTCCTGGAGGGCTGCAGTGTCTACAGGTTTAACTCCAGTCCTGGAGGGCTGCAGTGTCTGCAGGTTTAACTCCAGTCCTGGAGGGCAGCAGGTTTATCTCCAGTTCTCAGTATTATTGCAGATTGAGACCTACATAAATCTGTACTTCCAGGTGCACTTATGAAATGGTGAGTTTTGCAGCATAGGGCCGGCCCTGCTCATTACAGATGGATGTAAGTAAAGTAACAGAATACAGTACGCCCAGGACCATACTGCAGTATAAGAGCAGCCAAAAACAATTAAAAACAGAAATAAATACAGAAATTAACATTATAAAAAAGTCAATGAGCAATAAATGCAAAGTAAAACTGCATAGCATAAGATCCATGGAAACGGTTGATTGGCTTTTGAATATGTTATGATCATGTGCCCCTGAAATGAGCTATTTGCCATAAACTGGGCATAGACCTGGCCTGAGCAGACGGGCGGCGCAAGCATGAATCGTAGACTAAGCGGACCCCAAAATTTCAATACACTGCACTAAGGGCCAGATTCAGAGATGGCCAACTTAAGTCATGTGCTTAAGTTCCTCTCCTGTGCGGATTTAACGTGGACTGACATACGCCGTACTCTAACCTGCGCTACGCTGGTGCATTTCTCAAAATGAGGGTGGCACAGGGCATGATATTCTAATGACCTGTTTCTTGTACCTGCTCCCTGGGTTGCCAGCTTTCTACTACAAAAATGTGTGTGGGGGTATACATTTTAAACGTGTCAGTGACATTGCCTTTAATAACCGCATTTGCCCTTGTAAAATCCTACCTTTGTGCATCGTTGTTGCTCTTGCGTGATGGGAAGGCAGTGAACCTATTAATCAACAATGATAAAATGTTCATAGCTCCTATTGACTACTTGGATATACCCATCACACAATCAAAATAAATAATCGCTGGACAGTAGTTGCATGCAATATTATTAAGTAAACAAATAAATTGTTGGATTTACTGAAACGATTTACCTAATAAAGTCATGTAGCCTACGGTGGTTGAACACAATAGCCTATATGCAACGTCTTCAACTTAATAATTTTGTAGAAGCTGTGCTGACACAAGTAGGCTACAAAATTCAAAGCGAATAGATCCAGATTAATCTAGATATATCAATTAATCCATCTAATATTGGTCTGGTATGATAGACCAGACGGTCAATCATAGATTACTTTTACATATTTTTCTTTTTATGACAGCTCTTTGCAAGTTAGCTATGCAGAGGAAAATATTACTAATATTATGTTAAAATAACATGCATTCATTATAATATCCATTTATGTGAAAGATGCTGTATTTTTCATAATAATCTATTGGCGGCGCTAGACATAAAGCACCTTTTTTTTCAAACAAAGTTGCGCGGGAAAAAAATGTTTAAGTGAGAACTCTGAATACGCGTATCTTGCAGACACGCCTCCTATTCATCAAATCTCCACCCTGCGCGCGTAATGCCACGTATATACTGGAGAGGCGCTTAAAACAGCGGATGTCTGAATCACAAATAGCTTAAGCTATGCAGAATTTCGGGAGTAAGTCCCATTTGCGCATGCTTATGTCAACTCTGAATCTGGCCCTAAAATTGTAGTGCATAGCTTGATCTGCACACACATCCAACAGCACCTGTCCTCCCAATTTGGCACACCGGTGAGATGGCTCACCACCGGCCAGAAAACAGAGCCCTTGATAATTTACACTTTGATAATTTAGTGAAACATCTTGTCAGTATGGCGCTATTGCTAACTTAGCATTATCATCATGAACATAGGGGAGATGTGAACTTGTTATGGCAGCGCACAGGCCAATAGGGACGGCAAGGGGGAGGAGTTCAGCTCATTTGACGAATTGAATCAGTCCACGAGCGGAAATTTAGGTTCTGTACATGTCATTGGCAGTTCAGTATGTATCAAGTTCAAAAGGGAATCATTCAAAAATTTTGTATGTGTTTGTATGATTTGGAACAACAGTAGTACTGGAGGGCCGCAGTGTTGGCAGGTTTAACTCCAGTCCTGGAGGGCTGTATTGTCTGCAGGTTTACACTATAAATAAATTAAAGCAGTGTATTACCCAGTTAACTCAGCTCGGCTGGTTTATTTGGTCAGAACTGGTTGCTGATTTTAAGGTGACCCTGTAGCTCTCCAAAAACTGTTTTGGCCACTTCTGGATTATAGCAGATATTGGAAGTGGTCTCTCTCTTATTCAAAACCAGATGTTTTCTTGTTTTAATTAAAATATTATGTGAAATGCATGCTAATGCCCAATCATTATTTAAATGGGCACGCTTGTTTAATTTTGCAAAAGGAGTCAAATGAAAAACAGATGAATTATTAAACGCATGTAAGTTTTCTGCCTCTCTTAATTGTTGCTCTCTGGTATCCACTCACTGGAATATCCTCCCCTCTCTCTGTGTGCTTTGTGAGTCCGGCTGATTGAACACAAAGTATTATTTAAAGGCCTTCAAATCCCAGAGATGTTCTTGATGTTTTCAGTCAGTGCTATTACCTGGGCTCCCGCATGCAAATGGACCTTCAAAAGCCCGTCACAGTCACTTACGAGTGCCAGCACGCGCGAGAGAGCCAAGGCACGCAGACGCGACGCGCTCCTCGGCCAAACCGAGGCCCCCCCCCCCCCTACCCCCCCCAACCCCCTCCCCCTGCCCCACGGTCGCCGTGGTAAAAGCCATGGTTTTCCGGAACCATCTGGCTCCATTCCTGCATGACCTCTCCCAGAGCCCTAATCAGCGCAGAATGGCCGTCCTCTCCAGCAGAGGGGGCTGCCGCCTCAGGTGAAACTGTACAGATGAAAGGCAGGGATGAGCTCTAGATTTTGTGCGCCATGACAGCTGTATATTAATCTAAAGAACTTCTGACAAATCAAACAGATTTTCTTTCTCTCTCTCCTCCAAACACACCCCTGGAGCCCCTCATCAGGCCAGGTACTGACTTGAAACGAAATTGATTTCATCTTTAAGGGATCGGCTCCTTTGAAACCCCACCAGCTGCCATTACTCTTCTTCTCTGCTTTTAATACTTCTACAAACTTGCGCCATATTGTGGGAGATAAAGCACGAGCGCCGCGACTTCAAACTAATTCTGTAATTGAGAGATGAAATGGGCACATTTGCAGGCGCTGAGTGTCCTGATCAGAGCGGGAATATTAAACAGGCCCAGCCTGGCAGCTCTGCGGGATGTGCTCCCCGCGTACGGGCCACGCGCATGAGGTGCAGCGTTACAAATGCGTCGCGTGCTGGTGAGGTTCGCCCTGCTCAATGTGTGGGCTCCACACTGCCACTCTGCCTGAGGCTGGCTGGACACATGCACACTGGCAGCACCTGCCTTCATGACAAGGAAGAGGAGATGCTGAGACTGCAGCTGTACGTGGCTCAAGAGGTCCACTAGTTCTCTATATAGTGGACTGACCAGGGTGCCAGCCAAATTCTAGCAAATGAATGACACTCTACTTAGTCCAGTAGAGTATGGGGAACTAGTGGATAATTTGAGAAATAGGCTGTGTTCCATTATGCATACTTGCATAATAGTACACATAGCAAATGTGGTCACCATTTTGTTTCTCATAAGTGCATTCCAAACCGAAAATAGACAAATATGAAGTACACATCCCTGGATTTGTGCTTCCATACTTGACAGTATTAAGTCATATACTTTACTGTCTACTGCTTACTAGTATGCAATAGTCAGTATGTGAAAAATATCCTTTAAGTACACTATATTTAGTGAACATTTTGCCTATTTAACACCTTTTTTATCCAGTGTACTCAGCAATCATACTCAGTAGTATCAAAGCCCATAGAGAGAGACTCTATAAAAGAGACTTACTATAAAATCTCTGGTAGTATGGAAGGGCGTTGATTCGGACACAGCACTGGTTCTGTCCCACCTGCTCACAAACCAGTGGTGCAGTCCGATGACATCACAATGAGCAAACACTTGGGGGTGTGGTCTAGTATGCCTCATAGTTGAATGGAAACCATGTTAATCAGCCAGATGGCTGCTTCTTAAACCTTCATATTTTCCATAAAAACCTGAATAATTGCACACAGATAGTAGATGTTCTTAGCGTTGCAGAGATAGCAAAACATTTTGTCCCTGTAATTGTATGCAAAGCTAAACCTTGGGGCTAATCCAGGCCTGGACTGGAGACTAGGATTTAGGTGGTTGGTGTTGTACACTCCATCCTTCTTTCTACATCCCCTGTTTGTCTGTCCTCTTTCTCACTCCTATAATTTGCCAGAACCTCCATCTTCTCTCTCATATTTATGTGCGTTTCCCTTTTTTGCCATTTGCAGTCACCGGGAATCTCCAGGACTCTCCTGGGCTGTGTCTGAATCAGAGCCCTATCTACTGCGTCCTTTGTACTTTGTACTAGCATACTGTATACTGCTTACTGTATAGTGTTTAGTGACATGCAGTATGCAAAATATATCCTCCATACTATTCTCAGCAAAAACAGGGAAATAAGTATATCATCCGGGGATATTAAGAACACTCAATTTTCACAATTGTCACGTACTTAACAGCTTTTAAAGAAAGTATACTCAACTGGCATACTCAATAGTAGGCAAGTGCGCTGATTCGGACACGGCCCTGTATGGGATCAAATTAGGGTCAATAAGATTTTGCACTTGCAAAAAAGTTTTGTACTCACAGGTATAATTTGCACGTCTGTAAAAAAGTTTTGTGCTTGTGTAAACAAGTTTTGTAGCTGTAAAAATATGTTGTGCCTGTGTAAAAAAGTTTTGTAGCTGTAAAAATATTTTGTGCCTGTGTAAAAAAGTTTTGTAGCTGTAAAAATATTTTGTGCATGTGTAAAAAAGTTTTGTAGCTGTAAAAATATTTTGTGCCTGTGTAAAAAAGTTTTGTAGCTGTAAAAATATTTTGTGCATGTGTAAAAAAGTGTTGTACTCACAGATATAATTTGCATGTGTGTAAAAAAGTTTTGCAGCTGTAAAAATAATTTGTGCATGTGCAAGCATTTCTTCAACGGACACACAAATTTCCTACCTTCCCATGTGACATTGACGTTACGAGGTTGCAACACTGAAGTTACAAGTTTACAACACTCAAGTTACGAGTACAAATTTTGACCCTACTTTTACACCTGAGCTGAATAGCCAATCAGCAGGTTGCATATTGACTCGCTGTGCCCACCTACCATCCAATCAAGGCAATGGACTGGTCAGTGCAGGAGTTAACTAACTCCACAAGATGACAGTGAATGCATCATCTTGGACCCCAGAAGAACTAGAAGGAAACAGCAACATGGAGGAGCGTGGCAGCACACAGGTGGGTTAATATCGTATGAAAAGTTTTATATCATAGTTAACGTTAGATATATCAAGACAGCTTTGCGTCCATTCCACTTAATTTGCATTATTTATTCTCTGTGTTCTTTAGCTAAAACGTTAGCAACGAACACAGAGAATAAATAATGCAAATTAAGTGGAATGGACGCAAAGCTGTCTTGATATATCTAACGTTAACTATGATATAAAACTTTTCATACGATATTAACCCACCTGTGTGCTGCCACGCTCCTCCATGTTGCTGTTTCCTTCTAGTTCTTCTGGGGTCCAAGATGATGCATTCACTGTCATCTTGTGGAGTTAGTTAACTCCTGCACTGACCAGTCCATTGCCTTGATTGGATGGTAGGTGGGCACAGCGAGTCAATATGCAACCTGCTGATTGGCTATTCAGCTCAGGCGTAAAAGTAGGGTCAAAATTCGTACTCGTAACTTGAGTGTTGTAAACTTGTAACTTCAGTGTTGCAACCTCGTAACGTCAATGTCACACGGGAAGGTAGGAAATTTGTGTGTCCGTTGAAGAAATGCTTGCACATGCACAAATTATTTTTACAGCTGCAAAACTTTTTTACACACATGCAAATTATATCTGTGAGTACAACACTTTTTTACACATGCACAAAATATTTTTACAGCTACAAAACTTTTTTACACAGGCACAAAATATTTTTACAGCTACAAAACTTTTTTACACATGCACAAAATATTTTTACAGCTACAAAACTTTTTTACACAGGCACAAAATATTTTTACAGCTACAAAACTTTTTTACACAGGCACAACATATTTTTACAGCTACAAAACTTGTTTACACAAGCACAAAACTTTTTTACAGACGTGCAAATTATACCTGTGAGTACAAAACTTTTTTGCAAGTGCAAAATCTTATTGACCCTAATTTGATCCCATAGCCCTGGGGCCACATGCATAAACCGTGTTGAGCAGAAAAATTCCCTCAGAAAGCCACGCAGAAATTCAGATGTATAATATAACCCGTGCTGTAGGAATCTGCGTACCTCTGCACACGATGGACACCATACGTACGCAATGTTTGGAGTCCGTGTGATGTGGCGACACCGTGACAGAAAGGCAGAGGTAGAAAATGCAAAACTTTTTTAAAGCAGATTTCTGACTTTCACCATGAGCATTCTTTTACGCATTCTTTTACTCAGAGTTTTATACATGTGGCCCCTGGTGTCTCTACAGGCGTTTCTCCAGGTGTCTCCAGTAGTCGCTGTTTCTCCTCCCTTTTACTGCACCCTTTTTCTTTGTCCCTCTTTTCTCTTTATCCATTTTTGCTTCACTTTTATTCTTCTTTTGCCTTACCCATCTGTTCTTTTGTCTTTGCCCTCTTTCTGTTCCCTCCTGTCCTTCCCCTTCTCCTCGCGCTGTCCCTGTCTCTTCACCTGTCACTTTCTTCCCCTTATTTGTCTGATTCCTCCTCTTTTCCCTCTCTCCCTCCACCTTCCCTCTGTCTTGTTCTACTCTGCCCAGCTCTGTCATTTGGCATTTCCTGTTCTCCCTTATAACCTTTTTGTTTGGATGCTACATGTGTTTTTGGCCAAATGAAAATTGCCCAGTCAACCTGCAGTACAGGCTCCTAAAATCACAGCACTGAGCCAATGAGCTTCAGTTTGAGTGGAGGCGTGTGTGTCAGAACAGGATGGAATATCATAAAATACTCTTGAAAAAAGATTAAATAAGACCTCTAAAGACTCTGAAAGGTAAGGGCAGAGACCAGCAGGGTAGAAGGACACACACACACACACACACACACACACACTGGCCAGACTGGACTGGTTCTGGGTTGATGAGTTTCTACGAGGGAGCTGGGATATTTTGGAAGTTCCTCTTCAGTGTATGAGCAGCATGTTCAGCCCTCACTGCCAGAATTGAGATAGCACTGTGTGCCATTCAGACCATCAGTGATGCACGCATCCGGCCTTTCCATAAGCCAGACTACTATACTGACAGTGGCTCTGTCCTAATCAGAGCCCCATCTACTGCATCCTGTTTACTGTGTACTAGCATACTCGACTGCTTACTGCATACTGTTTAGTGACATTATATATATAAAAAAAAGATTACATGCAGTATTTGAAAAATATCCTCCATACTATTATCAGCAGAAACCCGGAAATAAGTATATCATCCAAAGATATTAAGAAGACTCAATTTTCAGAATTGTCGAGTATACTTAACGGTAAAAAAATGATGTTTGAATTGTAGTAAAGTTGCTCTCCTCCTGATTAAAATGAGCTCTCAGCCAAATGTCTACCTGTAGTGAGAGCAGAGAATAGCCCCAAACTACTGCGCATGTTCCAGGTACCTGCTTTACTGTGAACTACAACAGCCAAAAACGCTTACAGTTTATGGGCAATGTCTGACAACGCCGGTCAAAGGTTGCCACGCCCACTGAATGACGTTACCGGAGCGGAGGCCGAGAGGCTGGGCTGGGCATTTTACTGCTAGTCCTGCAGCGTCTCTTCGAGATTAGAGAGGCCACATTACTCGTTGGCAAGTTAGCCACTAATGTAACAGTTCTATTGAAAAAATACCACCACCATTAGTTCCAGAAAAAGGGGGGAAATACGACCATTCATTTAGGAAAACACACCCCTTCATTTAGCCTATCTACTTTTGGTATTGTGAAAACATATTTGCTAGACTCGTAACACTTAACGTTACCTACGTATGGTAACTACCGCAATGCCAACTGAAATGGAAATGTTTGCTGAGTGGTACCGGGGCACAGTTTCATTCCGAAGCAGTCCTGGATTGGCAGTGCGTTCAGCTACGGATCCGGCCGTGTATTCGGGCTCAAAACAGAAAGCCAGAAAAAATACATTGCCTCTGTCGTCGAATGCTCAAAGTAAAACCGTTCGATTATGGTCAGCCCGCTAATGTTAGTCTACTTTTCATGGTCATGGATCATAATGTAACGTTAGTTGACATAGTTCCTTACCAGGAAATTTAAGGCAGATGAGATGTCCGGGAATGATATCGGAGGCCCCTGAGTTGGATCATTTGTCCACTCTGTAACCGCATTAGGACAGCACTCAAGTCCCGTTTGGTTTCTTTTGCCAAAATATCTTTAGGAAACAACGTGTTAATGTAATTTTCTGACATTATAATAAAATGCCATTGATGGCTAGCTTGACCTAAGATGTGTCCCTACTCAGAGCAGTAACAGACGCTGATTACTCAAAACGTTCAGGCAGTTTTGCATACTTCCCGGTAGGAGACGAGTGGTAGTGGGGGTAGCGGAGGAAAGGAGGAGAGGAGTGAAGAATATTGGGACGCACCCCTCGTCTGCTCCTGCCTGGGGGCGGGGCTCCTTCCGGGGGGGGGGGGGTTCCTGCCTGAGGGCGGGGCTCCTGCCGTCTGAGCCTTGATTAGTCATACTGAATGCTGGAGTTTGCAGGGGCCAGGCATTAATGTCAGATTGTAGTTACATAAATGACATGATAATGTTGTAAATGTTTCACTGAATGAACATAAATTCACAAATGAACACGCAGCGGGCATCTTCTCACTAAAATATGTGAGCTCTACAGAGAGCAAGGCAAACTATGCAGCTGATTTGTGTCTGGCAGTGATGCTGTTTTTCATTGGACTGCAGCATGAATGACCTGGCAGTGATGCTGTTTTTCATTGGACTGCAGCATGAATGACCTCCAGCTCCAGTGCCAGAAGGGCCATACCCAGACTGGGCTCTCGGTGTCCCAGACACAAGCCCCTCACGCACACGCACACGCACACGCACACGCACACGCACACGCACACGCACACGCACACGCACACGCACACGCACACGCACACGCACACGCACACGCACACGCACACGCACACGCACACGCACACGCGCACGCTGCAGACGAGCCTCCCGTCTGCGTTAACCCTTCTGCTTTGCTTCATTTCAATGAATCATTCGGTCTCTTTTTTTAAAAAACATTTTTATTCCTACTTCAATTTACAGTACAGAATAGGCAGAAGAAGTGAAATATCCTTATCAGCAGCGGGTCAGGTCTCCAGGTTTCCTCTGGCGGTCAGACGGTTCAGGCGCTGCTGCTGGTCCCGCCCCTGACTGGCACCCAGCAGCTGCTCAAACAAACACGGCTCGGTGTGAGGGTCCGAAAACAGCCACGCCCATGCCATACGACGCTCCGCCCTGCGCCAAATTAATCGGCTCGTGTGCCAAGGAAAACACTCTAATCAGCCGGTTTCCTCTCATTAAAACTTAATTAGTTTGACACAGATTTCCTGAAGACGAACGCATTGGGCCACTTAGAACTCATTAGAGAAGGAAAATATCACGCCGAGAGACCAGTGTAAATACAGGGGGAAACTGTAGACACGCACACACACACGCACGCACACACAATGAAACACGCGCGTGCACACACACACACACACACACACACACAATTAAATACGCACAAGTACACATATGCACGGAAGCACACACACGAAACACACACAAACACAAGCAACAAAATACGTACACACTTGCATGCATCCACACACACACACACACACACACACACACACACACACACACACACACACACACACACACACACACACACACACACACACACACACACACACACACACACACACACACACACACAGTGCTGTTTTTTATAAAGAAATCACATTGAAGGAAAAAGGATTAATTATTTTCTTCTCTCCTCCCTGTGTGCTGAAGGGTAGCTGCTCCCAGTAAGAAAACAGATACAGAGGAAAAATAAACACAATGAAGAAAACAAAAAAAAGCTTGCCCGCTAAAACTCAACAACAAAGCAGAAAAATGGTGCAGGAGATATGTACTCTGTTCAGTGTCCTTGAACGGAGATTTGTAAATCACCTGGGATAATTTTCAGGCTTTACTCTGCTCAGAGAATACTTGTGAAGCATTCTGCTTTTTCCCAATGTCATTATCCAACATTTCACTGTATGTACTCTGAAAATGAGCATCATTCTGTAGCTAAGCTTTTTTCAAACAAACTGATTTTTCAAAATGTGTGACTCTAGGGGCTCTATCTTACACAAAGCGCAAACTGGCGGTAACAAGTGTCTTTGCTAGTTTCGGACAGACACAGTTGTCATTTTCCAGTCCAGTGCCCACATTGTTTAAATAGCAACAGGGCGGGTAAGTCTTAAAATTAGGTGTGGTCAGGTGCATTGTTGGCTTATTTCTATTTTGATGGTCTTAAGTCATATTTCACTTGTTTTCAATGTTTTTTCTAAGGGTGCAATATTAAGAATTGCCTACATAGGCGGGTGCGTGACGCTCGTACACGTTCCTGTTACACACATAAGGGTGCACACAAACGGAAAAAAAAAATCTAAATTACAATGTGAAAGATTATTATTGTGTATATCAATAAAATACACAATAATACAAAATACAATATGTCGTAATAGTTAGTCATAATATTCATCTGAATTAGTAATGACAAAAATCTTGAGTATCTTCTGAATTACTGTGATGCACAATTATCCATTTTGGATATATTTTTGGATGCCAAGGTACACTGTTTCAAATTGCCTCATGGGACTTGAACATTACTACATATTTGTTTCATATTTTGTACTTCCAGACAGAAGGCTTGTGAACCAGAAAATGTAAAGTTTTACCTTATTCACATCTTTGATTCTCAGGGGTTCACTGTAAACTAGTGGTGGAACTTCATTTACCACCGGGGGTTGTATATTCACTACCCATAATTTCCACATGACTTAATATAACTTACTGAAAAGTTATATTGTCATGGCTGAAAATAAATTTAATTAAGGCATGACAATAAATGGTACAAGGCTATTCTTTAATTTAAGCCATTATTGGTGTTTGTGTAATGTTGGCATCTGGAGTTATAAAGCAGGAGTTATAAACCCACATTACTCCATAACTGAAAAAACAGTTGGCACATTCTAAACAAAATCAACAACTTCTGCCTGGAAAAAAACCCCCCTACCGACCGCTTATCCACCCAGCCTACACACACACACGCACAACACACATATGCACACGCGCGCACACACACACACACACACACACACACACGTGCGTACCCGCACACACACACACACACACACACACACACACACACACACGTGCGTACCCGCACACACACACACACACACACACACACGTGCGTACACGCACACACACGGACGTCTCACGCAGAAACATTTCACTGTTCACGGAGTATCACATCTGTCCAGCTAACTTGGACTTCCTCTTATTAATGAATCATGAAGTTTCACTTAGGCGCTAATAACACTGTTTGCAGAAGGAGAAAGAAAAGTTTGTTTTCCTTCCAGATTCCTGACCAGGCCCCAGTGAGAGGTACAGCTCTGCACCCCGTCATCGAACCCGAGACGGCGCTTAGCAAAAAGCGTTCATTAACCGGTGGCCATAAGCCAAATACGGTGGAGGCACAGATGAGGATATTGCAGGAAACGAAAGGCTGGCAGGGCGGAATTAACACAAAGACAGGAAACAGCAAGGAGGAAGGAGTATGAGGAGTAAGGCAGGCTGGGAGATACGTCACCCCCTCAGACCAGCCTGTGCACAGCATTGCTCACCCCCCTCAGACCAGCCTGTGCACAGCATTGCTCACCCCCTCAGACCAGCCTGTGCACAGCATTGCTCACGCCCTCAGACCAGCCTGTGCACAGCATTGCTCACCCCCTCAGACCAGCCTGTGCACAGCATTGCTCACCCCCTCAGACCAGCCTGTGCACAGCATTGCTCACGCCCTCAGACCAGCCTGTGCACAGCATTGCTCACCCCCTCAGACCAGCCTGTGCACAGCATTGCTCACCCCCTCAGACCAGCCTGTGCACAGCATTGCTCACCCCCTCAGACCAGCCTGTGCACAGCATTGCTCACCCCCTCAGACCAGCCTGTGCACAGCATTGCTCACCCCCTCAGACCAGCCTGTGCACAGCATTGCTCACCCCCTCAGACCAGCCTGTGCACAGCATTGCTCACCCCCTCAGACCAGCCTGTGCACAGCATTGCTGAGGTTATTTTCAGGAATGGAAGCAAGCCTTATGTGAGACAGACAGAAGCAGGGTCTGTTTGTGCGGAGCAAGTTAGGGGAGTTGAGAAAGTAAATTTTTTTGTGCTTTGAAACTTCTCTGCATGCGCGCGCGTGTTTGTGTGCATGCGTGTGAGAGTGTGTGTGAGTGGGTGTCTGTGTGTGTATGTGTGTGTGTGTACAGGGTGTACTTCTACCATAATAGTCTCATCAGTCTGAACCTCTCTGCAGTCGATATCCCAGCTCTCTCACCTGGAATGACTGACCTTTAGCACAGAGTCCTTCCCGCCAGAGCCGCCGGAACAAGATCAATCTTCCCCCACTCAGCCACAGCAACGCACAAACACACACGCACGCACGCACGCACGCACGCACGCACGCACGCACGCACGCACGCACACACACACACCCAGACGCGCACACGCACCTGCTGATGAAATGCCAACCGAGAGGGATGTGTCAGCCTCGGCTAACCCTTCAACATCTTCCCCTCTAATGCCTCACTTACCGTCTCCCCTCTTCTCTTCCTCTGCCCTCATCTATCTCCCCCTCTCCTCTCTTCCTCTCCCCCTCTCCTCTATTCCCCCTCTTCCTCCTCTCCCAAGTACTGCGTGATCATCACACAGGTCAGCAGCACGGTGTCCTTGTTCCTCTCTGATTGTGTTTCTCTCTCAGTCAGGATTAATAGTTTATGAGTAACATGATGTGAGAGCAGGGATGTGAATGAATGGTACTTGAGAATTACGCACAATAATCAGAGGTGGAAATCCAGGGGACATAAAGTAAAAGTCCTCCCCGGTATTTTGCTCCAATCACCTGGATTTGCTAATTAACATAATTCTTCAGTGAGGAGGTAGAACTAATTAGTGAAATCAACTGGCTGAGTCTATGGGTGGAAGAAACACATGGTAGGACTTTGACTTTATGTCCATGGATTTCCACCTCTGACAATAATGAAACAGTGTTGTTATTATTTGTGAAGCCTCATTGATGATTTTCCCATTTAGAAAAATGCTATAAAAGAAACATTGAGCACGGTTTAAATTAATGCACTTAACAAAACCAAATGTTGAGGGAGAATGAAAAGTATTGTAATTTGATTGAATTTCAAACAGATAAATTAAAAGTGGGAAAAATAATATTAACATGCATTCTACGTGTTAAAGTAGCAGATGGTCTTGATGTAAGAGATTAAATAGCTGCCAGACTTTATTTTATATTATTCTCCAGACTGAGAAACATAATTTTTCTCTGATACATTCATATTTAATAAAATGAGGCATGACATTCATGAAGAAGGAAAGCCGTCATATGGTGTTGTGACCGTATGAGCCAAAGATTGTTTTGTGTGAAAACAGCCGTAAATGGCTAATCCTGGTGACATTTGTGAGAAGGATTTTAGGTAAAACCCAAAAGCTAATTGTTGAGGATTTCTAGTTAATTTACATTTTCTATTTTAATAGTATTTCATAAAATACTTACACTAGTTGGATTAGTTAATTAAATTGTAATTAAAACACATGGGCTGACTTAATGTTCTTTATTCTGATAATATGCACATTCTACTTATCAGTTTACATATAGAATTATGAAAGGCAGACCACCTCATGTGCAATAGTAATTGCAATAATATGTAATTCCATCCCAAATAAGTAAATTTGAATATATTAAATATGAAAGAAAAAAGTAGGGTTGTCAACTTTAACATTCTATCATCTCGTGTACTATCTGATATATAATTCCTGCTTTTAAACTGCCATGAAACTACATTAGTGTTTCATTAAATTTCATTAACAATGAAATATAAATTGAGAGGCAACTACACTGCCCGGCCAAAAAAAAAGTCGCAGTTGCACCAGTCATGCATAGTGCCCACTGTACAAGCCTCTGGAGGCAGTGTTATGATCTGGGGTTGCTTCAATTGGTCAAGTCTAGGCTCAGCAACGTTATGCAGCAATGAAATGAAGTGAGCTGAATGTACTGAATGACCAGGTTATCCCATCAATGGGCATATTCCATGACGACAATGCCAAGATTCATCGGGCTCAAATTGTGAAAGAGTGGTTCAGGGAGCATGAGGAATCATTTTCACACATTAATTGGCAACCAGAGTCCTGACCTTAACCCCATTGAAAGTCTTTGGGATGTGCTGGAGAAGACTTCACGGAGTGGTTCGACTCTCCCGTCGTCAATACAAGATCTCGGCCAAAGATTAATGCAAGTCTGGACGGAAATAAATGTCGTGATGTTGCATAAGGTTGTCGAAACAATGCCACGATGAATGCGCGCCATAATCAAAGCTAAAGGCGGTCCAACAAAATATTACAGTGTGTGACTTTTTTTTTGGCCGGGCAGTGTAACTTTGGCTAACATGAGGCATAAATCCAGAAGTGAAAGTGTGGCCTAGCCTACCGGAAAGAAAAAAATCAGCCGCTCTGCCTACATTGGCTGACATCTTAGCTCTGCATAAAACCACTGTTCATTTTAAACATATTGGAAAGGATTTAACAGAAAATGTATAGTCAATAAATATAATCATGTCATTAGATTTTACTGTCTTACCTGTATACTTTGTCATATTTTCAAAACTGGATTGATTGTTCACGTTCAACAAATTGTTCAACCAATATTTTTATACCTCACATAACTTCGCAATGGAAAAAGTGTATAACCTGCAGTACTGCAGTAGATTCTACTCCCAATGAATGATGTTCCCCTGCAGGGCTGTCTAAAAGTTCAGCTCTCGGAGGATCGGCTGGTTTATTTGCTCTCATCTTAAAAGTGTGCAACTCGAAATAGGCTTGAAACCTATCCCGATGAAACAGATCAAACGCATTTTCATCTGTCCAGAGAGGTCTAATTGTAATTGCGTATAGCAGTTGTTAAATCTGTAATTCAGACTATATTATATGGGGTTATTATGGTATTTTTTAACCATCAGCAACAGTACGAGAAATCAATTGCATCGCAATCTCTACCTATATCAGTCCATCCATTTCCATAAATTCTTAAGTAGGGATTAAATAGGGTGGAGTTGACGTTATTACTGGGCTCTGACCTATTGGGCACAGGTCCTTCATGATGTCATGAAGGACCTGGCATGATGGCCAATAAATGTTTTAATCTCGTTGCATATCTCCTCCCATAATTTGAGGCAAATAAAAGGCTCTTTATCAGGTATAGCCTAACGTAACCTTTTAGATGTTCACTTTTTTGATTCCATTGTTCTTGCTGTTTATTGTTATTAATGTGTTTTTATTAAGTATGTCCTAATTATGCGACCATAGTAGTCCAACGCCAGAATCTAACCTTCGGCAGCTAGCCAGTAGCCTTACTGCTTACAACAATGTCAACCTAGCAAGCTCTAGTCTAAACCTAAATGAAGTGTATGGTAAGGATGATTCCTGCACTTATCTCAAGGGAAATATGGGTGGACTCAACATTGTTTATAGCTGTTTTCCAAAGAGCTTGATGCTATAGGCTATGTAGGACAGAAGCCTAGTGCTGGGGTTTATTGTTTTGCTGGCTTGCTAGCGGTAACATTAGCTCAGGTTGCTCACTAAAACTCACCATTCCTTAACACTTTGTGCAGAACGAGGATTTGGTCCCTTCTCTTCCTTGTCTGCTACAGCCAGTTGAGGCTCCTCTTCGGGCTCATACATGTAGGGCCGTGCAGGCCAGTGTGGTTCTCAACCTTGGCCCTGGGGGCCCCCTGTGCATGCTGGTTTTTGTTCCAACCACAATTGTAATCCCTGAATTTTAACAAGCAATTAATTTTTCTTAATTAGGTGAGATTATACAAATAGCTATGCATGCCATGAAGCTAAGGAATTTCCATGTTCACATTGTGCTTATTGTGCTATATTTCAATCAATTACAAAAAAATTGTCTTTGAAATTGTAGTTTTAGTGCCCATGTGTCCACAATTTCACCACAGGGGGCCCCCAGGACCGAGCTTGAGAACCACTGCTGTAGGCTAACTTGAAGGGTTTCTTCTCCTGACATATTTTTCCATAGAGCTCAATAGGAAAAGTTGTCAGGAGAAACAACCCTTAAAGTGATCCATCCATATCTACTGCATATCTGGCAGCAGAGTGATGGTTTGAGGTTTGTTTGATACCTCAGACCCTTGATGGCTTACAGCCATTTCGCCAACCATGTATTCCATACTGTTCCAGCCTAATTTACAGCTAAATCTAGTCTCACCCCCCACTTCCCATAGAGATCCATTCAAATGCAGAGAAGTCATAGTATCGCTTGTAAGAGTACCAGAAAACAAGATATCAAGAGTCTTTTGATATTGTTGGGTCACAAACATCAGGAAGTCATGGTATGCAAAGGATATGCGACCAAATATTAAAAATGATTACTTTATTCTACATTATGTTAAACTGTCCAATATTTTTGATTCCCGAAAATGGGGGGGACTATGTACAATATGTTCTATAATTTCTAAACGGTTAATCCGATATGGATGGAAATACCCTCAAATTAAAGCTGACAGTCTGCACTTCAACCTCATTGTCATTGTATCCTTTCAAACTCAAAGTGCTAGAGTACAGAACCAAAATAACAAAGAATGTGTCACTGTCCAATGAATTATGGTGCTCACTGTATATCAATCAATAGACAGGATGTACGTAGCTGTTGCCACACTAGCCAGGCACATTTGTCTAATTGTGGGTGGTATGGTTGGGTGGAGTTGAGGTGGGAGGTGGTGTCGCAGGGCATGTGGTGTTAACATGCCAACCTAACAATACCAAGCAAGCTAACCTAACTTAACATGTCATGTTTCAGAGTCTGAAATGACGACTTGGTTGTCTTTTGATGCTTAGTTGGATTCCTGAAAATTATTTGAAAGATAATAATGAGATTTCATGACAAACTCGTTTATAGCTCAAACTATAACCTATCAAAGTAATGACAAGTGGCTAATTGCTAACACGTAATGTTAGCTATGTTCTAGCGAGCTACATGTGTCGCATTTTATCATTACAGATACCACAAAATGTTCGTACAAGTGACGTGGTTTAATGAAACATTGTTGCTGACATTCTTGTGAATTGTTTTACTTAATATTTTAAAAGTAGCACATTGGGGGGGGTTGGCAAAAACAGATCGTCCACAGTTCTTCTTTAGTCAGTTTATTGGTGAATCTAACCATGGTTAGTCCATATCGCCACCTGCTGGCCTGGAATATTGATATAGGACAGTATAAGCTATAAAACTATTGAACAATAAGATCTTTTTTTATTCCACTGACCAGGCGTGTATGAAAAAATTTGGTATTCTGATTAACAAGTAATCTAAATGCCTAATATTCTCTTGTGCAATGGTTTACTGAAGGTAAACAGCAACTTTCCATTCTGAACCAAATTTCTTTTAATTTGGGCCGTTCTGTTTTGGTAGGGGTGGGTGTTTATATGAGGGTGTTTGTGTGGACTGGGATGTAAACCTCCCCAACTTGAGCAGGGAATCAATGGTTGCTTTTAAATCAATACTCAGAACACATCTGTTTAGTTGCACTTTTTAAAATCTTCTTAAATTCTAATATAGCCATAACTATCCAGGCATTCCTTTTTAAATCAATGCCTACTAGTTATGTCTTTATAATAGTTTGCACACACACACACACACACACAGCTGGGGGGGGGGGGGGGCAGTGCCAAATTAAGCATTTTTTATCTTTGAGATGTACATTATGTAAAAGCTACAGTAGGCCATCTCACCTCAAGGGAGGTGTATTTTTTAAGAGCCTAGACATTTTGTTATGGAGAAGGAGGGAAATTGACTCATGTGAATGTAACCTCGGTTTTCAGCCTTTATAGGCATGCTATTGATTTGTTTACTTTGAAGAGACCCTTGATACTGTTAAGACAGACAAGATAGAACCTGTTCTGAGGGACTAGAAGCTGAGGTCCAGCTGCAAAATTTTAAATATAGCTATAGGGAGGGAGGGAGGGAGAGAGACAGAGAGAGAGAGAGAGAGAGAGAGAGAGAGAGAGAGAGAGAGAGAGAGAGAGAGAGAGAGAGAGAGAGAGAGAGAGAGAGGCATTGGCTTCCTCTCTTCTGAAGCGCTGAATGAAATTGTGGGTTTGGAACCCAAAGATGTGAAGTGTCTGGGCTGGACAGTGAAAGAGAGGGGTAAGGGCAGCAGGTAGACATGTGTTTGCTGGGGCCTTGTGCATGTAATTTTTATTACATTATGAAAACAAAGAAAACAACAACAAAAAAGAATAGTTAAAATAATCAAAAATGCTTCAGGCTAGATGTGTTTTTCAGAGTCAATCCATCACTGCTTCAGCACCTCGATTCACTTTCCAGAGAAAGCGGAGGGTGGGGGTGGGGGTGGGGGGGGGGGGGGGGGGTTGTATTCTTTCAGAGGCGCTCTTTCTCCATCTCTCAGAAAAGCAAAGAGGATCGTGGGTAATTAAATTGCATGTTGGTTTGTAAGAATCCCATTGCATTGGCACAGCTCAGATTGAGCAGCAAGCTAAGCGAGAGACATCAGAATAATGGAGTTAAGCCCAGTCCCCTCCAAACACACACACACACACACACAATCACACAGAGAATACACACAGGAACACACAGAGAATATATGCACACAGCAACGCACACACCAACACTCATATAGGAACACATACAGTGCCCACAAAAATGTATTGCCAAACCTGGAAAATATTAGCAAAAAAGGATATTAAAAAATGTCTTTGTCGCTTATCAGCATGCCCTTCCACTCATAATATGAGAAACATCTAGGACCCTATCTTACACCCAGCGTTAAGCGGCGCTAACCCAAACGCAAGTGTCTGTGCTATCTTACACCCGGCGCAGGGTTCATTATAGCCCCTAGTGCTCACGTCAGTTAAATACCATGTGATGTTGCGCCCATAGCAAGTAAACTGGGCATGTTGGTCTTAAAATGAGGTGTGGCCAGGATTATTTTTGGCGTATTGCTATCTTGTGCCAGCAGAAAGCACTTGCGCTAAAACCACCAAAAACCTGGTCTAAAGTCATGTCGCAGTTGTTTACATGTTATTTTAACGGCGCATACGTGAGCACTAGGTGAACCCTGCACCGGGTGTAAGATAGCAAAGACACTTGCTTTTGGGTTAGCGGCGCTTAGTGCCGGGTGTAAGATAGGGCCCCGTGTGTCTATTCCGGGAGAGAAAATGTTTTATTTTGGGGAAAAAGTATTGATCTCCATTTTACAACGTAATCTTGATAGTTTTGCATGTCTGTGCGCGCCCCTGTGTTTAACAGACAGGAGGGTGTATGTGCATTGTGTACACTCCTATGTGTCTTAATATTGTGCAGTTAAATATTGTACAGTTAAAATAACACTGAAACAACAGCGACATGACTTAAGACCAGGTTTATGGTGGTTTTAGCACAAGCGCTGTACCTCTGTTGTACGCCATTGCAGTAGCTAGCTGACAACAAAGGTTCCATTGGCAGTAACCTGGGAGATATTCCACAAAGCAGGATTACTGAGTTAGCTAGATAACTGCACTGAGTAGAACCCAGAACCCTCCCAAATCTGGACTAAAGTAAAAAGAGCTGTTTCGGATTTTACTCAGTGTAGTTATCCAGCTAACTCAGCCATCTTGCTTTGTGGAATATCCCCCTGATCCCACTCCACAGGCTCTGCAGCCAAATCCACCCCATCCCAGACAGAAAAGAGCACCACGCCCAGAAACGTCTCAAACACATCTCAGAATCATAAATACAGGCAGAGGAGCAAGGTTTCAGCAAAAAGGTTTTTTTTTCCAAAATAGATTGCTAGTGCATCATAGATATGAATGAGCATAGTCATTTTATAATATGTGACCCTGCGCAAGGTTGAGATACATTTCTCATAAGCAACCATTTCACAGGAGAGGCAAAAAATTTTACAATCCAGTCAAAATTTTGTTAATTTAAATTTGGCCCACCAGAGGCAATTTCCACCCAGTTTCTACTAGTCTTATTTAAATATCTCAAAATATATTCACTGCACATCCATGGTTTGAAACGTTTGAATTGAGGAAGGGGCTGTATCATTCAGAAATTAGCAACAGAATACATTTATGTCAGAATCGTTACATATAGTATATACATAATACGCATAAATACATAGCCAAATGTTTTTTAAATACGTTTTAAAAAAACATACAAAAGCATGTGTGTTTTTACATAACAACAGCAACTTATTACAGCCCTAAGTGATATAGGTGGTCGCTGTGGAAATGTCGACTGTACAGGACTTTGGCAAAATGTAACAAGATAAACTTGTCAGGGTTAATCAGCAAACAGTTGTAGTTGCATTACTTGGTAGGATATTTGGTTTCATAAACATATTTACATGAGAGATTTTGTAGAAAAAAAATGTGGTGTCTACCAAAATGTCTAGGTGTCTATTAAACCGAAAGTACATCAGGTACTGTACATAGTACAGTAAGCAAGGGAAAACTCCAAATGCTTATTTGTACATTTAAAAAAGAAATTATTGTTTCTATATTTGAACATGATTTTCTTGCATGTATAAATGGTGCATTTTATAGTCTGCGGCTGTGGCAAGATAAGGGTCTATTGGGTCTTTGGGCTATTAATAGCACCCTGCTATTTAAATGCCCTGCAACTGGTTTCCGCAAGTGGTGACCCTTTTAAACAATTCTGCATCAAAATTTATGGGCTTTTCTTAAAGCTGTCGTTTATAATTTCAGACAAACATGAATACTGTAATTGGGACGGATACGACTACCACTAGGGGGCCAACGCGGATCGGGTTAATACCAGAATCGCATTCCTGAAGATCAAATCTGCAATTCACCTAAATTTCAAAATTCTGATCGTTGTGTAAATATTTTGTTAAATATTGGGACTAGTTCATCCTCCAGAGTCCACCACACATAAGAAATAAATTTGACTCACCGTAAATGTTTGAGTCCCAGACTTGCAATTAAGTTGCAATTACAACGTAATACTGGTGATCTAGGATTATAAAATTTTCTTAAATTAACTTCTTTTCTTTTTCTATTGTCCGAAATTTTTTTTTTTTCTTCCTTCTATGGAATGGAAATGAGTAACAGGCACTAAGGCTCATGGATACTGTAGTATTTGAAACTAACAAAAAAACATGATTTCCCCTAAACAAAGTTGAAACATTCTTAATCGAGGGTCATAACATCAATCTATGGTAATGTTTCACAACCCAGAAGACTTCTGATACTCTATGTTGTGTAATATTGTGGTTATTACTTAGAATAAAATATATTAGAATGGGAGAATCCATAGATATTAAAACCTAGATACCTCATTCACCCTGTCAGATATGTCTGCACAGCCGCCATATTAGGGCAGTCAAGATCCGCGTAAAAAAAACCCGGTAGCTAGCGTATTGACAGATGCAGACTTCCCCTGATAAAATCTACTATAACTCGCTTAATTCTCAGTTAATTTCCATGATATTTGGTTCATTATTAACATGACACATTTCCCCATAACACAAGCTACTTGATGTCCAATTTTCTCAGAACAGCTATTTCTAAAACGGCCTTACAAGATTACTTCAGCTTTTTTTTCAACCTATTTTTACAAACTATTTCCACCATGCTGATCGGTAATAATAATTTTGTGACATCTTTCTTTCTGCAGCTTTGGTCACCAAGCTTTGGTCTCTGCTACACAATGCAGTCCAATGGGTGCAAACGAGTTCTACATGGTTAACCTACTTGAATTTCACAGAACAGCTATGTGTAAAACACCATTTTAACTATTATAATAACACATTACCAAACTGCACTCTTTACAATTTTGCAAGATAACTTACTCAAGACTCAAATTCAGTATTCAAGAGTTTGCCAAATTCAATTACAAACTTCAATCATTTTACTAATGTTATAAACTGTCATGGTTTATGACCCTTTTTCCCTTGCGGTCGTGTTCCTCGGTCGCCACAAGTGGGCGCTGCTTCGTTGGTGGAGTTTTGGCTCCTTTCCTTCTTCTCGTGAAGAAGTTCTGATCACGTTGCACAGCTGCACATGGTTGCCGGTGAGCTATTTAAGCCCATGTTCCTTTTGTTCTGGGCTTCGATATTGATTGTTTGTTGTTTGTGCTGTGGTGTGTTGTATGGCATTATTTGTGCGGTTTATATTTGCCCTTTTAAAGTTTTAGTCGTATGATTGATCTAGTGTTTTAAGGAGACCGTTTTGCTCTGTTGTGCTTTGTTGGAGTTTTGCGGGACTTGGCTTTGTGCTTTGAGCTTTCAGGTTACATTCCTGTTTTGTGTGCTCATTTTAGTCGCCGTTTTCTGGTCTGTCCTTTGTTTGTCGTTTTGCCTAGATCGTTTGCCATTTTCTGTCTCTTTCTCCTCTCTATCTGCTGTCTTTCGTGATAGCAAGAGGAGTTTGTTTATTAAGAGACAGGGGGCCCTATCTTGGCGATCTTGGCGCTTAGTCTAAGCGCATGGCGCTAAGTCCATTTAGGGCGTGTCCAAGTCCACTTTTGCTATTTTAACGGCGTGTTTTTTTGGCGCTAAGCACGGCGCATGGCGCAACTGGGCTGAACCTAGTCGCTTCATTAATTATAGGTGTGTCTTGGGCGTGACATTCAATAAACCAATCAAAATGTCATATCCCATTCCCTTTAAAAGCCTGCTTTTCCACCTTGGCGGATTGCTTATGATGGCGAAACAGACATGCTCGTGCGTGTTTAGTGTGATCAAGGAATAGGCTAAATGGAGTATGATCAATATTATTCGGACTAACCATTAGCCTATGAGTTCCCGGTAATTCCAGACAGGGCTGTTATTTTACAAAATATGTGCGGTTAAATTTCGCTAAAATTCGCTAAAAGGACCTGCAACAGCTGAGAATAAGCTATCAATGGCTTCAGTCTCACCTTAGAAAACGCCAAATTAGCCTGCTTGTTCAGCGAATTTCGTTTGATTATGCAATGAAAGTGTCAAACATCAATTCCAAGAGGCTGTTCTCATGGAGTTCTCGAAGTTCATTAGGCTACCTGCATAGTAGGCTAATATTGATTAATAACATACATACCGTTATTTTGCCTTAATGATGACACTAAATAGCCTACAATAAAGCTGTCAGGTTCGCAACCCATAAGTTCACGCATATTTCCCCTTGTTTAATACATCCTGTTTATGGAAATGTGACCAACCTGTTTTACTCGTAGCGTAATCCTTTAAAACAATCCACTTTCCCAGAAAGACCGTGAAACGTGCGACTTGGAAACAGAGAACATGCAGCTCACGTGCAGAGAATGGCATTAAAATTAATTGTGAATTAATTGTGTAACGTGCTGCAAATTTGTTTTAGTTTCTAATTAGACGCTTAGTTCTCTTTAAAATCGTTTTGCTCAGTTAAGGAATAACGGGTGAAATCAGCTGGGTTTTAAACGGTGAGAGTATGGAAACCTGGTCACTGTAATTTAAAAAAATATGAAGGACGAAGAATAGCTAAGGTTACAATTTAGTTAACATGGTGACATCTCCGTTTTTTAACCATAGGCTATCGAAAAAAACCTTATGCACGCTGTAGCCTAGGCTATTTGAAAAACAATAAATGCAATATTCACTGGACAAGGTTTTGAACTTTTTTCAGTCACAAACCATTCTATTTACTTACAAGCTGCATTCATAGATAAACAGAGCTGTATTGTAATGACATCTGAAGCGCATTTTCAGAACTTAAATGTCCGTCTATTGCCGTGCGCGAGTTTTCCATTGAATGACAATTCACGCATTAGGTGCAAAGACAATTCGCGCATTAGGCTTGATAGCTATAGGTGTTATTAGCTCCTTTTTAACGGATAGCCATTGTCCCGTACCATCGCACATCGCCTGGATGTTGATGGAGTGGGCTGAGAGCAATGTAATGTGGCATTGTTTCCCTTCGCTGAGGGAAAGGTATGTGGACCTATGGAACCTTTTATTATTATGCATTTTTGATATAGCCTACACAATAATAATATTTCACATTGTGATCTAGATATTTTAGTCATGCCTGTGCACGCCCCTGTGTGTAGCTAACAGACAGGAGGGTATGCGCGTTGTGCACACGCCTATGTAGACGCACTTATATGCGCCGTTAAAATAGCATGTAAACAACTGCGACATGACTTTAGACCAGGTTTGTGGTGGTTCTAGCGCAAGCGCTTTCTGCTGGCTCAAGATAGCAATACGCCAAAAAGAATCCTGGCCGCTCCTCATCTTAAGACCAACACGCCCAGTTCACTAATGATGGCGCAAGACTAGTTAATGGCGCAATGCTAGTTTGACGGTGTAAGCGTTAGGCGTTATTATGGACCTAGCGCGGGGTGTAAGATAGCAAAGACACTTGCGTTTGCGTTAGCACCGCTTTGCGCCGGGTGTAAGATAGGGCCCAGGGTGTTTTATCATACTGACTTTAGGGCTCTATTTATTCTTAGAGGCAGGGCTAGTATTTTCTATTGAGCTTGCGTTAGTCAGATAACCGATAATTCCGGTGCAGCTGTCCTCTCGCCCCTGTGTGCCTTTATCCGTGTATGGAGTTTGACGATTTTGTTAGGAACTTTAGTTCTGTTTCTTCTGTCGATGCATGTCTTGTACCTTTATCCTTATATGGAGTTTGACGATTCTGTTTGGAACTGTAGTTCTGTTTCGTCTGTCGGTGCATGACTTGTGTCTTTATCTGTATATGGAGTTTGACGATTTTGTTCGGAACTGTAGTTCTGTTTCGTCTGTCGGTGCATGTCTTCCTGTGGGGAGGATTAGGCGATGTTGTGGACATGTTTGCGTTTGACTGCGAATCTGAGAGTAGCCTGGGAACGTTGGATCTGTTTTTTCACCTCCACAGATACTATTGTATTATTTTGCAGTGTTTGTTGACTGTGTTTTATGTTTGTCTTTTCGCTACTCGCCCGTTCTTATGTGTCTCGTTACCGAGACAGGGCGTGTATTATTTCTGGCTATTCAGACCCCTGTCCTTGCGCTTTACTTGGCGTGTGACAGTGAGCCGGTTAGTAACGTCTGTAGTGGTGTTCGTTGTTCGTTATCTTGTCTCCTCCCTTATCTGCGGGGTTTCCCGCCTTAGTGGCCTTAGGGCTTTAAGAATCCCCTTGCTGCGTTTGGCTCCTCCTTCCTCACACGTCACGCTCATTACATAAACAGTCACATGATAGATTGGGGGAGGGTATTGGCACATTCCACCTTTAGTCTGCCATTAGTCCTCCAAGATTCTGGTGCAAATTATTTTGGGGGCAGACAAAAGAGAGACCAGGCAGCCATTTTCTCCAAGCATTCATATGCAAGGTATTGTGGGATAGCTACCTGGCAGGAAGTAAGTACCTGTTGATGAGGGCTAAATTTAGGGACACTCCTTGAAGTATTATTGTTATATTTCAATAGGGGGAGCAGTTATCAATGTTTTGTTACATGTTAATGGGGGAGTCATGCCAAAGTAATTAGGGAAGTGGAAGAATGAAAAAGGATCAGGGTTTAAAGCTAAATCAGAGGTCAAACCTTACGTAGGTATTTTTCATATTTCTATGTATTTACGGTGTAAACACTGTCATACTCAACCATATGCAAAAACATAGCAAGCACTGGGTAAGGGACTGATCAAATGTAACAATTTGATACAATAGTTCCTGCTTTGAGGGTGTAGTTTATGATGAGAACGAGTAGAATTCACAACAAAATCTTTAAAGCCAGTTTTCTCAAAACTGCTTTGCAAAAATACAATATTCAAACAATTATATCTCCAGAAATATTAAGTCAATCTCATCAAGTGATACATAGGGCTCTATTTTAATAAACCAAACGCAATGGTGAACGCAAGAGTAATCGCTTGGCGGTATCGCTCTGAGGGCGTGTCGGCGAGAAATTTGGTAATTTCATGACGGCAATCTTGGCGCACCTTATGGCGGTATTGCTAAAAGGCTGGGTTTAAATGTCCAAGGTGTGTCTCTATGGTAGCCAATCAAATTGTTGTTCTCATGCTTTAAAAAAAAGCCAGTTGGAACGCAATCGCTCCATGCAATTTCATAATGAGCAACCCAAACGCACTGGACCGTCAACGACAAGAGCGATTTTCCGCACAGGAATCAGACATACTTGCAACAGAAGTACAGGCTAGGACTGTAGTAATTTATGGATCACAATCCACACCACCTCGTCTCCCAGAAGTTCGGAAGGCACGGGAGGAGGTGACGAATGCATTAATTAGCCTACATTAGGTGATGTAGGCATAATTATGATTCAAATGGTAGGCTTATGATTCAACTGTGTCAATGTGTAATTTATATATTATAGGCTAGTGGCCTACATGATCGCAAGTTTCTTGTAAGCTGTCCTGTTTTATTCTAGTAGTTTAAATTCAAATTAATTAATTAATTAATAATAATTATAGGCTATTTGTTCATTAAATGGAAGTGTAATGTTGGCATCACCTATAGACACTACATAGAACTACATGACGAATAAGTTACCAAATTGCCAGAGTCTATTGCGTTTCCGCTAAGAGGTGGTTCCAGCTGATCATAACGCAATGGGTTTTCGTTGGTTCAAATTGTCACTGAGCCGAAAGTATTTTAGAACACGCCCCCGACAGCGCCACCCATCCCACTGCAGCGCAACCGAAAGGATGTTATGTTGAGAATTTGTTGATCCTAGCGGTATTGCTGAGAAACGCCATAGCGCCAGTTTTAAGACGTTGATGCTGTCAACAAGTTTGCGTTTGACTATACCGTCCCCTTGCGCTGGTTTGAAAATAGAGCCCTTAGTATTGTGTAGCTCTGATTCTGTACTCTAACATGAGAAAAACTTTTGAAACTTGCATCTGTAGCATGGATCCGGTCACATATTTTCTATCTAAAAATCTTGCATAGTACACCTTTAATTTCAGTAAAATTATTCAAAGAAAATAAAAATATATATATATATTTTCTCAAAAAAGCATGTCACAATTATTGGCAACGAGAGAACTAGTTTCAAACAAAAACTAATTGAAGTATATTTCCATTCATATTTTACTTTTTTAAGCACAACTTAGTTAGGAACTATTATATGGTCATTTTCAACTTCCTGTTTAACTGGGGTATAAATACGAGGTAACACACAGACCAAAACTTTTGTCATCCAAGTGAAGATCAGAGAACACAAATGAGATGAGACAAAAGTTTGTTGAGCTTCTTAAATAAGACATTCGCTATAGAAAAATACCTTCATGTCTGAAACTATGTATTTCCACCATTAGGGAAATAATTAAGAAGTTTAAAGCAACTGGAACTGTGATGAACCTGTCTGGAAGAGGATGCGATTGTAGTTTGCCTCCACAGTCCATGCACAGTGAAGAGGATGGTTCCAGAGGCAAACATTTCCCCAAGGATCACAGTTTAAGAATTGCAGAAGTTGGTTGAATACTGGGGTCACCAAGTCTCCAAAGGTAGAATTAGACCCCACCTTTATGCCAACAACTATTTAGAAGGCTTGCCAGAAGAAAGCCTCTCCTGTCATCATACCACAAATGTAAGCTCCTGGTGTATGCTAACTGTTACCGGAATTTAGATTGGAACTGGGTACTATGGACAGAAGAGACACAAATTTAGCTTTTTGGGAATAAATACCAAAGGTGGGTTTAGTGTAATAAGAGGCACAGTCATGCAGAAAAGAGCCTTATCCCCACTGTGCAGTATGGTGGTGGATCTGTGATGTTGGGCTATTTTTCCTCCAAAGGCCCTGGGAACCTTGTTAGGATGCATGGCATCATGGACTCCATCAAATGGCTGGATATTTTAGACCAAAATCTGGCTGCCTCTGCCAGAAGGCTAAAAGTGGGTTGTGGTTGGATCTCCCAGCACGATAATGATTCAAAGCAACCTCAGAATATACACAAGAAGCTTCTAATAAAGGTTGCTAATAATTTTGGTGGACACTGTGCATAATGCACACACTCAATAAACACGCACATCACTCAAATCCATATGCAATTTCTTTAAAAAAATATTTAATATTTCTAGAAGGAAGCAGTCAATTCTCTGGACATGGTTGCTGATTCATCTTTTCCACTGGGACTTTGTAACCTGTCTCATGTCTAATTTCACATACTGCAGAGCTGTACTGATCCCTTTTAAAATATTTTGATTAGGAGGAATTTTAATGTTCTTATCATGGAAATGAGCGTGACTCACATACATTGTCTTACTATTGTACACAGCATTAAAACAAAACAAAAAAATCTAAATATTATTAGATTTACAAATTCATGCCAGCTCCAGAACAATTGTATAACAGTGTAATGCGTTTATTGTTATTTATTATTATTAATTATAATAGTGTGCAATGTGAGTGTTTTAGAAAAGAATTGTTCGTACATATTATAATCAATATCCGGTATGTCCTATACTATTGTATGTGTTGATGATATGCTGGATATTAGAATTACTTCAATATTTTAGGACCAGCTCCGCAGCATCAGCTGCATGGACACGGCCAGTAGATGGCACCACTTAGCTACAGATTTGCAGGGAAACACACAGATGGGACAGAACTGCCAGTTTACAGGTCAGCTGGAGTTAGAATCCCTCTGTTTACCTGACAGCATCTCGTGCAGAGACTAGCATCAGGAAGTAAGATTGTACCAAAAAAAGACAGCAAAACATTCTCCAGAACTGGTTTTAACCACTTTATGTGAATCAGGAAATACTACAGATAATGAGAGAGCTCGAGCTTTAGAAAAGAAATAGTAAAACTGTGAAAAGCTGGTGGCTGATCCAGCTGAATCCAACAGGACTGGTCATGTCTAAGTGGAAATGTGCCTGGACAGTGGAGAATGGACCCTTTTCCTAGTGCTCCACACTGCCGAGTAGGCATCCTGTCTGACTCTACCCAGATTCCTGTGTCCTCACAACACTCTCACGACACACACACTACACACAAACACTCTGACATGCTCACACACCAGGCACACACACGCATGCATGCATAAACACACACTACACACACGCAAGCACACACACACACACACACACACACCCCTTATGCACACTCACACTTACACACCGCATATACACATACAGAAACATACACATGTCCTGCTTTCCCAGACTGTAGTGTAGTAATGTATAGCACCCCACATTTGCATGGCTGATCCTGGACTACAGTTTGAGTGTGAAGGCCCAGTCTAGTGGCAACAGTGAGAGCAGGAAAGTCTAGGCCTGGTACTGCAGTCTAGTGGGGACAGTGAGAGCAGGAAAGTCTAGGCTTAGTACTGTAGTCTAGTGGGGACAGTGAGAGCAGGAAAGTCTAGGCCTGGTACTGCAATCCTCATTCAAGAAATGTGAGCTGAACACATGTGCGTAAATCGTTCATATTAGAAATTTTGTTCATATTTTGGCGTTCATGAAAGTTTCTGTATCTGAGATTTGTTTTACACACACTTTATACCTGCTCAGGACCATGCGTACCACGTTCGTAAATTCTAAATAATGCTAAATGTTGCTATAGTCACAATACTGAATTCTCAATTAGAATGTGAATTTATTTTTATTTTCTGTTAAATTCACAAGAATAAATGTAGCCTTTTAAATACATGATGCAAACATAATAAATTACGATTGTAAAATGCAAACATTTTAGATTACACCTATTAATCAATTGTAGGCTATGAACCTGTTTAATTAGACCCATAATGTAATGAATGCTCACAGTACTATTTTTCAAAAATGATAAACATTTTAATACTATATGACATTAAATATGCTAATTAAAACACATGTTTAATCAATGAGCGAAATTTGCTTTAAAGACCCCCTCCACTGAAAAACATGTTTTTTGAATGGTTAACTCCTCTTGGAAGCATGACTTTAACAGATTAATTTTTGTGCAGAACTTGTCACCAGAGCTCTGTTTTCACATTCTTCCATTGTAGAGGGAGAGTTTCTCCTCACTTCTCTGAAATCTGGGATGGTATCTTGCACGTACGAGCACAATTTGTGGCGTCACAAATATGTTGAACCTCTCATGGTCCACTATGAGAAGATATGAAAATTACAGAAGAGCGGTATGGTAAACTGAAACGACACACATAAAGCTGACTGTGACATTGTTGTGACAGTTGGTGCTTAAACATGGAAGAATGCGTAGTTTAAGAACTTTGTTCTACTCTTTACCAAAGGAGCCCATTCTAAAATAAAAATGGTCGCATTTTATTTATAAAAATGATGTGGATGTGCCAGATAGCATACAGGGAATCCGTGTTTGTAGCGCACATATTACAGATGACTTCTTCCCGAACCTCGTGCAAAAGTCGATGGGTTTCGCTAAAAAGTTGAATTTGGAATGCCATACCAACCATATATCCTGGGAACACAGCTGACAGTAAGCTGAGCAAAGTGCAGATAATGTCAGTAGAGCTTTATTGTGGAAGCTAACGGATGTTAGACATACTATCAATAGCTTAGCAAAATCATTTTTGTTATATAAATCACTTGCTGGTCAGATATTGAAATCCATCTACCTATGACCAATGCTAACTTACTACCTAGCTACTGTAGCTGCTGCAATTTGTTTGCAAATGATATCAGTAAACGCAAACTGAGAACTAAACTTACCATTCAGATACATCAACGAGTCTCCGATTTTGGTGAACAGTAGGCTCTTCGGACTCTGAGTCCGACTGAGGCTCAAACATGTAGGGCTGTAACGTTATTTCTCCAAAATCTTGCCTCTTGTTGCCAACATGGAATGAAGTGCAGTGTAATTTAGCCATCTTACATTGGGAAAAGGGAGACGGGTGGGGGCCTTGAGGGCATGTGGGTGTTGCCAATTTGCATATTCATAGATTCTGGCATTCTCAATGAGGGCAAAGGTGTATATATGCTACTAAGCCATTTTCAGTAGTTTATTGAACATTTTTTAGTGGAAAAACCATAAAAAAATTATTATTCAATATCTAATATATTTAAGGGTTTCAAATATGTGTGGAGGGGATCTTACATCTTAAAGTGCCTTACAGGTCTGTAGGCAGCATTGCAATGGCTGATCTTGTGCTGCTGAAGGAGCTGGTGCACGGCGTCCATTGGAGAGAACGATGTTTAGTTATCGCGCAGATTTGTTGGCTGAGAGCGATGTATGACTAACGTGAGTGATGCAGGTTATCGTTTTCGACTACCTAGACCAATTCTGTTGCATTTGTGCAACATTTTGATGCCTAATCTGAGAAGGTCAACAAAATGGATCCAGTGGCATTCCCGTACATGTACAGGTCCTTTCCGTACTTAGCTTCTTAAGCACGAGGACTGAAGATTGTCAACAGGTCCAGGATATCCCAGCCATCCCCGAGCTGCGTACTACCTAGTGTGCTCAATGGCATAATCCAGCTAATGCCAGCGTACATCCATGAAATTGCCAACCTGCCCAATGTTTTCATGCCATAGACTGCACACATGCGCATCATGGCTCCATCCGACTATGCCTTTGTCTATATGCAGCTCATACATGATATGAAATGTGTGTTACCCAACGTCACGGCCTGGTGGGACCCGCGACAGCTTCATTCTGCGGGGCTGTTCAGTTGGCACTCGTTTGGAGAATGGTGCTTTGAGAGATGTTGAGTTGGCATTCGTTTGGAGAACGGTGCTTTGAGAGATGCTTTAACTTTAACAGTTTGTGTAATGGGGACTTGTTTTGTGAATAAATGTACGCACATATTTAGGAACGTTGGATGAATGAGGCCCAGTGAGAGCAGGAAAGCCCTGGCCTGGTACTGCAGTCTGGTGGGGACAGTGAGAGTAGAGCCACTGTGAGATCTCTACTTGGCTCTTCCCACTTTTTGGCTACTGCTGAATGCCGGCTGATAGGAATCAGAGACGATCAAGAAAAAAAAAATGCAAAACAAAATATGTGAAAATGTATATTAAGCTCTGCCAGCCTAAATCCTCCAGTACAAGTCACTTCAATGACACCTGATAAACCAAAATACACCTCTCACACCCTGTAATACAGCACAATTCACAGCAATTACACCTCATTCACCCCCCCCCCCCCCCCCCCCCCCCGCCTCCCCCAACCCCCCCCCCCCCTTCCTCAAAGCAGCGCACCTCTAATTACAGTGTAATTACTGTGTAATTACGGCCAGGCAATAATCGGCTCCAAAGTGCGCCAGCGGAGATGTGTACAAGCGTTCCCACTCGTTTGCGTTCCCGCCAAAGACTGACGCCGAGACGCGGCTCAGGATCACATAGACGCCGCGGGCTCCGTGCTCTGAAAGGTTACACTTTATCTCCTGGTAAAGCAGGATGCACATACCTCTTTTCCCCAGGAAAATAACAAAAAGGAGGCACGCTATAGATATATAATCTGAATATTAAAGCTCTGAGAATTAGCATAAAGATCCCTCCGAGTCACATGCCAACGGTTTGACATTTGGCATTGAAATCGGCGCCGTGTGTAAAAAGAAGAAAAATCTAACCGCATAATATATTTTGAAAAAGAGAAATTGTATCCAGGAAGGGTCTCTGAGCAGCCAGGGGAAAGCCTACAAATAAAAACAGAAGTCGGAGCTGGCTGCGTCAGAGGTTTCTCTGAGAAACCAGTGCTCTCTGCCGCACCAAAAAGGGCTGTATGTCAAACTCAGACATTTGTCAAGCTTGTATCATAACTTCTTTTTTTAAAGTTTGGCAATCTCTTCATTATCTAGTTTTGAGTTGATAGGAGTCAAAATGCCTCCTGCCTTACCTTTTTAATCTTTGTGACAGTCCCCAGTTCCTGATTTAATTTGCCGTCTTTATCCTCACACGAACAGGCTGGCGTTTAGCTCCTGTCTGCGTGTGCCTGTGTCTCTGTATCATTACAGACACAGTGTCAGTGTTTTATTTCTTTTTTAAGGCGTGGCTCTGGAATCTCAGGCCGCATTTCTCTGGATTGCAGGGTTTCTATCAGTGATGAAGACCACCATCGCCTGCCAGTGATGTCATCTCTCTGTTCTAGCACACTGTGTGGCCAAAGGATCCAGACACACCTTGGTCTTGGTCTGGCAAATCTCAATGCTACAGCATACAATGACATTCTAGACGATTCTGTGCTTCAAACCTCGTGGCAACAGTTTGGGGAAGGCCCTGTCCCGTTTCAGCATGACAATGCCCCCATGTGCAAAGTGAGGTCCAGAAATGGTTTGTCGAGATCGGTGTGGAAGAACTTGACTGGCCTGTACAGAGCACTGACCTCAACGCCATTGAACACCTTTGGGATCAATTGGAAAGCTGACTGCAAGCCAGAACTAATCGCCCAACATCAGGGCCAACTTCACAAATGCTCTTCTGGCAGAATGGAAGCAAACCCCTGCAGCAATGTTCCAACATCTAGTGGAATGCCTTCCCAGAAGAGTGGAGGCTGTTATAGCAGCAAAGGGGAGACCAACTCCATATTAACGGCCATGATTTTGGAATGAGATGTTGGACAAGCAGGTACACTTTTGGCCAAGTAGTGTATTTACACCATGTTTCCATAAGGAAACTGTGAGGAATTAACTATGCAATTATCACCTGCCACAAGCCAAATGCAAGTTTGATTGTGGCCGGTAAGATTTACTGCTCTTTGGTCGGTAACCAACGAGGTTGTGTTATACTGTAAAAGGTAATGTGGCTGGTAAAATGTTGAAAATGGCTGGTGATTTTTAGAATCCACAAGCTACTCTGGCCAGTGAGTGAAAAACTTACTTCCATGCCCTGCATAAGACCCTGTTCCATATCCAAACCCAGCCTTGTTGTGTCTGCGAGGGGGGGTTGATTGTCACCACCCAAGCAGGCTCCGCCGCTCTGCTTTTCCCAACTGACACTGCCAGAAAGCTGGAATTCTGGAGACCTGGAAAGCTCTCGATTAAACAATTTAAGAAATCCCAGCATTTCCAGAAGGGCAACGTAAACAAAGTGAGCACCCCAGTGTGATTGAAAGGTCTATTTGCTGAGAACAGTTTTGAATGAAATGAAACTGTCAGAACAGAACTGTCTGTTTTCATACGGTTATAAGTTCGATGGAGTTTTTCATGTTTTTTTTTTTTCTATCCCAGGAAATAACAAGGCGCGGAATAAACCGTTTAGACTGACATTGGTCAGCCCTTTTCAGAACATATAGGACAGGATTGTATAAACCAATTACACAGAACCCGTAAGTCTAGGATACTGAAAGAGTGTGGGATTAAACATTTGGGCTCAACTGCATATGGTTTTGTGTTACGTGCAGGTACTGAGGGTGTGTGTGCAGGTACTGTAGGTGTGGATGTGTAATTACTGTGTGTGTGCAGGTAGGAAGGTTGATGCTAACTGATAAAGAGCAAGATACAGAAACACAAAGAGAGAGCGTAGAGCACCACTTAAACTCTGCTTTAAAACTGGATCTCTCTCGCCACGTAAACTCTGCTTTAAAACTGTATCTCTCTCAGCACGTAAACTCTGCTTTAAAACTGTATCTCTCTCAGCACGTAAACTCTGCTTTAAAACTGGATCTCTCTCACCACGTAAACTCTGCTTTTAAAACTGGATCTCTCTCACCACGTAAACTCTGCTTTTAAAACTGGATCTCTCTCAGCACGTAAACTCTGCTTTAAAACTGTATCTCTCTCAGCACGTAAACTCTGCTTTAAAACTGGATCTCTCTCACCACGTAAACTCTGCTTTTAAAACTGGATCTCTCTCACCACGTAAACTCTGCTTTTAAAACTGGATCTCTCTCACCACATAAACTCTGCTTTAAAACTGGATCTCTCTCACCACGTAAACTCTGCTTTTAAAACTGGATCTCTCTCACCCTTAGTGTGATATTAACAGGCTGCACTCTCACACCCTTAGTGTGATATTAACAGGCTGCACTCTCACACACCCTTAATGTGATATTAACACTAACACGCTGCACTCTCACACACCCTTAATGTGATATTAACACTAACACGCTGCACTCTCACACACCCTTAATGTGATATTAACACTAACAGGCTGCACTCTCAGACACCCTTCATGTGATATTAACACGCTGCACTCCCATACACCCTTAGTGTGCTATTAACACACCCTTAGGGCCTGATTTACTAAGACCTTTAGCGTGTGCAAAACCTTTTGATGATTGGTCATGGTATTTGTTTTGCACCAATCATTGGTCGTGTTATTAGTTTTGCATGTGCTAAATGTTTTTGCACCCGCTAAAGGACTTAGTAAATCTGGCCCTCAGCGTGCTATTAACACACTGCACAGCTAAATGGGTCCTGCTCTCTGTATCTCATCGCACTGCTAAATTGCAAGGTCATCAAAACTAGGGTTTAGCCTATTAAATTGAGGACGGCCATTTAGTACTGAGGAAGAGAGTCTTTGAACGTGCCGTGTTTAAACTGTGAATGAGAGAAAGCGTTTTGTTCCTGCTACACGGCACACTGTTGCATTAGGCTCTGCCGTCGTGTTTATTTGTGCCTCAATACATACTGTTCAGTAAGAGCGCTGCGTACTCACATAGCATTACATTTAGGCTATTAGCAGACTTGCTGTACGCTGGCTAAATGAAAATTTTTTATATTGCAATGAAGAACCATTCCTGCCCCTAACAAAAATGAACTATAGTATTGCTATAGTTATCTTCAAGAAAACTATAAGAATATTATAGTTTTTTTGCCCACTATAATAATGCTATAGTATTTGTCACTATAGTACAATAGTATCACTATAGTATTTTCACCCCCTATAATAATTCTTTAGTATTTATCCCTATAGGACAATAGTATGACTATAGTGTGTACGAAAAAACTACAGTAATACTATAGTATTTGTATAGTATATGCTGTCGACATACTATAGTTTTACTATAGCTCATTTTTGTTAGGGGTAGTTGATCTTTGAGTCTGCACAATATCCTCAGACAGTAAATAGTTTTAAAAGTGTGAATTCCTAGGACCAAAAATATTAAAACCTCATCCAAACTCTGGCTGTAGCTCAAAGGGGGAGGCGGAGGTGCAGGGGGGAGGTACGCTCGGGCCATCGTCTTGCTCCGGCCACACACAGGTCCTGTTACGCACCCCCCACGCCACCCAGGTCTTTAATTTGTGTGCAAAAAATTGCAGTTCAAACACAAGCACTCGGGCCTTGCGCAATTTTCCAAACATTTGATCAAAATCAAATATATTCTACCATTTCTGTAGCAGTGAGTTTCCCCCAAGGAATGCGCAATAATAAAAAATGCACCTAATGATGGGTGGGGGGGGGGGGGGGGGGGGGGGCGGTGCCTGGGATAGGGTGTCGGGGTGCGGGTGGGGGCGTTGTTTATGTGGATGGAGAACCTGGTTAAGAAGTGTACGTACATCACCAGTGTCAAAATGTTTACACTGCCACATAAACTCGTATTTCACTGGTCTCCAGGAGATAGGCTGTGTGCAGTCGCTCAGTCGCTCTACGGAGCGGCTTTGTGCTGCTGCTCTGCTGAGCGGCGCAGTTTCGCCGCGCTCCGTTTATTTTTCTTCATCAGAACCGCAGCGTTCTCAGGTTCAGCATGGCAAGAAAAAAGGAAAAATGAAAGGAAACTTGTTTCATGTCCTCATTCTCTAACCATCGTTATTACAACTGTAACAAGACTGTAAACATTCACAGAATATATGAGCAATTTGACCTGTCGAAGAACGCCCCCCCCCCTCCCCCACCACCCCGACAAATGACTTGTTGGCTGGCAGCAGAGCAGAATGCTGTTGTCAGCTTTACCACATCGTCTGACTTTTCCTCTTTTATTTCTTCTTGTGGACATTTTAATTTCCTTTATGGAAAATCTGTTTTTCATAGAGAGAAAAAGAGAGAGACCTAGAGAGAGATAGAGTAAGGAGAGAGGGGGGATAGAGAGAGAGAGAGAGAGAGAGAGAGAGAGAGAGAGAGATGGGGACCATTTGGGAATGAAATGTGGAAAAAGTTTATTGATACCATATTTCTGTTCCTTCCTTTTTCACTAAAAATAAATTAAGTTTGAGGACAAACCAATGATGTATCCATTGGAAACTGAATTCAGAAAAAAAAAAACTTGTAAAAAGTGATATTCAACTGCACACAGTCAAACAGCTACAAATATTCTGACTACAGTAAAGTAGCTACAGAAAATGCAGTTCATGGGGGCTTGTCTCTGTAAATGGTGCAACTTGGACGTGAATATTATATATTATATATAATATAATATATGTCACAGGTTGCTAGATGTGTTGTGAATTCAAGACAGCTTTATATACTAATAATAATAATGGTGATTCACCATTATTATTAGTACTAATAATTATTATTGTTATTATTTAATAATAAGAAAAATTGCAGCTATTAAATGCTACAAAGCTGTGAAAGCATGGACATGAGGACTCTGAATAGAAGAACTTTCTCCTCAGTCAGTCATCATTCATCTGTCACCATTCTACAGGTAACCAGAGAGAAAGGGAGAGAGTGAGACTGACAGAGAGAAAGGGAGAGAGACTGACAGACAGAGAGAGAGAGCACGTGAGTGAGAGAGACAGATCGACAGAGAGAAAGGGAGAGAGGCTGATAGACAGATGGACAGCGAGAAAGGGTGATAGTTTGCAGATGCTAGTCTCCCTCTGTATACGCACAACACGGCTGGCGGCTGACTTGCAAACAGACAAATTTCCATTTGAGCGGGAGCGAATGCTCACAGGATCGCCCAGCGTCAAGAGTCTGCCAGACCAGACGGGGCAAGAAATACGAGAGTTTAACTTGTATCCATTCTCACAATCATATGACCGATGCATTCTAATCACGTCAAAGCATTTCTCCTTGATTTTGTTTTTGCTAAGGGACAAGGGAGCAGGAGTCAAAAGTTTAAAAAAAAATGTTTACTGCCTTTTTGTTCTTCGGCAAGCAGACAAGAGATGTTGTTTCGGTTTTGTGCCCTTATGCCTTAACAAAAACAAAAACAAATTTTAAAAAAAAATGAGTCCTTTGAAATGATTGACGTTGGCATTGGTCATTCTATTTCAAGCTCAGACCTCCCAATCTAGCCTGATCTAACTTGATCATTTGTTTTGGAGGTGAACCGCAAAATGCAGAAACAAACTGGAGGCTTAGCAGAATGGCTTTGGAGTGTATGAGTGATATAAAGTGAAACAGATGGACCTCTTGCTGTCGGTATTTCGGTGCTGAGATGTTTATATCCAGCCACATGTAAAATGGCGGATGATCCAGGCTGCTTTGAGCTGATTGATAGAGGAGATATGGGGGAGCGTTATTGTACTTTCAGCCCCCCCTCCTCCCATCCCATCCCATCCCTCCCCACCCCAGGCTGTTGGAGCCCCAGATGTGTTCTGGGAACAGCTGCAGATTGGGGGTGGGGGGGGGGGGGTACCTGCCAGCAACCCCTCCCCCATCTTCAGCCCCCACCTTCCCATCTCTAGACTGGGGCAGTTTCTCCAAGGCCCAGACAGACAGGCCTCCGGACTCCCACAACCCACCCCCCCCCCCCCCCCCCCAGTGCCTCTTGTTCCCCAATCCCCTCTTTAACACAGCTATGCTCGGCCAATTAATAATACATTATCAGACTGGGGCTAATTCCGTTTTTTTGGCAAGGAATGACTCTCCAAGCAGGTCTGATTACACATTCGCGCACACACACACACACACACACACACACACACACACACACACACACACACACACACATGCACACACACACACACACACACACACACGCACACACACATACATGCACACACACACACACACACACACACACACACACACACACATGCACACACACACACACACACACATTCCCACACAAACACACACATCCCCCCCACAAACACACAGCCGTACAGACACACTAACACATATACAAACATACACACGTATACAAGCACACAAATATACAAACATACACACATATATACAAAAACACACACGAAAGATGAGTGCATTTGTGTTGTGTCTCGGCTGAAAGCAGGAACACGGTGCAAATGAGCCGGTATTCTACAGCCCCTGTCAGTAATTGTATTAGTTATCTGTTTCCAGTAGATGAGTGATAGTGTGTTTGAGCCAAAATGGCTGATGGCTTATATATATATATATATATATATATATATAGTTATGTACAGTGCAGTACCTGATGTGCGGTGTCATTACCCAAGGCCTTCCCTATGATGCTGTGCACCACACAGGAAAGTGGTGATTCCATTCTTTGTAGGGTCAGAAACCACAGTCTGTCTGTAGGAACTACACACTATCCCCCAGGTCCTTGAAATGTCTGTCATCCTGACTGAAGGAACCAAATGGCCTTAGATGAGAAGTGCATCTTAGTGTAGAACATCTTATATAAAGCACTCCTATTTAATTTAGCTTGTTGCAATTACTGTAAAATAGACCCTGTTGTTATTACTACAAAATAAACCCTTTTGTTATTACTGTAAAACTGACACCGAGCAGAAGACTTCATCACTGTTGTAAACGTCCAACATCAATTTAATTTGAAAAAAAAAAGAAATCCCATTTATCATTTTTCCAGTGTCAGTTTGACTTTTTAAGAAAAAAACGCCCGGCGGAAAAGCTGTTTGCAGACGGCGTTTGCAAATATGGGGTGTGATTGGGTTTGGAAAGAACAATGCTGGCAAAATGAGTTTTGTGGCCTCCCATCGAATTAGCATTGATTCTGCTCCCGTCAGGCTGAGGAAACATGGAGTCGGCGAAGTTCTTTAACTGCGCTTATCGGATAAAGGTTTACACTGAGTCGCGCGGACCACGCTGTTTGTTACCCTGCCATTCACTATTAAATAAAAATCAATAGCGCTGAAATGTGATTTTACAGCCTGCCGTTATTGAGAGCTGCGATGATTTTCAGCAGAACAGGACACAGCATGTCAGCCTTTTGCTTAGGACAGGAGAGGGGGGGAGAGAGAGAGAGAGAGAGAGAGAGAGAGCAAACACACAAAATGAGAAAAAAAGAATTCCCTGCCCCGCCATCTCTCTCTCACTCTGTAATGATTTAACCTGCAACCCATAGGGAGGTAAAGCGGCAGTTTCACAAACGATACTTCCGGTAGCTATACTCCTCCCTATTATATAGAGCGGCGAAAGCTAAATATAAGCAAACTGCGTAGCGTTGAAGTCTGGACTCAAAATATGCGTTTCAGGGTTTAAATGTATTGCTATGTATTGAATCCGAATCAATTATTAAAAAGAGCCATTTTGTGTTTTTAGATCGCTGAAGTAGGCTAAAACTCCATCTCCCATAATGCTTCCATTTTCATATTGACCAAATAGACCATAGAAGTGGGGCGCCTGTGATGCTGGAAGTTGGTACCAGGAAGTATCTCTCCCCATGTAATTTTCATATAGACAATTTCTCTAATACAATTTTTTTTTTAAACAAGAGATCACTGAAACTTCTATCCTACCAAGTGTCCTTATATGAAGTAATAGCTACCGAGAGAGCAAGAACAGCCTCCATGTTATCCTCATTTTGACAAAAGTATAAGTGTGTAGCAATTTTTCTCGTTAACAAACTACACGTCCCTTCAGTAGAGTAGATTATGAAAATGTACGTCACTGTTGCCACTGTCATAAGACGCTACCCTGTCAAGCTTTCTAACTTCTTGAGCCAACAAGACTAGGCAAGCCTAGTTGAGCCAGACCCTGGGTATGGAAGAAAAACCCAAATTATATGATGTGTCATGTCACAGATTTTCCGATCGGAACAGTCAAATGAACGCCATACAAGAGAGATCGGAAAAACTTGGGACAACTGATAAGTTATCTGTTCATACATTTCATAAGCAACAGCGTTCAATATTAGAGACATGTGATGACACAATGTTGCTGACAATGTATCGATATCCATCAGGCAATCATACCTCATCGAAATGGAAACTGTCCTTAAGTGTGTCAAGCCAGCTCTGCTACTTGTAATTGTCTTTTCGTTTGTAATTGCAATATTGTTGCCAATTTTAGCAAGCTAGCTAGCCAAAAATTGATGTAATAAAATAAGGCTTTAAAAGCTGTGAAGCTGAAGGATATTAGCTTCACAGCTGAAAGATGCATCAAATTTTCTTTGGCAAAACTTTAGCTTTAGCTATGAAATCGCCACCTATTTAACGTTAACTTGATTCTTAGCATGATATCACTGATGTAGTTATATATTTTAAGTTGCCTGTAGCTCTATTGGAGATATTTGATGTTTTGTTATCCAAATTTTCCTCTTTGATTTCCTGTGCCTTTGAAAACGCTGAAATATACTCTTGCACACAATAATAGTAGGGTTCTTGCATTTAATGGCGGTTTGCAGAGAGGCAAGTCCCAACAGGACAAAATCCAGCGCTACAGTCCAGCTTGAACACTGGAACCTTAGGGTGGATTCCAATCGCTTATTTTATCCGTCCTCTTCTCCTCTGTCCTCACCAGACCCGGAAATCAATCGAGGTTCGCCATCTTTAAGGATTTCGCCATCTTTACATTCCAAACCGCTAAATGCTCCATGGAGGAGCGAGGAGTGGCGAACGACGAGGCTCCCGGAGGGTGCTTCAGTGAGGAAACACAAGTGTAGCCTTTGCGGAAGCCTTTTCTCGGAACGCGTGAATTATCCACCACTCTCCACATCTGCCATGTTGCAGGCACACCTCTACACAAATGCAATTTTACCGTTCCTTTCCATTTATTATAAAGCGCTAATCCATAATGGACACTCATTGTTTATAACTAACAAAAGCGCCGTTTATTCATGGAGAAATAAGCTAAAAAACCATTATAGTTAAGCATAATATGACGCTGACGCTTGATTGAGCAAGGACGTTCCATTTGCCTAAAATATGTTGCCTCAATTCCTCCATCCTCGTGTCTGACCCTTGCATCCTTTCCTCGCGTCCTCTGTTGGGTGGAGCTAAGGAGTGAGGAAAGGACGCGAGGAGAGGATTCAAGGAGTAAAAATAAGTGATTGGAATGGGTGGAACAAACTCCCCATTCCTCTACGAGCTGCTCAATCACTGCCTGCTTTCTGTCGTGGTCCGAAGACACACCTCTTCACACTCCACCTTGACTGACCCACCAATTTTCATTTTTAGTACAATTTTTAGTACAATTTTCATATAGCACTTCTTTTGTGATGTGTTGTAGTTTATCATGTCTTACTGACTTAGCATTAACATTTAGCCAGCCATACTGTGTGCATTAGACTCAATGTTCATGTCTATGGATAGCTGCTACCTTATGATAGAAATGTACTTTATCTGACCTGTTTGTAGTTCCTGCAATGACCTTTGGTTTTGTGGTATTGGAAGGCCCCTTGGAAAAAAGCATCTGCCAAATGAATGTAATGTAATGCATAGGTGCATTCTGCCACCTACTGGACTGGAGTGTGCAAGCCGCGCATGCGTGTTTCAACAATGGGTAGTAAATCAGTCAGTCAGTCAGTAACGGACAAGGACTGTTCTAGGCTGGCGTTTCCTCCAGCTAGTCCGGTTTCCTCCCACAGTCCAAAGACATGCCAGTTAGGTTAATTGGAGACTCTAGATTGCCTGTAGGTATGAGTGTGAGTGAATGGTGTGTGTGTGCCCTGCGATTGATTGGCGACCTGTCCAGGGTGTATTCCTGCCTCTCGCTCAATGCATGCTGGGATAGGCTCCAGCCCCCCCGTGACCCATGACCAGGAATAAGCGGCTTAGATAATGGATGGATGGATGGATGGATACTGTACATGTACTCTTCATTCTCCGCACTCACGCTCAGAGAATATTCATGTCCAAGATATGCAATGCGCAGATGATCTTGAAGCACAGGTTTTGTTAACTAGCCTTTATTGCAGGTTGTGCTGAGAGCTAACGCAGTAGTTAACAGAGTGGTGTATCTTTTTTATTAAGCGTAAAGATTTTTCTAAATTGAATTTGCTTCAACTCCTTAACATGATGTGAAGAAGTTAGCTGCTTGTTTATCTGCCAACGGATTATTCAGATCGTTGGCCCACTTGTTAATCAAGGAAAACAGGTTGAGACACCAATGGTCAGTTAAAGGGAAGTTTGATACCAGTTATATACCAGTATCAATGGTGTCTTAGAGGGCAGTAAGACCAGTGTCAAAATAGTAACACTGTGACAAGCCTATTTCTCTCTCTCTCTCTCTCTCTCTCTCTCTCTCAGACACACACATACACACACACTCTGGTCACAAACACAAATACACAGAAACACAAAGAGCATCGACTAAACACACACACGCAAAGCTGAAGGCAAACAGTTTCAGGCTGAAATTAAATCCTCTCAACACAGAATCTTGGGTCTGTACACAAAGGTGGTGACTAAGCCATGTTTGTTGTGGTGATATTGTACATGTTGTCTAACACGATGGTAATTATGACCCGGCAGTGTGTGTCTGAACACAGGCGCAGATTTTTACACTGTAATTTCACTCACCCTCTTATTACTCCAATGCCATTTCTGCTAGACACACAAAAACCATGTTTAAAAGAAAAACCCTGATCAGGATGAACTCGAATGCGTCCGGGACGAGTGTCTCTTGCTTATTAAAAATCACGGCCCCTCAGGTCAGCTGTGTTACTTGTCGTAAGGCTGTTAAGGTGAACAAACACTTATAAGAGAAAAAAATGGCAGTGACCCGGTAGCGTGCAGCAGCCCTGTTACTATCAGCTGTTCCTGGTCCACCCTTCAACCAGAGAATTCCCAGTTTCACTCTTAAGGGAAGCGTAAATTTCAATTCAGACTCTACTGCTAATGCCAATCTGTAAAGCGAGCCCATTGTAAGAGCCTTACATTGTAGGGCTCTGGTGTATGAGAATGAGAGGCAGGGTGGGGGTGGGGGGGTGGTTATAAAGAAATGAAATCCCGCACCTGCATTAACCCCTTAACTAGCACTGGTCCAGAAGTGGTTTATTTTATTGTGTTTTTTTCACGGTAAAAATTTAAATCAATCTTATAGCACAATATACCGTTTGAAAGTGTTCAAACTCACGATGCTATCTCTCTAAACTATTTTACGATTCCAATGTTATAGCGGCAACGGTTAGTTTATTTTGTGACATGATGCAAACCAGGCTTGATCGAAACGACGATACCG
>CM056378.1:21326546-21375596 GCA_029718625.1 Synaphobranchus kaupii | reverse complement strand
TGCTGCATAACGTTGCCTAGGACCTGACCAATTGAAGCAACCCCAGATCATAACACTGCCTCCAGAGGCTTGTACAGTGGGCACTATGCATGACGGTGCAACGGCAAATTTTTTTTTGGCCAGGCAGTGTACAATAAAAGCTGTCAGGTTGGCAACCCAGAGGTCCATGGACATTTTCCCCTTGTTTTATAATGTCCTGCTTATGGAAATGTGACCAACGCGTTTTACTAGCAGCTTAATGCTTTAAAAACAAGTCCACTTTCCCGGGAAGACCGTGAAAAGTGCAATTTAAAGCAAGTGAAACAGACCTACTCCTGCATGAAGTTAAAGTGCACATGCAGAGAATGGCATTAAAAATTAATTGTGAATCAATTGTTCTCTTTAAAATCGTTTTGTTTAGATATGCCTTAGTTTAGTATAACAGGTAAAATGCAGCAGGGTTTTAATAAGCTGAGAGTAAGGAAGCCTGGTCACTGTAATTAAAAAAATATGAAGGATGAAGAATAAGGCTAAAATTCAGTTAACATGGTGTAATTTATCTCTGTTTTTTAACCACAAGCTATCGAAAAAACCCACAGCGAATCCCGGGGACTGTAGCCTAGGCTATTTGAAAAACAATAAATGCAATATTCACTGGACAAGGTTTTGAACTTTTTTCAGTCAAAAGCATTCTATTCACTTACAGGCTGTAGGCCTAGATGAAAAGAGCTGTATTGTATTGACATCTGAAGCGCATTTTCAGAACTCAAATGTCCGTCTTTTGCAGTGCGCAAGTTTTCCAGCTGCTTTTTTAATGGATAACCATTGTCCCTTAACAGAAGATTGTCGCCCCAGAAGATTACAGGAATTATTGGCAAATATAGCCTAGGCTAAGTCATAGCTTACACGTACCATCGCACATCGCCTGGAAGTTGATGGAGTGGGGCTGAGGGTCAGTTTATGTGGTCTTTGACCTATGGACCCTTTTATTATAACAACTGCGACATGACTTTAGACCAGGTTTTTGATGGTTTTAGCGCAAGCGCTTTCTGCTGGCTCAAGAGAGCAATACGCCAAAAATAATCCTGGTCACACCTCATCTTAAGACCAACATGCCCAATTCACTTGCTATGGGCGCAACATCACTTGGTATTTAACCAACGTGAGCGCTAGGGGCTATAATGAACCCTGCGCGGGTGTAAGATAGCAAAGACACGCGTTTGGGTTAGGTGTAAGATAGGGCCCATAGTGTTGTGTGTGTGTGTGTGTGTGTATGCGTGGGTTGTGCGTGTGTTGTCCTTGGCAGCAGGCACAGGTGTGAGTTTTGCTGCTCTGTACAGGGGGGGGTACCTATGCAACGATCCATTTTTTAACTGCACCCATCGTAACTGCTGTATATATGCAGCGAATTATATTACATTACTGGCATTTAGCAGATTCTATTATCCAGAGCAACCTACACAATTTAACATTTTTACCAAGTATCCTTTATACAGCTGGATATTCACTGAAGCAGTTCAGATTAAGTACCTTGCTCAAGGGTACAATGGCAGTCTCCCATCTGGGAATCATGTTTTCTTCACTGTCTGTTTCGGCGCGATATTAAAAACAGCTTGTAAGGACACTGAAATTGAGTAGGTACAAGATCTAAGGCGTCCCTGAGATCAAGAAAAAAATGGGGCCTTTGTTGTTATGTTTAGGTGTGGCCTCAGATGAAAGGAGATGCAGCTCAGCCTAAACAGCTGCCTGCATTCAGCTCAGGCGATGTGTGATTGAGTGATCTGGCACAAGGCAAACCCCTCTTTAGCTCACACGAACTCGCAGGTCAGTCGCGCAGGGGTCGGACGGCCAGCTGCCCAGGCTCACCTGTGGTGTCCCCCCCGGCTTCACCTCGGCCTCCAGCTCCAGCCGTGATCCGGGTCACCTCCTTGCTGGTGGGGGTTGCGGGGCGCGCCGACCTTTGGCCTTCTTGGAGGAGTCGCACTTGAGGTTGACGAAGGTGACCAGGCAGTTGCTGCAGGGCTGCCCGCCTCCTGGGGTCAGGGTAACCACACCCACATGGACAGGGCCAGTGTGAGCGCCAGCACCAACAGCAGGAGATTTGGGAAAGATGGCAGGCAGAATTAGACATTCAATCGCATTGTGGATTTATTTGACCTCTATTTTACCATGTAGATCAAAAGAAAACTAAATTTGACAAGCTGAGGAATCAAAGTGTGTAGCTAATGCAAGAGATTGAGTAGCCATGTGAAAGAGTTTTGTAAGAATTTGACTTTAGAGGGTTAATATCCCTACTGTTTAGAAAAATGCAATGGGATCTTTAATGAGTCCGTATCTCAATTTAATGTCTAAAATGAACGACAACATTTTATACAGTGGCATTGAATTTCTATTTGGGACAGAGGAAAGAGCGCCCCCTCCTGGCCCCACTAATACCTCTTCTGGCAATTTAGGGCTTGATTTACTAAGACCTTTAGAATGTGCGAAACCTTTTAGCACACACAAAAACCAATAACATGACCAATGATTGGTCACGATATTTGTTTTGCACCAATCATTGGTTGTATTATTAGTTTTTGCTTGGGCTAAAAGGTTTTGCGCATCCTAAGTCTCAGTAAATCAGGGCCTACGTTTTTCCAGGAGTCTCTCCCATCATTGTACTGACCAAGCACACAAGTCTGCAATGCTTCGGGGAGTTTGACATGAGAATGGTACAGGGTGGTTACGGGCCAAACACCACTGCCTAAATCACCACCGATGTCTTTCAGTAAGAGTGAGAACCTTGGCGGATCGGGCCGGGCGGCGTCTCACCTGGCCCGAGCGGTGCGCCCCCCCTCGTCCACCCGTCCCCCTCAGCTTGGGGTGCAGGTGGCACTTTGCGTCTTTGATCTTGAGGGAGGTGGTCTGCTTCACCGGAGGGGCCAGAGTCTCTACAGACAAAGCGAGTGTCGTGTGCATTGAATCGTCTCAAAAAAAAGCTACGTGACCTCTGAATTTGAATAATATGACATTTTGAATTTGAATAATGATTCTGGTTTAATCCCATCCCATAATGCCACCTGGATTTTCAATATATTCAGCTGTTGATATTTAATTTTTAGATGAATTTAAAGTATTTTATCTTTATGGGTGTGTAATAGTCCACCTGCATATACAGCCCCCGATGACACAAGTACGCCTGAGGGAGATGCACTGCCTTTTGAACAGCACAGAACATGAGATCAAATACTACACATACTTTCCACTGGGCTAGGGGTACCTATGGAGCTCTGGGCTGTAGTGTAGGTGTATGGGGGGTCAGAGAGAGGAGGGGGGTTATCTGTGCAGCTCTGGGCTGTAGTGTAGGTGTATGGGGTTCAGAGAGAGAGAGAGAGAGAGGGGTATCTATGCAGCCTCGGGGGCTGTAGTGTAGGTGTATGGGGATCAGAGAGAGAGGGGGGGTTATCTGTGCAGCTCTGGGCTGTAGTGTAGGTGTATGGGGATCAGAGAGAGAGGGGGGGTATTTATGCAGCTCTGGGCTGTAGTGTAGGTGTATGGGGGGTCAGAGAGAGAGGGGGGGTATTTATGCAGCTCTGGGCTGTAGTGTAGGTGTATGGGGGTCAGAGAGAGAGGGGGGTATCTATGCAGCTCTGGGGCTGTAGTGTAGGTGTATGGGGATCAGAGAGAGAGGGGGGTTATCTGTGCAGCTCTGGGCTGTAGTGTAGGTGTATGGGGGGTCAGAGAGAGAGGGGGGTTATCTGTGCAGCTCTGGGCTGTAGTGTAGGTGTATGGGGGTCAGAGAGAGAGGGGGGGGTGGGTTTATCTGTGCAGCTCTGGGCTGTAGTGTAGGTGTATGGGGGTCAGAGAGAGAGGGGGGTTATCTGTGCAGCTCTGGGCTGTAGTGTAGGTGTATGGGGGGTCAGAGAGAGAGGGGGGGTTATCTGTGCAGCTCTGGGCTGTAGTGTAGGTGTATGGGGGTCAGAGAGAGAGGGGGGTTATCTGTGCAGCTCTGGGCTGTAGTGTAGGTGTATGGGGGGTCAGAGAGAGAGGGGGGGTTATCTGTGCAGCTCTGGGCTATAGTGTAGGGTGTATGGGGGTCAGAGAGAGAGGGGGGTTATCTGTGCGGCTCTGGGCTGTAGTGTAGGTGTATGGGGGTCAGAGAGAGAGGGGGGGTATCTGTGCAGCTCTGGGCTGTAGTGTAGGTGTATGGGGGGTCAGAGAGAGAGGGGGGGTTATCTGTGCAGCTCTGGGCTGTAGGTGTAGGTGTATGGGGGTCAGAGAGAGGGGGGTTATCTGTGCAGCTCTGGGCTGTAGTGTAGGTGTAATGGGGGGTCAGAGAGAGGGGGGTTATCTGTGCAGCTCTGGGCTGTAGTGTAGGTGTATGGGGGTCAGAGAGAGAGGGGGGGTTATCTGTGCAGCTCTGGGCTGTAGGTGTAGGTGTATGGGGGTCAGAGAGAGAGGGGGGTTATCTGTGCAGCTCTGGGCTGTAGTGTAGGTGTATGGGGGTCAGAGAGAGAGGGGGGTTATCTGTGCAGCTCTGGGCTGTAGTGTAGGTGTATGGGGGTCAGAGAGAGAGGGGGGTTATCTGTGCAGCTCGGGGCTGTAGTGTAGGTGTATGGGGGTCAGAGAGAGAGGGGGGGGTTATCTGTGCAGCTCTGGGCTGTAGTGTAGGTGTATGGGGGTCAGAGAGAGAGGGGGGGGTTATCTGTGCAGCTCTGGGCTGTAGTGTAGGTGTATGGGGGTCAGAGAGAGAGGGGGGTTATCTGTGCAGCTCTGGGCTGTAGTGTAGGTGTATGGGGGTCAGAGAGAGAGGGGGGTTATCTGTGCAGCTCTGGGCTGTAGTGTAGGTGTATGGGGGTCAGAGAGAGAGGGGGGTTATCTATGCAGCTCTGGGCTGTAGTGTAGGTGTATGGGGGTCAGAGAGAGAGGGGGGTTATCTGTGCAGCTCTGGGCTGTAGTGTAGGTGTATGGGGGTCAGAGAGAGAGGGGGGTTATCTGTGCAGCTCTGGGCTGTAGTGTAGGTGTATGGGGGTCAGAGAGAGAGGGGGCTTATCTGTGCAGCTCTGGGCTGTAGTGTAGGTGTATGGGGGTCAGAGAGAGAGGGGGGTATTTATGCAGCTCTGGGCTGTAGTGTAGGTGTATGGGGGTTAGAGAAAGAGGGGGGTTATCTGTGCAGCTCTGGGCTGTAGTGTAGGTGTATGGGGGTCAGAGAGAGAGGGGGGTATTTATGCAGCTCTGGGCTGTAGTGTAGGTGTATGGGGGTTAGAGAAAGAGGGGGGTTATCTGTGCAGCTCTGGGCTGTAGTGTAGGTGTATGGGGGTCAGAGAGAGAGGGGGGTTATCTGTGCAGCTCTGGGCTGTAGTGTAGGTGTATGGGGGTCAGAGAGAGAGGGAGGTACCTATGCAGCTGTGGCTGTAGCTGGAGTTGAGTCTGGTGGGTGTTTTCCCTCGCAGTATTGGGATCCCACAGCTCACTGTATAGCTGTTATCAGACTCTGCAATGAAGAAAAAGATAACCACTGCTCTAGTAACCTAACTCTCAGAGAGCTACAATATGACAAATAAAAAGATGTCAGTCTTCAAGAAGTCAAGTAACATCAAGACAGGTGAGATGCTTTTGTGAATGACATTAGTAAAATCTAGTGCTGGTAATATAAATATCTGTTTCATTGATTAACTGTAAACCAAACCAGAGACCAAGTTTTACAATGACATGAACTGGCTATGTATGGGTAGTGCTAAGAGTCTTTTGTGTGTTCACATGGTCGGGATGGAGAAAGGGGATTCTTTTAGCCACTTACCTGACAGATAATGAGCTTTAGAGGCACAAGTGAGGGAGCAGCTCTCTCTTTTTCCATTTTTGCTACAGGTCAGTGTTGCCTTGGGAGATACTAAACTGGAGATGCATTTCACCAGCTCTGTATCACACACACACACACACACACACACACACACGCAAAATACAGTCACAATACAGTCACTGTGTTCATTCATCAGCCATTATGTTTGACTGTAGAAAAACAATGCATATGGCAAAAGTCTTTGATATATATGTCTGTTCTTAAACAAATTCATTTAGTGGGTAGGCTATATGCCAGCACAGACCAGGAGAATATGAGTCCCCTAGAAAGAGTTCATTAGAATGATGTTAGAATGAAAGGTGTGTAGGTCATGTGCCACCATGCTGAGATTCTTTATTCTGACCACTAGATGTCAGTGTTGTTCACATACCAACACAGTCCTTTCTGTTCCAGTGGAGTTTGAATCCAGGTGGACAGGTACAATCGTAGCTACCCAGCGTGTTGATACAGCCAAACTTACAACCCCCACGGTTAATACTGCACTCGTCAATATCTGTAAGGAGAGAATTATTATTATTAATAATAATAATTATTATTATTATTAGAATGCTGATTCCAAAGACTGAATATTTTCTAAGCATGCACCGGAAAAGGCAAAAATTAATGTGGAAGAAAAGAGTACAGGATGTAATCAAAAAGCTCCATTGTCCTTTTGAATAAACATTGTCTGTGACTACATGTTTGAATACAATAAAAGCACCGAGATAAGACAAAAGAGAAGCCAAGAGGTTTAAGTGAATGGCATTTCGTGGAGGCATGTTCATTTCATACAGTCAGCAGTCAAACCTTCACAAAGAGATTAATGTTTGGTTGTCGGTCATTTGAGCCGATTGTTTATTTGAAGTCCCGTTGTGTCACCGTCGTACATTTCCCCTCCGCCTGACTTTAAAACCCCGCCCCAGTTTGGAAGGGACACGTAGCTTATGCAACGGAGTAAATTATGGTCACATTGCAAATGACGCTAAGCCACTGAGCCGCACTCCAACCAGATGGGTCTGTGAGGGCGGCCGAATGAGAGAACGACTTAATTACAGCACGCGCCCCGGGCCATGGCATCGGAGGCAAGTGACCGTGGCGTATCCGTTGATTGATGACACGCCTGCTGACGAAAAATACCATCTCGTCATTCACGTGGGAGCTTAGACGCGCGCTGCCACGCTCTCAATCTGAGCTGCATTAGCCCCGCTAAATGCACTGAACAGCTGAACGCCACACACTCTAAATTACAAGCCTCCAAACAGAAAGGTGTCCTTTAGGCTAAACTAAGAACTAAGCGACATGTCTGTCAGCTAATGTGTTGACGTGTTTCCATTCTTATTTCCGTCTTTGGTTCGTGATTGGGGCACCGTAAACCTTTTGGGCCTAAATCTTTGACGGCCCCCCCTCTCTCCCACCCGCTCTCTCACGTTCCTGCGCTCCCGTCTGTGCATTTATCTTTAGCAGGGAACATTAGTAGGGCAGTGAGTTGGGGGGGGGGGGTGGAGTTTGGCAGGGATTGCGACACTGGGACTGACCCCATGTATCAAGCACACACCTCCATGATTGTTTTCACTTGCTATTTCTGTACCTGTCAAGGGTGTTCCTTCAGCTCAGGGAAAAAAATTGGGAGTTCTTCTCCTAGGAAAGAGGTCCTCAATCTTATCCAGAAAGGGCCAGTGTGGGGGCAGGCTTTTGTTCCAACCAAGCAGTTACACACCTGATTCTACTAATCAACCACTAGAGTCCTTGCTAAGGACCTTGATTAGTAGAATCAGGTGTGCTACTGCTTGGTTGGAACAAAAGCCTGCCCCCACATCGGCCCTTTCTGGGTAAGATTGAGGACCGCTGTCCTTGGCGATGGGTCTGCGTTTCAATAGTCGTGAATACCTGTCAATACTGGGACACACACACATTCCTCAGCTGAGATCTTGGACAGCCAGGCCAGCCTGGCTGCAGAAAAAGAAGGCCAGACAGATGAATGAAAGCTAAATCAGTTCCTGCAGCATACAAAAATGATCAAACTACTCTAATACCCGTTACTGTACAGCGAATGCACTAACACCATCATCTTCTTGGGAAGTCATTTTTGACCTCTTTAAAGGCATCAGTTTTAGTATTTGTCTAAGACTCTAAGGATGGTTGTATGTTGGTTTAAAAGCATCAGTTTTAGTATTTGTCTAAGACTCTAAGGATGGTTGTATGTTGGTTTAAAAGCATCGGTTTTAGTATTTGTCTAAGACTCTAAGGATGGTTGTATGTTGGTTTAAAAGCATCAGTTTTAGTATTTGTCTAAGACTCTAAGGATGGTTGTATGTTGGTTTAAAAGCATCGGTTTTAGTATTTGTCTAAGACTCTAAGGATGGTTGTATGTTGGTTTAAAAGTACAAGTTTTGTATTTGTGTTGCGCAATAAAGAAGGCTACACAGAAAGACTTTGTGAACATGTCTGTGAAGAACCTATGAATGGCACAAGTAAAACACAACATTTCTACCTTGGCTTGTTTGAAGGGTAGTGCTGTTGGTTTTTGGGGGACCGTGTTTGCGGGAAACCCTGCTGTAACCGCTCGGACTAAATGCTTAGCAGGGGTGCGTAAATTACGCGACACCTATCCAGGGCAGGTAGTTAACCGTAAATGCTTAGGGTAAGAGGCGGCTCAGACAACACATTCCACTGCTATGCGAGGAGGGCCTGACACTTTTTGAGCTGTGGCTCTCCGGTCTAATTGAGGTCAGGTGGGGTGAGTCCATTGTTTAGGCAGTGCAACGGTCCCCAGAGCACGAGTACCCATTTTTCAGCTGATAAGCTGCGCAGGGAAAATAAACTGCGGTCCACTCCTGTGAGAGAGTGCGAGGGGAGCGCCATAAATCTGACGGTTATCTAAGAGTTCCGACGGGCGCAGACGAGGCATGGAGGGGAGGAGGGGGGGCTCATCCATCACCGGCGGGGGGGGGCTCTCAACAATGGCAGGCCGGGGCTGCCTTCATGCTCCCCTTTCCTGGTCCTCCCTCAGAAACACGGCCGTGGGTACAGACACGCGTACGCTCTCACCCACACGCGCGCTCGGGGCTAGCCTGCACGCTCACCTCCGCAGTGTGCCAGGCCATACAGGACGTATCCCTTGTGGCAGAAGCACTGGAAGCTGCCGGGGGAGTTGATGCAGGAGTGGTCACAGGCTCGGTCAAAGGAGCACTCGTCAATATCTGCAGAGAGAGAGAGAGATAATAACTTATATATGTTGTGATTACTGTAATAACCACTTATCATCACTTACTGTACCATATTTGTGTTTTTGTAAATTATTTATTTATTTAAATACATTTTTATTGTACATTTCAATGCTTAGGCAACAACGGTTTGTTTCCACTCATGCCAATAAAGTCAGTTGAATGTGAGAGACAGACGCATGCTTCAGTGTGTCACACACTACCTGTCCATTCAAGTGAAGGTCATTGTGGTCCCGGGTTAAGTCCCAAGATTATTTTGGAAGGAGAAATAAATGTTTGAAGTCCTTGGTAATCCCTATTCTCCCTAGCAAATATTATAATAGCTTCATTACTGCGGAATAATGAAGTCATTATATGAGCGTTGGAAGACCTAGGATTGTCAGGCTGAGGCAAGAGGAGGGAGACGTGATGCACCAACAGAGCTCCGGTAGAGGGGAGTGGGGGCTAACCAACTTTGATGTCAGGGCCCAAAGGGCCTGTTGCTATCCAGACCCAGAAAAATGCAGGTCTGATGGGCAGCGCTGAACCTGAGAGTGGGGCTGGCCCAGGGCCTGGTAATTAGCGGTGTAGCGAGTGTGTGAATGCCAAGGGCCCCATCCTCCTGAGAGATAAGAGGCTTCTCAGATTCTTAATCCACGGACAGTCTCTGGTCCCATCACCATCACTGCCTTCTCCATTCCAGTCACGTAACCCCCCCCCCCCCCTTATCTCTCTTAAAGAACTCTCCCAGAGTTTCATATTTACATATTAACATTTTCTGGTTCCTCTTCCCCCATTTTCCCTTTTCCCACAACCATATGGAAATCATCTGCCAGGAAAACAGTCCCGCTTATCTAGGAATGTGGTGGAACGTGAAACCGGTCCGGGTCACAGATCTGTCCATCCACCGAGCCCTCCGCCTTCCACTTTAAACTGCTTTTGACTGTGCAAAGTGACCCCCCCCTCTACTGTCACATCAAAGAATTTAAAGAGCACACAGCCAGCCACTGCGCTCCCATCACAACTCCTTCTAGACGGGCGAAAATAACCATAATGGCTCTCTCTCTCTCTTCATGTGCATTGATATCCTTCCAAGCCTCCGGGCCCCGAACTGCCATTGGGAAGAACAATGCTTAAACGCGGCAGCCAGGGCGGAGCAATGTGTTCAGGTAATGGGTTCATTTTGGATGTTGGGATTTGTCCTTTCTGTCAACCTCAAACGCTCTACTTCATCGAGAGCACACCCTGAAGTCTCGCCGTGCGCTGCACATATGAAAGTCTCATTTGTTTACCGCCTCGTTGTGGCTGTAGAGACGCGCTGACGTGATTTCATAGCCTGACTTTTCACAACCTTCATCTACCTGCCAATTTGTCACCAAACACACCATCTACAAGATGTAATAATGATTTCAGTTGTGTGGAGTTGCATGTTAAATAATAGAAAATGGTACAGTGGAACATGAGTTGTTTACAGCCATAAGAAAAAATGGCTTGCTGAAGTTTTTTAAAAAATTTTTTAAAAACTTTTGTGGATATGCAGCCACACCCCAACCCCCAATCCATGTGGCGTAAAGTCCCAGACACATATGTATGTACGCATGCATAGCTGTATGTGGGCGCACATTGTATACACACACACACACACACACACACACACACACACACACACACACACACACACACACACACACACACACACACATTTTCCATTTTATTTTGGATGATTTAAAGGACAACAGGAGATCCCAACTTGGCAGACTCCTGTAAACACAGTTCCAAACAGTTAAGCAGCAATTGCTGCAGATTAAAAGCTTAGTAAGCTATCGGTTTTCAAAGAGTAGACAGGATGTCTTCATTGCTTGAGGTGAAAATGAAAGGAGATGTTCAAAGATTCTTGAGACTGGGGATGAGGGGGAGTTTAAAGGCTTTCATTAAAGGGAGCTGGCAAACAGAGGCAAGAATCATCTACATCAGCGCAATTACGTCAGTTCTCCCACACAGTTCACCTTCTGTGCTCCATGCCCTCGCTCTACAGGGGTGCCCCATGTGTCTGTTATGGGCCCACTCCTGTTTTCTGTCAATACTTGACTGGGTCCTCTCCCTGCTTCCCATGGTTTCTCCAATCATTTCTAAGCAATAATGATACAGTTAATCATCTCTTTTATTTTTGCCCTGCTTTGTTTCTCAGGTTTCCTCTTGGATTTCAGTGTGTCTATTGGACGTCTCTTCCTGGATGTGTTCCCACCACCTTAAACGTAACCTTCTGAAATTTGACCTGTTATTTCTCCCCACTCCTCCACCCCCCCTCTGTTGACCTCTGTCTCTCCGGAGTCCACCCCTCTCTCCCCTTTTCTGCAAAAAAACTATGTCACACTGGACCCTTCCTTGTCTATTTTTCTCTCTCAACACTTTTAAAATGTGTGTCTGCTTCTTATTTATCTTTTTAGTTACATGTTTCACTCTGAACAATAATATGCAGTTTCTTCAGCTGGCTTTACTCGCTTTGATCACTGCTGTTCTTTGCTGGCCTTTGTTCTTATGATATGTATTCCTTTTAACTAGCAGAGAATTCTGCTGCTTGGTATGCCTCCTGTCTTTCTTGCTCTCCCTCATGCTCCTCTTTGGGAAAGATCTTTATGCACGCCTCTGCGTAGGACCCCCGTCCCCCCAGTAACTGCACTGCATATGGTCACCTGACTCCTCCTCCTCCACCTCCTACATTTTCACTCTGTCATTTCTTCTCCTCAGCCCTCCCCTCCTCTGACACTGTGCACTCGTTTGCACCTCTCTGTTCCCCTGCTTGTCAGTTTCCATCTTTGCTCTGTCTCTCTCCTCGGCGCCGGCAGGAGCAGGAGGAAAGGCCTGTCTTTACCTCCGTCTCCCGACAAGCACTGCATTTTCTCAGCTCTATTTGTCTGCTCTCTTACTGTCTTAATTTCACTCTGCTCCTGCGTTTTCAATAAGCCCAATAATTCCTTGACATTTTTTTCATGTCTAAACCATTATCAATTTTTGGGAAGATTTGCAGTAATTACTACATTGGCATATTTATGCTTGGCGGCTTGTTCGAATGCTATTTCCTGTCCATTTTGAAAACACGCTGCATTTGTTATTGCGATACCACACGCACTGCAAGTCACGGTGGATGAAGCTAAATGAAATGCGTGTACAAAAAGTCAAGTTGATTTTGTGTCTTTCAAGTCTACATGTTGTCGTGATGAAAGATGTTGCATTAAAAATGCAGTTCTGTTTCGTTACACAATCATTTATACATGGCAATGTTTCATAAGAGGCAAACATCTATATTCCATTGCCAAGTACGCATAGATTGAATACAGCATAAATGACCAAGCTTCCACACTGGAAGCTTTAAAAGCCCCCCCCCCCCCCGTACCTGTACCCCGCTCCTCACTCTCCTGCTTTGTGCTGCTGAAGACGGTGCAAGATTAAGGAGGCTTCAGTAGACATTTGCGGTCTCGCTGTGTGCCGCATCTAGAAATGTGTTCCACATGTCAGCATGCTGGTTCTGTGCTCATTATCGCCCTGGCTGCCCGTACAGCAAACAGACACTTTTGAAGCCCACCCCGGCACCCCCTGTAAATGAGCTTGGCCGGTTTTCGGAGATGGCCGCACACAGTCCCTTTGATAGGGCTCGGGAGGCGCCGTTACGTAAGGGCTGTAGCGCCACGCCGCACTCAGCTCCGCTCCACCGGCCATTCCACAAGGGGGACCTGCTTTCTGAAAGCCTGAAAGTTTCTTTGCTTTTTTTAGACGGCTCCTCCAGGCCATAATGGTACATTTAATGAGCCTTATACGCTCATAAACGTCATTTTATAAGGTGAATACGAGAACACGCGTGAATCCACACACTCCTCCGCCTCTGCTTTCTTTTGCAGACGCTCAACTACTTTGAGCGTTTGTTGTACCTACGTATATTTGTTGTATTTTTCTCTGAGGAGAAAATACATGCTTAATTTTGACTACATTGAAAAATGATCTGCACTCAATGTTTTACAGTAAAGAATAGCTTAAATATATGAACATTTTGGACTATTGCCTTGAACAGTGAAATGGTGTTACATGCTGTCAGCAAATTTTTATACCAAAACACATCACTGCAGGTGTACAAGTTCATTATATAGGAATAGCCAGTCAGAGACAGGTAGGATTTAACAAGTACTTGACTCGTGGCAGTGAATTAAAATTCTTTTTAAGCCATTTTGAGCTTTAAATGCTTCATAGAAGTGCATTCCATTTCTATTTAGCACACATAATGTTCTCTCCACGATAAAGCTTCAGAACCCTCACTACAATCGTACTCCGCCTATCTCATGCATGTCGTTCGCACGTGTGGGAAGAGCAGTAAAGCCGTCCGACAGCACCTGAGTCTCCTCCTGCCCCAGTCAGCCACGCCCCGTTAACTGCAGGTTGCCGGGGGGTAATGAGCTTGGATTATAGGGCGGCTGATGGCAGAGGTCCCACCAGCCCACCACTTGTTTGCAACCATTTACAGACACGCAGGGAGCGGCTGGGGAAAGGCTCAGAAAACTAAAAGCTCTCGCAGCGTTTCAGCGAAACACCATCGCCACGCTTCCAGCAGAGACACTGAGCTCGATTCAATCAACAATTTGCACATACGCTCAAGTGTTTATTTACATTTTTTTTTCTTCAGGGATTCAGTTAGACAGTTTGGGTTAATTTGGGTGATCGCTGAACCCGCCAAACTGTTTGCAAAGAAAACATTTACAGTACATTTAATTATAAGACAAAGTTAAGGACAAAATGGATTGAATGCTGGTCATTTAGCTGAGAAAATGCCGTTAGACGACTGGGGAACGGCAGGAGCTCTTCTGAGGAGAAAACTCCCAATTATGAAGAGGAAAACTACATCATGAGCACCTGAGATGTACAGAAAGAAATGAAGCGTGCCAAAAGCCGATTACAAAAATAGAGTAGGTGGAGGATGAAACGTGTTGAGTTGACTTTTCATGCATAGAACTATAGGAGTGCCACCCGTTCCTGTGCATAAATATTAAGATGACACCCGCCCACTCCTGTCTGAAGAAATCACATCCACAACCGCGGATGTTGGCAACCTCCACCCTGACATTTGGTTCTTGGCAGTGATTGGCTGAATAATTCAGTATCCCTGGGATACGCTGTTGGAGCTTGGGATGAAATTATCTACAGTGCCATCCCGGGGCGGGGCGGGGCAAGGTCTGGGGGGGTGGGAGGTGGGTATGTGCAGAGGACGTGGGGATGTTCTAGGAAGCCCACGAGCTCCAGCGGTGTTTGTTTACCAGGCAGGTGAGGTAAGGTATGCAGGGGGTGGCGAGACTAAAACCCAGCGTACGTGCAGGACGCCATGGGGGCAGCGATCGGGAGCGGGATGGGGTGCCGTAGCCGCGCTCCCAAACGCAGACAGAGGAACCTTTGTCTTCCCTCCGCAGGGATCGCTACATCTCAGATTCCGCGGAGTACATTATTTATAGAGCGCAGGGCGCCTCTCTCTCACTCGCTCTCTCTTTCTCTCTCTCTCTCGTGCCCATTTACAATGAAAGGGTGACCCAAAAAACCCAAGGCCTCCCCTTTCCAATGGACGACCCTGAGGTGCTCTTTTTAACCCCTCTAAATTTAACCCCCCTAAGCCTCATCCGCCACTTCTGTAAGAAAAACCCCCAAACAATACGGCGAGCAATTAAACGCTGAAACAAAGGGAAAGAAAGGAGAGAGCAGCTGTTTACAGAGTGACAAGAACAGAAGGGCTTTATCGGAGAAGCTCCCCTAAGAGAGTCACTATCTGATGTCCCACCGGGCCCCCGTGGGGAGGCAGGCCAAGGGGATTAGGCCGGAGGGGGTGAGGGTGGAACAGCGAAGGAATGCCTCTGTGGCTCGCGCGGGCGGGACAAGTCCCATCTTGATTGATGGGCCGAGGGTTGCTGACAGCGAGGAAACACAGTGACTGTTAAACCTCAGGTAAGCGTGGAGTGGAGCGTAAGTTTACACATCTCAGCCCCTTCGGCGCTCTGCAAAAGGGCGTTCTTTTCTCAAACGGCCCAGCCCTGCCTCTTCATCACAATGCCTCATCTGTCCTCCGCTCTTGTCCTCCGCTCACTGTAGTTATCAGCTGCGTAAATCCCTTTCTGCGCATTGTCCCCGTAGGTTTTCCTCACGCAAAACAAAAGGCATTCTCAAGTGACCTACCCAGTTAATACGCAGGGCGATTAAGTCCAAACAAATATAATCCTGATCAGCCTGAATTGAAATGGGTTTCATTGCTTAACAGTTAAAAAGGTGCCAATTAGTCTACCTCTATCCTGCAATGATATTAAACGGCACCCCTAACAGATGAAAGTACAGTGAATTCGCTTAGTAGTCGCTCCTTTTGCTGTTGGCGGCATCCGATTGTGATTTAATTGTGAAAACACTGCGCATTTCGACTGATACTTAAACCAAGGTGATCGTTTGCGCTCAGTGTGACTGACACAACGTTATGATGTCGGCTGCAGAGAATGCGTGCGGCCATCATGTATACTGAGACACGCAGATAAGAGAGGCTTCGATGGCCTTTTGCAGCTCAGCTTCCTCGACAACAATAGTTGGTCAGGATCCATTGACCTGAATTTCAGACAGGAGAACGGGGTAGGCGCACTCTACTCCGCAGTCTCTCCCGTACCGGCTGCCTGGTCCCGAGAAAGTGCTGACTGCGCGGCACACTATTCTCGCACATCCTGGACGTCAGGCTTTAAAAAAAGAAGCCCTCCCGAGCGGGGCGAGCAATGGAAACGAACCCAGAATGCCGTTCGTAAGCGCATCGCGCGTCGTTTGGCGCATCGGTCAAAATGAGCTTTAAGCGCGTAGCTTCATCGTGCGTTCAAAACGGGGGCATCATCATCTGTTCCCTAATAGCACACTGTGCCTGAGAACGGGCTAAAGCCTTTCATCCGAAAAGAATAACAGCCAACCAGCAAAACCAAGCGCACCCCAAAGTAAAAAGTATAATTTTAAATTATTCTGATGACACAACAGGCAATTTCGGTGCACAGTCTTGAGGAAAATTACCAGCTGAGGGAAACTAAAGCAATCAAACAGAAATTCATTTTTATTACTGCGTGTGCTCACTCACTCTTTACTGCTACGAGAAACAGTGGGGTGTGAAGCATGGCTGGGGGTCAGTGGGGGTGTCGACTAAATAGAGCTTTGCCCTCCGGTTGATTCATTTTGTTGACCAGCTCTGTAAAACGAATACAGGATCTAGAACGTAATTATTTTTTTCTTACTATTACAAAATCCCCATTTCCATTGATTGTGAACAGATTACTGCTGTTCACACTGTTGCCTATTGCAGTTATCATTTTGCGTAAACCATCTGTCACCATCTCTCTGCTTTAGTGAAGCTCTACCCTTTATTGTTTTGCCATATTTTCATTTTCAGCATTCAGGATCAGGACACTCCACCGGCATTCTCAGCACCATGACGCGCGTGTACGTATGTGAGAAGGGGAGGGGGGTACAGAGGGGGGGACGAAAAATTCTGGGACGACCTGCCCTACCGCTGTGTATACTAAGGGCCGGATTCAGAGATGACCAACTTAAGTCATGCGCTTAAGTGCCTCTCCTGCGCGGATTTAACGCGGGATGAGATACGCCGTATTCTAACCTGCGCTACGCAGGTGCGTTTCTCAAAATGTGGGTGGCATGGGGCATGATATTCTAATGACCTGTTTCTTGTACCTGCCCCCTGGGTTGCCAGCTTTCTACTAAAAAAATGTGTGTGGGGGTATACATTTTCAGTGACATTGCCTTTAATAACCGCATTTGCCTTTGTAAAATCCTGCATCATAGTTGCTCTTACGTGATGGGGAAGGTAGTGAACGTATTAATCCGTTGCATTGATAAAATGATCATAGCTCTTTATGATGGCTTGGATATACCCATCTTTCTTTAACAATTTACCTAATAAAGTCATGTAGCCTACGGTGGTGTAACACAATAGCCTATATGCGATATCTTCAACTTAATTTCAACAATAATTTTGGTGAAGCTCTGCTGATACAAATTGTCTCTCTGTCAAAGCGAATATGATACAGACACCGTCTATCAATTAATCCATCTAATATTGTTCTGGTATGATATACCAGACGGTCAATCATAGCCTACTTGTACGTATTTTTCTTTTTATGACAGCTCTTTGATAAATGTAAGTAGGCTAGGCAAAGGAAAATAAGACCAATATTATTTTCAAAGAACATGCACTCATTTTAATATCCATTTTTGCAAAAGATGCTGTATTTTTCATAATCATTTATTGGCGGCGCTAGACATAAACTACCTTTTTAATGCCGCGTATACTGCAGAGACGCTTAAAACAGCGGATAAGTCAAATGTCTGAATCACAAATAGCTTAAGCTACGCGGAATTTCGGGAGTGAGTCCCATTTGCGTGTGCTTATCTCAACTCTGAATCTGGCCCTAAGTGTCATGAGAAGATAATCAACCAACCTCAACAACAACAACAAAAAAAATCAAATAAAATATGAAGCTAGCAGGATTAGCACTCTCTTCCAAGCCGGAGGTTTTGAGTGGGTTGCTTGTGCCAGTGGCAGAAAGACGTGTTAGCCTTTCTAATTTCCCGTACCTGTAGCGGGCAATGGCAAACTGTGTTTGTTCTGCGGCCGGCTCCCCAGAACTCATGCTGGGCAAGGGCTACCACCAAATCAGAGAAACAAACAAAACAGAGAGGCCTGGTTTCCACCACTCAGCTAGGGGAACGGCAGGGTATTTCTTGCCTCAAAAGTGCCATTACTGTCATTGTCTCCATCAACATGCTAAAGACAAACAAACACGTGCTAATTCTCATAATCATTTCATGTCTGTTTCAACACTCAAACAGGCTTCGGTGCTTAAAGTGATGATAGCATAGGTGCTTCTGTCAATTTATAGGGAAAAAGGTCTCCCAAGCACTAAACTTGCATGCACGTTACAATGAAGACTTCTTAGTTGGAGGGAACAGTACTGCTGAGAAGAACAAACAAATAGGCAAAAATCACAAACCTACTATTTGTACTGTATGAACTTAGAGCAGAGGAAGGTTTTCATTATGTAATTTATTATGGCTAAACTTCTTGGTGGGGTACTTTGCCCCAGGAGTTTCAGCCAATAAGAAGCAGGAACGTTGCAACTCAAAATAATCTTCAATCAATCTACTGAAGTTTACAACACACCAGACAGCCGAAACAGCGCTGGTTGTGTGAAATTCCACGCAAATTATTAAATTTTTGAGACGTATTATTATCCAAGCATGCCGATAAAGGGGAGTGGCCTTACCTTGGCAGGTCCTCTCATTGGTCAACAGCTTGTAGCCCTTTTTGCAGCTGCACTCGAAACTGCCCACCGTGTTCCGGCACACATGGTCACACCCCCCGTTGTTTAGGCGACACTCGTCTATGTCTGTATGAAAAAGGGGGGGGGGGGGGGGGGGTTACCCAATGATGCCACCAGCAGGCAAAGTGCACATTCACTTACACACACACAGACAGACAGATGAGAGGCAGACAGAGACATACAGACTGCAGGGTTTGTCGTCACAGTTTAGTTTGTCCTGGAGGGGTTCGGTGGGCTCGTGGCCAGGGCAGGTTATTATTTGCAGGCAGAGTGTGTGGGAAGTTCTGGAGATGAAGACTGCTAATGGTTCCGCCGAGGGGATAAATAACTGCTGTACCGTGATCCTCTCGGATAATGACTCAGCACTTCCCTGGGAGCCCTGTGCAAGATGGGCCCCATTCATAATGAGCTCCATTCCCAAAAGAGAAAGGACAGAAGACACCTCCCCAAGTAAATAATCACCAAAAGAAGGGTCTACATGCGTTTCTAAAAAATAATTAAATAAATATATATCCATAAAAAAAAATTATAAAAAATACATATAGAGCTACATTTTGCATCGCAGCTATTTCGCGTAAAAATCTCTGCTGAAAAGTGTTAAAATAGAGATGTTTTATGACACGTTGAGCTGGGAGAAAGGGTGAGGAGGTGCAGGGAGGTGCAGGGAGTGCAGAAGAAGGTCCTCTTGTGGGTCAGGATCGATAAGAGGCGGGGTTTTAATGAGGGAGAGCGTTTAATGCCGGGAGCTCACTCGCCACGTACAAAGTGCGCTCCGCCTCTGCTCTGCCTTTCTGGCTCAGAGCGGCCCTGTGAGGTTTCATCTGAATGACCGCACTGTAGGTATTCCTGACCTTGGAGCCGTTCCAGCAGAATCGGAGGTCAACTGCCCCCTTAGTACAGCCCAATATGTCAGCAGCTAATAGAGCCAGACGAATTTCAGCCATTTCATTGTTTTATTAACTTATTTTTTTTTGCGAGAGCGTGTGCTGCAGTATTTGCAGTTGACTACGTGGAGGCCAGCTTGAAACTAAATCAGGGCACATGGAAACTAAGTGACTCACAGACATCACTTTTTATTAATCGCCACCATACTGGCCAGGGCAGTCTTCTACTGTCTTTAAGTCCATTCCAAATTTAGGTGGCAGCAGTGAAAATACATGCTGCCAGTAACATTTGAGTGTAGCCTTATAGAAATCCACAGGACTGAGTGTTGAGTGAAAAAGGTTACGTTGATATAAATGAAAAAAAGACGTCCTTGTTTGTGCTAAAGCCTTTTTATACGGTCTATGGCTAAAGCACACTATTCACGCTATGTGCCCTTTAACTGTGTGTTTCATGCTCTGTACTCTTGCATTTTCAATATCTCCTCACCCTTTACTAATGTTTCCTAACAGTAAGCAAATGTTTCTTTGCTACATTCGTCGTTTATTTATGAGGGGGGGCTTATGTAAAGCTGTGTAAACTAAAACATCCTGGTTCATAATTCTGAACATGATCTACATGTAGATCCACTTTTCTGTCCCATCAGAGGCTAAATGGAGAGAGTGTTCCCCCAGGCCCAGGTCGTTAGACCTGGAGGCATGTAGAGGGCACCAACCCCCAGCCAGGTAGGTTTGAGGTATAGCCGAATCAAGACTTAGATATGCGGGAATCCAGGTGTAGACACAAGGCATCGGTGTATCAGACGAGGTGTAGCTGAATTAAATCTTAGATACAGGTATAGCTGATTCCAGTCTAAGATATGAGGTATCAGGGCTTAGATATGGGATATCTGAGTCAAGGCTTAGATATGGGATATAGCTGAATCAGGTCTTAGATATGAGATATAGCTGAATCAGGGCTTAGATATGAGATATAGTTGAATGAGGGCTTAGATATGAGGTATAGCTGAATCAGGGCTTAGATATGGGATATAGCTGAATCAGGGCTTAGATATGAGATATAGCTGAATCAGGCCTTAGATATGAGGTATAGCTGAATCAGGCCTTAGATATGAGGTATAGCTGAATCAGGCCTTAGATATGAGGTATAGCTGAATCAGGCCTTAGATATGAGGTATAGCTGAATCAGGGCTTAGATATGAGGTATAGCTGAATCAGGGCTTAGATATGGGATATAGCTGAATCAGGGCTTAGATATGGGATATAGCTGAATCAGGGCTTAGATATGAGGTATAGCTGAATCAGGTCTTAGATATGGGATATAGCTGAATCAGGGCTTAGATATGGGATATAGCTGAATCAGGGCTTAGATGAGGTATAGCTGGATCAGGTCTTAGATATGGGATATAGCTGAATCAGGGCTTAGATATGAGATATAGTTGAATGAGGGCTTAGATATGAGGTATAGCTGAATCAGGGCTTAGATATGAGGTATAGCTGAATCAGGTCTTAGATATGGGATATAGCTGAATCAGGTCTTAGATATGGGAAATAGCTGAATCAGGTCTTAGATATGGGATATAGCTGAATCAGGGCTTAGATATGGGATATAGCTGAATCAGGGCTTAGATGAGGTATAGCTGGATCAGGTCTTAGATATGGGATATAGCTGAATCAGGGCTTAGATATGAGATATCGTTGAATGAGGGCTTAGATATGAGGTACAGCTGAATCAGGGCTTAGATATGAGGTATAGCTGAATCAGGTCTTAGATATGGGATATAGCTGAATCAGGGCTTAGATATGGGATATAGTTGAATGAGGGCTTAGATATGAGGTATAGCTGAATCAGGCCTTAGATATGAGGTATAGCTGAATCAGGGCTTAGATATGGGATATAGCTGAATCAGGGCTTAGATATGAGGTATAGCTGAATCAGGTCTTAGATATGGGATATAGCTGAATCAGGGCTTAGATGAGGTATAGCTGGATCAGGCCTTTGTCTGAAAAATGGCTAGGACCTCAGAGGGTGTCATCGGGGGCAGCGGGGTGTGTCTGCCCCGTAGTGTAAGGGTCCTGCTATTGAATCAGCTGTGGAGGGAAGGAAACCTCTCTGTAATTCGGCCGCACTGAGAGAGGCCAGAGGGCAGCACAGCGGGCGCCACAGATGGGCAGATGAAAGCAGACTCCGCGGATGAAAGTGGGCCCCATGGCGCCGGTAGGAAAGCGGGCCGACCGGATGGTTCAGAGGTGCCCTCCCACTGCCTGGCACTCGGAGGGGCACGGAGACGAAACGATTCCAGACGCATGTGGAGCGGCCGAGAGCGTTTTTCGTTTTTAATAATCAGATGAGCTAGGCTTGAACTTTAGCACTCCGGGCCCTTCTATTGTGTAAATATCCCTGCCGAGCGGAAATACCCAATCCGTCTCTCTCTCAATCTGTCTCTTTTCGTTTTCTTTTTCTTTTATCAACATTAGCCAATCAATAGATCATCCATTTGGGGCCTTTGATCGGATTATGTTCATAGCAGATTTGGTCATGTTTGTGATTAAGCTTGAATCACCATTGTAAATGAGCCATTGGTCTCGAGGGGGTGTATCATCTGTTTAAAATAAGTGCACCAAGTATTTAATAAAATAATAAGTTCCTCTCGGCATACCCGCCCACCTACCACAGCCCGACTGCCTTCAGCGGGACCCCTGTTTTCTCATGCCAGTGCCGTCTGAAGTTGTTTCCCTTTGTTTCCGTTCAAACAGAACTAATAAAACCCAGCGTACTTTTATCGTTGTTGTTAGCGTAACGTGACGAGCGCACGAGGGGAAGCGGCTCTTCCAGCCTTGGCACCGTGACTCGGCAGTCCTGCGTTTCCTCCCGCAGTAAATCCCCCCTCCTCCATCTGTGCTTCTCACGATTCTGTTCCTACACTCTCCAAAAAAAAAAGGTTCTGCTCTCAAAATTATTCAACCCCCTTCACTTTTTGCACTTTATTGTGTTGTAGATTTAATTTTAAATGGATAAAATTGCCATTTGTGCCCATCAATCTACACTCAATAACCCATAATGACAAAATGAAAACATGTTTTTAGAAATCTTTGCAAATGTATTAAAAATCAAAAACTGAAATCTCTCATGTGCATAAGTATTCAAACCCTTTGCTTTAATGTATTTTTAAAGTATCGTTTTGATGTTGATGGGTCACAGACTTCAGGAAGTAACAGCATGCAAAGGATATGCGACCAAATATGAAATACGATACTTTAAAAATAAATTAAAGCAAAGGGTTTGAATACTTATGCACATGAGAGATTTCAGTTTTTGATTTTTAATACATTTGCAAAAAACATGTTTTCACTTTGTCATTATGGGTTATTGAGTGTAGATGGGCTAAAATGGCCATTTTTATCAATTTAAAATTAAATCTACAACACAATAAAGTGTGCAAAAAGTGAAGGGGGTTTAATAATTGTGCAACTGTAGGTAAATCGCCAATTTATTCCTCTTTCCGCACATGAATTCGGCAGGTCATCATCACCCGTGAAAATGGTGATGGTGCCCCGCTAAATTTCCTGAAAAAAATTTTTTGCCGATATAATGCGAAGACGTACGCGATGAGGGGAAAATAGATCATTTGTTATTTTAGAGGATAAAAGAGAGACTTTTAACAATGCTGAACAACAAATTCTCTCTCTAGCCATCCTTTCTCCCCTTCCTCTTTCTCTCTCTCTCTCTCTCTCTCTCTCTCCGTCTCTCTCAGGCCTCGCACACTGTCCATCCATCAGACGGGTGACAAAGCAAGACTAGATGAAAGGGGTGACCCAGGGCAAGCGTGCGGTGATACGAAAGGACACAGTGGCTGAGGGCTGAGAGTTTGGCACACCTCGGTGAGCCCAAATTGCCTCTCTGATTAGAAGCTGTCGGAGCATCGCGCCCTGTAGCCACAGTGGGTGTGGCGGAGAAGGCTTTTAGCAGGCGGGGGGGCGCTGCATCACGGTTAGGCGGCAGTCACTGGACAGGTAAAAATTCCTCTGACTAACCCTGAGTTGTGTTTCTAGAAACTTCTCCTACTGGCAGACTTTAGTGGAGAGTGCACTCTCTATGCGGAGAGCCTTTGATGTACAGGTCAGGAGATGGAGTGCCTGTGATGAGACAGTTGAGAGGGTGACGATGAGTCTATGTTGGATAGGCCAGCAGATGTAGCCGTAGCCTGTGATTGACGAACGAGAGGGTGATGAGTCTGTGACGGACAGGTGAGAAGGTGCAGGGCTTGTGAAGGCCAGGCGGGAAGGTGGAGATGCTAGGAGGAACGGACACTGTTACCTTTGCAGGTCTTGCGGTCAGGTTGCAGGGTGAAGCCCACGGGACAGCTGCAACGTACTCCAGTCACTGCATCGTGACAGGTGCTGTCACAGCCGCCATTGTTCACAGCACACGTTTCTGCAGGAAACAGGTATGAACATCAGTGCTGCTAAACACACACACACACACACACACACACACATATGCACACACAAGCACACACACGCACACACAAGCGCACACGCACACACACACCCACACACACACACGTATGCACACGCACATGCATGCACGCGCACACACAACCGCATGCATACACAAGCGGACATACATGCATGCACACTTTAAAAAGAATAAGAAAAAGAGATTTTCCTCACAGTAAAGAAATGTCTACGCTCATAGAACCACTAATAAGAATAAGAAAGAGTGAAGTGAAATCCCTGCATATAAAAACAGCAATTAGTATCTTATCAAGGCCGCAGGAGGGAGAGTAGAGAGACTCCTTATCCAGACTATTAGTTAAATTGAGCGTTTAAGGCCCGAGGTGAGTGGAACAGAGCGGTTTCCTGTCTCTTCGGGACTCTGAGCCCCTGCTGTGAGGAAAACCTGAGTGCCAGGTGGCCGTCGGGGGGGCCATGGGACGCTTCCGTCTATCCGCAGCAGGGTCCTCCAAATAGGCCCAAGGAGCCTGGCGGCCCAGCGGCCCTGATTTCAACCTGCCATTCATTGCTCACTCTAATTAGCATCCAGCGACAAGCGTCAAGAGCAAAGTGCTGTCGGGCTTTAATGGCTAATCCTTCTGACAGCCAGGTCCAGCCTTCCCTGCCCACTGAGGAGAGCAGAGCTCCGTGTTTATCCCTATTTTCTCTCGGTAGCACTTGCGCACGATGTGAAGAGATGAAGCGCGTCTCCCTTTCGTGCCTCTTTCTCTCTCTTTGTGGGAAATGACAGGTAGAGAAAGCTGAAGAGATCGACCGACGAGCGCAATCACCTCAGCTCTATTGACACTGATTGGTTGCGCACAAGGAAAATGAGGAATTGGAGGTAATTTCAAAGAACCACAACGTGGAGTACGTACACTATGGCAGCGATTTCACTAAGGAGGATAAAAAGATTGATAGTATCTGCGAGAGTGCTGTCTAATGTATTCTATGCTTTTTACTCCTGTGGCCTTTAAACACCCCCCACCCCAAAACAAAGCAACACAAAACAGCAAGAAGTTAAAAGCACAGTTTATCATGGCATAGACAGAAGCTTTTGGGCAATATTGAGGACAACAAAATAAATTTAACAGATCCACTGACTGCGATAGATTGAAACTGGCAGAGTGGCGCAGGGGTAGTGGTAGCGGGGGGGGGGGGTGTATATAAAGTGGTGGCAAGTGCTCCATTTCTAGACACTGACAAATCTAACATGAAATATTGTGCATTTGTCAAATGCCAGAGTGGAGACTTTCAAAGTCACTTATAGCGTACGCTGCCTGGCCAAAGAAAAAGTCGCCGTTGCACCCATCATGCATAGTGCCCACTGTACAAGCGTCTGGAGGCAGTGTTATGATCTGGGGTTGCTTCAATTGATCAGGTCTAGGCTCAGCAATGTTATGCAGCAATAACATGAAGTCAGCTGAGTACCTGAATGTACTGAATGACCAGGGCATCCCATCAATGGGCATATTCCAGGATGACAATCCCAAGATTGCTCGGGCTCAAATTGTGAAAAAGTGGTTCAGGGAGCATGAGGAATCATTTTCACATATGAATTGGCCACCTGAGTCCTGACCTTAACCCCATTGAAAGTCTTTGGGATGTGCTGGAGAAAACTTTACGGAGTGGTTCAACTCTCCCGTCATCAATACAAGATCTCGGCCAAAAATGAATGCACCTCTGGACGGAAATAAATGTTGTGACGTTGCATAAGGTTGTCGAAACAATGCCACGACGAATGCGCTCCGTAATCAAAGCTAAAGGCGGTCCAACAAAATATTAGAGTGTGCGACTTTTATTTTGGCCAGGCAGTGTATTACTGCTTCTGTAGCAATGCCGGAGTGGCTATTCGGGAGAATCGGGAAGAATCCCGGTGGGCTGGTGGTTTTTGCGCTGGTGGCGAGGATCGGTAAACACAATAATTGTATTTAGATCACATACTTGCTGCAGTGTGGGCCGCATGAGTTCTCGCTCGGCCCCTCGGCCCTCTCTCTCCTCCTCACACACACACGAAAAGCAACCATGGCCCATACCACAAACTTGGATGCTGAGAGGGGGGATGAGAGCGGCCCCTCCCACATTCCATAATTGCTTGAACCCAAATTTGCTTTTGATTATGACTGATCACCTGATGTAATTCGCTTAGTTTACGAGTTTGTGCCAGACGAAGATGCTGAAATGGAGAAAAAAATAAGAAAAGGAGGAGCAGAAAAGGCTAGGATAAAAGGCACTGGAAGAAGAAGCGGCCAAATGTGCCAAATTAACCAACATATTTCGAACTGATGATGAGGAAGGTAGCGTATAGTGTTAAGATGTCATAGGCCTAGGCTTGTAAAGTACAATATCATTGCATGCAAACCACAATTAAAGTTTATTGTCAATTAATTTTAAAGCATGGCTGGCGTATTTACGAATAACTGCTTTGATAAATGCAAAATGGTTATGGGATCATCTAATTGTGAAAGGCATTTTGTCTCTGAGCAGCCAGGATAAAAAAAAAAGAAAAGATTTTTGTGTTGGAAATTATTATTCTTGTTTATAATTATTAGGCCATGAAATGTATTATAATAATAAGTAAATTATTAAGTAACACTGTTTCAGATGTAGCAAACTTAGCTAACGTTAGCTAACATAGCATACTTGCTGTATCTTGCTGTCGCTTCTTGTTGGTTTTGTTAGCTAACGTTATTAACTTTTTATTTATTTGACGTCTAATGTCACCCTTCAACCGTGAGGTAACGTTAGCTATCTAGCAAAGGTTAACAGCCAAATGAAGTTAATTTAACTTGATAACTTACTGGAGATTTGAATGTTACATTCAGAGAGCTAACGTTAGTTAATCGTCATGAATGGATGTTTTATATCTTTCTGGACATTGTCACAAACGAGAACATCTGCCAAGAGTGTTATAATTACTAAATTAGAAAAACGATGACTAAAACAGCAATTAAAGGACTTATGATAACGGTGACTTCTTAACGTTCAAAAACAATAGTTAACAGCAGTTTTTTATTAATAGTCAGTATTAACATTATTTCAGTGAGTCATATATTGTACGTGATTCAATAACGATTTAATATTGAGGACATCTGAAAAATATGGCTGTATTACTTTCCCAGACATTAAATACCTAACATTAGGACAATATGCTTTATTTGCACAGCATTAGCCTACTTATTGAAGTTGTACATTAGTATTAGGCGATGAAAGGTATTATTCTTAATTATTATTATTATGTTTTAAGTGACAGAGCAGAATCTGCTGTTAGACCAAGTCATTGATGAGGCAGTACCAGGACCAAGCCATGAGCCCAGAAGGATCCCTGCTGTGGAGAGAACAGGTAGAGCTATACCACAGTGTGTGCAAAATCTAAAAAGTCCAGACAATTAGTTGTAATATCACCACTATACATACCTATTTTTATCTCTTGTATATATCTTATAATTGTTCTATATTTAAAAAAATGTGTAATAAAAAGTTAATCAAAAGAGCTAAAATGTTCTATTTTTCATTGTGGAACACCCCCCGTCCAAAGTGGGCTGCTCTGAGACATTAAACTCCCGGGCTGAAATTGAGTCCCACTCCGGCCCTGTTCTGTAGTGAGCCGCATTATAGAGTGGGGGGACGCATTCTGACTGCTTTCAAAATCAAAATGATTCCAGCACACCGGCATACCACTGTTTACACAATAAAACCTCAGACTCTTAACACGGGAAGTGAAGGCTGTCAACATTCCAGGAAGTTACACAAGTGTGATGCAATACTTTTTCACAGTGAAATCTGTGCACCACATATACAGCGCACATACATACAACCTCTATTGAAACCCAAAAACCTGTAAAATTCATATAACTAACTACCATAGGAAATGGAGTGAGTAAGGCGCTCGTATGTGGGTCTTCACACGTGTTCATGGGGTGAGAAGGAATAACTATTTCTAAAAGTGAGAGTCAGGCCAACCCTCCTAATTTTCACATTAAATCTTATTGCAGCATAAGCATTAAAGGACATGTGGATATTTAAGACTGGTTAACACTGTTTATGAGCTGCTTAGCGACTTATATTCCTAGTATTACACAGTGGATCCCACTCAGATCCACTGTGCCATACTGGAATATAATTTCCCCAAATTAGAATGGCCATTAGAAACTGTAGGCCTGTCAAATTGCTGCAAAGTACTTAATCAGTTCAAAAGGACAAGTCTGCAATCCACTGTGAATCACCAACTGAGCTACTGCAGGACAGAGAAGCTATTGCAACTGGTGAGCCCGACTGACAAAAAAAACCGTCAAAAACGCAGGTGACCCAACGCCGTTACATCGGCAGCGGCACAGTTCAGTTTCAATCCGGGCTGTAGGACGCACCACTGCACTCTGCACGGCCGTCATGCGAATATGTTGACAGCAGAGGACGGGCGCACGTAGCCTCCCGTTCGCACGCGGCCCCTTGTGCCGCGTATTTCATCTCAGACACCGGGAATTTAGAACCTTGTCATGCTGCCACGGTGATCAATGCCTTTCGCAATCCCCGTGTCAAAACGCTTTGATGAATTCTCCAGCGCTCACTTAGCGATAATGAATCAGCGCAAAGTCACCGGAGACCACAAGGAGAAGCATTCCTGGAGAACCGCGGCGTATTGAGTCGCATGATCTGTTTGTCAAAATTACACACTGCGGGGCACTGAAATTTGGCAGCGCGAGGCAGACGTGGAGAGCGAGGGTGATGCGGGTACTGTCACGGCACGTCTCAAAAACGTTTAGAGAGACAGTAATTGCGCTAAACAGTAATGATTGCGCGTTAGGGAAGGCAACAAAAAAGGCGGTTACAGCCTATGAAAAGGGAATGTAATCCGGTATGTGTGTGCGTTGTATTTTCTTTAACAAAAAAAATTCAATTCTCAGCCACATATTTGGGTCTGCGATTACAGTGTTTTCCATAAGACTAGGTGCTGATAAAAATCACCTGTTTTTTTTTCTTCTTTACTTTGGAACAATTTTACGACAAGAGCTCATTGTCTATATTCCTGGCAAACAAAATGTGTTGTGCATGCCGTGACATTTGTTTTTATTTTTGTGGTTAACATTTGAATCATTCTACCATTTTTCCTTGAGCAGTTATGGTCTTTTGACAGTTATCATTCTGCAATAATAATGTGATTGTTTTGTGAAAATGTGCATTGCCCTTTGTTTTCTTAATGAAAAGGGCAATGCAATTAGTGAAAGGAGATTGATTGACTGATTGATTGTCAGATGGGCGGAGCTTCCATCCCCAGGGAGGGTATGTGTTGGGGCCCGGCTGGGTGGAAGCCTGTCGTTCCAATGCTGACGGAAAACAGTACCCCGCCCTAACGGCCGCACAGAGATTGAACGGTGGTCGATGGTGTTTCATGGAGGTGGTGTGTGTGTATATGGGGGCGGGGGGTTGGCCAGGGAACAGCACAATCTCTTTGTTTGTTTATTTGCTTTTGATAATCCCTGACAGCTCTGGCGGCCCCAGCTGCTGGCTATTAGTTTAAATTTTTCATCGCGAAGGAGAAAAGAGATGCTGTGAGCGAACTCCTGCCGCCTCAACATCAAAACTCCTTCCCCTTTCAAAAGTCTTCAGAGGACTGGAGCACGGGCCATCTGCTGCACACAAGCACAGCAGCTCTGTGTGTACACTGGGCAGAGTAGCTCTGTGCTTTTACACTGGGCAGAGTAGCTCTGTGCTTTAGCACTGGGCAGAGTAGATCTGTGCTTTTACACTGGGCAGAGTAGCTCTGTGCTTTTACACTGGGCAGAGTAGCTCTGTGCTTTTACACTGGGCAGAGTAGCTCTGTGCTTTCTGTGTGTACACTGGGCAGAGTAGCTCTGTGCTTTCTGTGTGTACACTAGGCAGAGTAGCTCTGTGCTTTTACACTGGGCAGAGTAGCTCTGTGCTTTCTGTGTGTACACTAGGCAGAGTAGCTCTGTGCTTGTACACTGGGCAGAGTAGCTCTGTGCTTTCTGTGTGTACACTAGGTAGAGTAGCTCTGTGCTTTCTGTGTGTACACTAGGCAGAGTAGCTCTGTGCTTTCTGTGTGTACACTAGGCAGAGTAGCTCTGTGCTTTCTGTGTGTACACTAGGTAGAGTAGCTCTGTGCTTTCTGTGTGTACACTAGGTAGAGTAGCTCTGTGCTTTCTGTGTGTACACTAGGTAGAGTAGCTCTGTGCTCTCTGTGTGTACACTAGGCAGAGTAGCTCTGTGCTTTCTGTGTGTACACTAGGCAGAGTAGCTCTGTGCTTTCTCTGTGTACACTAGGTAGAATAGCTCTGTGCTTTCTGTGTGTACACTAGGTAGAGTAGCTCTGTGCTTTCTGTGTGTACACTAGGCAGAGTAGCTCTGTGCTTTCTGTGTGTACACTAGGTAGAGTAGCTCTGTGCTTTCTGTGTGTACACTAGTCAGAGTAGCTCTATGCTTTCTGTGTGTACACTAGGCAGAGTAGCTCTGTGCTTTCTGTGTGTACACTAGGTAGAGTAGCTCTGTGCTTTCTGTGTGTACACTAGGCAGAGTAGCTCTGTGCTTTCTGTGTGTACACTAGGTAGAGTAGCTCTGTGCTTTCTGTGTGTACACTAGGTAGAGTAGCTCTGTGCTTTCTGTGTGTACACTAGGTAGAGTAGCTCTGTGCTTTCTGTGTGTACACTAGGTAGAGTAGCTCTGTGCTTTCTGTGTGTACACTAGGCAGAGTAGCTCTGTGCTTTCTCTGTGTACACTAGGTAGAGTAGCTCTGTGCTTTCTGTGTGTACACTAGTCAGAGTAGCTCTGTGCTTTCTGTGTGTACACTAGTCAGAGTAGCTCTATGCTTTCCTGTGCACACACCGGGGAGAGCGCATCAGGTAGGCTCTGGCCGAGGACCTCACCTGAGCTTCGAAGCTCTGGAATAAGAACGCAGCAGACCCAACAGACCAGACAGTGTGGAAATGTTCCACACATCTTTCATGTGTAAACAAACTCTGAAGAAAGGAGCACAAACACTGAATTGACAGGTTCTACTGATTGGTGCTATACCCACCACCCATAGCTCCCATCACCCTAACTCCACCCCACTCCCCCGATCCCAAACCACCACCTCCTGGTATTCAACTAGAAGCAGGCATGCAGTTAGTCCAGGGGGTGTTATTTGACAGAAGGGGAAGCAACCCTCTCCGACCACCGGTGAATGTTGTTTCAATGTTAACAGCGGGTACGTAAAGCCACGTAAAGTAATGCCCTGTAAAGACACGGCTCGCTTGCGCGCTGACAGTAACAGTAGTTTCCAGTGCTATGTTACAGTACCGAACATACAGTGCATTCCCACAGTATGGACGTTAGTCTTAACCAATTTCAGATGACCAAATTTGACAAGGTTCAAGATACAATACGCATTACAAGATGTTCTGGCAGGAAGTTCCAGTGTTAATATGGAGCTCAGGTATCTGGTGGGCCAATATAATCTGTGGGCGAGGGTGAATGCCTCAGCCTTAAAAGTGAACAAAGAAGGTAGACAAGCATCTGCTGGGGGGCTGGCAGTATTGATTTGTGGTGCAGCTCTTGCTGCGCCTACAGGAGATCTCCAGCGGAGGGAGTGGGCAAGGTAGCGGATTTAGTTTTTGGTGCAGGAGCTATTAGTTCCTGTCACCTTGAGAAGAGAGAGAGAGACAGTGAGAGAGAGACCGAGAGCGAGAGAGCGAGAGAGTGAGGGAGAGAGAGAGAGAGAGAGAGACTGAGAGCGAGAGAGCGAGAGAGTGAGGGAGAGAGAGAGAGAGAGAGAGAGAGAGAGAGAAACAAGAGATAGAGATATTCACTTCTTTTGTGTCTGGCTCAGCTCTCTGCTCCATAATTAAGTCGTAAATCATTCTCATACGCAGCGATATGATTTATTTGTACAGATTTATGCGCTTATTTTTCTTTGCGTTTTGTTTCCGATATGAATGTCATCGTACATCCTGCAAGTCTGCCAGCAATGCTTCTGAGCTTTTCAATAAATATCTCAGCCGATTGTAATCTATTTAAACTTGGATTGCAAACACGCATATACAATAATTCTGATAAAACATGACTTGCCTATTACTACACTAATAGTATTTATTTTTCACTGTTAACACTCCGATATTATATATTTGTTCATATCCGACAATTGTGTATCTTTGATTTTTTTTGTTCATCTTGGGAATACTGTTCATAACAATATATATTCAGACAATCACACACTGTTAAACACAGCCTCTAATAAATCTAATATGTATTCTCATTTGAAAAATATTAAGGATTTTATATGCTTAATTTGACTAACCATCATTAAAATGCCAAGTGAAGCATTTTAAACTGAACCAGATAAAAACCATCAAACCTTATGACCATTTAACTGACAGTCGAAACGCTGAATCCTTTCCAATTGTAGTTAAGATTAAAAGTACAGAAGAACAGCCTGGCTTCTCTTCAGGTGCTAATACTTTGCGATATAATTCCAGAATAATGATGGGCAGGTGCTTGACAGAACACGGAGCTAAATCCTCCCATAGCAGCTTCTATCTAAACAGAGCTAAAGCAGGACCCGGGACTGATTCTATGGAGCCATCAGAGTAATTGAAGCTGAAAGGCTGAGGTGCAAGAGCAAAGCCGTTCACTTAAGAGCGCCATTGCCAACAAATCCACTTAAGCCAAAGTACACAGCAAAACCATCAGTGTAAAATGAACTCTGATGGAGTACTTTTAACTCTAATAGAGCATTTCTTGTCCCTACTGGATAGTTGATTTAACACTTGCTGGGGAAATTTTGCTGCGTAGGAATCACTTCTCATAAATTACAGGGGATTCTGCAAAAGGTGAAAATGAGGCTAAGTGAAAGAAATACACTACACCATGGATACCATTACAGAACCATTTTAAACTTTATTTATTTATCCCCATTTGGGGGGGAAAACAACCCCATTGAAAGTTATCATACATTCCTACGTTGAGAAAATTTACCATGACAGGCAACTGTTCTTGCTAAAATAAAAACCCAGAACTTCAGTCGCACTAAATTTCGCAGGCTCTGGAATTCACATGTACTTAAAGGGGATCGAGATCCACTACGGACGCGCGACGTCCGTCTGTCATGCACGAAGGCTTTGATGCTGCCTGGTTTTGACGCGAAGGGTCACCCGTGTTATTGAAAGAGCATTCACAGAAGGGAGAGGTCGGGGGGTGGGGGGGGTGGGGGCGGGGGCTTGGGGAGACGGGCGGAACGTTCCGGGTTAGTCGAGCGCCCCCCGACGCAGCCGCAGTCAGAGGAACAGAGGAACAGAGATATTTACCATTGGGTAACAGCTGTGGGACTGCCTGCTGCTGGATACTCCTTTCCCCTGTGCACACACACATTGCAAAAAACACTGCTTTAGTGCTCCAGCTTCACTCGTGGCACCCAGCTGATGCACAACGTTCTCACAATGTTGCATGGTACGTTATAAGAATGATATGCATTGGCTGGGGAAGACCTTCAACAATGGCCCACAATATTACTGTTTTTTTTTTTTTTTTTACAGTAGCAGAACCTTAGGCTATATAATGAAGTTATAACACCCATTTCTTTGTTGCCATAAAAGTTCACTGCACTGAGCTGGTGCAAGTATATAGGTAATATAAAAAGTGTCAGGGTGTATAAATAGAATCTATACTAAAATTCATTACTGTTGGATAGCAAGAAAGCAAACTTGTCCAACTGTGATAAAAAAATCTACAGGAATACTCAGTGGAACTACAAAGGTTCAGTGAAAATTAGTAACTATTCAATTTACTGTATCATTGATTATGGAAAGTACAGTGACTCTGTAAAACTATCCTGGCTGTCTTCATCTAAGAGGCGTGCTCCTTAAATCCATGCAATACAAATGGCCTTCAAAAGATAATTCAAACCATTGGACAAGGACATTGGCTTACAAACACACAGACTATTTGGGACCATAGGCTGATATTCACACACACACACACACGCACGCGTGCACATGCACACACACACACACGTACACGCACATGCACACACAGACACACACACAAGTATGCACACACACACACACACGTGCACACAAAAACACAAATACACACACACACATATCCACACACACAGAAAAATACAAAGACACACATACACATACAAAATATGAGTAAACACACAACCCCGCAGAACCACATATAAACACCCACGTACTGTATACGCACATATACGTACATCCACCCACACGCACTTCATGCAAATACGTATGAATTAACACAAAAAAACACATTTGTACACATATATGAACACACGCGCACACACACACACACACACACACACACACACACACACACACACACGTGCACACACTCACGCACACATCCACCCACAGAAACACAAACACACATTTTGCATGCATCGCCAAACACACACACAAGCACACTAGCATGCGCACGTTCACACAGGCTCACACATGCACACACACGCACACGCACACACACACACACACACACACACGCACGCACACACACACACACACACACACACACACACACACACACACACACACACACACACACACACACACACACACAATTGGCCCCATTTGAGTGGAGTAAGTTTCAGTGACAGTGGTTGCAGGCACATAAGCGAAAGTCTCATTGCACTGAGTTAGCACAAGCAGGGGATAGCAGCACGTAGCCAGTTAGTAGTTAGAAGGAGAGAGGAAAAAGGATGCCAGATTGTTGTTTAAGCGCAGCTTTGGGAATTACAGACGCACCCAGTTAACACCCCCCTTGTTTGGTAAACTACCCTTTTAGAAAACAACTGGCCCCTGGATTTCCATGATAAATTAACCCTTTTATCATTGCATATAAACCTGTCTGTTACCACCACTGTGATCATTTGTCAATTCTGTATGGATATGCTGCAGCACTTACAATTAAAAAGCGCAAATGATAATGTTTTAAGTAACTAAGTAACACAGCAAAAATATCTTTGAGTCCAGTCCTTGCCTCGCCTCCCCGGTAATGAGTACAACAGTGTTTCATCACAATACAACAACACCATTTCTTTTAAATTAGATAATGCATTCCTCAGGAAAATTACACCAGCTTTTCTTTCAAGGATCATTTTGATACCTCGGTAAGTGATTCCCCACCTGTTTCAACAATACCTTGAAGAACCTGCTGCCTACAGTTCTCTTCTGTAAAGTTATACTTTTGGTAATTGTTTGTTTTGTTGAATATCATCAAAAGGAAATTGCTTGAGCCAACCTTTTTTTCGAATTAACATTAGTCACAGGGATGTGGTAAAAATTGACCTTGAACTGTTGGGCTATCATGCCAGCTGCTGAATACCTTCGGCTGTATCGAGCTGTTTTTGCACTACTTTATTTCTACAAGCAAGCTCCGAGCCAGCAAGCAGCTGGAAATATGCATTGTTTTTCTTTATAAAAAGTTCATATGATTATGCCCAGAAGGTGCAAACTTGCAATATAAAAGCAACAGTAAATACACTCGTGAAAAAAACAAAACAGGGTTTATTATGTAGCGTTATTGCCTTTGGTTAAGGTTTTTGCCGCGGTGCAAAGATAATGTCCAAACATCCAAAAATATGCTGCACAGACTAGTAAATTCCCTAGCATTACAAGCGGGGCTATGCTGCGATGCGCACATGGATGAATGTGGAGGCGCGCTGAGATGGCAGAGTTCTGATAAAAGGTAGCTGAAGACATGTTGGTGGGCGGGGTGAGAGAGTCTGACCCTTACGGCGGTGACTGAGGAACGACGGGCTACTCCGCGCGAAGGCCGCTCTCCACGGGCATCGCCCGTTATGCAGTAACGAATGGCAAACTTTCTCAGAACCTTGGCGTGACATTGTACAGCTGTGAGTCTGAGGGCACGTTGAGTATTGAAAACACCGGCCGAGCTGCCAATACCCACAGTTCTCTTTGGGAAAGGCAGAGAGGGGTTGGTCAGTGGCGAACGACGCGGCAAATGGCCCTGTTCTCTCTCCCACAGATAAAAGGATGATGTTTCCCGGACTTAGACCGAGCTGGGTTTCGCTCTGACCAATCGGCATCACGCTGGGGGGGTGGATGGGGTTTCGTGCTGGCACTCTGGGACGGGATGCTGTGCTTCCCTGACGTGTCTCTGTGGTATGTAAGAGGGGTTGAAAACGGGCCCTGCGGTTTTTGAAGTCGGCTCTCTCCCCTAATTCCTTGCACGGGCACGGGCAGGTGAGTGAGCGACGGCAGTGTTCTGTTTTCCGTCGCCATAGAAACGCATTTTGCAGCGCCGTCGATTCGCCCGGCTAGGCCACGCCGCTTGGGACCGCACGCCTTGCACTGTTGACATCCGTTGCCATAGAGACGGCCCCCAGAGCGAGCCTCGAGCCCCCCCCAAGACACAGAAATGTACTCATTCCATATTGAACTGAAAAACATACACACATGCACACATGCACACAGACACACACATGACATGCCCCCGACAAATGCATCGTGTGCGTGCACTGTGTGTGGAGGTGCAGGTGCCATATGCGTACGTGTGTGTGTTCCAGTGCGTTTATATCACTGAGCGTCTGTGTGTATATGTGTGTCAGTGTAGGTAATGTATGTATTTGTGTGTGCGTCAGTGAATGTCACTGTGCGCGTATGTGTGAGTTGTGTGTGTGTGTGTGTGTGTGAGCGTGTGCATGCGTGTGTGTGTGTGTGTGTGTGTGTGTGTGTGTGTGTGTGTGTGTGTGAGCGTGTGCTGTGTGTGTGTGCCTGTGATTACAGGTCCTGAGCATGTCTGCATCTGCCTGCTATTTGGGGATGTTTATGATCAGCTACTCTGACAGCTTGAGTACTTCCACATGACGACCTCTCTTCTCCTTTTGTTTAGTTTCCTGCTTTGCGGAAACGTGTGTGTGTGTGTGTGCGCGCGCACGGGCATGTGTGTGTATGCATGTGTGTGTGTATGTGTGTGTGTGTGTGTCTGCGTCTGCGTGTGCGTGTGCGAGTGTTTGTGTGTGTGTGCAAACACATTGGAACACCGGCTGCATAGAGGGCTCTGTGCATGACTAATGGAGATTAAAGGGAAGGTAGCCTCTCTGCTTCATTCAAAATGCCCTGCTGTCCGCTCTCCTCACTTCTTAAATGAACAGAACTGGAAGTAATTAAGCTGTATAAACGTCAATTTTAAGTTGATTCATTTATTTCGTACACTTAAAAAAACTGAGCTGAGGGGAAATGGACTTTAAAGGAAGAGCCTGACATTACAGAGCGGAAACACATAAACATACCGACAATACTGTCCCTGCGCACACCAAAAGATAAAACAGCAAAGTAAAGTGCTGCAGGCGGCCAAGACCATCTGAAATTTGGCTTCGACATCGGGAAAATGACACTGTGAAACTCCTGGAGCAGATGGACCTGCTGTCGTACCCTTGTGCAAGGTACTTAAACTCAACTGTTTCTGTATGAAAGCAGCTGTATAAATATGATAAAACGTTGAAATATAAGCCATCCCGTATAAGGGACACTTAATTCACTTTCTCCCAGTGTTTATGTGATATAAGCAGCACAGGGGAGGCTAACTTATACTGCGGGTACAGCCATCTTGCATCGTGCATTGATTTGATGAGCTCATCTGTGTCGTCGGGAAAGCAGTCCGTCGAGGAGGGACCAAAATGAGCGCTTAAAGTGGCAGGCTGACGTACAGACTCAGCGGACCGAGTTGACGCCCCGTCCTTTGGCACCGACTTTGGAGCCGCAGTACAGTGAGCCGTGCGGCACGTCCGGGCCCCAAACAACGAGCCCTGAACACCCGAGTCACCCATAGCCAGCGACATGAGGGCCCAAAAATACACACAACCTTCTCTCGTAGTCCGAGCACCCAAACGTTCATCCTACCTCCCCACAGGTAAGGATGCAGGGCTGTGGAATAGTACATTACAGACCTGTATCAAATACATATTTGAAATATTTTAATGTTTTAGATGCTGGTGAAATAAAAACACTCCTTGTAGATGCTGAATTTTCAACAAACCATGTTAGTATACAAAAATGTCAAATCATATTTAAGAAGGATTTTCTTCTGAAAATATTGATGGAAATATTCATTTTTTATTGTTTAAATCTGTGGGGACCTTACAGGTGTCTAAAAGTTTCAAGTATTTCAAATAATCGTTTGACCCAGGAGGGTTGCATTGTATATCCAGATTCCACACAGATGTACGTATATTGTCCTAGCGTATAAGAAACAGGATCAGGCTTAAACATGCTTCAGCCTCAGACCGTGGCCCAGAGAGACCATAAAATCCTCTCTCTGCAATTTACAGGCGAAGGTACCCTTTTTCCTTTCCTCCGTTTTGGTTTTATTTTTCAAAAAGAAAACACGTCTCCCCCCCCCCACCCCATCCCGAGAGCTTTGCCGCGGTAGCCTCAATTATCCCGTCACTCAGTGTCGCGGCAGCAGTGCCTTTTTTTTCGAGGGGTTGTTTGTTTTACAGCGGCGTTATTAACTATCCGCGCAGAACCCCGGGCCAGACCGCGAGGGACGCGGGTGAAAAGGGGGGGGGGGGAGGGGGGGTCGCACCGGAGAGCCGAGTCTACCCGCGCCGTGCCAAACGAAACCCAAGACTGCGAATGCCTGCAATCCTGGGAGGGGAGGGGAGGGGAGGGGAGGGGAGGGGGAGGGGAGGGGGGGGGGGGGATTGGGGTGCTGTGTCAAACTGGGCTTTTCGCATCGCGAGAGAGGAGTTCAATTTGCCCCGGCCGCAGGGTCCTTGCGGTCTCCCCGCTGAACTTAAGGCGCGCATCGCTAATGACGGAGCGGCCGGATCCCGCCCTGAGGCAAACAGGCCGGGGGCGAGCCAGACGGAAGCCTCCGGCGTCTGCCGTGTCCGTGAGGCCTCGTGAGCAAAGGCTCCGTTTCCCATCCACCGCACATCTTGTTTTTCTTTTTAGGGAAACCGTGAACCCGGTGAGACGCGCCGGAGCTGGGCGAGCGGACGAGGCGCCGGGCCGGCCCTGTCCGCGGCGCACCCGCCCCCCGCCCCGGGCGGCGTAGGAAAGCAGCAGTGCGCAAAGGGGAAGCGAAGCAAACGCAGGTGCAGAGAGAAGGCTGCAGGCTCGCGCACAGCGGGCAGCGGCGGCAGGCACAGAAAGTCCGCAAACTCTTCCGTCTCCAGCGTCGTGCGATGCAGTGCTTTCTGGGTAGAAGGGGGTGAGGCTGGTCGCTTTGATGTAATGGCATGTTGAATCCGATAAGTGCCTCAGACTTTGGCATTTAGAATAATTGTGCCAGTTGAGTGACTTTTATCGGCGATTATAAATGAACTCGCTTTCATGTACATAGTGTTGAGTGCATGTCAGCAGTGGCCTAGATACAACGGAGACTGCAGCTGCACTATAAAACCAAACAATAATAACTGGTTATCCAGTAAAATAGAACTATTTTATTATTCAATCGTCAAAAATGAAAAGGTCAAGCTTGACATTAGTGCTGAACGTGTATGATATCAGTATTGGGTTTGTGTGTCAGTTTGAGAGATGAAACTGAATGAAGCCTTGTGTATCAGTGGGGCTGTTAAACACGTTCACGGTTCAACCCTGTCCACACAGGGCTGAGATTCCCCCTCCTGCCAACGCTGAAAAAACTAACTGTGGTCACTTGATTACTTTGTGACAGCATATGAGAAACATTGTGAGAACGTCAGAACTGGGTCATATCTTTGAAATATTTTAATCCTGAAGATTGCTAACCATTTTAAAAGAAACATATTTTCACCATTTATTATCCATTATATACTTGTGAGTTTTGGTTAATAACATGTTTTGTTGAAAATTACCAGTGATACTGCGGGTGCAATTTAAAAATGTACCACCATCTAAAGGGCTATGTAAAACACTTCAAAATAATATTTTGTAATTGACCCAGGTCTGGAAAGCGCTGTGATAATTCATCCAAGAAGGGGGATTTTGAGGATTTTTCAGCATTGGCAGTTGGGCAGTTGGCACACTGGCGGCCCCTGCCCTCCCTCACGCCCACCCGCCAATGACAGCTGACTCACCTACACATGTCTTTCCGTCAGAGTGCAAGGCGAACTTCATGTGGCAGCCGCACTTGGGCCCCTGGTCCGTGTCCTCACAGGTGTGCTGGCAACCCCCGTTGCCATAGTTACACGTCACTGCCAGATAGTACAGACAGACACATCCGTAAGAGTGCATTTCAGTTATAGGCAAAACGCACTAATGTTCATAGGTGAGCCATGAAAAAAAAAAAGGGTCTTGGCATGTCAATAAAAATTCTACAGCTATCAAATTGTGTGTATCATATACAGTATATTTGTTTCTGCACTGATGTCAGATTAGTCCTATACAATTGTGTTTGCGTGCTCTACCTCAGACGAGGCCTGTCGGACGGCTCTAAGTCCCTGTGTAGATGATGAGCCCCCCGCCCTCTGGCTCTGTGAAGCAGAATTAGCCTCCCGCTCATACTGATCTGTCTGTGACAGGGAATGATTAGATCCCAGGGAACTGACTCCAGGAGTGACCATATGAGCGGAATCTTGGATGTGCTGCAGAGTCACTCATGTGTGACTTGATTGGATGACTTAATATTGGCATTATTTACTCTGTGCGTGCGTGCGTGCGTGCGGTGTGTGTGTGTCTGTGTGTGTGCATTTGGTGAGGGGGTGCACTTACACTTGCAGTCCCTCATGTTCTTGGTGAGCTGGAAACCCGGCCTGCACTCACAGGCAATGCCTCCTTTGGGTGTTTCTCTGCAGATGTGAGCACAACCATGGTTCTTATCCATGCACTTCAGTCCTTCTGAGAATCACAAGGGAGATTGAGAGAGAGGGAGAGGGAGAGAGAGGGAGAGAGAGGGAAGGAGTTGAATTTAAAATTTAATATGAATATGAATATGAGAGGAAGAAAGTGAACGATGGAGAGTGTTAGATGCAGATAGATGGAAAGAGGGAGAAAGGGAGAGAGGGAGAGAAGGGAAAAAAGGACGCACCCAAGGTCTTTGGCGTCCATCCTCTCCTCCACACAATACCCAAATAACCTTTAGCTGTTGCCAATTCCCAAAAGCCTTCCTTTCAGCAAGCTGCTCAATGAACCCAAATTCCTCAAAGGAAGTCCAGCCTTCCTGGGGCACCCTTTGCCACCCTCCCCTATGAGCCACGGGCCCCGCCCTCTTCCCCTCCCTCGCCCTGGCCCGACCCCGTTGACAGACACGCATTGTCACACCCACGACTCCCGGGCGACGAGCCTCTCCCAAGCGTGCCCAATCACGTCAAGCAAAATCCTGAACAATGAAAGGGAGCCTGCCCACAAAAAGAAAACAATCCATAGACAAGCTGATCCCTGTAGCCTTGTAACATTAATTGAGGTAATCTCCACTGATAAAGGAATGAGAGAATTCAGAGAAATTTAAAAGACTCGAAAGGAAAATCTTCCTTGCAAGCGGAGTGCCGTAGCTCAGAATTCAAGTCCCGCAGAGTTAAGTTGTCACTCATGGAGTCTGATTGAGTTGTCTGCATGTGTCTTGTACATGTTGGTACGGACATTTTGCAGTGCTTTTTATGCATTATGTCCAGAACGTGGGAACATTTTCTGACTGAATTAATGTGTGTTAAGCCTTCCCCCGATTTAATAACATAGGCATGGAGGCTATAGGTTGAGCTAATATACAGATAAGTTAGACTTGGCTAAGCTGCAGCCGTAACGGAAGGTCTCTGCTCCCTTGGCTGCCGAACCTGGTCTTTAGCACGGCGGGCTAATCGCTTGTTGTGCAAAATGGCCAGATATGGCCAATATCACATTAATGTTATCCTCTATATACCAAATCAGTGAGAGGACTCCCATTGACCATGCATGAAAACTGCCATGCCTCAGATGAAGCCGTCCCTTTTGACTTAATTGGTTGTGAGGCAGTATGAGAGCACGCACTGGAAGACCAGGTGTACACTTAATTACTACAGCTCTCTCCCCATCTTACTCTTCTGCTCCCCTCCTCCCCTCTTCCCGGAGCAGAGAAGAAGCCATGTCCTTATAATCTTGCTTGTCTCCCCTGGCACGCAGAAGGGGCACATGGGATGCTAGTTGCTAGTGCCATCACCACCATCTGCTTCATCAAGAAGTCCTCCCATGTTTCAGACAGGTAGCTGAACATTCACAATAATTGAGATAATTGACAATCAAGAAGTGATAATTCACTGCTTCCTGTTACTCATAGGAGTGTGTGTGTGTGTGTGTGTGTGTGTGTGTGTGTGTGTGTGTGTGTGTGTGTGTGTGTGTGAGTGGGTGTGTGTGTGTGTGTGTGTGTGTGTGTGTGTGTGTGAGTGGGTGTGTGTGTGTGTGTGTGTGTGTGTGTGTGTGTGTGTGTGTGTGTGTGTGTGTGTGTGTGTGTGAGTGGGTGCATGCTCGTGTGCATTAAACTACATTAAGAATCAACCTGAACAACTCACTGCAGGGCCGACCCAAAGGCTATAGACCCACTTTTTAATGTGATGTTTTAGCGTGGTGGCCCATGGTTTGACTTGATGCGACAGGATGTAACACCATCTTATACATGGTTATTAATGCTGCCAGGAGTGGTAAAACATTGCTGACACGGTACTAGACTTGGTCGCCCAGCCGCAACAACTCCAGCGCTCAAGTCCTACAGGCACTGGCACAACAGTACCTAGCATGCAGGCGGTGAGAACAGAGGCTCAGTGAGGAAAATTCTATCAATAAGGTAGAATGTGCTGATATAGCTGGGCAGAGTGGAAGTGTTGAAAGTTTTGCCTTTAATTCATTATTTATGCACTCAACGCTCGGCTCTGCAGTCTATCTTATTATATCTTCTTGTTTTCCACTAGTTCTGCCAAAGCTGAGCCAGCTTATTTACTGCGTTTTCACTTAAAGCTGATGTCAGTGGGTCACATTTCAAAATCCCTCCCCTCTCTTTCTATACCGCCTGGAACTAATGGCTGCCTGTGAACGTTCACTTTGAGTGGCCAGTGGCTACCGGATAGTTATCTATGGAGTTAATATATTAAATTTAACGCAAAAGGTTCAGACACTCATTGCATTACCTTTCTGGTAGAAAACAGAAAGGAGCTCCACCAATCACAGAGTATGCTGGTAACAACCAATAGAACAACATAAATTGTCATTGGCAGATACTTTATGGCTGTACCTCAGAGATCCCTGTGGGAATTACCAGGAGGTAGCCAACAACTAAACCATCAATCAATCACCAATGGTGTTGTTCTATTGGTTGTTACCAATGTACTCTGTGATTGGTTGAGCTCCTCTCTATTTTCTACAACTAAAGGTAATATCATACCTATCTTATTCCAATTTATTATCCCTGTTGAAAGGTTAGCCCAGTGTTGAATATTACCATTCAATATTTTTAATTTTTTTGTTTTTAATGGCCTATTTTGGCTGTCGCCTGTTATTTATCCCCTTGAAGGCCCGTGTCATATTTGTAGGACAGTGCTGTCGACAAAACATCCTCCGTCAATTTATTAGAATGAAGATTAGTTTGCATATCCTAAAGATAGGCAGGGCTTCCTTTCACTCGACAGTCCATCATCACCTGTGTGGGCCAGTGATTGTCACTGAGGACTACACTGTTTACAGAGTGACGAGGTAAGAAATACCCAGCTGACTGAAACCCTCCCGTGGCAACAATAACATTCCAATTACGCAACCTTGAGCTGCCAGCAGCCACGGTGGGCATGGGTACAGATGGACTTCACTTCCAAGGGGTGGAATTAAGCACTTCAGCTATACACACAGGTGGTAACATGATTCTTTCTTTCTGACCCAATCAAATAGTAGCTTTGGCGGGGCAGGCAAATTCAGATCGTAGTCAAACTGAACGGTAAATTTGCTTGATTCCTGCTGGGGTACAGTGGGCACGTAAACAGGGCAGTGAGCCAACTAGTTTACAGTTAAAGGACATTTGTCGAACAGCGCCTAAAATATCAAAACAGAACCGAACACAGCATCACAAAGCTGTGCCATCTGAAGTGGACGTGATGGAAATGTTAGCAGCAAATGGAATTTGGAGGCAACTGGTGTCCGTCTGAATTAAAGCTAAGCTACACAAATCTCTATGAATGCTGTGGGGATATTATTTCTCTTTGGCTACTTTCGCTCAGATCATTTACCAAGGCCATGTTATATACACTGCCCCCCCCCCCCCCCCCCCCAAAAAAAACCCTCTCACACTATGAGGGATCCATTTCCTCAGTACCCCCGCAGACCCATCTATCAAATTCGGGTCGGGCTGAGGCCAGAACCTGGTCTTTCCGCCTCTCCAAAGACCTGTAAACCCCGAGCACTGACACAATGGCCCCATTCTGCCTGACCAAGACATGGCCCACCCTTTGTGGTCTCCCTTCAGCTCGCTGCCAAATACCTCTCATTTTTTTATTATTACTGCCATTTTTTTACTAAGCTTCTGTCGAAAAATAAAATAGAGATAAATAAAAAAACTAGCAAAAAAATAGCGCCTTCAGATAATGGATGAGGGAACTAAGGAGAGCTGAGAGCGATGGAAAAAAAATAAATAAATAAATAAAAAAGGCTGCCGGTTTGGCAGTATGAATTCCCCCAGTCCACTGCCAGTGACCCATAAAACAGCCCCATACGTTGAAGCTAATAAAATGATCACCGAGCGCTTTATTGACGGAGAATGGGATCAAGCCGTAAGGCTTGGAGATTTGGAGAGCCCTAATGCTGCCTTGGGACAAATGGGAAGGTGGTTCCCACAGCTCAGCTTCAGGGCCCAGAGCAACCGCGGAACGTGAATGCCCAGCAATTAACAGCGAATGAACGGCCTTTTCCACCGCTTTAGCCACAGCAGCATCCTACAGAGAGAGACTGGCCACTACACATGCTCTGGCAACCCTTTCAAAATAAAGAGACAGAACTGCAGTCTGACACACACAAAACTACCAATTTCTACCAAACTCCGGCAGCAAAACAACCCCCACAGTTCACAACCTTTATAAGGGTACCTTGTTCCAGAGAAAACATCACAAACATTTTTAGGGAACAGACAAAATGCTTCTTCTCAGAAGTATCTTTCACAAGGCAAACCACCAAAAAGCTATAATTTTGATAGGTTTGCCTCATTCGTAAAAGCACAGTCGCTGCTCTTTAAGCATCATCTCAATGCATTTCCAAATGTCCTAATATTTTGTAGACAGGGAGAAACGGGAGGAAATCCACAACCTTGTCATTTGTGTTCCCTCTATCAGGATTCAATGAAAATATTTTTCTGATTCTATTTATGCGAAGCAAGAAAAACAACAAATGAATAGTTTTGCTCACATACTCTTTTGTCATCCTCCCCCTTTTCTCCCATTATAGGTCACGTAATCTTCGGGATATGTTGGTGCACTCGGGTACTTTTGACGGCTCTATCTCTACCACTCAGAACGTCTCGACAATGCCACTGGTTTCTTTCCCTGTCGCAATTGTATGTCCTGTACTGGTATTAATAAAACCAATAGCTTTACTTGTTTTGTTACCAAAAAATATATATACCATCCAAAATTAATTACTTGTTCTTCCAATAATAGTAGTTGTTTATCTCTTGTTTTGTCTGTGTGGCTTTCAATATGTTGGCTGTACCCGTAGACGACTCGCATTACACGCATTACTGAACATCGGAGCGTCATACGCAGGTTAGATCCCAAATCTCCAGTGGCTCGACTTTTTTCTTCTGCTAATCGTAGTTATACAGATTTCAAACGTATTGGTATTGATTGTGTGACTCTTAGTCGTAGGAGTGAGAATGTAGAGCAAATCCTACTTCAGTGTGAAGCTCGTTGGATTTTTTTATCCACGTGTTTTACAACCCTTCTGGACTCAATGATTCGTTTGAACTACCTTGTTTTCTATTAAAGCTATATTTTATCTTGTTCCAAGTGCACCCAGCATATCCTGTTCTACGTGCTTTATTTTGATTTAGGTTTTTTAATAGTTTTTTTTATGTGCTCTTTCCTTCTATTAGATCCGCCTGTCTCAGGTGAGACTGATTGCTGTAACTGATGTGCTGTTGATTGATTGCTATTTGGGATATATATACTTTATGGGCCACTTTGTCTGATTTCAAAGTACTGATGATGGTCTTGTAGAGTAGACCGAAACGTCTGTTTTTTTCTACATTAAAATGATTGCATTAGGTTTTCTCGGCTTTTTCTGGTGTGGCGAGTAACTCAGCTATTTTATGGATATTCACTTTTTTACCCACGCACCCACCAGCCTTATTTGTCACCTAGGCACAGATAACATTTAGCATTTTTAGTTGCTCATATTGTGACACATTGTAAAGCAGGATGTGCAGTGGAGTTTTCCACCATCTGTCAATAAAAAAAAAAGAAATACAGTATGTTCGTTCTTAATACACCTAAAGACACCTGCTGAAAAATAGAATTAGTACCAAGTGTAATTCTTTAATAGGAACACTAGGCAGTTACAATCATAAGCTACACGACCGCTACAACAGGACAAATAAAATGTTATTTTAAAATGTTATTTAACTGTAACAGTACACCGATGGAGAACATCCACTTATTACAGAAGATTAGCCTGCTCTGGTCAACTCAGCATACTGCAGTCTTTACAGACTCTTTATTGGAGTGAGAAACTGCTGAGAATCTTCTTTTAGTTTTTAGTGGAATTTTGGAGGGCCCCCATAGGACTAGCCCATGAAATGACAAGTGCATTTACTGCAGAGTCTCCCAGCATGTGGGGTGGGGGACAGTGAAAAGAACCCCCAATGTGGGTGGAGCTATAGCATGTTATTGGCAACGCATTGATTTAAAGCAATTATATAATTTTCCCATGGAGAGAAAAGTCCTTTTGATTGGTTGGCGCAATGACTGACAGCTGGTCGTAGCTACCCCCATTATGAAGTTCCTGAAGCCTCAGCACCTCATCTCTAGTGAAAATGGCGAAGCCGGTGCCGCTGTGATGCCAGGATCCCACGACTGGCTCTGGAGGTACGGACCCGGTGCCGTGCGGCTTGGCTCCGCTGGCTTTTCTGCGATACCACTAGGTTGCTATGGCACCGCGATCCTAAACAAAGAGCCACTGGGTAATTAAGGCAGCATTCCTTCCCCTAGATAATGGGCCACTAAAGTTTTAACGGGGGATAAAAATGTCAGCGCGTGGAAACAGAGAGGAGGCTTGGCCAGGCAACGGGCGGGCCGCTGGTGTGACAGGCGGGCCGGGCGACCCGGCCAAATGCTGGGGCCGGCTGCAGCCACATCCCTTTGGCTGGTACAGCCTGTGCTACCGTTTGGTCAGTTTCCACAGCGTCTGTTCCCAACTGCTCCCACGAGGCCAGTTGGCATTGTTTTTTTACCCCTTTGAAATTTTTAAAAAGGAATAAAATGCACTTATATTATTTCCGAAACTGTGACTGAACGTCCTTCTGGGACGACCAGTTGTTGTGACTAGTGCGTTAATGCATATTACGGCAGGCAGGCATGCAGTTATGCAAGGAATGGTGTTCACTGTTCCCATAGGATATTTCCTGGATGTCTGTGATTAAAATGAGCAGCACCTCGTATGCCAGAAACCGCATTATACATGTTTATATACAGGCTGTGATCCAAGACAATCCTAGCATAGCTTCCAAACGACCCTGACCATAAAGTGGGAGGAATACTTTGGTGTTGCAAACTAGATCAGACATGCTTTTTTCAAATGTTTTTGGGTTCCTTGCTGTGCAAGGCCATGTGTATGTCTGGCAGCCAGTGTGAAAGTAAGTGTGGTTTTTTTTTTTTTGTGTGTGCAGTGATACGAAGGAACTGTGAAATCATCCATTTTTTTGTTTTAATGTGCATGTCTGTGTATTTTAGTAACATGACCAATTATTAAATGTGTCATAATTGTGGTTTTGGTAATTGTGCATTTGCATGTGCTTGTGTGTTTGGCTATGTGCTAAGGCCATGTTTGTGTCTGGCTGCCAGCGTGAAAGTGTGTGTGTGTGTGTGTGTGTGTGTGTGGGTGTGTGTGTGTGTGTGTGTGTGCGTGTGTGTGTGTGTGTGTGTGTGTGTGTGTGTGTGTGTGTGTGTGTGTGTGTGTGTGTGTGTGTGGCTCTCTGGGAAAAAAACTATATTATGGGGTAAATTGTCAGTAACTCTGCATGTCTGCAACACCTGCTGTGGATGTGCTATACTCCCCCTCATACCACTACACATCTGCTCAGAGGTCACCTCCACTCATCTCCCCGCAGACCGAGCAGTCCGTTCTCCCTGCGACAGCGCAGGTTAGGAGCGCTGAGCTCCGACGCGCTCCCTCTCCGCGGGACTCAAAGCACGTTTCGACGTCTTCGCGGACCAAAAACCATTATTACATTGTATTAATAATAATAAAAAAAAACTCTAAACTGCTCCATAAATCAGTCTTTAAGCGCGCACGTATGCACCGGTTTCTGAGGCCTCAATGACAGGAGGGCGCTTAGCGGAAAAAAAAAAAAAACCGTGGAGGCAGATCAAACATCGCGGCGCGTCGGCTGGGGCGGAGCGTCGACGGCCTTCCGCGAAAACCCGCACTACGGAATAAGGGATGCCCGCCACTAAATAAGTATGGAGGATTGAGCAGTAGGGCGGCCAAAGCCTGCCTGGGTCCAAGCCGCTGATGTGTATATTTGTTCAGGAGAGGGGAGCGCAGGGCCTGTGAAAGGGCTAGTCTAGACAAAGCGGCAGAACCGGGAGTAATTTAGCAGGGCCTGGAGAGAGAGCGTCCCGCAGGCCTCGTAGAGTGAGGCCTTTGATGCCTGACTGATGGCTGGACTTAATAGGTAGCCAAGGGAGCACAGGGACGTTCCACCCCCCCACTCCTCGCTGCCTCTGCCCCCCTACCCCATCCAATCAAAGCTTCCCAGCTTCCCACCGAATAGGAAAAAGAACCTAGTTAAGGTTGGATCCACGGATCAATGTATCAGTCCACACTTTCGCTCGCGAAAACAACTCTGCGGCCAGTGAGCGGCCAATCAGGCAGCCAGGCTCACGGGGGCTGCATTTTGGAAGACTGCGGGAGGAAGTGCGGCACGCCCCGACATTCTCAGGGCGACATTTTCAATTTGCTCATTTGAGAGCTGAAAGTAAAAGATCGAGAGCTAAAAAGATTGATAGCTGCAGGTTTAGCGCAGTCAAAGTCAGTGTTAAGTTAACAATCAATTTGCAAAAGACTACCTATGCGAAGCAGGAAAAATGGGAAATCAATCAAGTAGATAGAGATACAGAGGGGAGGGGCATCCCTTCAAACAGTCAAACATAATGGACGTGTTCGCCTTCCCTG
>CM056378.1:21114412-21326046 GCA_029718625.1 Synaphobranchus kaupii | reverse complement strand
CTTAAACTTTCTATTGATATGCTTGGACACTGCACTCTGTGAACAGCCAGCCTCCTTAGCGATGACCTTTTGTGGCTTACCCATCTTCTGGAGGGTGTCAATGATGGTCTTCTGGCCAATTGTCAAGTCTGCAGTCTTCCCCATACTGAACCAAACTGAGATAAACTTTGCAGGTGTTTTGAGTAAATTAGATGATAGTGTGACACTCAGTCTAAAACATTCATTCTCTGAAATAACTGAAGTAAATGCTGATTTTCGACACACTATTCTAATTTCTTGAAATACTGTTTTGGGGGGGTTTTCTGGAGCTGTAAGCCAAATTATGAAAAATGAAACAAATAAAGGCTAGAAATATTTCACTTTGTGTGTAATGAATCTATAATCTATGAAAGTTTCACTTTTTGAATGGAATTATGGAAAAAAAACTTTTCCATGATATTCAAATTTTTTGGAAAGGATCTGTAAATTAACCAACTGTTGAACAGAGTTAGGGGTAACGCATTACTAAAGTAATGTGTTACTGTAATAATATTAGTTTTTCGGGTAACGTGGTAATATAATGCATTACTATATACTGTAAATGCGTGTAATATTACTTTACATTTTCGAAATTAGCAACGTGTTACTCAACCTAATATTGTAGGCTACGTTTCACGCTGCATTTGATATGCAAAGGCTATTTATTACAAAGGAATCTCCAATCGATTAATAATCGAGTGTGAAAGCCCTATATTTAATTTGATTAGCTTTTCATATTTGTCAATGTAGTTTTGAAAGCAACATTTTTTATACACCCTGTTACTACATTTATATTGTAAATTGAAATGAGCTGAATACGTTTAAGGTTAATTAAAAAGGCTATTTTCCATATGTCTTGTCTGTTGAATTAATCTCAGTCAACTCTAATGTTGGCGTGAAGCACCCTCATGACGATTTTAACAAAAGTGCAAAGCATTGTGAGAATGCAAGAACGAATACGGGTAGACTTTTATTTTATCGGTTGCTATAGGCCTACTGGCTAGGAAGGTGATACATTTTTCAATCGCTTTGTAAAACAATCTACAACATATTTTAACAACATTTTATAATGAATATGTAAGGTTAAATTGTCCTAATAATCATACTTCTGAAAGGGGAATAATTTAACACTGATTTAAGTGATTTTATGACAGAGTAACGCAAAGTAATATAACGCATGACCTTAATTGTAAAGTAATATAGTAATATAACGCTTTACTTTAAAAAAAAGTAACTAGTAATACGTAATATATTACAATTTTCAAGTAACACCCCCAACTCTGCTGTTGAAAAAAAAAAAAGGTAGCCTTTCAAACAATGCCATCTTACCCCAGCGTTTACAGCAGTAATGATTTCATGAATTTTTTCAATCAGAAGATTGAAGCTATTAGAGACCAGATCTCCAAATTGCCTCCTCCTCTAGGCATCACTCCTCCCATAATCAATGAACAGCCCAGATCTTGGTCAACACAGGAAGATGTATCAACAGTGGCACTAAACTGTTTTACGCCAATTGAAATGGAGGAGCTGTCTAAACTGGTTATGTCCTCAAAACCGACTACCTGTCTACTCGACCCAATCCCTACAAAATTAGTTAAAGAACTTTTCCCCGTACTAGGCCAGCATATGTTAAAAATCATTAACACATCCTTAGTAGCAGTATATGTACCAGAGCCACTAAAAATGGCGGTTATTAAGCCATTACTGAAGAAACCAAACCTTGAATCTGACAAACTGGAAAACTATAGACCCATTTCAAATCTTCCATTTCTATCAAAAATATTAGAGAAAGCTGTTGCTAAGCAACTTGGTGCATACCTTAGCTCAAACCATATCCATGAAATATTCCAGTCAGGATTTAGACCCTACCATAGCACTGAAATGGCACTTGTTAAAGTTATTAACGATTTACTATTATCAGCCGACCAAAACTCTGTGTCTGTTCTTGTACTCCTTGACCTAAGTGCAGCTTTTGATACAATAGATCATGAGATTCTACTGAACAGACTCCAGGGCTGTGTTGGACTAAATGGTCAAGCTCTTGCATGGTTCAGATCATACTTATACAATAGGAAGCAGTTTGTTAAATTAAATGAAGAAGTATCCAGTTACTCAGTAATGAAATATGGTAATCCACAAGGATCAGTGCTAGGCCCAGTACTCTTCATTATATATGCTACCCCTTGGTGATATTATTCGGGCACATGGGGTAGATTTTCACTGCTATGCGGACGATACGCAGATATACATTTCCATGAAACCCGGCGAGGCACTACCACTTTCTCGATTAAAGGCTTGTATTGCAGATATTAAAGCTTGGATGCTTTCCAATTTCCTGCTCCTAAACTCAGAAAAGAACGAAATGCTGGTTTTAGGTCCAAAAAAACAAAGGGAGAAATTGGGTACATCTACTTTAAATTTCGATGGTTGTTTAGTTGTTCCAAACTCAGCTGTGAAAGACCTAGGTGTTACTATAGACCCAGATATAACCTTTAGCGCGCACATAAAAAACATATCTAGAGTAGCTTTCTTTCAGTTAAGGAACATAGCTAAAATAAGGCACTTCCTATCAGAAGGGGACGCAGAGAAATTGATCCATGCTTTTGTTACGTCTAGGCTAGATTATTGTAATGCCCTGCTATCTGGCTGCCCTAAGTCCTTGCTAAATAATCTCCAGCTTGTGCAGAATGCAGCCGCTCGCATTTTAACTAGAACTAAGAAATATGAGCATATTACCCCAGTACTAGCATCGCTTCATTGGCTACCAATTAAGTTTAGGATAGACTTTAAGGTTTTGCTTCTGACCTTTAAAGCTTTAAATGGACTTGCGCCAGTGTATATATGTAATCTGCTTTTACCATATAAGCCGAAAAGATCACTTCGTTCCCAAGACGCAGGCTACCTAGTAGTCCCAAGAATATCTAAAAACTTGATGGGTGGTAGAGCTTTCTCCTACAGAGCGCCACTACTGTGGAACACCCTGCCAAAATTTATAAGGGAATCAGACGCAGTCTCAATATTTAAGTCTAGATTAAAAACGCACCTTTATGATCAGGCTTATAAAGAGCTATAGTCTGGAGACAGGACCAGAGAAGCATTTAGCCATAGAGTAATGTGGGGTGGCATCCTTTCCTTACTGTCACCTGTCAACAGCTGTGACCCCATCTTCCTGGGCTGGCTCTTGATAGGTGGGTAGGATTGTTTTCCCTCTCATGACTGCATGGTTTCTGAAACTCTGTCTTCATAGCTATGCAGCTATAGATTACTCCTGGCGGGGGCATTTGTCCAACCCTCCAACCCTCCAACCCTCGCCCCCCCCCCCCCCCCCCCAGTTGGTGCTCCTGCTGCTCTATTACACTTTCCATAACTGTTTTCTCTCTCTCTTTTTTCTACATTCTGCCGGCGGGGCTTATGCCCCGCATTTCGAAATTTGCTGTCCAGCTTCCTGTCCATTGCCGCTTGCCCCTCCCTCCTTACCACAGCTGCCAGCTGCTCCCGCCACCATCGGCGCCGGGTTCCCCACCATCATTGCCGCCACATCTGGACTGTCATCTAGCTGCTGCAAATTATATTATCATGGACATTGGCTGTTTTGACCATGCTGGTCTTTAAGCCCTAGACCCTGAGCCGAACAGAGGAGGATGGGTTCCCCCCTTGAGTCTGGTTCCTCCCAAGGTTTCTTCCTAGTTACACCAGGGAGTTTTTCCTTGCCACTGTTGCCTTTGGCTTGCTCTTGTGGGGGGTTTAGGCTGGGTTTTGCTGTGAAGTGCATTGTGACAACTAGTTGTGAAATGCGCTATATAAATAAATATTGATTTGATTTGTTTTGATTTGGCCTAACCGTGTCAAACATATTGCACCGGTGCAGACTGTGGTGCCTGGAGTCGTCAGCGGATTCCCACATCTGTTTAGCCTTCTCTTTGACCCCTATACTCTCCGCTCTAGCTGTCTGTCCGGCAGGTATAAGTTGTCACATGACCCCTGAACACTGGCCAATCGTATTCTCTTCCTCTGTTACAGTGGCCAACAAATGGGTGCATGAGCACGGGCAGGAGTTCCAGCGTCGCTGCAGCCCCAACCCTGAAGAGTGAGGGGAGAAGAGAGGTGAAGAGTGAGGGGAGAAGAGAGGGGAAGAGTGAGGGGAGAAGAGAGGTGAAGAGTGAGGGGAGAAGAGAGGGGAAGAGTGAGGGGAGAAGAGAGGTGAAGAGTGAGGGGAGAAGAGAGGGGCAGCTGGGACCGTTTGGAGTACAAGAGCCAGCCTCTACAATGGAGCAGCACAGCCCTGGGGTGGGGGCAGGGAACCTGTGACCAGCCTGCACCCGTGGTTTGAGATTCCACTCGGAAGTCAGGGAGTGGTGGGGGGGGGGGCTGCCTGGATCGTGTGTGTGGGGTGGTGGTGGGAGGGATAAGGGGGGGATGTGATCTGGCATGCAGCCACACTTGAGAGCTGGCCTCTTTTCATGCGTCCAACTCCCAAATCACTGTGGACTTCAGGGGCCTCCTACCTTCACACACTGAGCTGGTTTCAGACCACTCCACTCTGGAAGACTGTTTGTACCAAGTATCAGTTTGTTTTTTTTTTAAAAAAAAGAAAAAAGAAAAAGAGGGGGGCACAGTGGCAGCCATTGAAAATTTAAGCTGCAGATACTCTCTATACACGGACTGGCTGTGGTGAACCCCGGCACGTTTCGTTTTTCTCACTGCACGTTTATTTTCAAATTACCCAGAGTGGTAAAAATGACTGCATCCACTAAATACGCCAAACAAACAACAACCTGAAAAGATCAACAACCTGAAGTCTTGGATGATAATGTGGACTTTGAAAACTGGAATATTGCGAACTGCATGTGAACTCCTCTGCACACGCCCGCTCTGTTGCTCAGGACACGCGGATTTGGGTCATGTCACGCAGTTGTCTGTTTGGGCGCCGTGAGCCTGCTACCTGCTGCCTTGTCACTGACAGGATATTAACGTGTGAAAACCATCCGCTCGTCACAGTTTATCAAGACCACGTGTCATGCTCCATAACTCAGATAACATGAAAACGTGGTTTTAATGCTTTTCTTTACCTCACGCTGTACGAATGCAGGGTCCTGTGCCTGCATGACTGTCAAAACCAATCAGAAGGTTTTTTTTATTTTTATTACTGAATATTATGTTAAGCGTTTTAGCTGCAGAAGGGAAAAAAGAGAGGGAGACAGAGAGACTGCCTTCTCTGAGGCCACACACACACACACACACACACACACACACACACACACACACACACACACACACACACACACACACACACACACGTCACTCCCTCAATATGTTGGGGCTGGAGGCTCCAAGGGGCTCCTCTGCAAAGATAATTTTGTGGGCCAGCCAGTTGTGGAAGAGTCAGGGGGGAGCAGGGAGAGGGTTATGAGAGAAAGCATATCTGCTTGAAGGAGACTACGGGCTCACTTCAGTTCTGTACCTGACCCCCCACACACACAAACAAACAAACAAGCACAGGCACAAACATACACAGCCACAAATGCACAAAAACAAGCACACACATACATATGTGCACAAAAACAAACACACACACACACACACACACGTACATACTGTATATGTGCACAAAAACAAGTACACACGTACACATATGTGCATACACATGCAGAAACACACAAGCTCCAGAGCTGCATGGAATGCTCCACGCTCCCAGCTGAATTCCTAAACAGCAGTTGCTGATTGTTCCCAAAGAAATCTTGGATAGGAGGCCCCTGCTCTACATATTTCTACCTAGGGGGGGTAGGAGGTCCACCCCCCCTCCTCGTTCAAAATATGAAAGGTTTTTCAGCAAGCTCTGAAATTCCTTCTTGGTACAAGAGGGGATTAACCCTTGCAGTATGCATAGATATCTACCTCTCCTAGTATGTACAATAAAGGGACATGGTTGATGCAATGGCACAAAGAGATTAGCATTATTCAAACAACATAGGGTTTTGGTTTAGAGCCATCAGTAGCGGTATACTTAAGGAACTGCGTGACGCCCTGTAACGCGTGAAGATATGAAACTAATCTTGACAAGGCTGTGGGATTAGAGAAACATTGAAACTCCGGTAAAAATTGAAAGATACTAATAAAGTGCATTTTGAGAAAAATGTATTTCATGTGAATTTCATGTTTATACATGTGTGTGAATAGAAACACCTGAGTGAATGTTGAAGACATCCAAGGCGGGGTTATTGCTGTACACTGTGTACCGAGGGTCTCTCCGCCTCCACAGCTGGGGGTCAATGGTGTTTCTGCTTTCCGTCTGTCCTGTGCAGCGCTCCACTCACCATGCAGCGGGGAGGCCGGACCGGGCCGCAGGTTCAAGCCTACCTACAGGTCCACCACGGACACGCCCGTCCGCTCCTAGCCTCCCATTCCTCCAGCATCCCTCCCGAGACCTCCCCCAACAAATGCGCAGACAAATGCGCAGACCGTGGGAAAGAACCCCATTTTTAGATGCCGGGAGTGTTTGAGTTAACATCAAGAGCAGTTTTCTACCAACCATAATAACACAGTAAAAAAGCGCTAGCCATTTTTATGCAGGTTTACTTAAATCCTGAAGTCACCTGCGTTCTTTACACCTGATTAATTAAAATGAATGCAGTTATGTAGTTATAGGTGTGGATGGAGCAAAAACCAGGACCATCTCTGGCACTCCAGGACCAGGGTTGCCTATCCTTAGTTTAGATGAAGAGTTTTCATGCATAGCCTGTAGCAGGCAGGAATGCAAGGCCATCTGACCTCCTTACCGTCTTTGTTTGATTAGTGAACAACTTGATCCAGGACAAATTAAATTTCCTTTTCCAGTACTTAAGTCAAAACATTTGCTATTGTCTGATCACATTTGTAAAATCAGTTTCTAATGCTACCTACTCAAGCATAGCTTGACCTCGAAAATAAGATGATTATCCATTACCGCCTGCCTAGTTGCAGAACTACACTTGAGAACTACCACTGCAATTGAAATGCACTCCTTATCCAAACCCTCGGGTCTCAGGGCAGCCACTGCTACACATTTCGCCCTCTAAAGTATCAGCAGTTGCCCGATTACATCTATGCAGAATAGTACAGTTTAAAAAAACAAGCCTGTTGAGACTGGCAGTGATTGAATAAAAACCTAGTCCACCAAAAGGGCAACCTCTTGAACTGTCTGCTCGTTTCTATGGAAACGGGGAAGTTCAACAAGTGCACGTCTGTGACCTCATAACTGAAATATCTGTAAGTGGGCAAATGCGCTGATTGACGCTCGGGTCACTTCTCAGAAGGGGGACATTTACACTATGAACTTGCTGTATAAGTTCACGGGTGGAAAACTACTTAGCTTTCAGAATTTGTTAGAAGGCTGTGATGTGGCATTGCTCAAAATGGTTACGTTAAGCCATTTACCATATCTGCCATGCCTCCGCTAAGGCCAAGTCTTTTAAACAAATCACATTGGTTTCCTTTTACAATCGGTATACGTGAGACACATGTAGCTGCATGACATGAGTGTCTAAACATCAATATGTATAAAAGGTCAAACTGTTTTCAGACCACCACCTTCAGTTAATTCTGGGTAAATTGAATAATTTGAGAAGACATTCATGAAAGAGACCTTCAATCTGAGGCAATGCCTAGATATTAACTCAAAAAATGTCTTTTAGTGTTTCCTACCCCATTAATGTGAAAATAAGATTTGTAGATGTGAAAAGCATAAGAAAGTGCATGTTGTGTTGTTGAAAAAGAAACGCAACCTTTGGTACCTGGTGGGATTTGAACCCGGGTCTCCCACATCGAAGGCAATCGCTCTAACCACAAAGCCATTGCAGATGTTGTATTGTATGTGGGGAATTATTTGAGGGTATGGAGCATTTTTGATGAAGAATTTGGCAGGAAAAAGAATAACTTTATTAAAACTTTATTTGTTTCACTCATTTAAGTACTAGTGAAACAGTGAATAGTTAATATAGTAAAATCTCTTCGCCTTTGCAATAATGTGAAAAGAACATTATTAAGTGTGAAAAGCATAAGAAACATGTGTATTGTTTTCATCGAAAAGAAAAGTAACCTATGGTAGGCCTGCCTGGTGGGGATTGAACCCGGGTCTCCCACATACCAAGCCATTGCTCTTACCACTAAGCCGTAACAGATAACCTGTGGCTGCCCAGTCATTGATCACGACACATAATTTTCAATGTTTAAAACACAACAGTGATTTATCATGAAGGGAAATGTTAATAGCATTTCCAAAATGGCGGCCAATCCAAGATGGCAGCGACATATATGGGACATACATATGTTCCAGATGAGGAAATTGATCACTACAGCAAGTTTTAAATGTCTAAAAAATAATGATTTCTTTATGAATTTAAAAAAATATATTATGCTCTACAGTGCCACCATTTGACCCTATTGAGCCAATACTTTAGAGTTTGGCTCAGAAGGTCAGTGCAAGTATAGAAACCAAATTTTATTAATATCCATTGAAGAATTGAAGAGTTATTAGCGTTTTTGTGACTAGCCACGCTCACAAAATTTTTTATTGGCTTACTGCGATCAGGATATTTGGAAAATCAGGAAAATCGCTTTCTACATTTTTAGAGAATCGTCCCCTGAACAAAAGGGTGTGAGTTGCATGTTGATATGTCAAATGGTCTCGGAGGAGTTAGATTTTATAGGCTTTTCACAAAATGCAAATTTGCAAAAGATCCAATACGGCGGACCTCATTGGTCCTAATGGCAAAGTTTTTTGCCACAAACCAAGGAATTTGAGGCAAAAAGAATTTTGAAGATAGGCTAAACAGTTCAAAAGTTATAGCCCAAAAAGATTATAGAATTTCACTTTGTCTCTATAGCGCCACCATCAGGTCAATTGGGTTGGAATTCGCTGTACATGTGTTGTGTCGCAGTGTCTACATGTGTGCAAAGTTTCAGCAAAAGTTATCATGTGGTTTTGCTGCAATTGTAACAAATGTGGGAATAATAATAATAATAAAACCAGCAAAAACAATAGGGTTCCAGCACTACGTGCTTGGACCCCTAATTAATTCTCATATTCTATAGCTACTGCACTGCACTGAGCAGGAGAAAGCACAAACTAAACTAAAAGCATAAACAAAAGAAATAGAAGCTAATAAGAGTTATGATTTGCACACTGATCCAGGAGACGGGACACTGGACAACCTGCTGAGGACAGGGGCTTAGCTTCAACCCCAGACCGCCGAGTGACACAGGAACTTATAATTGCGGAGGTCAAAGGTCACACCTCTTCACTCTGCACTGCGAGAATTCCAGTCTTCTCCGAGAGCCCTTGTGTCGCTTCTGAACACCACAACAAACTACTGCAAAAGGCCTTGTTGCTAAGCGCAGGGAGTTCCCACACTGGTTCTCTCATTAATGTCAGAGTTTAAAGCACACGACGGGCAGACTTTGACCAGCAGGCTTTCATTTACGCTCGTAAAAATAGCAGAACCATGCTGGTTTTAAAGCAGAATGGGTGCTGGAGCTTTTCAAGAAAGAGTGACGCATCAAGATCTCCGGTGAAGATCAACCAAAGCCATAAATGAGTGTGATGCGACATGTACCAGTGAACGTGGACAATGCCCCTTTTTTAAACGTCTTGCCGGGGGTCTTTCTAAATTGTCACATCAACGTCACATTCCGCCCATAACCATTTAAAAATGAGTATCACAGAAAAACATGGATAATGGAGACTATTGTGGCCACACTGCAGACTGTGTGCACTTCTTCTACAGAGTAAGGGATGTAATGCAAATTCCTATCATACGATTAAATGCAAATGAGAATGAGACTGTAACGGGTCTCATTCAGGGTTAAATTATTTTTAATAACCAGAATAGTTGTCATTCAAAAGCATCAAAGGGATTTATCATTGGCTAATAAACGTAAATCCTCATATTTGAAAAAAAAGAAGAAACAAAACGCACTGCACTTCTGCAGTAACCCCACAAAGGAAAAAAAAACATCAGTAACAAAGAGCAGTGCTGCCCTCTGCTGGTGAAAGTACTGCAACTGCTAAAGATTTTGCTACCCGTAATACTACTGCAACAAACAGTCAAGACACCAGTGGCTCAGAGGCAGGCTGCAAGCGGATGACTGCATTTTTACACAGCTAATTTAATGTTTATTTTTCATTGTCATTCTTAAAAACCAACCATGAGAAACACATTGGGCACGCCACACTGCTGTCACTCAAAACCGATCAGAAATGGGCAAGGCATCACAAAAAAAATGACAAAAGAAAATTTGAAAAAGGAGAGCGGTGAAAAAGCTGGGGAAAAAAAAATCCCTGCATTCAAAAAGTCAAAACCTCAAGTAAGGTAATGGCATCGGTTTCTTGTCACAACACCGACAATAATGTTATTATGCATAATAATAACAACAAAAAAATGAAAAACCTAAATCCTTTAAACTGAAGAATTCGAGAGCAACGCATGTCTTGTAACCGAGCTGTCAGCGATGTCCATATCCGTCTGGCAAAGAGGCGTGAGATGACAGCCTTCTTAGAGTCCGAGCTCTTCTGCGATACGGGAGACAAGGCGACTCAGAGGACGTCACAGTGGCGTCTGGTGCTGCTTATTTACAGAGAGAGAGCTCAGGGCCTATTAGCAAGCTGGAAACACGCTGTAACAAAAACACAAAACAAGGCTCATCTGGCCATATTCCCAACTCAACTCCAATGATTCTACCAATCTAATCACCCCCCCCAGTTTAATTGGATAGATAATTCAATCCCTCTCCAACCCGACTGATGTCCGGTGAACGTTCTAGAACAAAATGGCTGCTGTGCACCACCCAAGTATGTGCTACGCATTGGTGCTGGCTGAGCCGAGTTTCTATAACAAAGGCGCTATATAAATGCAGACCTTTCTTATCACTTAGAATCTATATCATCTACATCAGTCATGTAGTGCTGTGCTGTGCAATTTTCTTTGTACCAACTGAATAAAGCTAATCTACTCTACAATGCTGCACTGCAGCACCATACTATCAAATTTGCCAGATATGAACTAACTGCAGGAGGACAACATTTAAAAAAATCATTTTTGAATCTGCCATGTCATTTAGAATGCATAAACTGTTCTTTTTCTCCTTATGTGACTCACTTATTCATTCTACCTTTCCTATTACACCGGGATGGCCAGTGGAGGATGGACACCCCCTGTAGCCAGGTTCCTCGCCTACACCGGGATGGCCAGTGGAGGATGGACACCCCCTGTAGCCAGGTTCCTCCCTACACCGGGATGGCCAGTGGAGGATGGACACCCCCTGTAGCCAGGTTCCTCCTACACCGGGATGGCCAGTGGAGGATGGACACCCCCTGTAGCCAGGTTCCTCCCTACACCGGGATGGCCAGTGGAGGATGGACCACCCCCTGTAGCCAGGTTCCTCCCTACACCGGGATGGCCAGTGGAGGATGGACACCCCCTGTAGCCAGGTTCCTCCCTACACCGGGATGGCCAGTGGAGGATGGACACCCCCTGTAGCCAGGTTCCTCCCTACACCGGGATGGCCAGTGGAGGATGGACACCCCCTGTAGCCAGGTTCCTCCCTACACCGGGATGGCCAGTGGAGGATGGACACCCCCTGTAGCCAGGTTCCTCCCTACACCGGGATGGCCAGTGGAGGATGGACACCCCCTGTAGCCAGGTTCCTCCCTACACCGGGATGGCCAGTGGAGGATGGACACCCCCTGTAGCCAGGTTCCTCCCTATATTCCTTCCCATTGGGGAGTTTTTCTTGCCACCGTTTGAGTGTTTTTCTTCCCACTGGAGTTCTTTTTTTTTTTTTACATCAATTGCTTGCTTTTTTGGCGGTTCAGGCCTGGTTTTTGCCTAGTTTTCCTCTGTAAACTGTCTTTGTTACAGTGTCTCCGTAAAAAGCACTACATAAATAGCGACAGTGCTTTATTCCTCAGCTCGTGGAACAACGAAAATGTTTAAAATCGTGTTTAAAATTTGGCGGTCAATATTTTTGCCTGATTTCGCCTGGCCTGGAGCGTTCAAACAAACGAGACAGGAAAAGGGCGGGTCTCACCACTGGAAGCCCTCTTTCGCTTCTGTGAACTTGTGACGGACCATGAAGGTGGCAATGGCCTCTGCTACCTGTGGGAGCAGGGACAAGGTGCTGAGCTCAGACAGCTGACCAAGACACACTTATTTTTCTCCAGGAAAAGACGGGCTCCTCGGTCCCACTCACTTTTTCCGGGGCGTCTTCGTGCACGGCGTGGCCGCACTGAGGGAGGACCTGCATCTGGAACTTCCCTGGAAGGCATACCAGTGTAACCATGGTGATAATGTAAATCACATACAACTGCCAATGGCACTCAGGAGCATTTCCATTATTTATTTGAAACAATTTCATGAGTATTTTTGGAAAGCCAAATTTGAATCATAGCCTCATCTCATTGCTACAGCATTCTCCTTTAATTCGGAAGAGTGCAGAACAGCACATACTGTCAGCTGCCATTTCTTTTCTCTTCACAGTCGATCAGTTGAGTGCTGTGGCCATGTTACAAGAGTGCATTTCATGAGCAACTGGGGCCGACGGACTACAAGTGACCCAACTGGCCAAAAAGGCGCAGTCTGTTGGGTACTGCCACGCCCGTCACTCCCCGGGCAACGGTACGGCCGATAATGTGCTGCCCTGCAGTGCTTCTGGACACAGGCGGAACTGGCAAGGCCAGGATTAACATCAAACGTGTCACTGCCCTGAAAACCTGTGAGACGGCCTTTGTGTGCAGCGGCCCCAGAAATCAGACAAAACCTGACCGTGTCCAACACTGCTGATCAAAGAAAGGCAGAAATGAAAGAGAACTGGTTCTAAACCGGCATATTTTCTGCTCTTTGAAGTCTTGCTTACCTTGCATCTGTCCAATTGTGAGCTCTTTATCGAGCCTGTCAACACCTGCAACAAGAAGGTGGGTAAAAGCTTGGCTCATTTTAATCAACTATCCAATATTAACTCCAGATCATTTATCTGTCTGTAATTATACATTGTTTCCCCTTCACCAATAACCGTATAATCATTACATTATGCATAATTAATAGCTATACTACTAGCATAGGGGTTTGGGAGGTAAATTGCCTGAGATTTCCTTGATAGGACACTAGCTGGCTAGGGACCGCCATTACTGTATAGCAATCTATTCATTGACTGATTGATTCAAGAACGAGACAGAATTTGCATTTCACAGGTACAACTTAACTGCAACTTATCTGCAATTTTCTTGATCCATAAGCATAAACACTGGAAAAAGAGATGCACCAAACTAATTAAGAACCGGTGTTTTATTAATTAATTTTAAAAAATGGTTTGTTAAATGCTTCCAAAAGGAGACACACCTAAGTTTAACTGACACTGCAGTCAAGCACATGAAGAGAAGTGCATGGGAGTGAATAACAACCCTTGGTGGTGCCCTCTCTCTCTCTCTCTCTCTCTCTCTCTCTCTCTCACCTGCCAGCAGGAGCAGTTTGGGGACAGAGCAGCTGAGGAACAGGGCCGAGAGCCCTCTGAACCAGCCGTCCCAGTACTTCTCAGTCTTAGCCAGCTCGATCCTCCAGGTGAACATGCTCTCCTTTTTAACCTGAGGAACAGATGAGATGAGTCACCAGTCCTGTCCTGAATCACATGACAAGAGAGGCGTATGTAATAGGCATACGGCTCAGAAATCTCAGACTTCCTTCTGCTTCCAGTTTGCATTTTCTTGCCTTAGTCTGGATTTTAAAAGTATATTTACACTGTATGTGCTGTAGAGATTAGATGCAGTCACTACCTCTATATCGTCCTCTTTCTTCCTTTTGTGATTGGACTCCCCCTCTTCTTCCTCTTCCTCCTCTTCCTCAATAATCCCTTCTCCAATGCACTTCGATATTCCAGGGCTGCTCAAAGGTTCCTCGCATCTGCACAGAGGGACCAGGAGTCTGAGTCAAAAAGTGTTTGGGAAGCTGAATCACTGGTCATATGGTGCTTGTACCTCTTGGAATTGCAGACTTACTTTTTCACTTGGCCGCCCATGGAGACACGAGCAGACTCAATATTTCTGATCTGTCCACTTTTGACACTACCAGAAAAAAACCCACACAGAAATAACGTTCATGACGAAACATCTTGGAAACTGTCTCCTCACATGGCTGTAAGCTGAACAGCTGTGCAAGACAATGCAGTGGACATGAGTGACTTCTTCATTTAAAAAGCAGGTCCAGGCCTGTGTATTGCCAAAATATACATTGATGTACAGGGTAAATACGTGACTTTAATGCATTAAATGAGCACAGCCCCATCAGCTTTGAGAAAAAAACACAATATGCTCCAGTCTTACCTCCACTCTATAGCGTTCTCCACTGACTTGAAGGTTTTCGGTCGACTCCGCAAGAAATTTTGCATGCTGTTCAAAGCATCCATTGCAGTCCCTGGAAAATACATTTAAAAAGTGCCTTGACATCAGCCTTGACTAAACCAATTAATCTTCAGAGGACAAAAGTTAAGATGACAAGGACTGTTTCCATGTTAATTTATGGCAATTAATGTTTCTGACAATACTATGTTTTCAAACAATACTTTAAAATGCTGCAATGTTTGCAGATGACAAAACAATGTCTGGTACATCGTTGAAGAGTCTGGTCAAAATTCTGACAAATACATAAACGGCAATACAACTTGTAGTTCAGAAACTGATATTACCTTCCACCACATCAATCACACCAAGTCCCAGTAAAGATGGCACATGATTGGCAGCTGCAGTGTGAACTGCTATTGCCCCGCCCATGCTGTGACCAATCATTACAATTGGCGGAGCATTTTCACCATAAAGTGCGTCAATCACCTTCCCAACGTCCCTGGAAGAGTCAATCCACACCAGTTCTGTTACAATAATGATGTAGTTTATCAACTATTTGCAACAAATGATCAATTCAGAGAAAAACACAGACTACATAGCAGTTGTCAAAGGCTTTTCTTGACAGCATTGTTGCCCTCGTACTGCTGGGTGTGGATATAAACAAGGCTATTTTTGGTTGCAATGGATCTGTATTTAAACAAATCAGGAACAGGAACATTATGCCACCATGACACACTGCTAGCAGATGGCTCCTCTGTCAGCCTCCTGGCTTACAGAGCGTTTTAAAGTCCCCGTCACCGCCAGAATTTCACTGTCAAAACCACAGTGTTAACATGAATATGTCAAATTTTTAACATAACAGCTGTCGCCAACACTTCATTTAACTGTCTTTTTGCCATTTTACATGTGCAATACAAATTGTCTTAAAACAAAAAATAAATTCTCAATTTCAACTTACTTAGCCATCGTTTCTGCCGAGAGGTCTTCACAATTCTTAACTTTTGTGTCACCTAAAAAAACAACGAGTCATTGTCAAACCCGTTATGCTTAAAGACCTTGTGCAATCACTTTTTTCTTGCATTTTAAGTGTTTATTAAGCCAAAAGATAAATGTGTATGCTGACTTTTTTTCAAATTTATGGACAGGGAAATATAAAAAATGGCCTTTTAAAGTTAAATTAGTATTTTATAAAAAATGCTGGGTGTCTGACAATTGTTCTGATTGGTAGCATAATAGATGGGTTACACTTAGGCATGGGCCGGTATGAGATTTTGACGGTATGATAGCCTTAGCCAAAAATACCACGGTTTCACAGTATCGCACACCTCTAAAACGTGTTATTGTAAAATCTCCAGGTAAAATGTAGAACATCAGGAACATTAGTGACCATTGTATGTTTACATATAGAATATAATTTCATTATTTTCTGGAAAAAACTAATAAATAAAATAAATGAAAATAAATTCTAGATATCTCTTTGTGAATAGTCATTTTAACTTGGGGGGGGGGGGGGGGACCAATAATACTGTCGAAACGGTATGACGTGAAACCGGAAACTGGCCCATGCCTAGTTGCACTGCTGATTGGTTACAATGTAAATACCATGCTAATTATGCAATGAACATTGTCTCCAAATGACCAATATCTCCTGTCGTGGGTAGCAGAAGTGCATAAAATAACCTTAATATCATAATTACTTAATATCATAATTCTTTCTTTGGTTCTTTATGTATAAAATGTATGCATCGTATGTAGAAAAATAAAATTTTGATTGCACAGGATCTTTAAATCAAGATCACAGATTTCAGTGGAAAATTCAATTAATCCACAAAACGATTAGTTAAACCTTGATATTGCAATAAACTGAAAATACAGCATACATTACAACAAATGTATAGGAAAGGTTTTTGCATCTGAAAACTAACTGTACTTCACCATATGAATATTTTGCATTAGATGAGAAGAACTTACATATACAAATCTCATCCAATAGCTCCTTATGCTGACACTATTGCAAATGAGGCTGAGAAATAATACGTTGGATGAGACAATAAAGTTGTATATGTACTGTATTAATGAATCTCTTCCAATAGTTCCCTATACTGATACTGGCATTCCTGGTGGGGTTGAGAAACCCCAACACCACATATCTGGTCACTGTGTAAGAGGCTTATGTGCTGTCCAATCAGGACACAGCTCTCAGGGGTCATCTCTGGCGCAGCTCTGAAGGCAGGGCCAAAAGCAGCATGGTGTTAGAGGGAGAGGACGTCTCTCACCATGTCCCCTGAGGTCCAGCGCCAAAACCCTGCAATTTATCCGGCTGCATATCACTGCCTGGTAAGACACAACATACAGGTTTCAAAGGTTATCTTTGCATGTATCCTCCTTTTGGGGGCAGGGGGACTTCCTCAGTTCTGGTCCCAGTACACTGGCTTACAGTGCAAACTTTCCAAAGAGCCTGTGCCTCACATGGTCAACAGTGAGCCATTTCCCAATAGGATCACGTACTGACAGGGAATTAATGAAACACAAAGACGCACTTTCTCAATCACAGAGCAGTCTCTGCATATATAAGTTCTGCATTTTCTTAATTTTTAGTACATCCACTACCACCAATGAATAAGGTGCAGTGATCGTATGAGGTCTGAGATACCAAATGTTTATTTGTACAAACATGCAAAAATACACAGACAAAAACACACACACACAGAGTAGGCTGGCACTGTCGGACAGAGGCAGTGCTAAAGAGGCAGTGCTTACACTGACACATTTTCCAGTGGGCCCATGCTGTCTGTCCAGAAATAGCCTCCCTCTGCTTCTAACAGCAGAGCGGTTCCCAAGCCTTTCAAACTGCACCGTACTTGTTCACACCCCACAACAATATATTTCATACCTTACCAAGAGCACAGCTTTGCAAACAGAAATATAGTTTCGATATTCCCATTTCCAGAGATGCCGCTTCCAGAAATGAATATTTAAAAGAGCTACTACTAGCTCTACCTTAGAAACGACTGAAAATCTAGGGACAACCTGGAAATGTTGGCATCAGGTCTCACATTTTCTTTTTTTGTTCCTTGGAACCTGATGAAAAATGTATTTTATTTCTATCCATTAAAATGATCAAAAATATGGCAACTCACAGTGAAAACTGCCCACGAGAGAGCAGAGTGGCCACCTCCGTGTAAGAGGAGAAGAACAGGCCCGTGGGATCCACTGCTGTAAATTCTAAAAGTGTGTGAAAAAGTCAAGGTTCTAAACACAACAGAAATAACTTCTTTTTTTCCCCCCCGAGGGAGGGTTCCTAATACGCTTAGGGCCTCATTTACTAAGACCTTTAGCATGTGCAGAACCTTTTAGCACACTCAAAACTAGCACCGCAACCAATGATTTGTGCAAAACAGATACCAATCGTTGATCATGTTGTTGGTTTTGCGTGTGCTAAAAGGTTTCGCAAGTGCTAAATGCCTTAGTAAATCAGGCCCTTAGTGACTTTTTATGTTGGAAGTTCCGTGTCAATGTCACAATCATTTGATTCATTGTACGAAAAAGGCTAAGCACTATATCGTTTTAACCTGATGACATTGTTAAAAATGTTAAAAGGGAGGCTTGTCTACAGAATCCATCTAATTGCATTCTTTATTCATTAAAAGCAATTAATCATTTATTGGGTTTAGGTCCAAGGGAACCCTGGACTACACAACAAATAGTTTGAGTGACAGGGTGAAAAATGGCTTAAATTGGAAAATTAAACCATTTATTTCTCCCCTTACTGCCTTAGTAATGACAAGCCGTACCAAACCCAAAACCAAAGGCCTATACACAGAGGTAAGGTGTGCTTGTTGTATGGACAATTGTTTTCCATTCAGAAATGAACAAGCAACACCCAGGCAGGTGGGCTCTCCATTTCAAGATGAGTGAACATACATCAGGTCAGATACCATAACACTCTGCACATAAGTGCGGCTGGCTCGGCCCAAAGGAGAAACGGCATCACTTATGTTTCTGAAGATAAAGGATATGTCCTTGCTGTTGTCATTTTTTACTTCAATGTCTTCCATCGTCTCAAAGTACTGGCTCCATGGCAAGGGTGAAAAGTCTCGCTTTCGGCCAGGTCTGTAAAAGACAGGTGGAAACCATTATCGGGTGGTGAGGGCATTCTACACCTGGACAAGAGGTGGACTATGATTGTATACTGTATTGGGGCATATATTATAATGTAAATTAAATTGTTATTATTACAAAGACTGTGACACTCAAATAAAGACTGACTTGATCTCATGTTTTGGATATAAAAATACAGCCAGGTTTGCAAGGTTTCATTCAACGCTTTTTATGCAATCATAAAACTTGTAAATAAAATATGTAATAGCTGTGTATACAGGTTATGAAAGCGAGGGGTCACTGCCTCAAGCCTAATGCCAAGTAGAGAATAACGTCGCAGAAGACGAGCTCCCAAGACGCGATGTGTCACTGAGGTTATCATATAGCCTTCAACCTTTCAATCGGGTTTGCCATAAAGCATAATGAGACGTCCAGCTAACTAGCAAATGAGACAAACCATCTTTTCTTCACACAATGGTTATCTAACTGTTACTTGGCCAACTAACAAGTTATGGTGCAAGGAAACTACTTGTGCTAATAACTAGCATTAGCTAGAGGTTTTTGAGACAACTGACATTTGCATTAGCCCACAGCAGTAAGTTACAATAGATGAACGCCCACGCTCCGTTCTTAATTCAAGTGTTTAGTAGATAGCTCGCTAACCTTATCTAAGCTCGCTTGCTACTGTCACGATCTACGTTAAGATAATGTGGTAGCTAGATACCTAGCTAACGTTAAGTGCATCGCTACCACCGCGACTTAGCTAGTTTCTGGAAAGTTCGTTGTTTTAACAACTACTTAGCTAGAATATACAGTGTATATGTTGCATGTTGTCTCGCATTAATATAGTAATACTCACCCCATTCTCATTTTAGACCCAGACTGCACACCTCCTGGCATAGGAGGTCTGGATGATAGCAAATTCAAATGCAATTGTTTCTCCATTAGCTGTGCTAAATTAAGGTCTACGGCTTTACAGACCTAGTATTCGTGATATTTAATATCCTATATATTTTCCTGTTAAATGATACCTGATTTTTTTGTTTTCACGAGCCAAATCTTCCGCAGTTCGAGTTACAACTGAGATTAAATGTTCCGTATACACTATTCAGGGACGGTCTCATCGCACGACGCTAAAATATTGCACTGATGCATTCTGGGGAATGTATTTATTAATCAAAAACGTACACTAGGCGAAACAAAGATGCCGGGATTTTATATTCACTACAGTTACCAGAATGCTTTGTAGACAGTTCTGTTTAAACGGGGACGACTTGAAAAAGGTGACGTAATGCTTTTACTGAGTGGAGAACACATTGGGGGGTCACTTTCGCAGAAGCATGGTGCAACTTGTAGGCGATGACATCACATATGATCTTCTGATTTTTACTTCCTTCGTACCTTTTTGGGGCACTGTTCTTTGGTATGAATATATGACATGATAAAAGGTGCAATTTATGTCATCAGCATGGACCTCTTAACCTGCTTTTGTGGTAAAATTATAAAAAAACATTATCGGAGCCGTAATTGCGTAGCAGAACAAATCGCACCACTTTCACTATTGCAGGTTAACACGCATAATTGTAGCAGTGACATTATTATTATTTTATAATTATAATTATTATATGTTTTATTTCTATTATTATTATTATTACTTTGTATTGCTCACTGCGTATTTGTCAAATCCTCTGACTGTGGGTCACAAATCAGGGGTATCTGCACAGGTGTCCACGGAGAGTGAGGGTCTCTCTTCAAAGTCGTATGACGTCATACACGTTTATTGGGGCACTGCAATAGATAATGAAACCACCCATGTGTCCTGTGCAGTGAGGTTGCTCCATATATATATATATATATATATATATATATATATATATATATATATATATATATACTGTATATTCATAGAAACCAACCTTGTTATTAGTCACAGTTCGGCTCAGTGGAAAAGGTGTCCAACCCACTCAAGACCACTGTTAGGTGGGAGATAAGAATATGTATGAAACAGAGGCGTTCAGCACCATCTACAAACGTTTCAATAACAGTTTATGCCAATTAATTCTAAAATTGCGAGTAACGTTTTTAAAATAAATATAATCAGACCTAAAATGCGTGTGTGTGTCAATGAATGATATTCAACGTAGGCTACGCTATTTAATTGTGTTCTTACATCTGCTGCATTATTTTACACACACACACACACACACACACACACACACACACACACACACACACACACACACACACACACACACACACACACACACACACACACACACACACACACACACATATTAAGAAATTACAAGCAGACACAGTTCCGAATTTGTGCACGACCACAGAATGCTGAAAGCAAAATTGCGCATCTGCATCGAGTAGATTATAATGCATTGAGCCAAAATAAAATGTTTTTAAAAAAACGTAGCTTCTTTGCATACAGTAGCCTATGTGCTTCGATGACCCTCCCCGTCACGCTCACAGAAAATATACACCATTGTCCCATATCTTTCCGCCAGACATGTACTCATGTAAAAAAATAATTTCATCGAGTTACATTAATGTTAGCTCCTTGTCACATCCGATAGGCTACCAGAAAATGCTCTACTTGCTATTTTGACTATGGTATTCCTCCTCTATCCCATAATGCCGTGGGTAGCAGCGGCAGTTATATGTTGACGGCGGGACAGAAGAAAGTGTGGTGAACGTTGTTGTTGCTCAGAGACAGATTATGCGCTCCGTTTTATCCAAAATCAATCTGTCAGTTTGTGAACATGGTTCTTTTAAAATGCTGCTGAATAACCCAGATTGTTGGAGGTCAGGGGTGCACGAACGGAATGAAGAATAAAAAACAAAAGGCTACCAAAGTGGGAAACAAGAAAAAGAAAGGTATCAATTAGGTGCCTTGCGTTTTATCGCTAGCATTCTTTCTAGCCAATATGCTACTGTGTGTGTTGTTGATATTAATTTAATGTTACGGTAAATTATGCTATTGGCAATCTTTCTAAATCCCCAGTCTTTCAGCGCCCCGATCGAGCTAAAACTAACGATTTCTCTCCGATATTGACAATGTATGCGACAGCAAAACCACAGCGAAAACCGTCTAACTGTAGATAACGTTTAACGTTAGCTAGTCGATTAACAATGAACCAATCGCTGGCTACAAATCTTAACGTTAATACTAGCTTGCAAACCACGTCCAACACCTACCTACCTGTTGAATTGCTACAGGATTATAGGAGGTTGCTATCTTGTAAAGAATCGCTATTAGCTACGTTAGACGACCTCGCTTCTAAATTCATTTAACGTTAGATAAGTTTTATTTTAGAATTTAAGGCATTTAACCAGCTAATATAACTTGTTAGCAACCCAACTTTTAACGTAATCAGTGATTTGTGTGGTAGCTGACTTACGTTATTGTGAAAATACAATACATTTTCCCCTGGAAAGCACACGTGTTCAACTTATTTCATTAAGTAACGTTACCGCAATTCCGCAAAGACCGCTAAAAACTGACATCAAATTTAGGTAGCTAGCTACCTTCCACCTAATGTAAGACACTGGGTGCGTCCCAATATTCTATCTTCACTCCCCACCTCCTTTCCTCCACTCCCCCACTACCACTCATATCCTACCCGGAAGTATGCAAAACTGCCTGAAACTGCCGTTTCGAGTACAAGTATTTACATGTACAGTATGCAATGTACCTGGCATTGCCGTTTGCGTCGAGACATTAATTAATATCTAACCATTAATACGTAATTAAGATGTAATCAGCGACATTAGATTAAAACAAAGATCCGTTTCCGGGGCACGGAGTAGAGGAGGTGGTAGTGGAGGAAGGGAGGGTGCATTTTTCGACTATTAGGACGCACCCACTAACTTCTGAGACAGCTTGGTAAAGTTAATAGCTGGCTAGTATTCTTCTAACAGTCAGAATAAATATTGTAATTTAGGGTAGAGGACAATTTTGGTATTAATCTGATGACTAACTCACAGATGGTGTTTCAGTCCCCAGTGACATTTCGCCGTCTACAAGTCTGCCTCCTCTGGTGGAGGGGCAGGTGCGATGCTTTCTGGGAGTGACAGTTGGCAGAGTTCTATGGACCGTTCCAAAACCACCTGCGGCCCCTCTGGTCAGGCTGCGGTGGTGGGGAGAGTCGTCCAGCGGAACCCATTTTCGCCCACGGGACGGGTCTTCTGCGGACCAGCGAGGAGTCAAGACAACAGCCCGATTTGCCATCCGCTGTGGGCCAAAGCAGTTCACCTCTTACTTGACAGGTAATTTTAGCACATGCAGTTTTTTTTTCCCTTCCCCTTGTAATGACAAATTAGTTTTGAATCGTAGTGGTAAACAAATATTTTGTTCATCCGGTCTATTTTCAGATATGGGAGTTTTGGTGTTGGACGTTTTGACAAACCCAGACCATTTGCCATTTGGTCGAGTCCAGGTTACTGGAATTGCCCAGCTCTCTCTGTCCCGCACTATTAGTGGATTCTTTACATTGGTGTCCCCTACCTCTGAAAAGCTTGGAGAGTTACAGGTATGATGGACGTACATGTTACTGCAACAAAGTAGGAAAATTAGACCTTAGTAGCTTTTCTCCCACACATTGGGCCTCATTCACCAATCATTCTACAAACAAATTTGATCTTAAGACTTTCTTTAAAACGTTTTTACAAACATTTTGGGATTAAGTGATGTGTTTCTGTTCTGAGCTTCTGTTCTACCCAAGAAAAAAAATTCACATAAAAAAACAATGGTGAATGCCAGAATGTTCATAAAAAAACGTTTTAAAGAAAGTCTTAAGAACAAATTTGTTCATAGAATGGTTGGTGAATGAGGCCCCATTGTTTTTTTTTCATAGAACTTTTGACCATTGCCTTTGCTGTTTATTTTCAGATTGTATTCAGATCCATATACCTTGCAAGTGTATTCCCACATTTGCTCTCCTGGTTAAAAAAACAAATTACACCCTTCCGCTTCCAGGATCCTGGCAACTCATAGGTTCTACAGTAGATAACATCTGTCCACCTCTCACACAGACACACTCTTTAAAATCTATAAAAGATGATATTGCTAGATATGAATGGAATGTTATCCTCCTGCCACAGGTCTCTCTCACTCTGGAGCCCCTGGTGGAAGCGTACGACAGCTGCAGTTCAGTTCACACCATGGACGCAAGTGCGGACGCAGCGATGCCTGCGCGGGGTGTCATGTCCAAAGCCGGCCCTCACAAAGACGTCCTGGTGGTGCCTTCTCTGTCCCGCCCTCTCACCTCCAGCAGCGGGAGAGAATCGGTTGCCAGCAGCATCGCAAACACGCCCAGGTAGAGCAGAATCTTACCCGTGATTTCACGGTTTATAGTCTGTACGCTGCACCTCCTTCTGAGTATTTTGTGTCATACTTGGTATCTGCTTTTTATCAGCCGGAATTTGAATTGCTCTTTGAGGAATAATAAAGTGAAAAAGTAGTGAATTGTACTGTATCGTTCCCCTCATATTGGGGCGCTCCAGCCATGTCCCAGAGGAGCTATAGCTCAGTGGTCTTTCCAGCTCTCTGAACTGGAAGAACTTCAATTATTTCCACGGCTTTGGGAAAATATCAGTGCACAGCCAGTACTTGGCAATGATGTCCCTCTCTTGGTGACCATTGTGGAGTGTATACTGTTTAATGCAATTACTGACAGAAGGTGGTTTAATAATATAACCTATGCGGTGAATGGCAAAATGCATATTAGAACCATAGAAAAACCTCAGAAACATTAGAAACCTCGTCTGTCAGGAAATGCGGTGTGTGTATGTGTGCGTGCAAGCGCCACGTGATTGAGAGAGAATGTGTTTTTATTTTTTTTCTTGTTTTCCACTTTCCGCTCAGTCAATCAGTGGGAGTCACTACACAGTGATGAGACTCAAATGCGTGCCGACTGAATCCTGCCTAACTGCTGCCTACTGCCAATTTAGCATCTGCAGCGGGGCTACCGGACACAGTCTGGAGTCTGCCCTGGTGCAAATGGGATTTCATCCCATGCCGTTGGGCCCATCCATGCACTAAAGCCAGAACAGAGCCTTAACCAGATTAGCCACCCAGCAGCCCCTAAAAAAACCTATTGTTAATTACGCTCTCTGATTGACACCATGTGGCGAACATTTTCAGAGGGAAAGATCACTTGTACTTCCAAAAGGCAAATAACGGCCAGGAGGGGCCCAGTTCTGCAGCCACGAGGACTGTGGCCTTCACAGGGAATGGACATCCTTCAGCCTTTCAGTATGACGATGAAGAAATGAAGGACAGAGTTCATGTGTCAAAGCAGGGGTCCACCACCATCTTGGCTGACAGTCAGACCTCCAAGGATGTCCTTTCAGGTTTGGCCCATTAGTTCATAATAATTATGTATTATATTTATATAGTACCATGCTGTTTCTGAAAATATTAATCCTAGTGGTAAAGAAAACGTGATGCAAGTACAGTGGTTGGTTTGCAGTTAATATATTTATGGAGGAGTGATACTTCATAAACTTCATAATGGGTGGAATTACAATGCGTTATCAATCACTGACATGTACAAACCAGTCAAATTAATTTTTTCACTGTAACAACACACTTTGATAAGTTAAATTCAGCAAATCACTGATAATGCATGTTAGCACCATCCAATTGTGGGTTCATGAATCAGTAGTTTATAGACCCTGAACAGGAAGGTTACATACTCATATACGGGGCAGGGAAATACTGAGGAAATTCTGCTATGGTAAAGAGTCAAGCACATTTGCATGCGTGTGATTTGTGATATGTATGTTTCTGAAGGCGTTTCCTTTTTCCCTCAGTTCTTTTAGACCGTGGTAGCAAGCTCAGGAATGCGATGGTGGTTTCGGCTCTGAAGTCTAATCTGGATTCCGACCTGGCTCTAAAGGACATCCCGTTTCCTACGTCGAAAGACAACATCGCCACACCGCATTCGCTGTGCGTATGCTGTAAAGTCCGACCGCTCGTAAAGTGTTCTTTTTCTGCAGACTTTTTTGGTCTTCAACTCACAAGTTACTGTTATTGCGCAATGCTTGTTATCGTTAGAATCAATGTCCGCGTTTGCTTATTCAGGCAGGTGATTAATAACGAATCACTGGATTCATTAATCCCCACATATGATGTCAAGTGTAATGATGTGCCTCTTGTCACTCAAGGCTGCCCATGGCCTCATCCGGGAGGTTACTGGAGAATCTTCTTCACATTGAGCCCAGTGTCTTTCACGGCCATGGGGGTCTGAGCTCACCCAAGTACCCAGACATGGACTGCCTCGCTGACACACAGAACAGAGCGTTGGAGCTGGTCCTGGGCAGGTATCCTGCTCCAGATTTTAAAATGTCGGGGGGGCTGCTGAACTTCAAGAGAAAATGTTTAGATTTTCTATCAGAATTCAGATGATGATTTACGAGAGTCCATATTTTCTTTAATATGCCCATATTTAAAGATGAGGTCTTATAGCTAGCTAGGCGTGAGCACTTTTAACTGATTAACTGATACCAAACACACTCAGCCGGAAGATATGTAGTGATTTTAACGTAGAATATTAGTTTGGAATAAGCCCAGGTTAAGTTATTATGTTCTGTTAAAGACATAATTAATTTGCCTGTTTGGTTCCTGTTATTTTCAGCGTGGATGGGGACAGGGACAGTTCCCCTTTGGAATTCCTCTCTGGGACCAGCAGTGTGTTGGGGGACGGTGAGCTGAACGACACACTCTATGACGAGAGCCTGCTGGAGAACCTGTTCTACAGAGCCCCTGTGAGCGCCGCCCTGCATGTCCCACTACAGCCACTTACAGCACATAACATAAGAATATACAGCATGGAGAACAGGCCATTCAGACCAACAGTCTCGACCAGATCCAGCACTGTGTCAAGCCTGGAATTAAACACCTCAAGCTAAGCTTCTTACAATGGCTTCACTACAAAGCAGTTCCCTTTACATACAACCACAACCAAATCTATCCTGCCTCTCTTTGTCCTCAGTACGCACATGTGGACCAATATTGGACCAATGTAAAGTGATGATAAAATAACAGACCAGGATATGGGATTCTCTCAGGGAGTTCTGCCGGTTTCGAATGCCCTATGAAAAATTTAAACATGCACGCATACAGACTTCCGTAATAAAACTTTTAGTTTTCGAAATAACGTTTATATTTAAAGGGGTAGTCCACTGTAATTACATTTTTGGCTAATGTTTTAGAATTTTAGAAAAGTTTCAGCAATTTTCCAAGCTTTTTCATGTGGCGGTAAAACACGTCTAGAATTTTTGTATCATAATATATATCACCAGGATAAATGTGTAGCCACGGTTGTTTTCTTCTAATTATATGTAGTTACATTTTGTATACATGTTGAAATGTTTATTTATAGACAGACTGCACCGATATTTTGCAGCCGTTCAAACCTCCAACTCCCATACATCATCGCTGTAACCAGGGTAACTACAAGTGTGCTGTCAGAGTTCTAACATTACAGTTAGAAAAACAAAATAACAGTACTGACTTCAACTTGTCTTAGTAGCTAAGGCTGGCATTCCGCTGTGGACAACGACAACGTTATCTCTCGCAATCAGACTGACACTCGGCTGGACACTAACGCTACAAATAAACTTCATCTATCCCTCACACAAGCAGGCTGACACTCGGCTGTGAAAATGGAAATGCCAGTGGCAGTTGACATAGCTTTTAGATATGATGTTAGCTAGCATTAGCTTTCACTATAATCTTCAGAAAGCAACAACACAACCTGAACCAGTGAGCTAGGTTAACTAAGCTTACCACCATCAGACAGCTAACTTCATTAAAAGGTAAACTTGCCTACCTTAGGTTTCTTCTTTGCATTACATCCAAGTGAATTAATGCACAAAAATGATAATCCATTTCAGCCAGTGGTCTAGTTAAAGTGAAGCATTGTGTGAATTGTGGTCTTATAACAAAGCAAATGGAGATCAAGCTTCCAAAATGTGATATCCACAGTGATATTTTGAAATGTAGAAATCCTCCAGAAGGAAAATTGCTGTGATACAGTGCATCCGGAAAGTATTCACAGCGCTTCACTTTTTCCACATTTTGTTCTGTTACAGCCTTATTCCAAAATTGATTAAATTCATTTTTTCCCTCAAAATTCTACACACAACACCCCATAAAGACAATGTGAAAAAAGTTTTTTTGAGATTTTTGCAAATTTATTAAAAATAAAAAAATAAAATTTCTCATTTACATAAGTATTCATACCCTTTGCTTTAACGTATTTTTAAAGTATCATATTTCATATTTGGTCGCATATCCTTTACATGCTGTTACTTCCTGAAGTCTGTGACCATCAACATCAAAAAACTGTCGATATCTTATTTTCAGGTACTGTTACAAGCGATACTATAACCTCTCTGCATTTGAATGGATCTCTATGGAAATTGGGGGGTGAGACTAGATTCAGCTGTAAATTACACTGGTACAGTATGGAACACATGGCTGGCTAAATGGCTGTAAATTATCAAGGGTCTGAGCTATCAAACGAGCCCCAAACCATCACTCTGTTGCCAGATATGGAGTAGATGTGGATGGATCACTTTAAGGGTGAATTTAAAAAATGAATTTAATCAATTTTGGAATAAGGCTGTAACAGAACAAAATGTGGAAAAAGTGAAGCGCTGTGAATACTTTCCGGATGCACTGTATGTCATAGTAAAATACGTGCACTGAATATATTTTGATTAGTTTAATTGAGGTGGATACCCCTTTAATATGAAGTGTGAAGTTGGTAGTCAGCATGCTACTAATTCAATGCTATATTGCTTAATGTAGACAAGCTCAAAAAGTTGCTGCATGTTTTCAGATAGTTTAGGAACTGCTAAACAAAATTGCTGTATCTGTTTTGACCTTTAGAAGTCTGATAGCAGTCTAAGTGACTTCACTACAGATGAAGATGATGGTCTGCCCATGAAGAAGAAACAGAGGAAGAGGCAGGCTACAGGCGGCATTGAGGAAGAAGAGAAAGCAATATGTTCTGGCATGATGAAGAGTGGCAGGTAAGTTGTCTTTTTCTTAGATTTAAAAAATAATTACTTTAAAAAAAAAAGATTTTATCAATATCAAGCTCTGCATCAACCACCTGGCAAAGTGTGTCAACAGTGTAGACCATGCAGTTGTACTTACTGTGTAGTGTGTAGTCATGTGTGGGTGTTCTGCAACAGCCAGAAATGATTAAAAAGCCTGTTCATTCTCAGTGCCTTCAGTGCCTTCCTGCTGTTATTACTGATCGAATGCTGGAAAAATTCTCAGTCCAAGTCAAAATGGGGAAGCCCAAGTCGAGTCATGAAAATCGTGACTGGAGTTGGGCTCAGGTCCATTTCCTGGACTGGACTGGAGTACTACAACACTGGTCTATGACACTGAAGCATTTGTCATATTTGCATGTTGACTGTGTTTGCGAGCAGCTTGGGCCTGCATGCCACCAAGCAGATGTCAGAGGAGGGCAGTACAGTACCGGATCTAATTGTGGACCGCATCACTGCACTGGGACGCATCCAACTGGCTAGAGTGCTCATCCACTCTCTTACTGTCCCGGCTGGCAGCAACCCTGCCACACCTCAGAAGACCCTCAGCAAGGGGAAACCACCCCGCCCACACCCCCCCAGGAAATGGTACGGTCCATACTGCTCTGTGTATTTTTCTTCACTGTAGGTGATTCTGTTCAACTGCCTGCCTACAGTTTAACTACTAGACTTATTTAACAAAAACGTCTCTGTTGATTCTATCTTCCTCAGCTCATATTTTGTGGAGTATTTCTTTCCTGTAGCGCCTTCTAGACATGATACCAATCAGGCAGCCGTGACAACAGAAGTGATTCGAATTGCCTCCTGTAAAGTTGCTAGTGGGGGTAAGCCTCTCCTTGTCCCCACACACATATGAGCATCTGATGTTATTAAACAATATTTTTACATTTGAAATTCATTAAAAAATATATATATACACTACTCACAAAAAGTTAGGGATATTTGGCTTTCGGGTGAAATTTATGGAAAATGTAAGTTCACGCTACAGTGATATTATACGTATCATGAAAGTAGGGCATTTAAGTAGAATCATGCAATGGTGATTTCCTCATCTCAAACAATTTATTGAAACAAAAGCCAACAACAGTGGTGGGTATACCACAACAAAAATGTCAATGTCTCAATAACTTGTCATGTGCCCTTGAGCATCAATTACAGCTTGACAACGACGTCTCATGCTGTTCACAAGTCGACTTATTGTCTGCTGAGGCATGGCATCCCACTCTTCTTGAAGGGCGGCCCTCAGGTCATTGAGGTTCTGGGGTACAGAGTTACGAGCCTCTACACGGTGAGTCAGCTGATCCCATAGGTTTTCTATGGGATTCAGGTCTGGAGAAAGTGCAGGCCACTCCATTTGAGGTACCCCAGTCTCCAGCAGCCTTTCCCTAATGATGCGACCTCGATGAGCTGGAGCATTGTCGTCCATGAAGATGAAATTAAGCCTGTGTTGTTCATGCAGGGGCACAATGACTGGATTAATGATGTTATTCAGGTAGTATGGGCTTGTCACTGTACCATTCACAAAGTGTAGGGCAGTTCTGTATTGACTAGACACACCTGCCCACACTGTAACACCGCCACCACCAAAGGGTCGTCTAGTGACAACAGTGGCTGATGCATAGCGCTCTCCTTGACGTCTCCAACATCGTTGGCGGCCATCATTTCTGCTCAACGTGAATCGACTTTCATCAGAGAACAGCACTGAGGCCCACTGGTCCCTCGTCCAGCGTAAATGCTCCCTGGCCCATGCAATACGATGACGCCTGTGCCTGGTGGTGTGGTCAGGTACCCTTGCAGGTCGTCTAGCACGCAGACCACGCTGATGTAAACGGTTTCGAATGGTCTGACGTGACACTTGGGTGCCTCTCACCTCCCTTAAATGTGCCTGGAGTTGAGTGGCATTCATCATCCGGTTCCGCAGGGCACTGTTCACAATGAAGCGGTCATCAGTGTGGGATGTGGCCAAAGGACGTCCACTTCTATGCCTTTCTGTGACTCTTCCAGTCTCTGTATCTCTGTTGCAACCTGCTGATGACACTCTGTGACACTCTAAGCTCAGTGGCCACTTCCCTCTGAGAACATCCTGTTTGAAGCCTCGCAATGGCGAGGTACTGTTGATCAATTGTTAGGTGTCGTCTTGGTCTCATGATGTCAAAATGTGAACAGCATGATGAAGAGGACTGTTTAAATACCAATTCTAATTGAACCAGGAAATTTATTGGTCGATTCATGGATCAAACACCTGTTGTGAATTTTGCCGTTCAGCTCCTTGTTAGAGAACAGCAAGTTGTGCAAAAAGTACTGAAACATTGAATAGTTGGACATGTGCATTCAAAAGTTTAGAGAAGGTCAAATTAATTTCACCTGTAAAGGTTATAGTGCATTTTAGGTTCATCCTGAAATTTCACCCGAAAGCCGAATATCCCTAACTTTTTGTGAGTAGTGTATATAAAAAAAACGTCAGTGCTCACATACATTAATTTCTGCTCTTGTTCATTGCAGTTGTGAAGTTCCAGCAACGGTCTGTTTTTCCAGTTCGGTTTAGCGATGCTGCTATCAAACACTGGTGCAGTTCAGATCTCACCTTCAAGATCTATTCCAGAGAAAAGTTCCAAAAGAAAGTAAGCAGAGGGATTTGTGTAAATAAACACAATTCATTTAACCTAAAAAGTGCTGTTTTCAAAACAAAAATAAGTCATTTCCAAAATCCATAAGCATATGTAAGGATGTATAAGCTACCTGAGTGAAATATCTATTGGAGCATTAATATTATCTGAGCATTAACTGATATATTCTTTCCCTTTGCAGTGAGGTACTTTTAGGTAATAACTGCAGTCTAGCACTACATGCTACTGTAAAGAATCTGATATTTTAAATTCAGGAAGGTAATGAACCTGGCTAGGAACTTGGCACATGCTTCTATGGAAGTGTTGAGTCGACTGAAAGTAGATGGGCCTTTTGTTCTTTAAAACAACAAAATAAAAAAAACAAACAAACAAAAAAAAAATCAGTTTAAAGATGGAGAACTTCATACTTCATAATTAACATCTCTAATTGTTTGCTTTGAAAAGAATAATGCTTCTCATGAGAACAGCACTTTACAGCCACAGAGTGAATTGTGAGTGGGTATCTTCTGTCACCTGTTACAGCCTGTTGCCTTTGGCAGAGCATTCTTTCCCCTGCGTTCTGTACTGAGCACTGAGCAGCTGAGCCAGTCCAAAATCTTGCCTATCCTGGCCCTGGAGGGGGGCAAAGAGGGACAGGAAGTGGGGAAGCTCAAGGTGAGGTCCAGGGCACCTGTGTGGAGTTATAGCCCCATGTAATTCTGCTTTCATTTTTGCTGTTTCCTGCTGCAAAGTCTGTGAGCTGTACTGCACTGGGCTTATATACCAAATATACAGTGTACAGTATATTATATAAACGTGTATATATAAATATATACCATATATAAACATTAAATACTTCCAGTGTGTGAATTTTGGGATCTGAAGCTCTGTAAGTTGGCCTGTGTTTTCGCAGTTCAGATGAAAAGGAGCTACAACAACTGACCTTTTTCAGTTTCCATCAGCTCTAGGTGTGACTGCATGTCATGAACTATTTGCTGCTGCAGCATTAGTTTGAGGCAGAATTTCCCTCTTTTAAAGGTGTCATTGGAGCTCGGGGAGGTCAGCAAAGATTTCTCACCAGGCAAAGGCAGCGGTCAGGGCCCCAAAGAACCCTCAAACACAGCACCTAAGCCCCAGAGGAAGGCCACGCCCACAGACGACATCATCAATGCCCAGCCCCAGAGGTTGGATAAGGACAGAGAAGAGACCACCACTGTACCTATGGGAGGAATTGGGAGGGAGGGAGGGACCCCTGTTTCTGGTGTGTGGGGTGTCCAGGACATTCAGGTAGTGAGGCACCCTTCTCCCTCCCATACCCCTGTACCCCTTAGCTCTCCAATCAGGAAGCAGCAACAGCCGCAGGGGGAGGGAGGAGTTCTGCTACACGCCCTGCTCCTGGTGCCGGACGGGAAGGATTTTACCTGCAGCCCCGCGCCGCCTAACGTCTACCTGAACTGCAAGATGTTCGGCTCTGACGAGACCACGAGGTCAGCCGTCAGCTGGGGCCAAACCGATCCTACTTTTAACTTTACCCAGGTAATGGATTCCTCTATACCAGCCAAGCTACCACATCACAATAACCTTATTCTGTCTGCTTTTTCACAGTCAGTAATGAATGTCTGGATGTCTGCTTCCTTTGAGTCCAAATCTGGATATCTGATACCAAGCTGTTTGTGTGCACGTGTATGTGTGTTCGTGCATGCACGTGTGTGTGTGTGTGTGTGTGTGTGTGTGTGCCATAGTCCATCAGCTGACTGAAGTTACTGAAGTTCCCTCACTGTAAAATAAAAGTTATTCTATTCTAACCCAGCTCTCAAAGCTACGCCGATGTCTAGCTAGCTACATGTCAATCAAAATGGTTAATTCATATTCATGTGCGTTCTGCAGGTGGCTCCGGTTGTCCTGTCTCCCAGACTGCTTGAGAGGATGAGGAACAACGTGATGGTGATTGAGGTGTGGCAGAAGGGCGGTTTGGGGCAGGATCGGCTCCTCGGCCTGGTCAAAATGCCCCTCCAGCAGTTCTACATGTCCTTCAGGTGAGAGTGTGGCAGTATTGTCTTACAGCAAGGTCAGGTATCATAGACACACATGCCCTGCTTAACAGATGGTTCTGACTTCTGGCTTCTGGCTAGGACACCCCTATTGTATTCTTGACTAAAGTACCACTCCACTTTATTTATTTGTAAAAATCTAGAACTGCATCTGCACAGCATTAGTAGGAATCTCGATGTCACACAAACGTTAAAATGTCAGCCCTGCTGCTGGACAAGAAATGAATCAAAAAGGAAAAAAGGTGATTTTGCAGCATCCCTGAGTGGGTTTTTCATTATTTAAATATATTTAAATAATGTAAAATGCCACCTCATTCACACTAATTGTTCAGACACCAATAGTTTCTACCCCAGTCCAGGAGGTGGTGCTGTTGCTCATATTCCAGCTCATGTGCATCTACAGTGTGTCAGTGCTGTCTTCAAAAGGTTGCCTTTGAAGAATACTTCAGCCTTTGAAGAAGTAATCATAAAAGCTTTTAGAGACCCGGTAGCAGTTGTTATTTAAAGTATCTGGGGATTAAAGTTGTTTGTATTTTTTCCCTTCTCTTTTCCAGAGATCCAAAGATTTCCCACCTGTTGCTGCAGGTGCAGTACCCTGTGGTGGCGGTGGACAGCTACATGCCTGTTGTCAACGTGTTTTCAGGCAGCACCCAGGGCAGCCTTCGGGTCCTTCTGGCCATGGGGCTAGCAGAGCAAATTGTGTCCTTACAGCGAATGAGGGATGAAGACCTTGGCTCAGTGCCTCACCCTCCAAGACCAGTCCACTCGCTGGATCAGAGGCAGCACACAGAGCCAAAGGTTATTTTACGCTCGTAACACACAGCAAGTTTATAGGGGCCACGCACGACTTCTGTGCTGCATTAGATATAGTTAAAGAGCTTGTTTGCATATGCGGTACTTGGGCTGGCACAGGACAAAATGCAGTACTAAAAAACAATGGATCAATGTGCGTTGACTGTGTGCTGTAATGCAAAGCATCAAGTATGTATAAAACAGTACGATATTACAGATGTAGGTCTCATTTCCTCAGCATTTTTCCTTGGCATTTCACAAGCAGAACGAGCATTGCTCAGTGAAACTGGGATTATTTTATGCGGTCTTCACGGCGCCCTCTGCTGGAGGTGTTTGGGTGTGACACAGGTGACGGTAAAGCTGTGTGCCTTTCCCCCCCCCCAGGTGAGCGAGCGGCAGGAAGAGACGACGATGGAGCACGTGTTTGAGGTGACGGTGGAGAGGGTGAAGGGACTGACCCCACTGCAGTCCACTGTGTGGGGGGAGGCCGACTGCTATGTCCGGTACTCCTTTCCCACACAAGAAGAGGACCCCACCGGAGCCCTGGACTCACACACTATAGAGAGCAGTAGGCCATTCTCCAGATTACTCTTTCTTATTGCTGGTATATATTAATTTCCCAGAAACCCTTATCCAGATTGTTATCTGGAGGGAAGAGACGAGTGCCATGCTGTGTATAGTGCAAAACTTTAAAATTTAATTAGCTAAAGTGGCAGTACAGTCATCTGTGTTGTAAATTACAGATTCCTCAATTAATAATCTGGCAGAGAGATCATGTAGATGCAAGAAGCAGGTGTTATGTACACTTAATAAACACATGACCATGACTTTGCTTAACGTCTCTCTAAAATCATCGGGCGAAGTTGGATGAATCATTTGTTTTGAGCCAGACGGACTCTCCGCTTTGAGACTGTTAGTCATGCGGCAGGGCGGTGGAGTCAGGGGGTTCGAGGTCATCTTTAATTTCCCTCCTCCTGCAGGCGTGTGCCTGAGGCAGTTCCGCACAGGGACCGCGCTGTGCGTGCCGGACCCGGTGTTTGGCCACAGCGAGAGGCACACCCTGCTGGCCCCCGCAGGGGTCCCGGTGCAGAGGCTGCTGCTGACCTCCTGCTCCAGCCAGGGCCCCTCGGCCAGGGGGGGCATCCCCTTCCAGGTCTGGTGCAGGTGAGCGTGCAGGTCTCCGCCTAACCAGCAGATGGCAGTAGAGAATTAAATACAGAGCACGATAGGCCTGATTTACTAAGACCTTTAGCATGTAGAAAACCTTTTGGCACCCGCAAAACCAATGAATGATTGGTCATGGTATTTGTTTTGTACCAATCATTGGTTGTGTCATTTTCATTTGCACATGCTAAAGGTATTAGTAAATCAGGCCTTAATTTGGCCTGTTGTTAATTATAGTTGCAAAGGACATGTGCAAATCTGTAGTTTCAGTTTGTCTAAAGCTAGTATAAAACATAAGCTAAAAAAAGCTATGTCTAGTAATTTCCATTACTGTTAGTTTAATATGCCGTTAAGAAAAACATAAGTAATCTTTTGCTACTTAAAAAACTTGGGCAGGTATTACTACCCTAATGTCAGAGACCAGCTTGTGGCCAATGGGCTGTTGCCGCTGTCCAAACTGTGCGCCATGGTGACGATGCAGACGCACGAACAGACGGGTCCCCAGGTCTTCTCCCTGCCCCTCCTGCCCCGAACCGAGAGCCCAGCAGGGCACCACCCTCAGCCTTCAGGTACCAGGCCTCTCTCTGTTTCTCACTCTCTCTCCCTCTATCTCCCTGTTTCTCTCTCTCTCTCTATCTCCCTGTTTCTCTTTCTCTATCTCCCTCTTTCTCTCTCTCTATCTCCCTGTTTCTCTCTCCATCTCCCTGTTTCTCACTCTCTCTCCCTCTATCTCCCTGCACACATGGAAACCTTTTGCTGCGCTTGGCCTAGTAATGCAAATGTAATTATGTAACTGGACATGTTTCTGGTTTCTGTCTCTCTGCCCCCTCCCAGGACTGCTGGATGTGTGTGTGCGTTACAAGCCTCAACCAATGAGAGCCCACGGCATGAAAGATGGGGCTGTGGCATCCCGGGTCATAGCCCTGGCAGTTCAAGTACACAGAGCAGCAGGTCTCCAGGCAGCAGCACGGTACATCCACCTCAGTACATAAACACATGCAAATTAAAGCAGTAGTGTGTAGACTGTTGTAGTACCTTAAATAGAGGCATTGGCATACGGCCCTCAGTACATAAACACATGCAGATTAAAGCAGTAGTGTGTAGACTACAGTAGTACCTTGAATAGAGGCATTGGTATACGGCCCTCAGTACATAAGCACATGCAGATTAAAGCAGTAATGTGTAGACTACAGTAGTACCTTGAATAGAGGCATTGGCATACGGCCCTCAGTACATAAACACATGCAGATTAAAGCGGTAATGTGTAGACTACAGTAGTACCTTGAATAGAGGCATTGGCATACGGCCCTCAGTACATAAGCACATGCAGATTAAAGCAGTAGTGTGTAGACTACAGTAGTACCTTGAATAGAGGCATTGGCATACGGCCCTCAGTACATAAGCACATGCAGATTAAAGCAGTAGTGTGTAGACTACAGTAGTACCTTGAATAGAGGCATTGGCATACGGCCCTCAGTACATAAACACATGCAGATTAAAGCAGTTATGTGTAGACTACAGTAGTACCTTGAATAGAGGCATTGGCATACGGCCCTCAGTACATAAGCACATGCAGATTAAAGCAGTAGTGTGTAGACTACAGTAGTACCTTGAATAGAGGCATTGGCATACGGCCCTCAGTACATAAGCACATACAGATTAAAGCAGTAATGTGTAGACTACAGTAGTACCTTGAATAGAGGCATTGGCATACGGCCCTCAGTACATAAGCACATGCAGATTAAAGCAGTAGTGTGTAGACTACAGTAGTACCTTGAATAGAGGCATTGGCATACGGCCCTCAGTACATAAGCACATACAGATTAAAGCAGTAATGTGTAGACTGCTGTAGTACCTTGAATAGAGGCATTGGCATACGGCCCTCAGTACATAAACACGTGCAGATTAAAGCAGTAGTGTGTAGACTACAGTAGTACCTTGAATAGAGGCATTGGCATACGGCCCTCAGTACATAAGCACATGCAGATTAAAGCAGTAGTGTGTAGACTACAGTAGTACCTTGAATAGAGGCATTGGCATACGGCCCTCAGTACATAAACACATGCAGATTAAAGCAGTTATGTGTAGACTACAGTAGTACCTTGAATAGAGGCATTGGCATACGGCCCTCAGTACATAAACACATGCAGATTAAAGCAGTTATGTGTAGACTACAGTAGTACCTTGAATAGAGGCATTGGCATACGGCCCTCAGTACATAAGCACATACAGATTAAAGCAGTTATGTGTAGACTACAGTAGTACCTTGAATAGAGGCATTGATATACGACCCTCAGTCAGCGGCGTCTTTCCCCCCAGGGCCGCAGCGAAACGGGACGAGGCTCTCCGTTACTACGCCGACGTGGGGGTGAACGCCTACGTCACCGCGCACCTCTCCTTCCTCCCGGAGAGGGAGAGGAGGAGCACGCACGTGGTCGCCCGCTCCTTCTGCCCCGAGTTCGACCACCACACGGAGTACCCCTGTAACCTGCTGGTGCAGAGCTCCGGGGGGGAGACCTGCAGCCTGGCCGAGCTGCTGGAGGGGGCCTCCGTCGTCTTCACCGTGTGCCACCGGGACAGCAGGAGGGGTGAGGGGCCCGAGGGGCCACAGGGCCAGTCACACCTGCTCAGATATCTGTTCAATACTGTAAGGCAGAACAAGCAAATTATTGAGAATTTTAAAAGAAGCATTTCATGTGAATACATGTTTTGGCATGTAGGTTACTGAACTAATCTCATTCTTACTAGGGGTGTGCCTGAAGCCGAAATCCGGAAGTGCGACGATAGTCGGTTGGAAACGGATATTTTTCTATCTGAAGTTGCCAGTTCATATTCGGATGTGGAAAATAATTAAATTGCAGCAGGGAAATCTTTGATTCAGTGCCCACCTGTCTGTAGGCTATGCCTCTTCTGAACTTTACAAAATTAAGCATTCGATTGTTTATTTGGTTATTAAAAACATTAAAATATATAATTATCGATGGAACTGTTCGATCGGCCATGTGGCTCAGTCGGCAGTCCCTGAAACTACGGATACTCAACCTATAGCCTATATTTAACGTGCTTGTTCTAATCGAACAGTGTGCCTTGTTTATAGAGGCCTAGGTCAATCTTGTGAGAGCAAAATAAAAAGATGCATACTATCCCTTCAATGCTGCTCACTTTAATTTAGCTGTGCCTAATCTCGCCACTTTTTCAGAACGTAAAAACCCATTTTGAAGAAAGCAAAGGAACAGCTAGAATCATTGTAGCCTATGTCCCGTTTTGAAATGTCACTTACTGGCTATCAAAATCATTTTTGTATTTATGCTAGTTGTGTCGTTTGTATTTTTAAACTGTAGACCGACCGTCTGTTATGCCTCCGCATTGCTGCGTAATCAGTTCCGTCAATCTCGCCATTCCATGGGCCCAAACTTCAACGCAAGTATAATAAACGAAAATGTGACGTTTTATGCCGCAGAAAAAAATGTTTTAACTAGGCTTGTTGCGGTGATGGGTTTAATCAATGGCATACTAAAAGCATATTAAAAAGCTGTTGAAATGCAGCCACATCCAGACTTTTTTCATTTTCTTGAATTAAAAGCTTTTCAGGTGTTCTAGAACTTTGTTGCTACAGCTCAGAAATGCATCTTGTTGGACTGTTAATTTAATTTTTTTCATTTAGAGTGGTTTTCTCAATAAATCATTAGGCTGTACTCCTTAAGTCTTCTCTTAGCATTTTATAAAGCATAATAATAATAATAATAGTAATGATAATAATATTACTATACATAATAATAATAATGATAAAATGTATTTCTAATAAAATAAATTTGGATCGGTATCGGCTGATCTTTAAAAAGAAAATCCAAATCCATATATTAAAATAGAAAACTTAACAAAAAAGTACAATATGAAATTACAACAGGCAGAAAGGGCTGTTCTTGTGGTTTCCATTCAAATGTATAATGGAATGGTTTGATGTTTTTATAAAACATGAAAAAATGCTTTTTCATTGTTGATTATATATTGTACCTCAGATTTTTTCCAGTTCTTATCCAAAATTATTGCTCAGTGTTAGGGGGTGGGTGGTTCAAATAGGTTAACAAAAAACAAAACACAACAATAGAAAAATTATTATAAAGTACAGAATATAGTTCTTATAAAAGGGGGGTGAATACTCATGAATTGCAATAACAATTCATTTTAGACTACAAAATATGACATTTCCTATATGTAACACAACTTCCGGTTAAAGCCGTGCCCACTTCCGGTTTAAATACAGATACAGATAATGTTGATGGTTGAACAGATACAGATACAGAGCTGGCATTGCTGCACACCCCTAATTCATACAGTATAGTTACTTTGTTGTGCTGTTGATATTCTAGGACCTGGGTTTTCAACAGGGGGTCCTTGAATGTACTGTAGGGGAGTCCTTGGGCAGACTTGATGCAATGACTATAGATTCCGGAAAATATTTCAAAATATAAAAATTTCTTTGTAAATATGGCCCTTTTTAACTTATAATAGGGATCTCCTCTATGCCTTTGAGCCTGGTTGGGGGTTCCTGGATCAGAAAAAGTTGAAAACCCCTGTTCTAGGAAGTGTATCACGTTTTTTCAAACTGAGTACATGTGTACTGAGTGCTGATCCAGGCCCAGTAAAATGTACTTGTGATGCAACTCTATTCAGTTTAGAGACGTACGATGCACAACATGGGATGAATAAAAACCAGGTGGCAGACACTTCAAATGATTGACATATGGCCCTGAACAACTGGCCAGTATCATGTATGCCTGTGTCTGTTTTTGATGTTCCAGTCACGGATTGCCCAGCATCAAAGGACACTGTACTGGGTACCGTCACAATTCAGCTGGGAGATCTGATTCATAAAAGAACAGGTATGAGGACCAATGAACTTCTATTTCAAAATATTAATTTCAGTACCTACTTTAGCAGTTGTAACAACTGTATTAGGAATGTCTTGTAAGGAGAGATTTTTTTCAGGAAGTAAAATTGGTCCCTGAATGTAGCAGTTGTGTGAGTGTCTGTTTTAATGTTTGTTGCTGGGTTTTTGTGTTGAAAGACCGTTGTGTCACAGGCTGGCTTTTTGTGTTGAAGGACGCTTGTGTCACAGGCTGGGTTTTTGTGTTGAAGGGCGCTTGTGTCACAGGCTGAGTTTTTGTGTTGAAGGACGCTTGTGCTACAGGCTGGCTTTTTATGTTGAAGGACGCTTGTGTTACAGGCTGGCTTTTTGTGTTGAAGGACGCTTGTGTTACAGGCTGGCTTTTTGTGTTGAAGGATGCTTGTGTTACAGGCTGGGTTTTTGTGTTGAAGGACGCTTGTGTTACAGGCTGGCTTTTTGTGTTGAAGGACGCTTGTGTTACAGGCTGGCTTTTTGTGTTGAAGGATGCTTGTGTTACAGGCTGGGTTTTTGTGTTGAAGGATGCTTGTGTTACAGACTGGGTTTTTGTGTTGAAGGATGCTTGTGTTACAGGCTGGCTGTTTGTGTTGAAGGACACTTGTGTTACAGGCTGGCTTTTTGTGTTGAAGGACACTTGTGTTACAGGCTGGCTTTTTGTGTTGAAGGACGCTTGTGTTACAGGCTGGGTTTTTGTGTTGAAGGAATCTCCGGCTGGTTCCCGGTCTCCCTGTCCCAGGATCCTGGGTCCCCCGGGGCTCCTCCCAGCCTAGGGGGGGGGGCTGGAGGTCTCTGTGAGCTTTGCTCACCACGCAGACAGAGAGCGGGTGATCGGCGCCGCCCGTGGCCTGGGCTGGGAGGTTAGCGAGGAGGACGAAGGGGATGAGGAGGAGTCTGAGAACGGGGGGGCGGTGACACTGTCGGTGGCCACGCCCAGGCTGTGGCTCCCCCTGCACTGCTTGCTGCTGCCGGGACACAGAGCTGTGGAGCGCTCCACCTACTGCTACCTGCGCTACAGACTGTACGAGGAGCTGGCCTACTGCTCCCCGCTGCGCCACCCCTCCGCCTGCGAGGCCCGGGGCGTGGCCACGGCGGCCTTCGGGGGCGGGCGGCAGCTGGAGCTGAGGCGCACGCTGCCGCTGCGCTGGTACCTGCGCGAGGAGAGGCTGGAGGTCCAGGTGTGGGTGGCGTTCGGGAAAGAAAGGAGGGCCAGGCCTCACAACACCGACCGGCTGGTGGGCTCCTCCTACGTGGACCTCTCCGCTCTGGCCAGGAGGACAGAGAGCAAGCTGACCGTCAGCGGTGGGTGACGCATTATTACACATTATAGCGCATTATAATCATGCTTCTTCCTGGGGATAAAAGTGGCTCGTTCTATAAGGTTCAGAACTGTTCAGAACAGGACTTGGTTGGTAAAGCTGGACATGGCTAAGCTGTTTAGTCTTTGAACACTTTTTTTTTTTTTTTTACTTCTAACAACCACAGCGTGAATACTGAGTGCTTTTTAATCCAACTGCTGCTTCTTGGTGGTCCGTTTGGCTTTTGAGGGGACTCGGACACAGGCAATCGTTACGAGCAAGTTGGTGAAAAAGCCTTCATGTGAGGATTGTGTGTGCGCGTGCGTGTGTGTTGCAGGTGTATACCCAATTTTCAGACGCTCGTCTCCTGACCTGGAGGGCGCGGCTCTGAGGGTGCACATCACTATGACCCCCACGCGGGACACGGCCCTCCCTGAGCAGCCCCTCCTCTCCAGCGACGGCGAGGACGAGCGTGGAAGACCGGGGACGCTCTACTCTGTAGAGGAAGAGGAGGAGCAGGATGAGGAGGAAGGGCCCGCCACTGCGTCCCGGCACTCCGGTGCACACAGCCGACGCCAGACAAAGACGACCGTGAGCTCTGAGGTCCCGCCCTCTCAGGACGCGAACGCGGAAGACACGTTCACAGTGACCGTGACCGTGGACAGGGCCATGCACCTGAGTCTGAAAGGTTAACACAAGGCTTACAGTGACAACTGCACAAACACAAAGAAACAGTTTAAATAATTAGGAAAAAAGCATGCTGAAGGCGAACCTTGGGTTTGTACTCTACATCATTAGCACATGCCAACATTTCATAGAGGATGATAGAGAGAGCAGTAAAGTGCTTAGTAATAGACAGCATTGGATGACTGAAATGAATAAGTGTAAGGCGGCTGTAGGATATCTAATATTTAGATATATATAAGTACCCCCCCTTCTCTCTATCTCTGTCGCTCTCTGTCTCTCTCTCACTCCCTTACCCCCACCAACATCAAAGATAAGCCAGTCTTTGTCATAAATGACCCCTCTTCCCCCCCTCTCCCCCTCCCCCACACCTTAACCCAATCAGGGCATGGATCCCCTCCCTGTCAAGGTACTTTATGAGTGTACCGCAGAAAAAGAAGTTAGTCAGTTTTGGAGTTTGTTTGGGGAAGAAGTCATCCTTTTTGTTTTCTTGTGCGTTTCCTTGTTCCTGTTCAGCTGGAGGGTAAATAATATTGGCAATTTTTGGCTTTCTCTCTCTCTTTTCTGGTATATTCAAATTAATGTCTGGTTTAATGCCTTCCCTTTTGTAAATTATAAGTAGTCAGCCTACATTCCTTAGTGAATGTATGATTTCCAGTCATTATTCTAATTGACTGTTTTCCAATCTCAAGACCTGATTTAGACTTTATTTTGGCTTGTTGGTTGATCCACCAGGTTACTGTTCAACTTACCTATTAATGAATTTGGCGATTTAATTGATGATTGTAATTTTGAATAATAATTATTATTAAATTTAATCACGTAAAACTTATTTTGAATGTAGGTTAAGTGAGGGGTTCTTGCACGCAATATCGCTTGTGTTCAGTATTCAGAGTGCCGAACGTTTTAACAAGGGCATTGATTGTTGGAACCGCTGGATTCAGATAATACACATTTTACCTAGTCCTCACTTACCCGACACGGCCATTTTAAGCCCCCCAGCATAGAGGCTGCAATCAGGTCTCAAACAATGCAATGTCATTTATTTATTATTTTTAAAATTCCAATTATCCGTTTGCTTTCAGAGTAACCGTGTAGCAATTGGAGTTTATTATTTGCACTAACAGTAACCAAGAGTTTGATAATAAAAGAAAACAAGCTATTGACTTTCTCAGCGTAGCAATGTACAGTTATGTGGTGGATATCGGTGATGTGCGCCCCCTGCAGGTAGCCCACTGGCAGAGCGCAGCGGCGTGATGCCCAGCTGCTGTGTGTCCTTTGCGACAGCCGACGCTGAAAGCCACATCACCACGCCCGTGGTGCCGGATAACGACAGCCCAGTGTGGGACCACCAGTGGGTGGGCAGGTAAATTACTGCCCCCCCCCCCCCCCCCCCGTCCTGCAAGCCATCACACACACCCCATGTGCTGCTTTGTCTTTTTCATGACAGTGATACTCTGGCTGTTTTGAATACCATTACCTGGAGATTATTTCATGATTCTGACTGCCTTTCCAAGGAATTAATGATTGTGTTACATTGAAACGCACATATAACATTTCACACACTGACGTCAAACAACTGTTTGATAAATAAGAGATGTAGGGGTGGGCACACTATGTCATGTTGTACTAATCCCCCCCCCCCTTCCCATTGTGGTAGACTTTCAAAAGAGGTTCTTGTGGATCCACAGCAAACTATGGTTTTCAAAGTTTGGCACAAAGGAGGTAATGTAACTTCAGTCTCGTTTCACATTATGTAGCTAAAAGTCAGTCAAGGGCAGACATATTGTGGAAGAAACCTAATGCTTGGTGTATAATGCTTTTAATTGATTGATACCCCCCCCCCCCCCACTCTGTTTCTCTTTGTAGACATGGAGCGGGTCATTGGGTTTGCGTCCGTTGACCTCTCCCCACTCCTGTCAGGGTTTCAGTCAGTGTGCGGCTGGTACAACATCACAGACTTTAACGGGCAGTGCCAGGGGCAGCTAAAAGTGGCCGTCTCCCCCATGAAAGGGGTTAGGAACCTCAGGGGACAGAGGCAGGCGGCGCACGAAGATGGCGCCAAGGACTCGGCAGTGAGTTTCCTGTTGTGTTTCACGGCCTCCCATATTTGTGCAGTGGAAGCTTTTAGCAATGATGACTCGTATGCTAGACTTGTCAATACCAGAGCGTGAGGTACGGCTAGTTGCTAGCGTGTGCATATATGCACAAGGTGTGTGTGTCTGTTTCTATGTTTCTGTCTGTGCGAGTGTATCTGTATGTGAAGCACCACCTCTTGAAACGGAGGTGAAGCTGACATTTTGTGACATTATCTAACATTTCCCCAGAATATCCCCCAGCAAGAAACTGCACAACCTATTCCATTAAGAGATTCAAACAATGTTTTTTATCCAAAGCCAGCAGTGGTTTGGAGTTTGCCATTATGTTGCTCATATATCTTATATCCTGGACAGAAAAAAAAAAAATACTGATCTTGCAACACAACTTCCAAGCCATAATGCCTAAAGTCAAACATGTTCCCCAATTCCTCATTCTACAGTCACATGTGGACAAACTTGTTCATTCAAGTCACACAAGCGATTGTATCCGTGCAAGGATCATACTGTCCCTACCTCATTACCAAACCACATGCTTTCCTTCACTTAATATGCTCCCTTCATCAGTCATCTGTCATTAACTTTGCATTACACTGTTTTTGTTTTCTCAAGATTTCCCCTGGCGTGCCGTACCGACTAATGCTTTGTTATGTGATCTGTAAAAATGTGTGTATAAATACGCCTGGTTGTGTGCGACAGCTTCTGTTTCAGACCCTCCCTTTGTGCTACCACACCTCAGCCATGTACACGAGCTTTCCCGCCCACATCACCCGCTACCCGGAGCAGAGGATCAACGCCTCGCCGGAACAGAAGGAGGTGCTGCTGTCTGGAAGGTAATGTGATTATTGGGACTGTATATTAGACTACTTCACACCCTACAGTCCAGGGAGTACTACAGGAGGGAGCTTGCACCAGTTGGAGGAGAGGCGTATCTCACTGGTAGGCTGAGGCTGCCTGGCAAGTCTTTGGGACAAATTAATCTAAAGAACACTGAATGAGTTAAATTCCCCAACTCCAGGTGGGACGAGACCAGTTGTGTCCCATCATTGCAAACGACTGACTTGATTTGGCTAACACAACCTCGATGCATTCATGGGTCAAATACTTTGACAAGATAACCTTTAACCTGTTCAGTCACCAGTAAATGACAACTTTAAAAGCTGTTTTCCCAAATGTGTTTCAACTATTACCAACATTTCAAATATTCAGATATGTATTCAAGTTTGTTGAGTTTCTGTGGGAGTGGAGGGTCTATGTCGTGGCGAGTATTTTAAATGGTTTGTCTTGCTGTGGCTGGTCCAGCAGGTCTAGTATGAGCGACCGCCACGAGGAGCACGTCCACAACGTGCGCATGTTCCACCAGAGCCTACAAGACCCCCATAGCTCCGCCCCCTCAGACCTCCCTCCCTCCAGATCCACACTCTTCTCCGCGCTAAGGTACGGCACATGACAGGAAGTGACGTCATGTCCTACAAACACAGTGGTACACAATGTACTTGACATTGCGGTTTGCGTCGAGACATTAATCAACTTGTAACTATTTGTAAGTAATATGTAGCCAAATCAGCAACATTAGATTAAAACACAAAGACGTTTCCGGGGCAAGGAGGAGAGGAGGTCGTAGTGGAGGAAAGGAGCATGCATTTTTCGAATATTGGGACGCACCCAGTTTCAACCATTTACGTCCAAAAGGTGTCTTGTTGAGGAAGGGACTGGCATCTCAAATGAGCTTTTTGAATTTCAAATAATGAGACTCCGTCGAAAGAGTAGTGTGAAACTACGTTGCTGTGTGAATTATGGCTCCATATCTGCATTCACTCACACTTTCAGGCAAATTAATAAGAAATATATAACTCATTTGATGTTGGGCTATCATACTGTTCTAGAATACTGATGAGACAATAGCTCTATTTTTCTTTGGTCTTTTCTTGATTAGCCAGCGTAAAATACAGATTAGTGACCTCATGGTAGGACATAATGAACAATCACTCTACGAACAAATTTGTTCTTAAGACTTTCTTTAAAACGTTTTTACAAACATTTCGGGATTAACTGATGTTTGAGTTTTGAGCTTCTGTTCAACCCAAGAAAAAATCCCTATTAAGAAAACATTGGTGAATGCCAGAATGTTCATTAAAACATTTTAAAGAAAGTCTTAAGAACAAATTTGTTCCTAAGAATGGTTGGTGAATGAGGCCCGATGTTTGGTCCCTTCCAAGTGTGCTGTGACTCAAATAATCCATGCAGAACAAAATTATTTTTGTGTCGTGCATTCTGTGAACAGGAAAAACCTGAGCGAGCTGGATGACATTCAGCGGTACTTCAGCCGCAAGCTGACCACGCCCACATTCCCCAGCCTCCCGGAGCAGGCCCCGCCTCCCAGGCTGGACGAGCACAGAGACTCGGAGACCGACACCGCTCAGCTGCTGCTCCGCTCCAGTCGGCTGGTAGGAGCGGTGAACAGCCTGATCACCGGTGAGCCACTGCCTCTGTACATCCCTGTACACACACACATGCATACTGCCTCTGTACATCCCTGTACACACACACATGCATACTGCCTCTGTACATCCCTGTACACACACACATGCATACTGCCTCTGTACATCCCTGTACACACACACATGCATACTGCCTCTGTACATCCCTGTACACACACACATGCATACTGCCTCTGTACATCCCTGTACACACACACATGCATACTGCCTCTGTACATCCCTGTACACACAGACATGGATACTGCCTCTGTACATCCCTGTACACACACATGCATTCTGCCTCTCTACATCCCTGTACACACACACACACACACACACACACACGCATACTGCCTCTGTACATCCCTGTACACACACACATGCATACTGCCTCTGTACATCCCTGTACACACACATGCATACTGTATACACACACATGCATACTGCCTCTGTACATCCCTGTACACACACACATGCATACTGCCTCTGTACATCCCTGTACACACACACATGCATACTGCCTCTGTACATCCCTGTACACACACACATGCATACTGCCTCTGTACATCTCTGTACACACACACACATGCATACTGCCTCTGTACATCCCTGTACACACACACACACACATGCATACTGCCTCTGTACATCCCTGTACACTAGGGGTGTCACGATTCTCCAAATCCGCAATTTTTTCCAGCACTATTATTTTTTCCAGCACTATAGTCTAACTAATGGCTATGCCATTGTTAGACTATCGAGTCTTGATTTGTAAAGAAAAATACTTGTTTCTCAATAAGTAACTTTTATTTGAATAATAACAATTATAAATAATAACAAAAATATGAGAATATTTAAACACACCTAAACAGTTAAGAGCTTTATCAAAACTAGACTCTAGAATAATAAACAGTTGAACATTTACCACGCTATTAACAATTTACACATTGGTTTTATGCCCTGACAACGGTCATTTACATTTACATTGTCGTCAAGGCAATTCATTCTGCATTAAATGCTTAAATCCAGCGTTCTCCACCACCGAATAGGGTCGCATGTCTGATGCTACAAACAAGTTGAATTTTGTGGAAGCTTGGCTCTAAATGAGAATGGAAGAGTTGCCTGTGTCAATGTTTTTTTCCCAGTCAAATCTATTTCTTTGTGATGCCTGCGAATGTGTCCTGCCATATTTGACGTGTTGCCTGAGGTGGCGTATGGTACTCGCGTGTAGCATAGCCGACAAACTCGTTTTTTTTGTCAATGACGCGTTCGTTGTTTATATAACTCACGGGGAAGGCAAACTGTTGCCTCTGTACATCCCTGTACACACACACATGCATACTGCCTCTGTACATCCCTGTACACACACACATGCATACTGCCTCTGTACATCCCTGTACACACACACACACATGCATACTGCCTCTCTCTGTACATCCCTGTACACACACACATGCATACTGCCTCTGTACATCCCTGTACACACACACACATGCATACTGCCTCTGTACATCCCTGTACACACACACACATGCATACTGCCTCTGTACATCCCTGCACACACACACATGCATACTGTATATACCTATGGCTCGCGTGTAAACAGGTTGCCTTATAGAGAGCTTCTGTGCCATTCTGAGTTAATAATAAAACTCGAGGTTCATGCATTGCCCAGTTCTTACAAATCGAACAGCGTAGGCATTGGTTGCCATGTGTTGGAAAGGATGTTTCTACAGGAAGCTCCTGACACACTTGGATACAGTGTATTTAAAGAGGGCACTTGAAATGTGTAAGACTATGGAGAGGAAGTGAGGAACAATGAAAGCAGAGAGGCCTATGCAGGACAAGCATGCTACACAAATGCACTCATTGGGCCAGGTAGCCTTATGTTTCATTTTGACAGCTGTTATGACAGGGCAGTTATGATTCCCTGTCATCTCACTCCAGATCTTCACGGACACCGCCCCCATGGCCCCACTGAGAATACCCAGGGCATCGCCGGGTCTGGCCACCCCCATCTGAGGACCACTTCCTGTCGAGCGAGAACTGCTTCTCGACAGTCAGGCACACTGAACCCCAACATGGCCCGAGTGCAGGGGCCGAGACCCCTCGGAGCAGAGGGTCCCCCCCTAAACTCCCCCGCCCCTCAACAGGTGACGTACGAACCCAGCGACATGCAGGAGGTCCGCTACGAAGACGGCGGCCTTTCCCCCGACGAGGGCGGAGAGGAGGGGCGAGCGCGGGGGGTACGGCACGAGGAGGAAGACGAGGAGGAGCAGGAGTACGAGGAGACTGTGATCGAGCCCAGGACGCTGAACGAGGTCACCCAGGCGACGGACAGAACCAGTCCGTGGACGAGCCTTCTGTCCGAACCGGACCTGGGCTCCTGCAGAGTCTAGAGGATCTGGAGGAGCAAGCCTGGGCAAACTGAAGAGGTTGGAGAGCAGGAGGGGGGGGGTACCCAGGCAGGCAGAAACATCATGTGACCGGAAGGTTCTGAGGAGCTTATCAGCACCACACCAGAAAGAGGGTCCGCACCACAGACCACAAGCTCTCCGACGGGTGGGGATTCAGACGATGCCAGAGAGGGACGCCAGTGTCCGGAGACAGAGGAAAGGGCTGAGCCCACGTTGGTCCCTCCCCTGGATCTGTCGTCAGGCAACGAGGAGACCGCTAACAAGGACGAAGATTCAGAGGAGGAGAGGCACACGGTATCGCTCTGCCCCACAAAATCTTTGGGAAGGTGGGGGGGGACAGCTGTCAGTCAGAAAGGAAAACTCTGGTGCAGAAGACAAGGAGAGCACACGGTATCCTTAAACCACCCGCTTCCCTCTTTGGAAGACCAAGGTTTGATGATAACATTTCATACCAGATTCACCTTCACAATTCTGACAACTAGCTAACACACGAACATGTACAGTCACATTTTACCGTTCTTCTTCCAACTGCCAAGCTTGTCTTTGATCCAGTAAGAATGATCTTATTATTATCAGCCTGTTATTTTATATACAATTTACAACATACGGTCTATGTGATGTAAGGTGGCTTTTGCGTTAGTTCCAGGGTATTGTGATATGTTCCCATTCTTCCTTAATGTGATTTTCTTCAGTCCTGATCCTGTTGATATCCCAAAACTTCTTCCTCTCGACTCACCACCTGGAGGCCTCAATGCGAGCCATGCGGATGGCTCCCGTTTTCCCAAGGGCTCCCGCTGACACAGTAAGTACAGACCCTCCCCAACAGTATTTACTTTTGCTTTGTTAATACATTTTAATTGATCTAAACTTTGAAACTACAATTTTTACTTTACAAAGGACAAATTCCTACAGAAATGTGAAGCTGTTGAATAAACCTGCCTCTCTCATTTTAAATGATCACTTTGAATAACTTTTTCATTTCCAGTACCAATAATGAAATAAATACAGATAAGTACAAGGTAGAGTGAAGAAATATTTAGATGTTCTTGTATGGGTAATTTTATGAATGTAGAGGGAGGAATTCTCTGGCCAGAAATAACTCAAATAATGTCTCTAATTTATTATTATTATGGCAGATATAGTGTGACTGGCCTTTTAGCCTCAGATTGTCTTTAATGTCACAAAGAAGAATGGCTTGGGTGTGAAGGCAGTTCAACCATCAGGCTTAAAAGCTTTCCTACGCACAGGACAAGGCGCACATTACAGACGTGGTTCCTTTGGAAGGTATTTGTTCTTCTTAAAGAAACTCAGTTTGTCCCAGGCTGAATAACCAAATCTGTATCAGTAGCTATGGGCTCTGCATCTTCATTCATTAAACTCAGGAGAACCCTGCCATGTTAGGAGAAACATTCTAAACATTCTAAGGAATGATGCATCCTACACACCGTCTTAATGACTTCTTGTAATGGAGCGTGAACGGGGAACGCGCTGACCGATGTGAGTTCTTGAAACCCAAGACTGGGTAAATGGCACATGGTGACCTGTTGACACAGATTGGGTTATTTATTAGGTAACCAGGGACAAATTTACCTTCAAGAAGAACAAACGGTTTAGCTTCAAGGCTACAGTTTCATTTCTTGCAATAACAAAACTGTAACAAAATAGGTTATTTATTGATTGGTACATTTTGGTGGAATCTTTTAGTGACAGACTCCACAATACTATGCATTTCTCTTGCTTCAGTTCCTCTTTGACACCAACAACACCTCCACCCCCCCCCCCCCCCCCCCAAACAGACTCTTCCTTTTGGTATTCATGAGGTATTTTTAATCTTGTGTAACATAATACCATCATAGCCTGAGGGCTGTACAGGTCAATGTAATGGCGTTAAAGGTTACAATCAAGCCGGAAAGTCTGCACACCCCTTTCACCTTCTCCACATTTTATTACGTTACAGACATATTCTACAATAGATTGAGTTAATTTTTTGTCTCAAAATTCTACACAAAATAGCCCATAATGACAAAGTGAAAACAGGTTTTTAGACATTTGTGCTAATTTATAAAAAATCTAAATGTAAAATATCATATGTACAAGTGTGCACACCCTTTGATATGACACCCAAAAGTGAGCTGAGGTGCATTTTGTTTCCACTGATACTGCTTGAGATGTTTCTACAACTTAATTGGAGTCCATCTGTGATAAATTCAATTGATTGGACATGATTGGGGATTGCCAACACCTGCCTATATAAGGTCCCACAGTTGACAGTGCATGTCAGAGCAAACTCCAAGCCATGGGGTCAAAGGAATTATCTGCAGACCTCAGAAACAGGATTGTGTCAAGGCATAGATCTGGAGAAGGGTACGGAAAAATCTCTGCAGCTTTACAGGTCCCAAAGAGCACAGTGGCCACCATTATTCGTAAATGGAAGAAGTTTGGAACCACCAAGAATCTTCCTAGACCTGGCCGCCCGGCCAAACTGAGCAATCGGGGAAGACGGGCCTTGGCCAGGGAGGTGAGCAGGAACCCGAGGGTCACTCTGACAGAGCTCCAGCGTATCCTTGTGGAGATGGGAGAACCTTTCAGAAGATCAACCATCCAGGCAGCACTCCACCAATCAGGCCTTTATGGTAGAGTGGCCAGACGGAAGCCCCTCCTTAGTAAAAGGCACATCACAGCCCGCTTGGAGTTTGCCAAAAGGCACCTAGAGGACTCTCTGGTCTGATGAAACCTCTCAAGATTCTCTGGTCTGATGAAACCAAAATTGAACTTTTTGGCCTGAATACCAAGCATGCACGTCTGGAGGAGACCAGGCACAGCTCATCACCTGGCTAATACCATCCCTACAGTGAAGCATAGCGGTGGCAGCATCATGATGTGGGGATGTTTTTCAGCAGCGGGAACGGGGCGACTAGTCCTGATAGAGGGAAAGATGAATGCAGCTAAGTACACCGAGATCCTTGAAGAAAACCTGCTCCAGAGCGCTCTGGACCTCAGACTGGGGCGAAGGTTTACATTTCATCATGATAACGACCCGAAGCACACAGCCAAGAGAACAAAGGAGTGGCTTCGGAGAAAGTCTGTGCACGTCCTTGAGTGGCCCAGCCAGAGCCCAGACCTGAATCCAATTGAACATCTGTGGAAAGAGCTGAAAATGTGTACCGACGCTCCCCATCCAACCTGACGGAGCTTGCAAGGATATGCCAAGAGGAATGGGCAAAAATGTCCAGAAACAAGTGTGCCAAGCTCGTAGCTTCTTTCCCAAGACGCCTTGAAGCTGTAATCGCTGCCAAAGGTGCAGCAACCAAGTAAATTTTCTAAAAACCTGTTTTCACTTCGTCATTATTGGCTATTGTGTGTAGATGTTTGAGGCAAAAAATGAACTCAATCTATTGTAGTATAAGTCTGTAACGTAATAAAACGTGGAGAAGGTGAAAGGGGTGTGCAGACTTTCCGGCTTGACTATGTGCTACGGCTCTCCTCCAGCTATTGTAAAGAGACTGAAGATTGTCTTTGAATCATGTCATGTTGCTGCATCTGCCTTTGTCTAAGACTCAGATATTAGCAACCACTGAGTCATTTTTAAATGTAAATCTGGTACAGGAGTGTCTTAATCCGGCAAGTCTGGTTGATTTAATAGCAGCTTTAACGTGTAGAATACAGGTTACAGAATGTTCCAGAATAGGTATGCATGTCGATGGTTTAGACAGACTGAGAACACCATAAGAGGTTTATTCTTAAAAGGCAGTTGGCTTGGATTCCAGGCGTTAGATGCCCATAGCTCAGGCCACGGTTTCTATGTACATTGTACAACATAATAAACAGCTCTAACTGACACAACATCATGTTACTCAACTTTAAACACATTCAGTCCTCCGTACGTCTGGGTTTCCTCTTCCTCAGGATTTACAAAGAATTTCGGGGAATCAAAGGAAATAAAGTGTTATATCGTGAAAAACTGGAACAAAACAAAAGCTGTTGGTGACGGGGAAGATTGGGTAATGTGCCAGATTTATGTCAGCCACCAGGCAATCGGCAATCAACACCTCCCCTGTAAGCCAGAGCGAGAGAATAGGCAGAGACGGGCGGGGCCCTCACAACAGTGACTAACGTGACTGTGTGTGTCGTTAATGCTTTCGAGGCTGTGAGCTGGCTGAGGCCTTGCAGTAGTTATTTCCTGTACTGATTTGGGATGACAAAGTCATTAAATGCAGCTGTGGGGGAGCTGCAGGACGGGTCACCACGTTTGGACAGCGCTAAAGGTCAGGGGTAGAACAGGCGGCCGCCCCGGGTGCTCATTTTCCGTTCCTGGAGAAAGTGCTGGCAACCAGTCGGGTCACTCTTCAGATGCAATCGGAAGGATGTTCCAAAAATGAAATCAGGGCTGTACTGTAAACAGATAGAATATGGGAGTGTCCATCGAGTGGAATGGAGTGAAAAGAGGCATCAGAACAATAATGTACTTATAATAATGTCCCTGTGTAATGTGCCTGCCTTTGACATAAGAAATGCTATAGCCATCGGATATAGTGTGCAAAATAATTTGGTCTAATTTTATCATCATAATATACCCCCAAGAATATACCTTCGCATTCTACACAGTGAAGCGTTCATTACGAAATATATGAGTTCATTTATAAGGTATACGTCACCGTGTTTGCATTTGCTAATGCTGTTTGTCTGCCTAACATGGTTCCATATAGAGAATTATCTGTACATATAATAAAGCTTGATTAACAGGCGTACAGATGCAGAACTCAAATTAGAAAATAACACGTCGCCGTATAAAACAATGTTATAATAAATGTCACGCACACGTTCCATAGAGAAAGGAAAATGGCAGTCTACCAGCAGTGGTAAAATAGTGCGGCGTGGTCAAAAGATTGCAGCACAGCCATATAATCTCAGCCGCACCCCAGTTGTGTACCAGCCCACAGTTTGTGCAAGGTGACCCAGGAATATTAAGCACGAGATGAGGAAATGTAATAATGTCACTCTTAATTGGTGAAAGAGAGAAGCCGTCCTCCTGCCAAGACTTCTGGGATGTGGAAATAGCGGAGAGTCGTTGTACAGCGGTGCGATGCAGGCGGCCTCGGTCTGGCCGGGAGACCCGTCGGGTCGGGGGTTGGGTTGGGTCAGCAGTTCCATGGCTCCGCCTCTCATGGAAATATACGAACGGGGACATGGTGACGAGGGCACAAGCTTAAATAACGGGTTCACAGAGGACAGTACCCCTGACAGTGCCAGGCATCTTTGGCCCACAGCAGTTCAGCAGCTGAGACGGTATGCATTGTTTTCATGGGAACAGAAAGTCCAACATCAAAGAAATTAGGTCCTTTCTCAAGGATGGGGACAGCAAGTGTGTTTACCTTGTGCCTGTGTTGGATTTAAATCTGGCATACTTTTTAAAAAACTATTCTTTGCTTATTAATTTTATTGGCCAGGTGTTTTAAAAAGGAGGAATTTATTCATCTGATTGTGTCTCTTTAACTTAAGGGTAACTTTAGAATATTTTGAGTCAGTAACCTTGTATATTATTTAATGTGTACATTTGTTCACTAACAAAACAGCATATATTCACTCAAATTTCATTGAAGAATATCATCTTTTTTTTGGTACAGTTTATGAAGGGATTTTATATTTTCGGAGACCATTGCTTTGCTGCATCAACATAATCCGTCTCTTGATTCAACTTACGCCATATTTTTCCATGAAACAAACTCAGCCTTTATTGGGGATGGGTAGACATGTCTGCGTCAGTGTGACATACCTGACTCCAGTTTCATGTTTGGGGGGGCGGGGGGGAGGGGGGTGCAGTTGTTTACTGGGGAAAATGTGTGTGCAAAGGTCAGAGAACCTCCATAAAACTGGTTGTGACTGGTCACACCCCCACCATGTGATGAGGCAGAAAGGCACAGAGGTGTCACCAGGCTCCTTCAGCAGGCTGCAGGAGCTATTCCTGAGACCCCCTCACCATGTGCCATTTACCCAGTCTCGGGTTTCAAGGACTCGCATCGGGCAGCATGGTCCCTATTCACGCTCCCTATTCACGCTCCCTATTCACGCTCCATTACAAGAAATCATTAAGACTATTTGTTATCATTAAGACTATTTGGTCATTCATTATCGGTTCTAGTGTCCAATATAGAGATTTTCCCTGTTCTCAGGAAGCTCTACAATGTTTCTCCTAACATGGCAGGAGTCTCCTGGGTTTAAAGAATGAAGATGCAGAGCCCATAGCTACTGATACAGATTTGTTTATTTATTAGGTAGTCAGGGGCAAATTTACTTTCTTCAAGGAGAACAAATACCTTCCAAAGGAACCACACCTGTAATGCCTGCCTGTCCCGTACATGAGAAAGCTTTTAAGCCTGACTTGAGCTAGAAAATGCAGATTGACCTGTTCACATTATAACAGGGTCACATTGTCTTATCTCACCACACACACACACACTAATGATTCTTGTTTTGAACAGAGCTAAGGTGTATCCCAGCCACTGTTTGGTTGTGCCAAGGTTTAATAAATCGGCAACTGTTTACACTCCTGCTGGTACAAACGGTTAAACCAGTTACTGGGTGAGCTGCCAGTATTTTTACATGACCTGTGGTCCATATAAGCCTCTGCTTTATTTAACAATTCCACGGTTAAAAGTCCTGCATTTGTAATGATAAACAACTTATACATAAGTGAAGATGATACAAAATGTGTTTTTTTTGTACAGGGAAAGAAGCCTGGTCAGCAGGGAATTCCATTGCAAAAAGGCCCAAGACCCAGCATACCGCCACCGTCCGCTATGAACAGAGAGGAAGCAAGAAGGATCGCTAAGATTTTTGCAACCCGTTTTACAGAGGAAAAATAGCAGTTCTGTTATTTTTATTTATTTATTTATTTTTAAACTTTGTTTCTCTGAATGTGTATAGTGTGTCTGTATATAATGTTAGCAATATATTATTTGCTGAGGTGATCGGATCTGAAATCTCCTGTGCTTATTTTGATATGTTAGATTATGTTTAGATGTACAGTCATTTTAAAATAATGTAAAGAGTATAAATATGCAAATTTATTTTTTTCATGCAGTATTTCTGTATTTGGTTTTTCAAAAATAAATTTAAATAAAAAGGTTTGGTTGCTAGTATGATTCGAATTGTTTACTTTTATTATAATTTATAATAAATGATAAATTTATTTTAGAATTTATATAATTTAATAATTTATATGTCCCATCTATCCATTGATTTGATTAACCAGTTCCAGCCCTTCGCCATCATTACTACTCTTAAATCTTTCTCATTAGAGAATTTAAACGATTAGTCTTTTCTTTTTTTTGTATGATTTCTTGTGTTCTGTACAAAAGCTGGAATATTTTGTATCTGCAGCAGACATCGGCTTGAATAAGGAAGAACTGTGGCATTATTCAGCAGAAAATCCAGTTTAAATTTTTTTTTTTTTTTTTAAAAAAAAAGCCGTAACTAAGCTCCGGGTTCCCCTTCGCTCGAAACACACCCCCACTTCTGTCAAGCACTGGCTTGATTTACACCAACCGGCCCAGACTGGTATCTTTACACCTGCCCCCTACCCGAACTTATGGAAGGACTTAAAAGTCATGTGTAATGCCATGCAGGTGCTAATACTCCCCTTTAGCTGCATGCGTGATTGGCTCGAGCCGTACAGTTTGCTCCTACAATAGCCGCAAAGTTACATAAGTTTAATGGCGAGAGTCTGGCATTCAGCATGTGGCAGTCTCGCTCTGCTATAATGACGTCATGTACCATACCGACTGGAGGTTACGATACGAGCGTCCTAAAGGCTGCCCGACCTGATAACATGTAGTGTGTCAGCAATGGGTGTATGATTGTGCACATCATGAGGCTGTGGCGGTATTCTAAGTTGACTCCAGAGATGGTTGAAATGGTGGGGCTGAAAGTGTTGGAGAAAGTTGAACATAATTGTGCATAAATGTTCAGCAAGCAAAAGGAAAAAAAAAATGCTGTTGCAGCAATGCTTTAGCGATTTCCATAAAGTATCAAAATGTGATTTTGTGTGAAAGGTTACAGATTTATAATTTGTAGTGGCAGACAGTTCTTTTGGGCAATGGGCTTTTAAATTAAAATGTCCTGAATAGCCTACAATTCCAATAGGCTATGTAATGTTTCTTTCAAGATATTTAAACACTTGATTTTTCTCTCTAAAAAAACCCTATTAGTAGGCAGTAGGCTGCTGTAATTCTTGAAACTACTCTCAATGATGGCAAATGGATGTGTCACATAGGTTCAGGTTCTGACTGCCATTCTCAAAATACAGTTTAGAACACACCCCTCTAGTTATTTATTTTCACCCAATTGATATATCCTTTAAGGTTTATATACAGACATGGCATTTCAGGGTAACCTAGGCTGTACAGAGGTTTCAATACTCGTGATTTAGGAACTTTAGGAACGTGATTTAGTAACAGGACGAGCCCTCGCGTTGGATTGGTCGGTAGTCCACTTCCCGCCTCAGTCAGGAGACATCTGAATTCTGAACTCGACTTCAGAAAAAGAGTATTTGGAATTTGAAGTCCAGAGGGAGCTTTTCCAGAGGGACATGTAGCCCATGGACTACAGATGAAAATGACCCTCCTTGGCTAACTGTGGCACATTTACATAGCTATAGGCTACACTTTTCACTGTTTCAAAATTAATGTTAGAAATATATCTTAGCCTACTCCAAGTAGGCTATTTCAGTGTCGCTTTACAATAGGTCACTTTACATCTACCCCTAACATACAGTTACTGTATTTTATTGTGGTTTTGCATTCTAATTCTGCAAAGGTAGTCAACATCACTGGTTCCCATGAGCACTAATCAAGGATTAGGAAGCAAAACAAACTCCATTCCATCTCCAGATCATTTTTGTAGGTCCGGGGTGTCCAGAATTGTAACGTACATTTATAGTTTTATTAGCCAACCAATTAGGCTATTCAACGCACGTGTTAATTTAGAATTAGGCTACTATTACTAAGAAAACTACGAATAGACAAATATTATTTTAAAAACATAAATATGAATTGCTCTATTGACTACACGCAATGTTCATTTGTCGTGACACTTTTAATGAGCAAACTTGTAAACACGTTTGCATAAATAATCTGCTGCCTCGGGCATGGGTGACACGGTTATGCTCGTCACGTCAGAGGACGAGGAGTATAAATTGGAGAAAGGGTTTCTTCGCACAGGCGGAATATGTTACTCCACGTGACACTTGTAAGAGCGCAGCTATTGCTCCGTAGAATAAACCACGGAATAATTTCTACTGCATTTTGAATCCGAAGAATTGGATTGCAATACATAATTCCATCAGGTAACAATACATCGAATAAAGATTTATTTTAGAGTTTCACAGAACTGTTCGTTTTATGTTACCGACCGTGCTCTTTGAATGTGTAGACCGCATTCACATTATTCACATTGTGCAGTTAAAATGTGTTGTACTGCATTTGTGATATAGTTGAAGTTTATAGTTAAAAACGTGTTTTCAGTTCACAGTAAATACATTGCTTGGATTATATGTCTATTTTGAAATGTACCAAATATTAGATTAACCATTAGCAGACTGATTTCAATTAATTCCTCTTAGTATTATAATATATGGGCGGCAGTGTATAATGGTTCTGGAACTGGGCTTGTAACCAAAAGGTACTTCACCTACATTACTTCAGTTTCCAAATGATCCAGCTGTATTGATACTATGTAAACATGCAAAAAGCTGTGTAAATCGCTCTGGATAAGAGCATCTGATAAATGCGTGTAATGTAATTTATTATCCTACTTATTATTCCTATTACTATTTGTTGTTTTACAGGCAGGAAGTGGTATGCTGTTTTTGCGCTGTCCTTTAAGCAGTTTTATGGCCAAAGACAATATAGTTGGCCAACACTCTCAACAGATAAACTTCTCACTGCCTGAAACCTGAGACTGGACCAGCTCTGACCTGTCAGGTAACAGAAAACTCTAAAGGATTCATTAAAACGAGGATCAGGAAAAGGACTTATTTGCTCCTGCCATCCATAACATGCAGAAATCTTCAACTGCTTTTGTACCCCCTGCCCAGGTAGAAGTGGACCACAACTGAGCGTTCATTGATTCGAAGCATTCAAAGAATCGCTGAGACAGCTTTATTTGGATTTTCCATATACCGGTTTAGTCATGGTTGGAATGGGGCCCACAGACCTGCCCCCCACGGCAACCGTCAAGTTCTTTGGGGCTGGAATGGCAGCCTGCATCGCCGATTTGGTCACATTCCCTTTAGACACAGCCAAAGTCAGGCTTCAGGTGAGGAAAGGCAAATGTATTTCAAAGCATGCAAAATGTAACCATGAGTCATTGTGTTATCCACACAGGTTATTTTTCTTAGTGTAATTTGGAATAAAGGCCTTATAAATCAATATGGACAAACAATTCTACAAGCCTACTCTTGGTGGGTCTCAGAATCCTTTTGGATCTCTTTTATCAAACACATACATCATAAATCTCAGTTTTAGCGGTATACCCCATGACCGTTACCTTGCCTGAACCAACTTTGTGTGTGTGTGTGTGTGTGTTTTCCAGATTCAGGGGGAGGCCCAGTCTGCAGAAGGAGTCAAAGGGATGAAGTACAGGGGTGTGTATGGTACCATCACAACCATGGTGAGGACGGAAGGTCCGAGGAGCCTGTATAATGGGCTGGTGGCCGGACTGCATAGACAGATGAGCTTCGCTTCTGTCCGTATCGGCCTGTACGACTCCATGAAGCAATTCTACACACGTGGATCTGAGAGTAAGCCCGCTCACTTTTCCACCATCACCGGTACTACTACCAGTACTATTAGTACTATCACTATTAATGATAGATTATTTATTTTATGCAGTGGCTTTCATGGAAGTGTTTCGTGTGTGTGTGTGTGTGTGTGTGTACACACACACACACACACACTGCTCCTCTGACCTGTAAATTAGGCCATAGAAAACCGCTCACATCCGTCATCCTCTCCTTCCAGATGCCGGTATCGTCAGTCGGCTGATGGCGGGTGGCACTACGGGGGCGATGGCCGTGGTGATCGCCCAGCCCACCGACGTGGTGAAGGTGCGATTCCAGGCCCAGGTCCGCCTGGCCGACGGGATGAAGCGCTACAATGGCACCATGGACGCCTACAGGACCATCGCACGTGACGAGGGCGTCAGGGGCCTCTGGAAAGGTACTGGACCCCGTCGCCTTCAGTCTCCTTTCATGTTAGCCATTACCACACGTCTTCGGATAAAAACGACTCTTTATGTTGAAAACATTCGAGGTAGTCTTTTTTAACGGATTGATTAAACAAAATTGCAAGCTCAATATGTCATTTAATTTGTTTTTTTATTATCACTGTTTCAGGTTGCATGCCCAACATAATGCGCAACGCCATCGTGAACTGCGCAGAACTGGTCACCTATGACATCATCAAAGAGCTCATCTTAAAGTATGACCTCATGACAGGTAAGCCATCTAAAGGGAATCCCAAAAATAACTTCCCTTAGAGATTTTACATATGTACGTAAATATGCACAGTGTATTCTGTACTATTCACCATATTTCACGGTGTTACTGACAAAGCGGAAAAGATTCTGGCAATAAAAGTGGCAATAATTTTAACCAGAAAATGTTTCTGGGGTCAAAATCAGATATGTCAACGACATACAAAACAAAACAAGAAGGAGCTTTAAGTCTCACAGATGGATTTTGCGCTGCTGTGAAGCACAGCTTTCACGTTACGTAATCTCAGAGGTGGCATCTAGCGGTAATGTGTGCGACGGCGTGCGTTTTACAGACAACCTGCCGTGCCACTTCACCGCGGCCTTCGGCGCCGGCTTCTGCACCACCATCGTGGCGTCCCCAGTGGACGTGGTGAAGACGCGGTTCATGAACTCCTCTGCGGGACAGTACGGCAGCGCCATCAACTGCGCCGTCACCATGCTGACAAAGGAGGGCCCCACGGCTTTCTACAAGGGGTGGGTAAAAGTAGGGTTCACCTGTAGGGTGGAAAAAAATAAAACATTGGAGAGGGCTACCAATCACAAGCACTCTCATTCTGTTCTTACATTTTAATGAGTTTTCTTACTCCCGTTATTGGTTCTTTACTGATTTTTTTCCCCCTCCTCCTCATTCAGGTTCATGCCGTCTTTTCTGCGACTGGGCTCGTGGAACATTGTGATGTTTGTCTCCTATGAGCAAATCAAGAGAGCCATGATGAGGACACAGGTGTCCTGGGAATCCCCAATTTGAGCTCCTTCCCCCCCTCTGACATTGTTAATTTGAGGGCTGGGTTTGAGCCCCTGCAGACACTGAGAGGTAGAGCTCATCCCTGTCACGCACCAGCAGCCAGCGAGACGCACAGTTCCAACACAGTCAAATACGTCTGCTGAGCGCAGGGTTGTATAACTTGATATTCAAACTCCATGAGAACTAAGCGGAGAGATCACGGGTACGACTGTGGCATAGAAGAGCTGGACTGCAAACTTCCTGCCATCAGGATGAACACTCTCTTAACTGAGAGCTAAGGGGGACCTGACCCACTCAGGGATAAATCTCATTTCAGTTTTATTGGGTTTTTTGTTTCTATTGTCTGTGCTATGTACACTCTGTCCTGCTTCTTATGTTGAATTGTTTTTTATCAACTTTTTATTGTTTGTATTTTCGGAGAACTGATCTTAACTTTTTCCATGTACATTTCTTAATGTTCTTATTTTTATCTCTCTTTTAATTGTCTGGAAAGCACTGCGTGCTGTTTTACTTGAAGGGTACCATATCAGTTATTAAAATTATTAAAAGCTGAATTAAAACTGAAGAAATACATGTAATGATGGAGGATCCTATCAAGGTTTTTTTCCCCCATTGAGTTTTTCCCCATCTGGTGTTGTTTTGCTGGTCAATGTGATTCCTAGGTCAAATGTTAATTTTTAAAAATAAATTGTCAAAATTGAAAAACACCACTTTACCTCTTGAATTTTATAGCTGAGCAAGGTGAATTGCTTCAGTAGAATATCCAACTGTATAAATGTCATCTATGCAAGTTTTGATAAGAGCGTATTCTAAATGCCCATGTAATTTATTAATGTAATGTTTGAAAATGGAAAGGTGCTACAGGGTTTCTCCTCCTGCTAAAGTATGTTTTCAGTGTAAAGAATATGTCCTTTGGTCTGGTATTGAATCTTGGCAGTGTCAATGGCGACTACAGTTAGCAACCCTGCTGGGTAGCACATAATCGTCCGTCTCATTGTGCAGAAGTACCTGCTCTGGCTATGCAGGCATCTACAGTCTGTCAGGGCCAGCTCAGTATGTAGTGTACTCCTCGAACAAAACGACTGCACAGCACATCTGTCGGACTGCAGCGCAAACAGAAACAGCAGCTAGCAGCACGCGTCAGAGGAGAACGCGTGCTTGTCTGTGATCGAAATGTGCAGAGAACGTTGCAACGAAGAGCTGAGACAATGAATGCTTGGGCGTTCCGAAATGGAAGAATATTTTAGCAAAGGCCATAAAAAAATTATCAAGGATTAGAAGTGTTTACTAACAGGTGTGTTAACTCAGAATTTGTCTCATCATCTTTCTCCTTTCATGGGTCCCTGCTGATAGACAGCCCCTACAGTTTGAGGCCAATAGTACTGTTCTTTTTCATTTGAATATCCCTGCCCTACTTCCTGTCATACCACTCTGTGACACAATGACTGCCCTTGACATGTCGTATATTAAGTATTGATTCATAACCACATCTTTTCCTAAATTCCCAGGATTTTATTTTGCACAAGGGATCAGGGAATAAGTAAACCCAATTAGTCTGAAATGGGTAGTTTATTTTCTGGTAACGCATTGAATAACACTCTGTGACAGTCTCGTTGTAAAGACCACCAAATAAGTTGACTGAATTATATTTAGAACGTACTAATCTATGAACATTTTCATCACTTATTAAGTCAATATGACACCTACAGTATATACCACCATTCTACCAAAAGCCAGCACAATTGTGAACTGTATGAACAAGATTCCAGTTGAAAAGTCCTGAAAAGTCACTGGAGATAAATTTATAAATGTATATAAACATATAAAAAAACAACCTCTGGATACACAAGATTGACACATTGACAGTCTTTGCTCAATGGTACTAGTATCAACTGTCCAAGAAAAAACCTGAAATCCCAGATGTGGAGGATAACTACTTGGACATTTAAAAACCTAACAGTCCCCATAAATAGATAAACACAAAGAAAACACAAACCTCGTCTCAGTGGCAAACTACAGTTTAACCCAAAAAGAATGAGAAGAGATCAATTCACAATTTGCAATGATAGCACTCCTATAGGGACAACACATGTAGTTGAATACCTCACAACCCTTTTTCCACTCAGATCTGGGCGGCAGTGTAATATAATGGTTAAGGAACTGGACTTGTAACTGAAAGGTAGCAGGTTCGATTCCCAGGTAGGACACTGCCGTTGTACCCTTGAGCAAGGTACTTAACCTGAATTGCTTTAGTATATATCCAGCTGTATGAATGGATAAATGTAATAAGAAGTTGTGTAAATCGCTCTGGATAAGAGCGTCTGCTAAATGCCTATAATAATAATAATAATAATAATAATAATATAATCTACTCTTTCAATACAGCCTTGAACAGGAGAAGGAAAAAAAAAAAAACAGGTCCAAAACTGAATGGCTACAAGAGTTTAAACCTGGGAGCCCCCCCTTTCCACACTGCTTCAGAATAACACGGCATGCCAGGAAAGGTTGAGATTTGACCTTCTTACATAATCCAAATATCACCATGTACTTGGGAGTATAAGCAGAGGTTAAGGGTCATAGAGCCCTTGATACGGTTGCAGCAGAGGAACATGAGCATGTAAAAGAAACCAGGTACACAGATGACAGAAAGCATGCTGCTGGAACTACGGAAATTACATTGATTTAGGACGGCAGTCCTAAACCAGTCATCTTAACAACAGAATCACCGCTTCACAAGCCAAAATGGTTAAGCGAACAATCCACTATAATAGAGGATGAAATATATGAGATGTGTTACAATAAAAAATCTTGAACAAACAGCAGCTCTAAACACAACACAGTCCACCTCTGTATATGGTTTGTGTTTTGCGCACCGAAGATTACACTGGATTATTTTAAAAACTGAAAAGTAACCTGAAAATACTGTGGTTATGTTATGTAAGGTAAATCAACTCTGTAAATCACACAAAACACAACCTGTAAATAGCCTTAAATACAGGCAGGGTTCGCATGGCATCCAAAAGTGAATGTAGAGTACCCTCCGCTGGCAAAGAAGTGGCAATGCAAGATCCAAAAATGTTTTAAACTGGAAACAAGCAGTGCTCATTCCTTTTGAATTATGTGTTTATATCAGATGATGGTGTTGATCAACTGTGACAGTAAAACTTCAGGCAAATAAGGCATTCATTTTGAAACCTCGACTCATTTGCTCCATGGCTGACCCTCCGCACAGATCACTAAGGAAAAGGAAGTGCCAACATGATCTTTAATATTGAAGCTATACTATGGCTGTGTTCGAATACGACCCGTTCCCTGTCCACTGTCCACTCAAACCCCTGTCTACTATGTGCCCTGTCCCCTCACTTTGCAAGCAGTGTGCGAAAGAAATCACGCAAAACTCCTTCCAAACTAGTGAGGAAGTAGTTTGTAATATAAATTTTTCCTGTCAATTGAACTGAACGTCACATCTCAATATGATTAGCTAATTTAAACATCAGATAATTCCCTATTTAAGAATTTTAAAAATCAAATTTTTTTAAAATAAAGTAGGTCAATATAAAATCACAAATCCCATCTACTGTCGTAGTGCATATGTGTGGTTTGCATGTGTGTGAGTGAGAGATGGTAAGAGAAGTGAGAGGAATAAACAGAGACCTGAAAGGCAGAGGGGTCTCCCGTGGGTTCTGTTCACGTCAGCTGAACACACTGACAGGCTGTCCTCAGGAATGCAGCTGCGTAGCTTAATCAGCACCGACAGCTTTCACAACAGTTCACCGACTGTAGTGACTGCTGTCTGTGACCTCACACACTAAGCTCACGGGAGTCCCGTTCTTCTTGGGAGCTTCTGTTCAACACACGGCCCATTTAGTGACTGGCTCTGCATGGTCGCACACTGTGACACAGCCAGATGCACCTGAATGGTTCCCCTATTTTATTTCTGTCTCCTCTGTGACATCACAATCACAGACTTTGAGTAGCATGACTGAATCCCCTGTAGGTAACGTTAATTGGATGTGGCAGTTGGGACACTGTAACTTGGTGATAGGGTCACAACACAGGCGCAAAGAACATGGTGTTCTATGGCAGCAATTCATTATTTTCTCTACATGTTTCAACCTGAGAAGCTTTGAAAGCTTGAGGTGGCTCACAAATTAGCCACTGTGCTGCAAAACCAGCTGAAGGCTTTCACTTATCTGCCCATTTTCATGTGGTGAAATTTATCTGGGAAATTAATCTGTCAAACTGCTAGTTTTCTTCTGAGAACAAGTTTTTTTTTTTTGCGCAAGAATTCCCGTAACTGTACTTGTGAGATCTTTATCTTGTAATTGTGTAACCTTATTACTTCAAAGTCTACTGAACCCTAATAGCAATGTTTCTGGTTTAAAAAAAGATTTATAGTTCTGCTCAAAATTTCTAGAAGCTTGAGAGGGGAAGCGCTTGTATTGATCACCTTTGTCTGCTTAACAATATAAGATGTGAAAAAAGGATGGTCTTCTACAAAACAGTCGTAATAATTAATGCTGCCCAAGATAGGGTTGTGCTATGTCACCATCCATGCCACAATGTACACGTTCATAAGATGCAAATCAGAATTTCATGCTAATGTCACTTATTGAATGCAAAGGTGTAAAGCCCTCCCACTACAAGTGGATATTCATACTTAGCTTTGCAAGCACGTCATTCCTTTGGAACGGACTTTACAAACAAATAGAGGACGTTTTGTTTTGTTGACAGATGTCAAGAGAAAAAAATGCAGAGTAGGCTACTACAGAGTACAAGGGTGCTTTGTTGACATCTTTCACAAGAAGATAAAAATACCCTCAAGTTTCAATGCTTGGATAAACCCGTCATGGAATTTGGAATCACAAACATGTTTCTGTTGGTCTATTGCCATACACTTCATAAGGATCTTCAGCTGATTGGGCAAAATCAACTTAAGACCCCATTCAATTGACCAGCTGTGTTCATCTGCTCACATCTAAAACAATTTGGGAGGTTACTCAGAAACACTTATGTAGTTCTCATCTCTTCTACCAAACATGAGCAGCATTTTAGGCCCTACTATAGAGCTGGTCTGGAAAAGCAAGTTCAAAGGCACTTAATATACATGCTGACAGATGGGAAAATTGCCCAATTTGAGCTGCCAGTGACAATGGCAGCCGTTGACGTTGATGTAACAGAAGTCTGATTCGCGGACAAACAGGCCTGCCATCTGACAAAGCCTCCTGCGTCTCCCCATTTCCGCACGTCTTCAGGCCGGTCGCCGCCTTTGGTCTCGGGACTAATGAGGGGGCAAACTGGAATAGGTCCAATAACCCGGAGGCTGGATCCCTGGGGGGATCAGGTGGATCCAAGAAAACCCAAAGCTTTACCCATGTCCTGATGCACAGTACAAACAAGGGGAAAAGGAAGAAACATTTTGTGTGGCCTATCTTGTGTGTTCTGGTTTTGCTTATTGCAGTACTGTTTAATTAAACCGATGTCTATGTTTTCCCAGTGTATACTGTATATATTCAACTTGAAGTGAGGACATTTGGCTTATGGGCATATGGGCATTCATGATAAAAATCTTTTTAGTGTAGCTAAATTTAAATGGGTCTGTGATGTGACTGCTGAAAGGCACATCATTTCATTACAGCACTTGACTGAATAATTTCTAGTTCAGTGTCCAGTCAGCCATACAAATGGGTATTGCCCTAAAGATGTGCCTTCTGATGTCATTTTACAGGAAAGCAATGTCCTGCCTTCATCAGGTACAATTTTGCTCAGTCATATTATATGTAGCTTGGGGGGGGGAAATGTACAATTACCAGAGCTGACAACTCTAAATGAGCACCTTTTTTATGTCCTGTTCATGGTGTGGTCTTACAGTGCCATGTCCCATAATTCAATGCAATGTCATACGTATTACGAGCTGGATTCACTTCCCTTCAAATGACATCACAATGTCATTTGATTTGTCTTCAGAGCGGCCTACTCAACAAGGAAGCAATAGAAAATGTGGTATCATAGATAAGTGAGAGGATTTGACTGTCTTTGCATTGTATTAAATACCCTTGATTATTGCAGTGGACATTATTTTTGTTACAATGAGTGTTTATCAAGTAAAGCTGTAGGAGAATAGTTTAGTTTTGGCAGCTTTCATTTTGCCTCCAAATGTAACATTCCACACTGCAATGTTAAAAGCACAAAAAACCTTGGCCATAATGAACCTTGTAGTCTCATCTGTACCGTACAAAACTGCGCACAAATGCAGTGCTTGACAGGATGTCAAGATCTTCTTATCATTCCAATCACAGAAAATAGAAAATAAAAACCACCCCAAAATGATTGGGAGACTGCCTGTATATCATGCAGAATGGAGAGTATTCAGGACTATTGCTTTCCTACAGTAGATTGAATTGGTAATAAAACTGTATTCTCTTTGGCAATGAGAGATGTACCTGCACAAGCAGATCCATGGAGAATTTGTGCTACGTCTCTGCGGGTGGAGGGGGCACAGCTATCTTTAGTAGCAGGACTATTGTACTACTGATCTAAAATGCGTTGGGACTCGCAGGGCTGCTTGAGGGGAAATGCATTGGAAAACAAATTCTGCGGGCCCCTTCTTAGGTCGGACCGTGGTAAGACTGTAACTTTAACAAGCATCAGCTGAAGCATTCTTCTCTGAGCCGGGCTGTTTTCTCACCTGGGTCATACCATGCTCATCAGACCAACCATGAGAGAGTCTCGGCAGAAAGAGAGAGACCCGGAGAAGGATCTGAGCTATCAAGTGACGGTAAAAAGTTCAGGTTCACCTGCCTGCCATCTGTGCTGTGGAGCCTGTCAGCTTCAACGCTTGGCTGCACCTGGGGTCCACTTGGCTTAGCTGTGGGAGTTGGTCCGAGTCTGAATTGAGGCGTGAGCATTCTCGCGCCTCTCCCCCTTGATGAGTGCTCAAGCTGGCAGGTCTCCTGGGCGTGTGCTATGGATGAGCATGCAAGGACCTCCCCGATGAGGGTTCCCCGATCCACGTTAGTTCCTTTGCGATACCTGTGAACGGCCGCTTCATATTCCCATACCAGGATTACGCACTGTACCTTCAAGTATTCGCCATGGTTACATGCGTCAGCCTATCTTCAAGCAATTTCAATGGTTACAGGGGTGTTATGCAGCTGCTCATCTACCTGAAAGGACCTACACACACACACACACACACACACACACACACGCTCACACTCACAGACATACCAAGTCAGGAATTCATGCCTTAGACCACAAAGCAGCACAACAAACAAAACCAAACAAAGCCAGTTCACTTCTGCAAGGGAGGGGTCACCATAATATCAATTAAGCATAAGCCTGCAGGGAGAGAGAGGAGGCAAGCTGGGTTGTGACACTGAAGAGCAGGTTCTAGCAGAAACCTGGGTTCAGCCAGACCCCCAGGCAGACAGGATCAGATCGGTGCAGCGGGCGGGTGATAAATTTAGATTTGTTTCCTCCTCCGTCGCCTCTCCTCCAGCCTGTGACCCCCACTTACTTTGCCTCTTGGCAGCTGTACTACAGAGCATGCGATCCTGGAGACAAGCAAAACAACCCCCCTTTAGTACTAGATCAGAGCCTGCTTGTGTCAAACCGAATACATGTAACCCAGAGCTGCTATCAACATTGCAGAGGTTGAGATGTATGAAACCAGTGAGAGAATCCAATACCAGAGAAAAATAAAACATTCTGGTTTGTGCACAGACGATTAACAAAGTCATACTGTATATTAACATTTTTGTAACAGACACAACTTTAAAAGCCAGATCAAGGAACGCATTCACATAGGACTAGCAGACATAAGATTGTCAGTCACTGATGTCATTTCCAGGAGGCTGATTTGACAAAATGGCTCCTCCCCTGGAGCATGGACATGCAGTAGAGATCAAAAGCTTGCTACTAGCTGCAATATAGCATCAGAAAAGTAGGAAAGTTCACATCGCTTTTCTTTCTTTTATTGAGGGCAGTGTTCTGCCATTGATCTTGGGTTTATGACCCGGATGTCAAATGAAGGCAATAACTTAATATAACTTTCATGTCACAAAACCATGTCTTTTTGGTTAAAAAAATACTTATGAATTCATAATAAACACCATCAGCAGGACTTTTTGTTGATTGTCACAAAGCAAAATTTGTCTGAACTGTTTTTTACCCGTGTTCATCCCCTACACGCAAAAATATTTATCCTTTTTGGTAGACTGCAGTTTGCAGCATGCAGGCAAGTCAGAAGTTCCAACCCAACAACAAGCTGTCATACAAGACGTTGAACACAACTGAAACTGTTATGGACGATCATGAACCACATCCAGATTTCCATTCCATACATTAGAAAACAACATCAGTAGAAGCAACTATGTGCCATTTAATTGATTCCAATCAACTTACCGACCAAATCAATAACACATACCTTATCAATAACAACCCTTAGGTGTGGCAGTGTTCAATATCATGTTGACGTGGCTGGCCTCTTGCCAGGCTATGACTTTCAATACCACACCAAGAAAGATTTTACATGAACTCTGTAATGCCACCCTGAAAGGAAAGCAGTAGCATTATCGCAACGGGGGGTCTGGCTGGTGATGATGGTTCGGCTGCCTGCAAAGCTGCTGTAAACGCACTGGCCTGGCTGGCCATCCAGGGAGCTGGCCAATCACTCTGAGGCCTACTGGCTGGCCGGGGCCAGGACGGGGAGCGCTAGGCCCGAAAGCCTGGGCCTGGCCTAGTTGCTTATCCAGAGGAGGTAGACAGGCAGCTGGATTGGAGGCGAGGGGAACACGGGGAAGGATAATGGCCGGGGTGAGCCCGTAACGGAGCTGAAAGACACGAGGTGGGCCCTGAGTGACAAGGCACTCGGGGGGAGGCTTGTGCTGCTTGCTTGATTCATTCTCGGCCTCATTGAGGTTCCTGAGTTTACACCGCTGCCTGCACAACTCCTGGAGCTTCTCTGCCTGAGCGCGTCGGACGTGGTACACTTTTCTGGAGCTTTGGAAGGACTCCAGGAACCCCTCCAGTGACAAGCCATCCGCCATAAACTTCTCCAGAAGATCCTATGAAAGTACAAAACATATACACTGTTGTAACTGACTGGATAAGAGTGTCTGGTAAGTCATTATAATGTAAAATAAAACAAAGGACTAGGTGGTCTAAAAGAAATTGCCATTAGGGCCTCTAAACAATGTGTAATACTTTTTGTCTTTATATTTTTGCTAATTTAGATCCCCTGGCACTCCATCAGTTTGTGCAACACAATGCCATCTAATGTAATGTCCCGCTGTGCCCTGTACGTGTATATCACAGAGCACTTCAGCTGAATTATTTCTCATCTGCTATGCTAGGAACTGCTATGCATTCATCCCACATGTGGGTTACTTCTTTATTAGCCAATATATATTATATATTTACACCATGCTCAGCATTATACTGAAAATATAGTTCTAAACAAACGATTCCTCTGGGTAATAAAATGTATTTTTCACGCTGTCCATTTTCCCATATTTACTGGTAGACAAATAATCGACTGCATCCTTTCACCCTCATTGCTTGAATCTCATTCTCTCCCTACTTTAGCTCTCTGGAGGTGGAATGAGTTGCCAGCATCAGGACTGTAGTTTTACCACCATCCTGATAAGACTCTTCTTTAAACGTCATCTCTGCATTTCCCTTAGTCTTTAATCCACTTTTATCGTCAGACATCTTGAAAAACGTCATCCACTTTATTTTAATCTACATTGTATTCTGTTTCTTATATTTAATCTAGTTTTAATGTGACAAATACATAATATGTTCTCTATACAATTAAATGAGTAATATTCTAGATACTGTACACTATTTTATTCTTCTTGTCTCATGAACTCTAATGCACTTTGGCCCACTGGTCCAAAATACATCTGCTTCATGGCAATATTAAAAACACGTAAATAAGACAATAAACATACAGGAATGCATTCACATATAAATAATAATCAATACATTTCCCACAGACTACCAGCACTGGGTTCACAATACTAGTGTTTCAGATACTCAGGAACATATCCAGAGCTGGGTTTTTCATGTGATAATTCAATGTAACAAAAATATTACACTGTCATCATTACATTGTACAGTTGTTGTACAGTTGATGTAAAAGCCCCAGATAGCCAATGAAATCCTTTCATTTACCTCCGATTTCTCCTCAGCACAGGCCACCTCTTTATGGAGAAGATATTGGGCCATCTGAGGTCCATGCCTTTGTATGCAGGTGTCTGTAGGGACATGGCAAAGTCAGCCTTCCAAATGGACATTCAGCTCGCTGCACTGGAAGAAGGAGACAGTCATAATAAGCTCACTAAAGCAAGGCTGGTTAGCCCTGGGGCGTATACTATGAAGCAGGATTACTGAGTTAGCTGGATAACTGCACTGAGTAAAACCCAGAACCCTCCCAAATCTGGAACATGGAGTAAAGTAAAAAGAGGTGAGCCAGGTTTTACTTGGTGAAGTTATCCAGCTAACTCAGTAATCCTGCTTTGTAGTATACCCCCCAGGTCCTGGAGAGCTACAGGGCCTGCTGCATTCAGAGATGTAACCAAGGGGTAGGTTTTTGGGGTTTGAACCCCCCCCCCCCCCCCACTTAGAAAAGCTGAATATGTGTGAGCTGGGCTGAGTGGAAACACTGTCACTGTCAGAAAGACAGCTTTTTGCTGTGGGTACACTTAAACCCTATCTCAATCTTTAATTTCCGTGTGAAAACCTTTCTGTCGATTAGAAATGTCCCACAGTACAGCAACAGCAACACAAATGCTGTTGTCAGGCCCTCGGAGGAAACACAGGAAGCGATCAGTGTTCATTTACCCAGCTGGAAAAAGAGGGGCATGCCCCTTGAGGAGCGACAACATGGGAGCATGTTGAAGCATGCATCGTTTCACTAATAGGTGGCGTGCGCATGCAAGTGTGCATGGTTAAAACCGTCTTCTGAGCAGCAGAATAGCACCATATATCAAGGAAAAACAGAACACGGCAGGGCTACTCCAATGAGTAATTCAAAAGCTGCAACAAAATGTGAAATTGTGGATATGGCGGTGTCTTAATTTCACAATCGATAAAGGAGCCATTATCTGCCCCTATTTTTTTTTAACGTGATAATGACCATGCAATCTTCTTCCTGGGAAAGGTGAGCCAAACGAATGAGCATACCCTTCAGATGTTTTAAGTTTGATGATAGGAGACACAAAAACAGTGTGGAACAGCTGGCCTAGATTTGGAGTGGAGATGATTCAGCACCTTTGCCTTCACTACTCTCATGACAATATGTGGCAGAAACCTTTCTCTTAAAGTAAGTAAACTTTTATTTATATAGCACTTTTGAAAACATGGAGTTACAAAGTGCTTTATATAATGAATGCATAAATAAACACGTAACAGACGTACACTTAGGAACACACACACTCTTGAGGTAGATGGTAAGATATTGCTCATTTTGGGAAGCAAACAAGATGGAGGCTATAAAGATAAGTCCAAGTTTCACAGGAGAGGGGTTTGGTGCTCAACAAATATATGAACAAAAAGGGCTCTCTGAAGTCCATAGGCGGCCTTTGCCATTTGGGGGTTTGTTTCAAAAACCAATTGGAGCCCCCCCCCCCCCCCCCCCCCCCCCTTTCAGTTGAAAGGCCCGTTTCAGGTGAAACAAATGAAACATAGCAAAGGCCGCCGATGCTGAAGTCAAAAGTCAAAGTCAACTCTGAGGACGACGCAAGTCGAAACGTAAGTCACCCCCCTGCAATAAACGTGACTTCTAATGAGTGCTCCAGTGCTTTATTTTGGGTAGGCTAGTCTATGTGCAGTGCTCAGGTAAAAGCACTTTTTGTTAACATGGAGGCTACCTTAGAGAGAGTATGCTCACAGCTGAGGAAACCTACATTCATCAGAGATGGACAAACCACATAAACATTTATAAAAGCATAAAAATATTTTCCATTTCGAGAACATTTATACGGTTTTAAAATCAAGCCAAGAGCTGGTCAAGAGAATGAGGTGTCTGCTACCAGTGAATTGCTGTAATGAATTTTAATTATGATGAGAAAGCTGAATCTATTCACGGCACAGTCCTCACAGATAAAGACTGGTAATAGGTCTTTTGAGTGAAAGATAGCAAGAAAGCCAAATGAAGCTTGCAGCCTTTTCAGAATGCTGATCAGGACTGCAAACAATGATAGAAAAATTTTATTTATGACACACTGCAAACCTCAAATTGTCTCCAAACATTTCCTTATCCACAGTACCAAACAAATGACAGACAACGACACTTAGCATATCACTAGAAGACAATACATCAAGACATTACCTCTTCTGACATCAATGCTGCTAGGCACACTATGCATGCAAGCTGAAAACGCATTCAATCCTCTGACAGTCGATTCAAAGCTCACATAGCTAAGCTGCACTGCTGAAATTGATTAATACTTTTCCATTATATTATATTTCAGGATGAAATATAATATAAGCTCACTTTTGCCTGAAATTTTCCCCTTACATTTTAAGAACATATGACCGATTGCATCCGGCCTCTAGCCAATGAACCTTAGTCCTGTGAAAGTGCAGAATATTAGGAACATTGTGAGCATCTTGCCAGCTTGCATTTATAAGCTTTATGCATTTATCTTGAAACACTCAGCGATGGAATTTAAAAAGCATAGCTTGTTACAATTTACAGTGCACTACTATATTGAACAGTAAAACTAATAAATAAAAATCACTGAACAAGGGGCAGAATGCCTGGTATCTTTTCAAAGAGCAAGACAGGCAGACATTTCAGTCCTGGTGGTTAAGATTAATGTTTTTTATAGGGTTTTCCACTGTAATGACTAAGGAGTGAGAAAGAAGGCACATTTTACATGTGGCATAGCTTTACATTCCGTACTGTGGGACTACAGCACTTATCAAATCCTTACATTTCCCTCTGTAAAAATCTGGAACAACTGACAACAGGAACAGGGTCACCACATTCAAAACAGATGCTGAATCAGATACTGGCAAACTCAGTGCACGGGCGACGAGCAGGGACCAAAAGCGGTCTCATATTGTCACCTTTCAGAACACATTTAGAAGCCTCACAGGCACAAAAGTGCCTAAGTATCGTATGTGCCGTTTCATTGAATGCAAAGTAGAATTTTAAAAATATATTTTACTCCTTGCTCAGAATGATCTAGATTCATCCTGAATTAGCTGTTTCTCTGACCCCAGTACAATGTAATGTTAAAAGCATCTCAGAAGACATTAGATTATGCAACAGCAGTCATACAAATCCTGACCTTGTTTTTCCCCCTGCTGCATTCTCTATTCTTTGAAATTCAGACATTTGTGGAAGGGGGAACCTACCCCCAGTATTGCCAGCAGCCATACCCACCACACACTCTGCTCCTACTGAATGGCTGAAGCTAAGCAGGTGTGGGCTTGGATTGTACTTGGGATGGGAGACCTCCAGGGAAAACTAAGTTGCTGCTGGAAGTGGTGTTGGTGGGCCAGTAGGGGGCGATCTTACCTCCGGTCAAATAAATGTGAATGCCCCAGTGCAGTGATGGGGACACTGTGCTGTAGGAGACACCGTCTGTCGGATGAGATGTTAAACCGAGGGTCCTGACTCAAAGTGGTCATTAAAGATCCCATGACACTCTTTGCTCAGAGTAGGGGGTTCCCTCGTGTCCTGGCTAAATTCCCAACTAGGCTCCCTCAACCTGCCACCTAATCATCCCCTCGATTTAATTGGCTTTGTCTGGAGAGGACCAATCCCCACAACTACCCAATCCACCATGACTAGTAAGTTCAACAGCTGTTCATCCATATTTAGCACATCTGCCTCTGTATGTAATTACACTGTGATCAGCAGATATTTCCCATCTGGGAGAAACTAAAATTGCCACAATGCAATTATGATGCCACGTTAGATTGTATGTCTGTGTCCTACCATTCCCAGTGGCTGTGATCACTCGTATTACTGCAGGCTATAATGTTAGAACTTAAGCTGTTTAAAAAACAAAGAAACTCTTTCATCCTCTTTGTACACAAGACTGTGTGCAACATCCAATAAGACCTTTTATTTCCCAGTGACCACAAGGTCAGACTGAGAAAAATGAGAAAGCAGACAATTACGCAATTCAACAGTTTTATGGGATTATGTCTTTTCTGTCTTGTTTGAACAAGTCCTTTAACCACAGAACGTCACAACAATTGAATTCATCATTTTTAAAAGAAATATCTTTATGCAATTTGTAATGTTTTAGCAAACCATTTTAAAATGATGTAATGTCTGAAGTGAAGTACCACCCAGCTCTAGGAGCTTTTAAATTTGCCAGAGAGGCAAGAAAATTCAATATTTCTGATGACGCATACATTATTAAAGTCAGCCACAGGAATTACCCTTTCAGGGAGAAACAGTGAGATGTTAGTGCACTTAAATTAAAATGATACTATTAAAAGCTGAATATTATTAAACACACGTTCTTTAAATTCAGACTTTGGTTTGAAAACAGAGAGGCACAAGATGTTCCACAGACTGCATTCCCTGCACGCTGGCAGGGAATAGGCAGGCTGGTTGGGAATCTCTTTGCCAAACCTCCACTTTCTGGGACTTGATATCTTAAATCTACCATGTCAATCCATGGTGGGATTAAGAAGTGGACAGGGCCCTGCTCTAGGAAATTCCAGTCAAATTCAGAGCAACATAATCTGATTTCTCTAGAATCAAGAGCCAGAAGTGGGGCAATATTGTTGATGCCTCAATGAGACATCAGCAGAGTGTGCGGTTATGAAATTCCAATAATGAAACTAAAGGAGGAATTTTTAAAACGGAGACAAATGATTACCTATCGCCGGTGTGTTATGGCCTGGCCATTGCACTTTCATTAATTGCTAATGTTGGTTATTTGCGAATCTAAGCCTTTTCTTTGTACACTAATTGCAAGTTGCTCTGCATAAGAGCATCAGATAATTTAAATGCCTAAAAGGTAAATATCTATAATTCTCCAAATCACAGATACAATAACACAATACCATGTGCTTTTAAAAAAAAAAGTAACATAATATTAACTGTGATCCATCATAAGATCATTGGGGTAAAAAGGACTGTTCCTGAACAATATAATTTAGAGTGATTTGAGTTTATCACACTGTCTCAGTATCACAGAATCTCTGATCGCATTATCATGCAGCCGCTCTAAAGCTGAAGCCAGGCTTAGTCTGTTCCCCAGCGCTCACCGAGTCGGCTCTGTTTATCCTGGCACACGGCGACCAGCTCCTCCAGTTCACGGTACTTCTCGGCCAACAGCAGCTTGCAGTTCCGGAGACGCGGCCGTCGAGAGAGATTCTCCTCTGCTAGTCTGCGGTTGGCGGTCAGCAGGGTCTCTCTGTCCACCTGCAGGCCCTGAAACTGCACACAAGGACACAGCTGAGCTCGGTACTCTCCTCTGTTTGTGTGCCAGAAAAGTGGGCCAGGCCAACCCAATGTCCTTCCTCTTGGCTTCTGTGGGTTATTGAACCATGTGAAATTAGCTGAGTCTCACCATGTGCACAAGACAGTAAAACAACACAAGGCAACACAGGCAGAAGCTAAAGTTACCCAACAAGCATAAAAAATATAAGTTTAAAATAAGGTAGAAAGGTGAAGAATTTTCTGGAAATATAAACTTTAAAAAAATTAAAAAAAACTTTGTGCACTGTATACAAAATTGACAAATATAATATATTTGCAGAAACTGCAAGCAAAACGTCATGACAGATAACCATGGCAATCAAATTATGATGTTAACAGCCAAACATAATGCACATGGGTTGACTCTTTCTTGACTGTAAATGACATAGTTGCTCTATTAAAACCATATCATTATTTGAATTTGCTTTGCTTTGCAGAGACATCACTCAGCTGACAATAAGTTTGAGGATGTAAAAACATTGAAGGATAAAATAAATATTAATGAACAGACTCATGATTGACAGGTAAACATGAATATTGTAATTAGGGGACACACAGAATTGTGGTGATTTTCAGCTCCACACACGCCCAGTATAAAACTGACTTGCAACAATCATTCCTGAGAAACTAAGTGTATCAGATGTCATATGGAGACATATATGTAGTTGACTGTTTAATCTAACCGTTACATTTGTCTGTACAGTCACTATGTTGCCTCAAAATGCATGGCTTGTAAGACATCACCCCAAGTATCCCACTCCATAATACAGCTACATTACCACATTGCAGGAACCTACTACGAAGCTCTTATCAGCTCTGCCTTTGCCTGACAGCACTACCAATTAATTTAAACATACCAAAAAGCACATTATAAAGTTAGCAGTGCATCTGGTAGCTCCACTCGACGGAAGCAATTAAGTTATTGGCTGGGACACTGATCTTAAAGAGAAGATGAAATAAACACATAAATCATGACTAAGAGTTTCTGCAGCACATAATCCACTCCCCAGACCCATATGAGAAAAGGCTGTTTGCTGTCCACAATATGCTTTTTATGTGGCCCTGCCCGTCACCCAGAGGACAAAAAGTCCCTCAAGGAAGGAGCGTACGCACATATCCACATCACTGAGTGTAAAACCACAGACCTAAATGCTGACAGTACAAAACAAAATTGGTTCTCCTTTATTGGAAGTCAGATTTGGTTTTGAGCTCAAACCCCCTTCAGCATGAAACCTGTGAATCACAAGAACAAAACCAAGGGCGTTATCCATAAAAATAGAAGAGGAGTTTCTGTACATGTACACAATGAATGAGTTTCATTTCTGACTCAGTAAAAACATGGACTTTTTGGTTGGTTATGTAGCAGTAGGTGCATTAAACCAGACTGAACACAATTAACAAAGGATTAAAGTGGATTACAGAACCTATTTCAACTTGTCAGCAGAATGAGAAGGACATTTTGCACTGATGTTAGGATGACGTCAGGATGGTAATTTCTCCTTTTGTGTTTTTATTTCTCATTTTTCATATTGTGTTTTTATTCCATGCAGTGCCATTCATACATGGAAAAGCTAATGGGAGGAAAGTTTCCCCATCTACAGTGAACTTCAGCGGACTCCAAGCAGACTGGAAAACCTCAGAACAGCTGCTTTACGCAGCATTCGAGAATGTGGAGGTTTTATCACTTGCTAATGTTCTACTCGAGGACTACATTCCAAAACAGTTCTTGAAACCAGTCTCCAAAAGTGAGTTGGACACTATCCTCCCTAAATACACTCGGTGAAAGACCAACTGATGAATTATAACTCTTGACACAAAGCAGTCCAGAGCTGCAGGTTTGAATTAACCCCCAATTCAACTAACGACCCCCCAACCGACGCTTCACCCCAGCTGTGGCGCTGTGTTGGCTCCCCTTCCCACTTTGCGTAAGGTACAGTAGGCTGAGACTTTTCAGCGGGTTTCTGCGGAAGCGTTCACAGATGGAGTTCACATAGTTAATTTCAGGCCAAACTGCTCTGATGCTGAACACTGACTAACCAAAACTATTTGGGGAAAATATTGCGAGAGAGCGAGAGAGCGAGAGAGCGAGAGCGAGAGAGAGATATTTGGGGTTGTTAGGTATTAATATAATGTAGTCACAATAACCTTGGCCGCGTAGTCCCCATATGAACCCAAATGGGATGCTGCTGAATTGATCTTGCAAGGGTCAGTGAATGCCCACGGTGGACGTTGCCCATAAGTCGGCTGAAGTGATGAACCAAGAGATTGATAGTTAGCCTACTCACTAGGGGGAAGAAGAGAGGGAGGGATGTATGGCTCAGATCTACAAACAGCAGAGCCACTGCTTACTGCAACGCTGAAGTTCAGCGAAAGCACTTCTGTTTGCATTTGGCGTAGCCTAATATAGACTCTAATATAGAATAGTCGGGGCTTTGTTCTCCCTCTCAACCAAATTAACCACCGTGCAGTCAACATGAAACATCGTAGGCTAATCCAGTTCTGTGGCTTCTTTTCTCACGTGATGATTTAACGGTACATTCGAAGCTATAACACTCACCAACCAGTCCTGTAAAGGCTCTGAAAAGTCAATTTTCACGTTCTAGGTAACTGAACTAACTCCATCTCATCCACTATCCCATCAGCAACAGTGTCCAATGTAGCCCACTCTACACAGTGTCTCAGTGTGTTTGCAGTGTAATTAGAAAGGCTACCGTCATACACAGGCTGACAAACATGCTACTAACACTGGTCCATCTGCATATAGTGCCCATGTCTCATTACAAAGAGTAACGATAGTCCCATGTCAGATCTTGATACCAGTATAATTGCGCTGTATACTACACATATCCAGTTTCCAAATAACTTACTATATATGGTGCAGGGGTTATTAATACTAGCCATGTAGAGAGCGATATGCCTCTTAAGTTGGATTGGTGAAGAGGTCTGGGCTGAGGTATGCGTTTCGGCCAAGCACTTCGAGTAATTATTAAACTGACCTTCATTTCGGACAAAGACATAAATCCAAACAAGTGGGCTACTTGCACACATTCTTAAGGAAACCTGAGGTAGGCTACGAAATAGTCAATATCGATGTTTTCCTTTATTGCTTAGAAAAGCAAATGCCCTGCACTCCTGCCAAAGAATAGCCTATTAGCTTTGATTTATAGCGAGGCTAATCTGACTATTAATATTTGGGATTGGGGATGAGGTTACTTATGCTACAGGAAATAATTTTGAGACCATGCATAGTTCACCACCACCCACCCCCCCCCCCCCCCCTCCAAATGTGGCGGTGGGAATGCTTAGATATTTTGACTTAGCGCAAATGCAGGCTAGCCTATATGTGACAAAAATAGTGAGCAAACTCAAGGACATGTCAATTGGATCAATAAGGCTAGGTTGGTTCTTGCTGTCAAAGAACCGGACACACGCAGGCAGCACATTCTGAGGCATCTGTAGTCTTATTTATCATCAGGGAACACGGAAGCAAGTTAGTTAACAATTAGGCTGCGCTCAGCAGAAATCCAAACCATGCTCCTCTGAGCTAATAAAGGCTATTAGCCTTAATGAACCCAGCTACAATAAATACGGGTTATATTACATATAGTAAATAATTAATAAAATCATAATAAACAACCTTTTGGCTGAGTCTGATGATCTGGTCCATTGTTTCTTCATCTTGTAAAAGATCCCGGAGCTCATTGGTGTTAAGAATTTTAAAATGATCTGGGTTACAGTTTAGGTCTCGATTGCGGGACATCCTTCGCTTTATGTTCAGACGACAGGGCACACAAGCCGACCCCGTTCCAAATTGTCACCCGAACATGACAGACGCACACTCAAAATTGTAGGTAAATAGCCTACACGTTACATTGCAGCCGACCACAAACGAGAATCGTTTGCTGGAGACAATGCGAGTTTCTGCTTAACATGCTGGCTTAGTTTAGTAGGCTATATGCAATTCCACGGACAGCCGCACGAATGGATGGAATAAGATTAACCCTTTATAGAAACACATCATGAAATAGTAGCTATAAAGCATGCACGCAGCCGCATCAAAGGCATAAGCTATAGGCTAGTTCTATGCACACTTGCGCAGACTAGTTGTATCAACAGGACTATAGAGTTGTTCTGTAGTTATCGTTATTATCTGAGGTGTCCAGGAATCTGTGCTTATTACATTTTAATTGCAGTAGGCTACACATTCATTTAGCCCATACTCTTATCCAGAGGGACTTACAAAATTACATGAAGTGCTTTAATTTAAGATACAAAGTTGATCTCATTAAAGTCTATAGTCTATTTAAATAAATTATTTTCATGATAAAAGGTTTATTTTGACCAAATCATTCACCACGTAAACCTACGTTGCAATGTCTTTATAATGAAAAGAATAATTATGTACTTAAATAAAAAGACTTTAATGAGATAAAACTTCAGGTCCCGTGCAAAATAAAAGCCTCAGTGACTATGGCGGTATGCCCTTTAAAGGGGTACAAGGAAAGGCCACGCGCACCTTCTCTGAAGGTGCAGAGATCATGATTCCAATTCCAGTTGCCAGGGAAATGGAAAATGCAAAGGCTAGCTGAAGGAAGATAGGAGGGCACACGTGTGGAATCAATTCAAATCAATGAGTTCAATAGGGAAATTGTAGCGTATTTCCTCCATCTGTATGGTCCCTGTAGATGAGCGTCCTAGGCCTATCACCCCAGCATGTTGGAAGAGCGCCACCTTATGGAGTTGCGTTCTTTCAGCACATAACACAAGGACAACCAGTTACATGAACATTTTAATATGTTGAAATGGATACCCAGTGTTATAATTTAATCGTTACTATTGTTTTCTGGACCTAGTTGCTGACAATGTATCACACATCCCTGCAGATGTAATGACGGCCACAGATACAGTAGAACAGTGGTTCCCAAACCATGCATTCCATCTCAACCGCACCTGATGCAACTAATCAAGGGCTTGACTAGTCAGGTGTGCCTGAGGTGGAACACATGAAATACTTGGATCCGGCTAGGGGTACCCGAAGAGACATTTGGGAACCACAGCACGAGAACAATGATAGGCTATACATATAATATAGATCAAGGTATGGCAGATCTCTTCAGGTGTCGCATCAACTGCCTGTTTTCAGTATGAAATGCAATATTTAATCAAGGATTTTAACACCCACAGGGATCATTGCAGGGAAACAGGTCTCCATCAATAAGGATGAGGAATAACAGACTGAGGATGCAGAGAAAGGCTTGAGCAAAGTTGCACACCAGGACACCAAGTTACAAAGTAAAATTCTCAGTGATAATTCAAATCCAACAGAGTTTATGCAAGTCCAATAGAGATAAAAGGTACTCTGTCAATAGTAAAAAGTACTCACTGCAGGTGCACAGAACTAGAATTCAGCAGTAGATGAAAGAGCGTGGCTAGTCCAAACACTATGAACCTCTTCCATATTCAGAGGTCTTTAGGATTTAAAAAAAATTAAATTATGCTCACATGGTGAAAAAAATTAATGTACAAAGCGCAAAGCTTAAGATCCTTCCTGGATAAGGTGCGATGAAAATATATTTCACGTCCACACTGGGGTGGGGTCTGGGGGCCAGTTTTCGGGGCAGCGTGTGGAGGGGGGCATCATGTCTCAAGGAGCTGGTTAATGTCAGTCAGTTTGCTGCTGGTGAGATACAGCCCAGCAGACGTACTTCATCTCGAGCTGCGAAGAAAAGATGGGCCTATCAGCACCAACACGACCACTGTTATTAATCAGAGCTCCACAAGACTGTATGCTGGAGCATAGCAGACCACTAAAAAGGGGTTTTAAATGGATACATTGATGACAGCTTTCAGACAGAGTAGGGCTGAGATAACTTTCAGTCTTTATCTCAAGGACTTTGATAGCTCAAGGACAGAGAGTTGAAAAATTGTTCACTTGGAATCTGTTCAACTTTTGTTCCAATTTAGTTTTATTTTTGTATCATTGCAGCTTCGTACAGCAATACTGAGGACTATTTGGTGGGAACTGGAAGTACTGCTACCCTTCAAATAAGTTCTTGCTCTTCAGAATAAGGATGCTATCTGGAGAGTGCAAGCTAGGACAGAGATGACACAAGGAAGCGTGCTTTGGTGATTGGGTAAAGGCAAGAGTAAGGATGTGTTGTAGATATAATTTAACAGAGCGTAATAACATCTCACCCGTTCAGCACTCTCTGCAGCCTCTGGGCTTGAACCTTCTCCTCAGACACCTGGATCTCCAGGCCCAACTGAAACAGCACAAAACACAGTGATGACAGACCGCTCAGGAGTTTTTCCTCCACAGCACTACTGGAGTGGAACAGGAAGCCGCTCACATACAACCTTAAGACAATAAAGATCCCCAGGAGCTAATGTGCATATAAAGGCAGTCGATTACTAGTGCAGATGAATGGATGAAGATGGTCCAGTCGAAGACCAAATATCTGTGCAATCCAGCACACCGCCAGAGCCACATTAAAGATGACAGTCGTTAAAAATGTCAGTTAAAATGAACTGTACCTTTAGAGCAAATATAGTCTGACTTAATTTATAATAAACGTATTCAGATGGAAGAGATTACCTTATTGAGCTCACTATTACCCAGCACGGGAAAGGACGCACTGTCTTGCGTGTTAACAGCTTGTAAAAACCAATTCACATTAAAACTATCAGAAAAAAATCAACCAGTTTGGTTTTAAAGACCGATTGCATCATGGTTTGAGTCCTTGTCAAGTGATTTACATGCTGAAATTCTAACTACATGGTATTTTGTATCATTTATTATGAGCAAGATTAAAGACCCCTCTTTACAATTGGGTTCCGCATCTGACTAATGGTTACCATGAAAGTGCTATATTTGCACTCTTCCAGTTGTCCATTCACCCCCACTCATCTGGGCGGAAGTCTGCCATTTAAAATAAATAAAAAGCAGCCATACTCAGTAGGACAAAATACTGCGTGGGTTTTAAATGCCATGACCAGTTTAAATATCAGGACAGGAGCCAAATTCAGCAGGGCTTCATCTTTTCTCCCCTTTTTAAAAAATTTTTAAATTTATTTTGTACTTTATCACATTGACGAAAACATTATCTTTTCTGAATGATAGAATTTGGAAAGCCGTTTGCATGATTTTCATTAAGCTAAAGTGCAGGAGTGATCAGGCTTCATGTACACAATCGAGAACATCATTAATATGGCTGAAGACTGAATCGCCTTCATCCCAAGTCATTCTCACTGAATGTGATCAGCTGGAACAGTGATACAGACAACACGCAAAATTATACGGAGACAATATGCAACATATTAAAATACCAGTTTCCTTGCCCCCCCCCCCTTGACCACAGTCTCAGAACATTCTGCAAACTGACCAATGGCCATTAAGGAAGGGTGGGACTGTTGACGATCCATGTTACAATTAGCACGCACAATAACACGCTGCATGTTGAATGGAAATGACTGTAGCCATTTCCTGTCAGAGACCAATGGCATCATGCAACAACAAAGTCATATTCCATACTGCACCTACTATGTGCCAAACACACCAGGGAAGAGTCTTTTTCTGCATTAAGTAGTTAAAGAGCAGCACAAAATACATGATGGTGTTAGTGTTTTCACGCTTTCATTTACACGTTATGTCAAAAGCATGCATTTATTGAACTGTACCTGTTCGGGTGATTTTAAGCAATTGCACGTTGTACCAAAACCCCATATTGCATATTATGAATACGTTAAAATAAATTCAGTTCCAGTTGGCTGCCCATTCCACATGTGCAATGTTATAGAATGCAAATGTACTGATCAGCAGGTAGATTAAAAAAAAATCCAAAAATAGGCTACTCAATGAACATTTTTGAGTTAACTATTTTAATCACAGCTCTAACACACTTTGTAAGCCAAAAACAATTATTCGTTAAAATCTCAAACATTTTTCAATAGTTAAAATTTTCAGTCACGTTATATTAAGAGCAACTCCTTAAGGCCCCCTGACAGCATACATGATGTTAACCATGGCATTACTACCTCTTAAAGCATTCACAAACAAATGACTGCAGATGGCTGACCAATAGGTAGCAACTACATGTGCATATAATTTATGAAGGCCTCAAAAAGTTGCACTGAATATCAAGTGTGACCAAATACTCTTTGTAAACCACATACTCAATGCCAACAGTGTCACTGATCGTTATTGCAAGTACAACTACGCCAAGCAGCTGTTTTGGATAATTAAATGTCAATTCAAGACAACGGTATTGGAATATTCTGTATTCGCACAAAACTGTCCTATTTAAATGATTCCATAAACCACGTTCTTCAAAGTTTACATTTTCTTTTCCAAGTGGATTACTCATTTTGGTTACAGTACTCTCTATAGGCCAGTTTTTCTTTCACCCAACAATAATTAATGGGAATAAAAACATGGTTTGAAATGCTGCAATAGAAAAAAAAAATAAGACAGACATTCGAAAATGTACTCGGTGGACACTACTGAGTTCACAACCACGTGCGATGATTCATTCTGGATGTTATTGCATTAATTTAATCATTTGCCTGAAGTCTTTTCGACATTTTTAAAAGCAAGGGAAGAGAACCAAAACAGGATCCAAGTAATGCATCCGCTGACAAATTAAAATTACATGTTTTACCCAGATCTGTAGCAACAAGCTGTGAATTTATGCACAAACAGCAATAAGATAGCATGGCACAAACACAAGACAGTTCTTGACAAACAAGAGTTCTTTATTTTATGTGGAAAAGCAAACTGCCATGTCACTGAATTAAATCCAAGATATATGCTGGAATTACTTCATTTTAGATGCACAACAATTAAATAAAATATCAATACATTTGTTTAAGAATATAACAGGTAATCTTTAATCTTTTAAGGTTGGGGTGGGGGGGTTATTATTGATATTTTAAACATAAGCATACAATGAAGACACCAAATAACCACGGCCCTGTGATTTTATTTTCCATTTGAGCAAATTGCACAAACAAAACTGGCAGGAGGAGCAAGGTATATGACGTTTTAAATTCATTCTCTGTACAGTTGATACAGTGACCTAGAACACCACAACATCCAGCACACACAAACCTCAGCACAAGGAATATGGGGGTGTGAGTACATACAGGATTCAGAACAGTCTTTTCCCTCCTCAAAAATGGAAATGGTCCCACACACTGTATACAGCACAAAAAAGTCATATGTTACACATGGAGAGGAAAAAACAAACAAACAAAAAAAAAAAACAGACTTCTACACAGTTAACCTGTATAGGCTGGAAAGGATTGAAAGTGTGCGTTTGTATGCATGTTAAATAATTCCAAAGGGCTAGGCGGCCTGTGTTGAATATATATTTATTACTTAGTGTTTCTAGTTGAATTCATGGAAGCGGTAAAGTTCAAACAGTAAGAACACTGTAGCTTTTGTATTTTTCTGGATATACAATAAACAAATGCCTTTTTTACAGACAGACTGACCAAGCTGCTCAGATACATTGAAATGAAGATTCTACACTGGTTTCTTCTCACTATAGAGTGCAAATTGAATGCTTCAGAAACAGACGTTGAAGAAGACTCGATCTCCTCGTGTACAAGCCCTCTTTTCTGCAAATAAACAATTCCCCTTTAAAATAAGAAAAAAAAACAGGACAAACAAAAACATTTTTAAGCAGTACGTAAAAATAGAATGTTGGAATGTTAAAAAAAGAAAACGAGGTCCAATTCTTTTCATAAACAGTAAAAATAAAATAAAATGGAGTCCTTCATGACAGTTTAGAGGAAACGACAACGATGATAATATTTGAAAAATGCAACTTCGCTCGCTTGTACAGTATCCCCTGTTGTGAATAGAAGACCTTAATGAGCTGCTGAGGAACTGACGGACGAGACGGGCTGGTGGCTCCAGGCGCCAGGGTCTTACATGCCGTAGCCGAAGCCCGGCTGAGGCTGCGGGGGCTGGCCGTAGCCGGCCGGCGCCGTGTAGCCGTAACCGTACGCTTGCTGCGGAGGCACGGCTACGTTGGGTCCTGCGGTGAGCATCAGCTGGGGTGCGCCTGGAACGGAAGTGTTTTGCATGCATGCACGCACGCGCAGACACACACACGCGCAGACACACGCACGCAGACAGACACACAGACACATGCACGGAGACAGACACACAGACACACACAGTCAAACTACGGACGGGCAGTTTAAGGTATCATATCTACAGATGGGAGATTCAAGCTCAATGAACCACCACAATGGGCGGGGCAGTCATGCACATTCAATAACCTCAATTTGAGAATTGAGCGCGTTAAATATCACAGATATAAATTATTACGGAATACATATTAGTATTGAATCAATTCTACCGTGGAATGCCCTAACAGTGAAGAGCACCATGCCAAAATATACTAGCAAGAACTATGAAATAATTCTGCAAACATAATAGTTAAATCATGGTGATTCTATACTGAAAATATTTGTTAAATTCATGTTAAAAAATAATTTCAATATTCAATCACCATGATTTAACCCACAGTGGAATATACTTCCACTTGATCTACAACAATCTCAAATCCTAAACGAATGAAGGAGCCCCAGGAAGTTCTTGGCTAGTAGTTTTAAGAATACTGCATATCAATTTTCATACTTCATAAAATACGTATTTTAACCTGTCAGGCAACACTTGCCTGGTACAATTTCTTTAGCAATATTCTGATAATTGTAATGACTAAATATTTATTCTGTTTGAAGGAGCTACATGACTTTTACAGGTCTAATCCTGTATAATGAACAAATGAACCATGCCACCATGTGCTAGTGTGTTATTCAACAGTCACTACCCTTTAGACTAAAGCAGTGTAAAAAGCTCATTTCATTAGGTGGCAGCAGTCAGCCAGAAGGGGGGGGGGGGGGGGGGGTATTCTCTGGGGGAGGAGCGTGTTGCGGAGGCACCGTACCGTAGACTATGGGCTGCGTGTCGGTGGACTGCTCCTCCTCTTTCCTCAGCGATTCGGAGGCGTCAAGCTTGTCCACCTGAAAGAGTTTGGGCGGGAAAGTGAGGCAGCGAATAGGGGCAGCTGGGGGGGGGGGGGGGGGGACATTCCCATGAGAACTGCTGGAAAAAGCCTTCATTGAAACCCCGGTGTTGTTATTGGTGTTAACGGACACAATGACTGGGATTGATGGGACCATTTCTAATGCAGGAGGTGGGAGGCCTTCATTCAGAAGGAAGAGCTTGGAGCTTCTAACATGACAATCTTAGTGCCTAAGGCTGTCACGGTGCATTTACAAATCAACCGTCTTAACAGCTCCAGGGGGGTGCATTCTACAGCTCGATTAGGAAACTTTACCCAGGTTTGGAGAGAGGGGGGGGGGGGGTAAAATGCATAGAAAATGGTCCCACCATCAAGCCACCACCTTTTGTTTCATTTTTATATTGATTGGAACTGAATGTAGAGAACCAAACCCAAAATAATGGATAAAGTTCTCCCAACATTTCTGCAACATTAAAGCAATGACAAAACTGCTGCACTGCTACAGAAGTGTTGAGATACTTGTGTTAGCTGGAGGACCGGAGTGTGAACAGCTCATTGGTGAGGGGAATCCCTGTTTCTCATCTGACTAAACCAGTAACTTTTAAAACCATCATGTGCGTTGGATTTATAGGGGATTTATGATACTGTTTTGTACGGTAGAATGAGGTCAAATCCCTTTCTCTTGGGGGGTTGGGGGCAGGGGGGTGGGACTGTCATTTTATACTAAAACCCTTGACCTTCTGATCCACAGCCTTGTGCTCTTTCCAATACATCTGATGCTGCCAAAAACACTCAGCTCTGTAAGAATACCATCCTTTCAAAGAGATGTTTAAATAGATTTACTATACCAGGGGAAATATTTCTTAAGCGGTACACCTGAACCACTATTTCAGCATAGCTGGGCCTCTGTTGAAATGATGCTTACATTATGACATACGGAATAAGAACTTAGAAGCGTAGCACAAGGTTTGTAAGAGGTTAGGAAAAGATCAATCGGGTTTGAAACGTTTGCAAAAGAGTTCAAGCGGGTGGCAAGATGTCTTGAGCTAGCAAAGCAGTAAGAGCAAATAATCCTAATATAGCCTGGATTTTATTTTATTTTTTAAACTACTTGAGCTCAACTGAATGTAACATTTTGGTCTGAACTGACTGCAGTCCAACTCCAAAAAAACCCATTTGCTCTTGGAGTCGAGTCTTTGAAACTGGGTTCAGTTCCCTACATGCTTCTCCTTAAACACCAATTAGTACGGTTCTGTTAAAAAGGCTCTTCCAGAGAAATCTGAACAAGCTTGACGGTTCGAGAAGGGAGGAAAACCACATGCGAGTAGATGTGTTAACTCCACTGTTAAAATGTGTGCATGAAAAAGAGGCAAAAGTGTCGAAAGCAGAAGAAGTGAGAAGCGGATGATGGTTGTTATTATTAAGGCCATTCAAAGAGAGGCTTCCAAGAAGCAGGCGCAGCCAAACAGCGATGTCTCCTAGCCTCTCAAAAAAAGTGCCGCTATCGCTATGGAAAAGGTAAAACATGCCGCTTTAAAACAGTAGCCTGTATTACACACTCTGCAGTGCTGTTACCAGTTTTTCACACACACACCTCTTCTCTGCCTGCACATTAAGCGAAGGACCACCCTTCTCAGTCCTTGTGTGATTTGCCTTTTATAGGAACTGACCTTACCCACTGAAGACTCCTACAGCAAAAATACATTCAATCTTAAAAGGGTGTCATCACCTCAAGTAATTAAATGTTTTTTAACCAATGCTGTATACAGTGTTCACTCTTTTCCACCTTGGCCACATCCAATTGTTATAAAAGAGCGCGTAGGGGAAAACAGTCCACCAGGATCCACTACCTCTTTAATGGGCAGTCCACCAGGATCCACTACCTCTTTAATGGGCAGTCCACCAGCTGAGCTGGATCAGATTCATGTGTAGATGATGCTGGCAGATTTCAGGCAGTCATTCAACCAGAGGAGGTCACTACTGCGCATGAGACATAGACAAACCCGCTGACCGATACCCATGTTCCTGGGTGAAAACTATGGCCAATTATGCACTGCCCTGCTGGGCTACCAGCATGGCACCATATGGACTGGACAACAACCCATGGGGTGCATCCACACATCCTTGTACAACAGTGGTCCCCAGAACTGTTCCTGAAGATCTACCGTCCTGTAGGGTTTCACTCCAACCCTAACAAAGCACACTTCATTCAACAATGAGGCCTTGTTGTGCTGCTAATTGGTAGAATCACGTGTGCCAAATTAGGGTTGAAATGAAAACCTACAGGACGGTAGACCTCCAGGAACAGGATTGGGGACCATGGTCATACAATAATAACAACAATTATATATAACATTTACAGTAAAATATTTAAACATCTTCAGAGGCCACAAAAATTTTATTAATTTCTGAGAAGGGTGGTCACTTCACAAACACACATACATTCTTGACCTATATTATAGTGAAACAGTCAAATGCAGTCTACCACTGGTTTCCAGTCCCTGGAATGTGCCACGTTCATACCTAACCTTTACAGACCATCTCAGCAACGCTGGCACACCAAAAACACAACTCAAACTGCATTCATGCTACAGCATCCAGACATGACATGACTAGGGCTAGACAGATTTTTTATTTCATGCAACCCTGTGCACCATCATGCCAAAAGCCCATAGTCAGAAGCAGAACTTGGGTTCCTATATATAACTAAAATGACTTGGTCAGATGCAATTTGAACAGCTGAAGACAGTTTCTTGAGACTACCAAGTTTAGCCAGGTTAAAAATGGTGAAACGGGACTGGGAACCATTAGCAGACCGCAGCATGGTGCTTGTACGGTACTCTCCTGGCCCTAATGACTTCATTAGTACCCAGGGGTTCTAGGGGAGTGAAAAGGCTACGGCTCTTCCTGCGCTATGTCAGGGTTCTAGAGGAAACTGGGAGGCACTAGTGAATGTGTGGATTTAGAAGCAGCAGTGTGACATGGGAGAGGACGACTCATGCAGACTCCTGAGGTTTCACTCCTCCGGACTAAAAACAAAATGCAGAGTAAGAATCGACTTTCACCTTTTCCTTAATCGCATCAACCTGAAAAGGAATTCAGAGGAGCAGCTTAGGGGAAAAAAATGGGAAATCAGACTGCATTTACTCAGCATTGAAAAAGCAAGAGACAACAAACAGAAGAAACACAACCATGGAGGTGTAAAACAGTTCTAGAAAAGACAAAAAATAAATAAAATACACAAACGTGAGGGGGAGTAAAAAGCTGCATTTGAAACAAATTTAGTGCTTGATAGACTGTTGTACGCACCATTCAGAGATGCACCAAGTGCTACTGTTGAGGACAAGATTATGATCATTTTAATTGCATCAAACCAAAGATCTCAAACACCAGTTCAGGAGGGCAGCAAGGGTGACGTTTTAACGGCTTCCTTTTCATTGGCAGCCAGTTCAGACTTGAGATGCTGTGGCCCTGAGCCTGGTGTTTGAGATCCCTGCATTGGTGAAACTGTTGTGACACTGAAATATAAATGTATAGGCTGATATCAGCTCTAGGGTGCCCTGAAATATAAATGTATTGGCTGATATCAGCTCTAGGGTGCCCTGAAATATAAATGTATTGGCTGATATCAGCTCAAGTGCTCAGAAATATGAATGTATTGGCTGATATCAGCTCGAGTGCTCTGAAATATAAATGTATTGGCTGATATCAGCTCTAGAATGCTTAGGCCTCCCTGGTTTAAAATACATGGTGCCCCTGATGAGAAGATACATTCTTGATCTGAAATATTTTATCCATCAAGATCAAGATAACAGAATATTTTACAGATCCAAGGTCGGTTTGCCTCTAAAATACATTTCAAACATTTTAAAAAATGTTTTTAAAGTTTCACTAAGGAAAATGCTGTATGGAACACATTCATTATTTAGATCTTTTTTTTCCCCCTTACAAATGATGAATACGGAATACAGGTGTATCTTTAGGCTTCACTGATTTCCTCAGAATGTGAATTATGATCATGTACATTTTACAACTGTCTTCTATGGGGACGCAATAATAATAATAATAATAATAATAATAATAATAACAAATAAAAAAAAAGAAATTAATTCAAAACAAGGAAAGTATAAAGCTTCAGTCTGCTGCAATACAAGGAGAAGAGTTTATGCAAGGCGAAGGCTTGATGGCAGACATTTAAAAAGCTGAGGAGGTGGGGCTGATATGCACAGAGCACATTCTCAAAGACAGCAAAGGCCCTTTCATGAGAAGGACCGCTGGGGTGGAGACCTCCTGCTTTTGTGTTTTGGGACTTTCTACACAAATGGAGTAAGTCAGGGCGAACCAAAATGAAGTGGTTCAGAGGGGGAGGTGTGGGTGACTGAAACAACCCCAATGCTGTAACTTACCTTGCTCATGTACTCCCTCATGACCTGGATGAAGTAGGGCATGGAGAAGTCCATGATGTTGTGCCGCCAGGCGGTCTCCAGGACCACGTCGGGCCGCAGCAGGTCGTAGCAGGTGAACAGGCAGGCGGCGAAGCACTCCTTCTTCTCCTCCTGCAGGAACCACTGGAGCAGCTCCTCTGCCAGCTCTGTGTCCTTCGACTCCGACGCGTACTGCATTGCATCCTGGGAAGGCCAAGCAAGAGGTTGAATGGCTGCCTGACTCTATGACGTGGCCAAGGATGTTTTACCAGTGCAGTTTTTAGGCTCTTTTTTTGGTTCACCCTATTTACAGAAAAAATGTTTGTGCACTGATAAGGGATTCTGTTCATCATTTATACACTATTTACAATACACTGGGTGCTTGTTTTTGACGTCATAGTTTTACTGTATTTGTCCACAACAATTAAATTAATAAATAGAGGCAACGCTTTGTGCCACTCAAGAGTTGAAAAAGAAAAAGGCAGAATGGAAAAGGCAACCTTGTAGAGCTTGTCCTTCTTGCACAGCTCCACGCTCTGTTTCCAACGGTTGTTGCCTTTGAAGAGGTAGGCAGCGATTCTCCTCAGCTCAATAAGCTCGTGCTTCTCCAGGCTCTGGGCCAGGGAGATGTTATCGAAGTTGTCGTAGGCGTCTATGGATGTGCGCAGGGCCTGTAGTTGGGGAAGAAAGAGTCATTTTCATGGTTTCACAGGGTATCCACAGAGCTTCTATAGCAGAACTCAAGGGCAGACCACCACACCCCCCCCCCGCCACCACCCTCTAACTCAGTAATCACTTTGTCAGAAAGAATTCTGAAAGTAAATCTTGATAACCCAATTTTTAGCCTGGCATGTCACTGTACGAATATGGATATTCAGAAGACTCGTTTGATGAAAATTCATAACAAAGAATCAAGTGCTTTCAAACCCTCTTTACCGAATTCTAATTCGGAGCATGCTTTTGTTCTGGTCAAAGACATTCTCCAGAGCATATGGAGGGCTCCTGCTATACTGCCGTCTCTGCATGCTCACATTCACATCACACATCAAAAGGTCAGCTTCAAACCTGATAATCTTCTTCTGTGATAAAGAGGTTGTTAAGTGCTTCATTGACGGACTTGTTGTTGTGGTTCTGTACAGACCGCAGGTAAGGTTTAACCAGTGCAAGTTGCTTGACCTGGTGAGAGGGAGAGAAAGTTAAAAGAATACTTTACTCAAAATATTCTTCAAAGAGCAGTTGATGAAATGCACACCAGTACTTAATATTCATTGTCACAACAGAAGGTAGTTTGAGAGAGAGGCAGCTTGGTGGTTCATCGTGCTGAATGGGGCGCTCTAAGAGAAAGGTTACCTTGCTGAAGAAGTTGACCGCACGAGTGTGGTCAAGCCGTGGGGACAACACAATGAGCAGGTCGTTCAGCAGCAGCGGTTTGAACTCCAAATAAAACTGAATAGCTTTGTAATATAGCTCCACATTGGCCACCTATAAAATGGAAGAAAACCACAATGTACAATATAAAACCTTTACAGCAGGAACAATGTTTTTGCGAAAGGTAAAATATCTGCAATGATATCTAGCTGGTGTCTGTGTGAAGTTTCATGGGGGGAGATGTTACCTTGGTGATAATGTCTTTAAACTGGCCCTCTTTCCAGGCATCGGGCGGATGGTTCATCATGGTGATGATGGCGTTGTCATACTCCTCGTACTTATCGTACAGGAAGACTAGCTCCGCCCAGAGGTGGGCCTGCTCAGCGGCCCTCAAAACCTGAGACGCAAACGACCAAACGATTAACACAAGGCCAACATGGCCGCTATTACAGTAGGGCACCAACTGAAGATTTACAAACGAATAAACATATGCTACATTGTTTTTTACAGTGCATATTTTATTTAGCTTATCTGAGCACCCATAGAAAAACAGGATTTAATTCATAAATTACTTCCAAACTGAAGCAAAAACACAAAGGTTAATTTCTGCAATGTTGTGAGAGTTTTGACATTAATAAATGCTGAGGGGACATATCTGCAAGCTGAAGGGCCTCTGCAGTGACTCACGCCCCCTGCTCCGTTACCCACCTTCGGGATGTTGACTCGGGACCAGAAGAGCTCCAGGTGTTCCCTCATCTTCTGCGGCTTGAATTTGGAGTAGAGGATGGCCAGCTCTGTGAACATGCCCATGTGCGCCCGCTCCAGGCCGAGGGCCGCCTCCAACATGGTGATGAGCTCTTCGAAGTACCCGCGGTCCTGAGGGTGAGAAGACCGGCTTCACTCAGAGCTAGTCTGGCTCAACTCATTTAATCTCCCTCTCTCTAAGTGTCAGTCAGTGTTTCTCATAAACCTCTTTAGCCTTGGTAAACATCAGTCAGTGACCTGTCTTAAACCCTTATTTTGAAGAAGGAGCAAGCAGTTGCCCTAGCCAAGAAATTCACAAAAAAGGCAGCTAGTTTAACCCAGCATACAAACTACAGTTTTCAAGTTCTACACAAATGCCACTGCTTACAGAAAAATTAAAACAAAATAAAACCAGCTGAATAAAACTGCAAACTTTCTGCCGCATGATAGATAAATGGGTTTGTAAAGGGGTAGGATAAATATATGGGACCTGGAGTTCCTGAATTTGTGCAAGCTCTATAGTTAACACACTTAAATTAAATTTGATTCTGCAAGTACAAAGCAAAACCTGCTGTTAATATGGCCAGGACTGGCTCATACAGACGTCATGACGTCACACACACTAAAACGCATAACTAATTCAGTAATTGTGTACTCGGGGCTCTGCTGACATGCCTGGTAGTAGTTGATGAGTTCCTCCAGTTCGTCAGCGTGTACAACAATATGCAGGCCACACATCTGGGCCAGACGGAACTCCTTTCCGTCCACACAGGCGAAGCACACCTGCAAACAGAAAATCAGTCATGAGCCTGGAAAACACATTATTTATATAGCACTTTTCACAAAGTCAAACTATTCACTGTTAATAGCACCCTGCTGAAAGAGGCTAAAGTCAAGAACCAGTCAAGTACCAGAGTACTTTCATAGAAACAGGTTGGGCTTGATATTCCACACTGAAAATATATGATAACCTGCGTTAGCTGTGCATTATGTACCGTTCAGATTAAGCTAGGTTAGTTACGGACTTGTAGGGAAGAAGCCTCTCCCTCACCTCCTTCCAGGTTCTGGTGCTGTTGGCCTTGCGGGCTCCATCCACTGCAGCCTGGTATTCTCCCAGGTGGACCAGGGTGGAGGCCAGCCTTCCGAAGTTGGAGACGTTATTGTACAGTAACTTAGCTGCGTCGTACATTTTCTCATCGTAGCACCGGTCACCAACCTATGGAGGACAGAGTCAAGACAGCATTGCTTAGCGTTATCTGATTAACAGCAACTAAAGTATAATAAAAAGCCAAGACATATCAGCAAAACTCGACACATATATGGAAGAAAGCATCTCTTTGGTGAGCCCTGAGAGGCATTTTGGCGACATGGCAATGTGCATACTTGCTGGATGTGGGCATTGTTGGGGCCGTTGATGAACTCCTCCAGCTCGGCCAGGCGGTTGGTTTTGGCCAGTGCAAAGATCAGCTCCGTCTCCACATAAGATTCGCGGGCCTTCTTCCGAGCCATCTGCAGGAACTTCACCAGGTCCTCCCAGTTTCCTGGACAGGAGAACGCTCAACATCAAATCACTCTACAAACTCATAAGCCATTTTCACAACACCAAGTGCCACTGCATAAACGAGCCATTTTATTGATTCAATTCACCATATTATTTGTTGCTTTAATCGTGACAGCTCCTCAAAGTGTCAGAGGGTGCGCTGTCTACAATGTAAATTAACCTGTAACATCTTAATTTTGCATGTCTATTTTCAGCCATTTATCTGACTCAATTTTTAATGATGGATATATGGCAAGCACCCCTCACTGCACAGTTCCACTGCGTCATTTCAGATGTCATTCTGCATTTGATCATTTAATGTTCAATGTTTCATTTGACTGTTGTAAATGGCAAAATGAATTTCCCCATGAGGGACAGTGAAGTGTAACTAAAAACCAAACAAACGAATACTACGTGAGAAATGAATGTAAAGCCGCATTCTCAGGTCCGGCCTCACCGCTCTGGTCCGCTGCCTGCACAACCTCCATGTATGCGGACGGGTCATCGGCTTTGATGTAGGAGTCGATGGCCTCCTTCACCAGGCCCTTCTGCAGCTGGGCCTTGGCCAGCTGGCTCCACACCGCCGGCTCGTTGCATCGCTCGGCGAACTCGTAGGCGCGGTCCAGGTTCCCGATGTGCTCGATCAGCACCTACGGCACGGCGGGAGAGGGCGGTGAGAGGGAGGTCGAGGGAAGGTGGGGAACGTTCCGGAAGCTGCGGCTGAGGGAGGGGGACGGCACGCCGCCGGTCTGACCTGCACTGCCGAGGTGTTGACGTCGAACTTCCTGAAGATGGCGAAGGCCTCCTCGAAGAGCTCGTTGCTGATGGCGATGTTTGCGATGTCGGGGGCGTCGTAGTTGTCCAGGCGGTTGATGTACTCCATCACACGGGTTCTGTCGGCTTTGATGGCCGTGAGGATCAAGAGGTTCTGCAGGTTTCTACAAAACACAAGAAACGGGAGAAATATACGTTGGATAATATACAGTAAAATACCACTTATCTACTGATACTAGTGGACACCTTTATCTTCATGTGAACAGATTCACATAAATGGTCAGAATACATGCTTCAATCACATTCTCATATGTGTACCTGTGTTCACTGAAGACCGAATTGTCCAGAACAATCTTTTCCAGGAGTTCAATGAGTTCGTTGGGAAGGTCAGCAGTCATGAAGGCCTTGACAGTGACGGACACCTCCTCTGGGTCTTGTGTCTCAGACAGGGCAGTCTGCACAACCTGCCAATGACAACAACCTCATAAATCAGGCTCTAGGTGTGTAAAACCAAAGCCAATGTTCCGTTGTGTTCTGCATGAGGAAGCAGGAGACCCACCTGGTCGATGAGAGACCTTCTGTAGGGGTTGCTCTCCAGAAGAACGCTGGCCCAAAGCTCAGGGTCCTTGCGTCGAACCAAGTACCGGGACAGGCTCTTAAACAGGGAGTTCTCATTGCAGACCTGCAGTGGATTTGGTATTGAGATGTGATCATCCTTGAACCGTTTAATTTCTGATCAGGTTAAATTATTTATCTTCAGTTAGTGACAGCATATTAAAGTGGAATTTGAAAATAAGTAATATAATAATTTTCATGCATTTCAATCATGTTTTTACAGCCTTTAACACTATATATATATATATATATAAAAAAACTATTCTGCCATTGCAGAAGGCTGCAGAATAGCAACAAACACAGAAGCATTAGGTTGCATTAGCACTGCTCAGCATGGGGCCGGTAGTAACCTAAGCCTGGCCAGCCAGGTCCCACACTCACGTGAATGAGCTCCAGGTCGCACTGGCCCCGCTCGTAGGCCACGCAGGCTAGGTGGGGGTCCCTTTTCTCGCAGTACTTGCCCACCACGCGGCTGTCGTAGAAGGGGTTCTCCCGCAGGAAGCGCTCCGGGTTGTTGTTGCTGTCGATGTAAATCTTGGCCAGGGCGTTGTGGGTGGCGGGCTCCTCGCAGCCCTCGTGGATGCGAGCTTCGAGCCAGGGCAAGAGGAGCTTCAGTCTGTGGAGAGGAACACGTTTAACCACGAATTAGCTCAGCAGATACGCTCATACAGCCGTTTCTAATGAACAAGATAAAGTAGATAAAGAACATCTGCCCATGGAATCGGAGCGATACGGCAGGATTTAAACCCATGAAGCTTATGTCCCGAGTCTTCTGCTTAAGCCACAACTGCACACTTCAGCCCACATGCATATATGAGCAAGGGTCTCCTCTTCAGATTTTCAGTGAATATGAAGCAATATGATGCATTATTCTGTGTAAGCTAGACCATTTAGAATGGCTAATGTTATGTCCATGGCTACCTAATTATTTGAGCCAGGACTCCATGAAAGAGAAAGACAAAGATGTTTGGTTTATTTATTTCTGTACCAGTCCCCTCATGTGCTCTTATAAAAAGACAAATATTCTGGTTCACACACACACAAAAAAAACAAACAAACAAAAAAAATGCATCTCCCCGTGTCCATCTATTCAGACTCTCCCCACTGCAGCATGCTAAAAGCTTTGGATGTAAAAACTGAAATTGAAAATCCGGAGCATCTGATCTTTTGGTCGGATTTGGAAATCAAAGAAAACTGAAATCTATTTCCAGTTCAAAGTCGCTCGCTAAAACGATTTACAGGAGCCCTTTAAAATTTGATTTTAAATATATGGTTTAAAAGACGGTTCTGTGGGCACTGTATTTTGAGGTTGCTTACGTACCGGTTTCTCTTCTCCACTTCAGCCACCAGCTCATCTGTTGAGAACTGACCCCTGACCACCAGGATCAGGTTCTTAATGACGTCTTCAGAGCAGTCAACATCCAGCAGCCCTCCAATCACCACTGGGAGACGGCTGGGGTTCACCTGCAACGCACACAGGCGCGCGCGCACACACACAGCGACAGAAATTGACAGATTGAAACGCACATGCAAATTATAGCACACACAGTGATTGTGGCTCATCACACTCAAAGCAGACTTGAAGACATGGCTACAGGATACGATTCGCATGCAATTTCTGCTGTCCTTATCAAAAAAGCCTTTAAGCACTGCTGTAATCAAACACAGCTGCGGAGGAAATGACACACGGAGGAAATTACACACCTTCTGTACGTAGATCTCGATGTACTTCTGCAGACTGTTGCGGTACAGGTAGAGGACCAGGTCATGGACAAAGTCGAAGCGGTCACAGACGATGATCAGCGGGAGCTGGTCGGTCAGTTTGGCCTCCTGCCGAGCGAGAGGAAGGGAGAGCGTTTGGTAAGAGAGACGTACATGGCCCACACTTTCTCAGGGAATCAAACCTAGCTTGTAAAACATTATTCTGCACAGAGTCTGGGACACAGTGGGAACTTTCTAAACAGAATTCAGTATATGCAAGCATTTATTAAGAATATTATATAGTCCTCTGTCATTATAATAGAATCTTCAGTAATCTTGTAATTGTGTTTTTGTTCTTTCTTTCACAGGCTACAATATTTACACAGATCAGCTGCCAAACAGACTATAAAATACAGGCCCTAATAAATCAAGCTGAACATTATCATTAGTGCTTAAAAAAAGGAGTGCAAGATTAATCTGATTGTTATCTCAACCAGAGCCTTCGGCAACCATGTTGTAATGAGGGGAAATGGTTTTATCGTGAATGATATAACATTTCCTATAAAGCAATACAAATCATTCTGACATGTGAAAAGCCAGATAAAGGAATGAATAAGAGAGCAATCAATGACAAATGGCACTGAAGACCACACTGAGTGATCTTCAGTGCACAAGAAAGAGAAAACGTAGGTATGCTTTCCCAGTGAAAACATGTATGACTTGCATAAAGCAGAGCTGCTTAGGTGCTTAATTAACCAGGAGTGAACCTAAAACAAATACATCAGTGAGCTCAAAGGCCACAAAATGTAGACATATTTGGTGCCTGTAACTTACAGCACAAAAAGTACCCAAAAGTGACGAGAGCAAAGTGCATCAGATGGGCCCGGCGGTAACGGTCACCCTGTTATGAATATTTTTGTAGACCGTTTTCCGCTTGTGCAGACGTCGCACATCGAGCGACAGCGGCTCGTCCTCGTACCTTCAGGAAGTTCTTCACGCGCTCGGGGTCGTAGCAGTTGCTTTCCCTGCAGATCCTCTCCACCTCCTTGATCTGGCCCGTCTTACACGCCGCCTGGATGTACTTGAAGTGAACCTCGGGGTCCTGGCTGAAGTTCACAATGGAACCCAGGAAGTAGAACAGACCTGCGTCACAAAGGGAGCCGAGCGGGGGATTAGCACCCATGGAGCCGAGCAGCAAAGCAAATCCACATTAGTCATAAGGATGATAAGATGTCCTTTGGGGGGGGCAGCACCAGAGTCATCTGGCCTTAAGGCCTTAATTAAAGCCTTTAATTAGCATTCAGAATCAATGGCGGCCCGGCGCTTTCTGATGGACGTTATTGATCTGTCGGCCTTTGGTCTACTGAGTGATGAAAGGAAAATTTCAAGCTAGCACTATCGGTGCGGTGGCCTGAAAACAAGCTGAATGCTCCAAAGCATTGCTGTTAAAAAACTATAAAACAGTGCTGTTCAATTTATTGATTTATTTTAAAACCGTGCAACCCGTTTCATCTATCCAGTCAGCTATCTGGTGCAAAATGACCCCCGTGCATCACCCAGGTGAGTACACATTGGTCGAGATTAAGGCAAGTTTCACCCCTATTCACTATGAAGCCCTTAGAGATCTTGAAAAGGGCCGTATAAATGAAATTAATCATTATCTGTGACATCTCTCTCCTTACTAGGGTCGGTACCTTTTTGTTACTTGAATCTCAGAAAAATTTTAAATGTGTAATTAAGGGTCTGAATTTGCAATCCCGATGCCTAGGTGAAATAAGGAGCCCAGTTGCACTCTGCAGTCATTCGTGTTACGCTCATGGTAGCACTCAATATCAAAGAGACTGATAAACAACAATGTTACTGCTTTGTCTGGAAAGGTAGCTAGCCTAAATAAAGTTAATGTGTGGGTCATGCCATCTGTGCAGCCTGTAGGCTATACATTTGAAATGGAGGAGCCAGGAAAAATTGTAACTCCACTGCCAGTTGGAAATATTACAGGTTCTATGCCACTGGAGACAAAATAATAACCAAGTAGAAAGTCGCCTGCAAGGTATGCAAGCAGCAACTGCCCTACAAACACGCCAAACACTGTTTTCCCCTGCAAAGGAGATTGGTCAGTTCAGTTTAGTTTAAGCCATGCCATTGTTTTTTGGACTCATGCATTATACTGTTTATACTGATCGACAGAGTCACTTTATTGCTGTGAACAGCACCGTTGACATTGTTGTGATCTTCTCTGGTTTTATTTTGCTTAATAAAACTAAGATACTGTTGTCATTATTTCTTAGTTATGTCTTATATTTGCAAAATAACGCTCTTACCAAAACGTAACAGAAATCCCAGATAAAAATATTTCTCCTACATAAATCCTTCTCTCGGTTTTCCTTTATAACTCAGTTTTCGCAGGTGCTGTCCTCACTCGTATAGGCTATTTTCACAGCAGTGTTTAAGCCATTTAGCTACATGTTTAATGGGAAATTAAAACTAGGCCATAATAATTATACCTTTATGCAATGTTTTAACGTCTTAAATTTTGACGGTAGAAAATTCCAACAAATTTGAACGACTGTCTCTATTATGAGATACTATTTCTAACTAGATTTTCGGGAAAAAGTGACAGCCCTATTCCTTACCTTCGAAGCTCTTGAAGGACTCGAAGAGCTCGGTCAGGGACTGGGTGGACAGCTGCTCGTGGTACTTGGACGCCACCTGGACGCAGATCTGCAGGTTCTGCCGGATGTTGGCCGACAGCATGGCCCTCAGGCACTCCAGGGAGTCCTCCACCGACAGCGAGCCGAAGAAGTTCACCAGCCACTGTGGGCAAGCCAGCGCACGGACAGTGAGGGGCAAGATCTCATGCCTTAGTACGGTGTGGGGCTACTGACTGGATGGAAGCAGTAGCTATGGAGATGGACGTATAACCAGAAGGCTGCTGGTTCTAAATCTGAAAGACAGCTGTGGTACCCTTATGCATTGCGTATAAGCAATAATAGTTCTGCTGGCTAAGGGCATGAACTGAGAAATTCAGATTTTTGAGTTGGTATGCTGCCTGACTGATATTTTGCCATCAGTGTATTGGTGGGTACTGCATGTTAGTGTGTTCATGGGGCAGCGATGAGCGGGAGTACCTCTGGGTTCAGCAGGTGGGTGTGGACCACGGCGCGCTTGATGTCATAGAGGTCGGTGTAGTGCTCCAGCGCTCGCTGCAGAAGCCCCGCCTTCTCACACAGCTGGGCGATGTGGGCACGGTCGTAGTTTGTGAACATCTGGTTCCCCAAGATGGCGTCGGCAACCTTAATCGCAAACAAGCAAACACTTAACAAAATACTCCCAGAGTACATCTTCCTATACAAATACGGTTCTGCATTTTAAAAAAAGGCACCCCATGTAAATATGTGTACCTTACCAACATCGATTAACACACATCAAATTCAAGCCTGGTCCCAGAGTGATAAAGAAAAAAAAAAAAGTGTATACCTATTGGAAAATGAGGAGCTTAGCTGGACGCATCAAGGACACACAAAGCGTGTGTCCCTTACAAAGCATTTCTCCTGCACCGGGTAGAGGTTTTCCAGAAGATGACTACACCATCAAAGCCAGAAGGGCAGCACACTGAAAGAAGGCGTGAGGCGCGCGCGCGTGCGTGACCCCAGTACCTGCGGGGCGTGCATGAGGTTCATCTCCAGCAGGCGCGTCTGCAGGGGGCCCTCGGTCGGCCGGTTATTCTTCAGGGCGTCCAGCAGGAAAGAGGTGCACTGCTGGATCAGGTTGTACTCCATGAAGATGTCCACAATCTGGACAGGGCAGAGAATTACGGTCAGAACCACTGGAGTAAAATTTCAGTTCATCAGTGAGGGAGGGAACAACAGCCACATATTACAATAATCACACTTATTTCCGAGCGGGTAGAGTGCAAGTATGGTATATATTTGAAGTAACAGATTGTACTGGCAATCTGGAGCAAAAGGAACATGTATTGTGGCATGTGCAATATACAAGATTATATGCATTACTATACTGTGGTAAGAGGTGCTTTGGTGATTGCCTGTAGCAAAATTGTGCGTGCGTGCGTGCGTGCGTGCCAAACATTAATGTCTCATCGGATTGGTCTGATTTACTCTAAATGTCTGTATAAAAGCTCTACTTATGATTAATTCAAGAAGAGAAGTATGCATGAGGGATATCTGCATTATTGTACAATACATCATATCATAAGTATATATCATTATACACACATAAGCCTACAATTTAAATCCAGATTAAACACTAATTCTAAATCTCAGCTGATGACATCCTGCCCGAGGGACATACTTTGTTACAGTCAATCACGGGCAACTGAAAACGTGCATTTAAATCCTTTATACCAACCAACTGGCCTGGTTACAATTGCACCGCTGGCATTTTCATCTGAAAACTGGCAGACTCAGTAACCAGCTTTCCAGATGTTCAGCATTTAGGACTCGAGGCGACGGACTCTTTCCCTCACTCAAATAAATCTCGCAAATATAACCGCTTTACAAAAGGGACTGATGGAGGCCGCATCACTTTAATGACCACAGAACAGATCCCCATTGATCAGCAGGTCTTTGAATAAACATGCAACACATACACACAATGTGGCCCGAGAGGCAAGTTCAGCGTAAGCGGCTGAATCATATTAGATATCTATAAACAAGTCATTACACGAGGGGAACTGCATTTCCAGCTCGAATGAAAGTAAAACACAGAGCTGGTCCTTAGGGCTTGGTTTTGGCAGCCCTGATAAAAATGGACTCTGCTCTGTAATTCTATAGCAATGGGGCTCAAGTATCTTGTACTTCTGTAGCTACATGGCTCTGTCTGTAGTGGGCTATTTGAGGTCGTTGTGTCTCTCTCTCTGTGTGTGTGTGTGTGTGTGTCTCTCTGTGTGTGTGTGTGTGTCTCTGTGTGTGTGTGTGTGTGTGTCTCTGTGTGTGTGTGTGTGTCTCTGTGTGTGTGTGTGTGTCTCTGTGTGTGTGTGTGTGTCTCTGTGTGTGTGTGTGTGTCTCTGTGTGTGTGTGTGTGTGTCTCTGTGTGTGTGTGTGTGTCTCTGTGTGTGTGTGTGTCTGTGTGTGTGTGTGTGTGTCTCTGTGTGTGTGTGTGTGTCTCGGTGTGTGTGTCTCGGTGTGTGTGTCTCTCTGTGTGTGTGTCTCTCTCTGTGTGTCTCTCTCTGTGTGTCTCTCTCTGTGTGTCTCTCTCTGTGTGTCTCTCTCTGTGTGTCTCTCTCTGTGTGTCTCTCTCTGTGTGTCTCTCTCTGTGTGTCTCTCTCTGTGTGTCTCTCCTTCTGTAGATACATGGCTCTGTCTGTAGTGGGCTATCTGAGGTTGTAGTCCCTCTCTCTCTCTGACCTGTGTGATATCAGCCAGGGGTTCTTCATCCTGCACCAACATCTGAGAGAACTGCAGGCCCTGCTCTGGGCTGATGCGCATCACGTTCCTGAGCAGGAAGATCCAGTCAGGAGTGTATCCCACCTGTAACACAGGGTCCAGAAAAGAAACGGAACTACTCAGAAAATTCAATATTAAAACACCTTAAGGGTGCGAACAATGAAAATATGAGAACAAAAGTCTCTCGTTATCCTCTTCCAGGTATCCCACAATGCAATGTGTAACTCCAAAGTCTGAGCCATTCGCACTCACTGATGAAGTGCAGCACTAATGAGGAACATACATTTACTTCATAAGTATGAATTAAACTTGTCACACCTTTTTGGCATACAGTACGATTTTCTGGAACTGTCCGGTCTCTGCAAAGCATTGGATGACTTTGTTGGGGACGTTTGCTCTCAGGTAGACGCTGAGGGCCAGGGTGGGGTCCACCGACTTCACCAGATCCCCAAGCTCCTCTGAGCACTCCAGCTGCAGGACAGAAATACCACAAATGTTACCCTAAATCTGTGTCTGTGAAAATAAAAATTACCACAGGCATTGTGTGTGTTTGTATACGTGTATATGCGTATACGTGTGAGTGTTGTGTGTGTGTGGTTAAGTGTGTGTATGTGTGCGTGAATGTGTATGTGCCCCATCCCCTGCTCTCGTACCTTATCCTCCTTCAGCCACTTCTCCAGCAGCTGCTTGCGGCCTTGCTGCAGGACGGGCCTGCACAGCTCCAGGGATTCAAACTTGTTGAGCTGGCCCTGGTCCAGCAGGATGCCGAAGTACTGGAGCAGCGGAGAGGTCTGTCCGGGCTGGGCAGGGACACTCTGGAACCTGCGGATGGTGTCTGGAGTGCGCAGGATCCCCTGAGACAAACACCCAACACCGTTATTAGTGCGATTGCTTCAGCAACACAGTGCCTGTTCTCTTGCATACTTCTAACTCTTGTTCTCTTTCCGCCTAAATTTCTGCACGGTACTCCGACAGCTTTTAGGCTAGACATTCCATTCCAACTTTAAAACATTCATCCTGGCTCAGATTAAGTTGCCCGTATTTATCTTTTTGACATCTTTTATATTTTTTGAGATATTCACCTTTTTAATCCCAAAAAATTCCCATAGAGAATGAATGGTGTATAGCTTTAGCTATATTTAGTTGTATATAGTAGTAGTTGTAGCTATATTTTTAATGCAATTTCACTTTTGCCATAAAGTTCTACCCCCTCAAAAATGTTACCTGCATGATGGCCCTGCTCTCACATATATTTTATATAGACAATAAAATAGGTAGGCTATCCTCGTGGCGATTACAAATATAATGCATTCGACTGCTCGTTGATGCATGGAATGTTCATGTTCTGTGAGAAAAGTTGAGTTTCTGTTTGAGTTTCTGAGTTGAGTTTTACTTGAAGCGCTGTCAATGTGTCTGTCATTGACAAATAGCAAACGAGAGGAATAAAACTTAATTTTGATGGCACACAGGGTGGCCAATAATATTTCAAGGGTAGCAAATGCCACCCTGGCAACGCCTAAGTTTTAAGATGCTACAGCTCTCTAACTTTTTAATCTGGTAAACAAACTGCTAAACAACTGCTGAAGCAACCACACTAAAGTGACTTTATAAACTCTACATTCTAGTTACCGTTACTGCTGCTCACAGAGTTATTGTGAACAAGGTAAGTATGAGAAGCAGGGGGTCCCCTGCGTGCCGCCGGTACCTTTGGCGCGTTGGCGGCCACTTTGGCGGCCTCGGAGTAGTTTCCTCCGGCGAAGAGGTTGTTGAACTTGCGAGCGAACAGCTCCTCGGCGCCGGCCAGGTTGTTGCGTACGGCCATGCGCAGGGCCAGGTCCGGGTTCTGCAGCACGTTGGTAATGTACTGGATGATGTTCTCCTCCTCCACACACACAGAGAGTACCTACATGCGCACGCACGCACACACACACACACACACACACACACACACACACACACACACACACACACACACACACACACACACACACACACACACACACACACACACACACACACACACACACACACACACACACACACACACACACAGTGTGGCTGAGCAGGGAGATTTATAATGGGAGACATGGTGTGGAATCCTACAACACGGCCTTCAAAGAAAGACATAGTGAACAGGACATCGAAGACTGCTTGCTTTAGAGCTACGGATAGTAGGATATAAACACAAAAACAAAATAATCCATAAAAGAAAGAAAGAAAAAAAAAAAGTATCCTTGGCAGCAGTGGCATTAGGCTCCATGATGAAAGACATCAGGATGACTGCCCTCACCCTGGCTGCTAGCATGAATGAGTGAATCTCCTGCAGGTCTGCCCAATCAGAGCACTGAACTACAATCATGGTGAGCTGAAAAACTGAGGACAAATAAGGCCCAGGCACTTCCTCTAGAGGCCAGATAAACTCCTCTACTTCCACAAACCTCTCCTGCCAATATTAAGATGCTTACAGAAGACAATCACTCCTCAAGATTAACCAGAGTGAGGGCTAGAGCAGTCTTCAATTGAATAAATTGGGAAAAGCAAAAACCGCTGGGATTTTGAGTTTAACATCGTACCCAAAATTCTAGAAAATTCTCAAAGCCTTATGCACCAGCAGCAATGAATTACAGAATGTCCTTAATGACAGTTATTATACACAGGCTGGAGAACACGAGAGATGAATGCCACCGTCAGTGCGGTGTGTCATGGCGCCTCAGGGCCATGTGAAGTGCCAGCTCACAGGTCTAAGAGGATTAGGGACGCCTGACCGTGCCTCCCGCTCCGAACCACAAACGACACTACTGCGGTTATTTTAAGGGATGCTTTACTTTCAAGGTCGTTCCACAGGACCGTGTGCCAAATTCAGAGAGGGGTACTAGAGTCCTGCTGATTCCATACCTAAATAAAGCAGGGGGATTGAAGGATTCAGCCGTTTAACGATTACCTGCTTCAAAGAACACAACCCTGCATCATGCATAATAAATGTGTGTCTAACGAGAAATATATCTGTGTGTTGGCATGTGTATTAAGAGAGATTCTTGAAAATGATACAAATTCTCTGAATGCACCCTGCTACAAATCCATTAGATCGAGGCAACCAGACAGCCAAAATCCCCACTGGCAGCAGATATTTAATCATGACAATGAAGGAAGTATTTTTAGCAGTGCCCTCTGCTAATGCCCACATCACAGCTCCTACCAGGGAAAGCAAATACTGAAATGGTAGCGTGTGCGTTTAATCCAGAGGCAGCCTTCACGCGGCTGAAAGGGGAGCAGAACCAGGCCCTCCTGCAGGCCCAAGGAGGCGGTTCAGAATGAGACACCAGGGCCGCGGCTCCCAGCTCAGTCCCCTGTATCAGCTTTCCACTCTACTGAAAATTTAATGGACGCCCAGGCTTTGTGGAAAATTCTTCCATTAACTGAGAGCATCCAGTAATTCTGAACAATAGGCTGGAATATAGCAGGCCTCTTCGTAAGTCACAGAGAAATCTTTGGCCTGGAAACTATTTATACCTCCCCACTCTAGAAGAACTGTCAATATTTCTAATTTTGAACTCTTCCCAAGGAGCAGAGCAGGAACACACTACATAAACTTAAAGAGATACTGCAGAGCCTTTTCTAAGGCCTTTTTTACCGCTTCAATTTGAACTGGAATTCGTGAGTAGGTGTGGTCATATGACGATGATGCCACGTAGTCATATTATGAATATTCATACGGTCAAGGAGTGAAAGGGTGTGTCGATATAAGTCGTAATATTAACGTTAGCAGTAATACAAAGCAATTCGCATTTGAACTTGAACTAGCTAGTTAGCAGTACAAGGGTCTCAGTCTCAAAGAGGAAAAAAACCCCGTTGGGTCTCTGCTTTTATACCACGTGCCCAGCCGAGACCACCCTAGGATCACCTCAACTCCACCCATTTTTATGTTAAGGATCTCGTGACGTCACGAACCCCCGGAAACCAGCGTATTGGTAAGCCTACACAGAAACTCAGAAAACACCCATTTTGACTAAACACGAGATTTTCGGACAAAAACAGTTGTGTATGATCATAATCTAACCCAAAACATTTGGTTCAGTTCTTCGGATACAACAGCAGTACCTTAGCAGACAATCAGACTTGCGATAATATTCTGGTTATAAGCCCGCTCTAACCACCATGCTACATGGTAATTACTAATATTTATGTCCTTATTTTGATATCAGTGTTTAATAAACCAACACTGATGGTAATTGGCTAATGGTTGAACTTTTCCATTGTAATGAGAATGACCTGACCAAGACATGTCTCACGAAGACATTCTAAGACCAACCTTTTAATCTCAAGAGAGCCACGTCACACTAAAAAGATGGACAAGGCCACATTCAAAGAACTTACGATTATATTTAAGTGCAAAGAATCGTCCTCCACTAAACTCCCAAAAGAAAGCACCCAGTTTAGAATTTAGAATTTACTAAAATTCTTAACCTTCAGCACCTGCTCTTCACTGCTGGAACACAAGCCTACAAAGAACACAGCTGTGTAACAGCAAATCCCCAGGGCCTTCAGCGAAGAGAGCCAAATGAGGGGCAGAAACCACACCACAACACCACCAGAAGATCTGAAAGGATGCAAGTTCTGTTCTCAAAGGCTGCAAACCCCGCCCAGCGAGCCGCGCGCGTACCTGTCCCTTCCTGTTGACCCCGATGATGCCGGCGGTGGCCTCGTGAGGGGCCGTCACGAAGATGGTCTCTCCGCTGATCCTGTTCATGTAGATGCAGGTGCCCGTCTCCAGGTCGTACAGGTGGATGTAGCCGTATTTGGTGATGAGAAACACAACGTCTTGCTTGGAGCTAATCTGCGATGGAAGGAAAAGCAGGAGGAATGGGTTTGTTAAACTGCATCCAATATTATTTCTATTTGATAAGGGTGGGGGTGACACGCATTCTGTCACAAACTAAAACAAAAAAGATTATTAAAAAAGCAATTAAGACTACCTTTCAGTATCAGAAGGAATCTTCAGTAAGAGAATTTAATTGCTCAATAAGAGATAAGAAAGCTATTTTATAATGCACTTTTTGCCTCCGTGACTGAAGGACTCGTTTACCTGCATTGCGACAGGGAAGTCATTCTGGGCCTCCGGAGGGAAGAACACATCCACGGCTTTCTTTGGAAATGGCTGGTTCCCTGTGGGTGGGGTCCCCACTTCGATAATGTGCAGCTAGAAGATGAACAATCCCATATTAAAAATAGCACACCAGTTATCCTCTCCTTGCTTTATTAGCAGCGTTTTTGAAATCGAAGGTTTCCCATAACCCTCTCCTACCCCAGCCCTACCTTTCCCCCGGCTTGACCTCGGACAGCAAAGCAGAAGAGAGTGGACTCCTCTGCGTTCCCCTCCATTTTAAACTGGGCGAAGCTGGCTGCATGGCCCTCTATTGGCTGGGACACTTTCCTGTCCACGGAGTACAGCTGCATTGCGCCAACTACACGGTTTTGCTAAAACGACAAAATTAGATTCACGTTTATGAAATGCATAAGCACAAAAAGTGATCATAAATACATACCTCTACAGGTAAATAAGTATGTATAACCTCCCTCAGGATTACAAAGTTACCCCTCGGGTTTTCAAAGTACCTGAGCAGAAATTCCAATGAGGAGAAGCCATTTCTGCTTTGCGTCAGTGCGGTAGTTTATGATTTGACAGCCTGCTAGACTGGAGTGCCGGTCAAAGACTTTGATTGGCTGCGAGTCTCCTTCCATGCTCCAATGGTAGACGGCGTTGTCCGTTACAAGTGCTACTGTGTTCAGGGAGATCCACTTCCAGAAGGTGACATCATCGGTCATGGTGTGGGCCTTCATCTTACTCTTCATCTCAATGTTAAAAATCTGAAGAGTTTTTGCCGCTGAAATCAACATGCAAAAACCGATTAGATTCACCTGGGGTGGCATCACAACAATAACCACTTAACTTCAGAAGCAAAAGAGTACACCACATACGTACAAACACACAGCCAACTCAAGAAGGGACCATACCAAATACCAAGCAACAGAGAAATATTAGTAGCCATGGCCTAGTGTCTGTTAGGTAGGACACTGACTGAACAGGGTTTATAGTACATACGATTGGAAAGTAAGTAAAATGCACATAAAATATTTACAGACAAACATAATTTAAAATAAATTTAATATCTGCATTCAGATCAACAAAAATGAGTAGGGAAGCAACAGATATGAAGATTACAAAGATGAAAATCCAGCAAAGCTGTGACGAGAACTTTCAACCTCGGAAAACCCAAGCAGATCAAATTAAGGTTTGAAATTCCATAAAGATGTTTGTGATTGGATAACAATGTGTCCTGGACTGGAAATCTGAAGCCCAGATTTGACCTACCCCCTTTGGTTAATCGATCTACACTCCTATAGCCACCAGTAGAGATGTTTGCACTGTAAATTTTGTAAGTTGGTGAGAACGTTACACCAACCATTAACAGATTAGGCCATTTTGTTTCCTACTCAAAATCTATGTAAATAACAAGGAATCTGTGCTGCTGGAATTATTTGCAAGACTAAATCTCTTGCCAGCCCTTCACAAGGCTGTGGAAAAACTGCAATGACATTATCCCCCTCACTTCACAACTCAATGCAAACCAAACCAGCAAGAAACAAAAAATAAAAAACACACACCCCGATTTATGAAGAGCATATATATGGACTGTAAAGCTATCTATATGAATGTTTTATATGATGAGAATGTGATCACAATAACTGCACCAGGCTACTTGCAGTAGCTGCATTTAGAATGTTTCTACATATAGGTGAAACATAGCAAGCCCATATACAAAATACATCTAGAAGGCATCTTTCAAAGCAGTCATGCACTGAAATGTCATGAAAATCAACAGCTTGCATTAACATCTATAAACATCGTTCTTGCGATTCGTAGTTAATTGCATTTGAATTCACTGAACCACTTAAAATTATGCATAATGCGACAAATGTTACTCTGCCATATTAAACAGTGTCTCCCTGCGATGTCAAGCAAGGACCCGGTTTCACGGATCAGCTTGGAATCAGACTTATTAAATAAGCGAACAGTAGGTCATTGAAGGCTAGATGAAGTGCCCTCCTGCATTTCCTTATTCAGCTTTCCATTTGGGCATAGACAGTACACCACCCATTTCCTGCTATATAATCTAAAGGCAAGTTAGCACTCTCTCATTAACAAGAACCGGAGCCTACACATTTTTGTTCCTTTATCTTCATAAATGACTTATACGAAAATAACACCTGTGGTCTCATTTAAATTTATTTGGTACATGATTACACAAAAACAGGACCTGCAGATTAGAATAAGGTTCAACGATTATGTTTTTTTATTGCTAAGGTTTGGACCTATTTCCATACATTAAGCATTTTTAAAGTTTTTAAGAACGTGTCAAGTCTCTCCTGGGGATCTCCAACCTCCAACATTTAATATAGATACTGGAGAGATCTTTTCATATTATTTTTTTTTTAAAGAATGTTTCAAATTAGGTTTCAAAACAGGATCACAAATTTCAGGATGGGATGAACATCGGTGTAACATTTGTCGCATCAGGGCATTTAAAATGGAAATTCAGATCATAACTGGTTTCATGAAGTAGCCGAATTGTAGGTGTGCGAACCTGATGCTTTATCAAGATTCATTGAAATCGTTCACATCAGGCCACACTGGTGTGTGAATGCAAATCACAGAACAAGACACGACACAGACGGCTTTCACAAGGATGACAACTATACAGGTTACATTGTGGAATATTTCCAGTATTCTACAGAATTAGTGGGTGCAAATGTGAGGCTCATGTAATGGCTTACAGGGTGTATGCCACGTTTGCACACAAAAGGAGCCTGATGACATGCCAAATTGCAATCAACAAATTTACAGTAAAGTTTTTTTAATTAAATGCTGCATCGTGTTTCCTTAGAGATACCAAAATCAACCTGCAAGCTATAGACTTGACTGCGAAGGTTGAATCCTGCCAAGTTGCCCAAAGCAGGTTTGTTCGATATAAAGGCAAAGGCCCCTTTTACGTTTTAGGAAAACACACTTTATTGGTGACTACTTACACTATATGACTTTATTTACTGTACAGTAGGGCTGGGCGATATATCGCAACGATAATTATCGATTGTAATAACGGCCAATGCCAGCATGTGGGCTATTGCCTTTTTTTCGTCTTTTTTTCTTTAATTATATCTGATGCGTTAGTAATCTAAACTTCAAAACCCGTGTGAAATTCTTCCGGGAAAAAAAACGTCATCACTGTCTACTGTGCGTTGATAAGACGGACAATCACAGAAAGGCGTTGCACCTTTCATGCGATTGAAAAAACACATCACATGATCACGTGAAAGCTGTATGACCTTGCTGCTGGTTGGCTGTCTTATCAACACTCAATAGATATCAGCGGTGATGTTTTTTTCCGGAAGCATTTCACGCGGCCTCTGAAGTTTGGATGTTTACTGCCGTATATTGGGTATACTTAAAGAAAAAAAGACGAAAAGAAAGGCGCCCCACACGGTGGCAACATCCGTTATTGCATTCGATAATTATCAATGTTGTATATCGCCCAGCCCTACTGTACAGTGGGAGAGACCGCACTGTACATAGCATCCAGCCATTTCTGACAAAGTAGTGAAACCACAGCAGCATTCAGAGAATAGGGCACCACTATAAAAGCCACCATTATCATGGAACAAGTGACCAATTTCAGAATTAAAGAACTGCAATACAGAGATGACTTACTGCTTATCTCAGAACTACAGGTTTGCGGTAGTAAAAAGGTATTCCAAAAATAAGCTTAACAATACCACATATACGCCTCGTCTTGGGCCCAACCTTCCACAACCACCCTCATCTGCTACAATGCCACATCCCTGTATTCTAACTTGTGCCCCTTTGTGTTACCATAAATAGCATGAATGTTAGAAATGAAAGTATTTAAAACAGGATTATAGCTTTCATAATACGTAAATTTTAACTCACCGTCTGCATACACATAAGAAAGCAGTAAAGAAACAAACAGAACAAAAACAAAGAAACAAAACAGACAAAGCAATTATGACAGCAGGACAATAACTTCAATTACTCTTTCCTACTGTATTAAGTATGATTTGCAAGACGACCATATTGGGCAATAAAAACTACTTTACAAAACAAAATAGAAATAGCTGTACATGGGTGACACTACAAAAACAAGAGCAAAATGGAGATCTCGTTTAGCCTCATTAAAATTAAACCGCTGTATACTTTAAACTGGAAGATGGTTGTCAGAATAATACGCTATACTCAACAATCGCTAGCCCAGGTAACTAATCCTGTAGTTAACATTGACACAATTAACAAAAATTAATCGCACAGGCCTAAATAGTCATGCAACTAAGGAGTGTTCAATTTTCAGTACAGTAACGTCAGGCCTGGGACTCATTCGGGGGGGAAATAGAGATGCAGTCCTACCTTTCAGCGCTATCACTTTGCTGGCGGGGTTCATGATGGCGCTGTCTGCAGAGATGGGCCGGCGGATGGGGGTGTTGGGGTCGTTCATGTCGATGATCACTACCTGCGCCTGCTCCCCGACCTTCTCGCGAATACAGATGAACTTGTCGGACTCCATGGTCAGGGTGCTGAACCCGATGTTGGCCGGGTTAATGCCCAGGTTCTGGAGCTGCGGACGAAACGAGGGGCGGGGAGAGACAGTTGGGGGGGGACAAGGTTTTGCTCGGAAACGGAAAGAGCGTGCATTCGTCCCCAACCCTGTCAAAGAGGCATTTTTATTTGTTATTATTTCCTGCCTTTCTGCAAGGAAGCTTTAATAATGAGGTTCATTCACAGTGACAGATGGGATTCACGTTGCTGCCAATGATGCAGAGGTCAACTCGAAATGGGGGACGCTGCTTCTTCGTCTATCAATCAGTAAAATGGCAGATATGCTGACAGAGTCCACGGCCTGTTTCGTTTGAGGTGACAGGAGGTCTGATAGACTGGAATGCAGTGCAGAGAGCCATGAGAAAAGCACAGGATTGAGCAGCGGCTTTATACTGCACTGGCACTAAAAGACCAGGGATAAGAGGTCTACTAACAGGAGCAGGAGAAATGAGTACCTTTAACTGAGATTTCAGTTTTTACAGCAATGCAGTGGAAAAGAAAACACTCATCTGTAGTGGAGATGTGTTAAATTTTTTTCTCTAAGGTAAGTACGCTCAATTGAATAAGCAATGCAAAAAAATTTATTTCGACAATGTATCCGATTGTGGGTGTTTATTATGATGCGCACTAAGGCACTAGTGCAAGTAAAAATTATTATTAGGCTATTCGTTGCATTTATAGAGTCGTCCATAATTTCAAAGACACTTGCATTAAAAGGGGGACGCTCAGGTCACCCAAGTGTTGCAAGGCAGCCATTTTGTAGTAGAATGCTCACCACACATCACTGGTTAAATAGTTCCATTAAAATAAAGAAATATAAGCTTCAGTCAGGTAGCCACATTAACTTAGAGAGAAACTGCGTTGGTAATCATGTATGCAATACTGCCTTTAGATATCTTTTGTTCTTTTTAATAGTAATTCTAAAACTTGTACAAGTAGTTAAATTTTGTTTTGTGAAAGTGCTACATTGCGCAATGTATCCTAATGAACAGCACTGGGCAAATAAACAACGCCCCCAAAAAAAAAAACATCATAGCTTAGGCACTGTCAGAAGAAATGATCAAAGAAAAAAATCTGATGCTAATGAAGAAAACAAGCAAAAACATAAACAAACTATAATCAAACCGATGTTATACGCGTCTGAAAAGAATCACGCACATTTGCTTCTGTGGCACAAACAGAGAAGTGGTAGATAAAGGGATGAGTGCCTTTAATAATTTACAAGGATTATAATGACCCGGTGACTAAACAAGAACGATTACACCCACGTCATACTGATACTACTCTCCGCAGCCTTCCTCAGGGTAAAATAAACGGCGGTCAAAATTTTCAGCTAAAATGGAATTCTCACGATTGCAGTACGTCTAATGGAAATGCAATGAGACTTTGAAAATGTATTAAGCTGTACAATATTAACTGAGTTGAAATAGATGGTAAAAATAAATACTGTAACCCCTGGCAAAAATTATGGAATCACCACACTTTGGACGTTCACTCACCTTTTTACTTCGTAGCAAATAAACAAATCACAGATATGACACAAAACTATTTTTGTTTAATAGCTGAACATTCTGGCTTCGTGAAACATACCTCAAACAAATTAAATTTAATTAATGGCATATTTTTCTTCCAGATCAAGCAGAGGAAAAAAATATGGAATCACTCAATTTTGTGTCATATCTGTGATTTGTTTATTTGCTACGAAGTAAAAAATCTGGGTGAACATCCTCTAAGTGTGGTGATTCCACAATTTTAGCCAGGGGTTGTACTCAAGACTGGTGACCACATTTATAACCGACCTCCTCCACAAACGGCTCATTATTGCATGCTGATCAGCCTCACAAACGGTCTTCCTTTACAATATATATAACAGGAGAATAAGGGGAGGCTCATCTCAAACTTTACCTCCTTTGCCCCTATAGAATGTTCTCTGTGTCAGCTTATAGCTTAGTGTATAAGGAAGGATGTTGATTGCTGATGCTACAGAGCTTTGAGGCAGATGTCCATAACAGGAAGCTAGCCATTGTCTCACCGTTTAATACGACACTTTCACGTGGACCCGCTGTGACCATGTGACCTCAGGGAAAGGTGATGGAACATGTACCCCTGGTGCATTTTAAAGTAACAAGGAAGGAAACAAATTTCTCGAGTTTGCAGGTTCACTTCTGAGATAACCACCACTCACTTTTTGCCCAGTAATACGACTAACCTTAGTCTCCATGACACGCAATGACACCAAGTTAAAAGGATGATCAATCCATGTGCAGAGGTGTAGGCGAGTGTGACATTTTATAGGATGCCCGTTACAGGTCCTCTGGTTAACCGCTAATCATCACACTGGAGAATCATGTTTTAAACATTTTAGAAGGAAATAAGGTTTACATTTACTCTTTATTGTTATTTATCATTAAAGTAGTGTTTACTTGAAATATTCTGCCTTTGGACAAATCAGCACATAAAATAATGAAAGGGATTGATGGGGGGAAAAAAAGAAACAAAATGTCAAATAGGCAGTTTTCCTTTCAGGCTGAACGGTGCCTTCTAGTGATACGGTCACTTGAGGGCATCATAGTCAATCAGAAGTCACCCAGACAATCAAACTGAAGCCAATGACATTCATTTGTAATCAATATTCAAAAATTGAATGCAAATAAATCAAATTTAATAAATGATTAATTAATTGAAGCAGATTCACCAAGAACAAAATACATACAGGCTGATTTTTCAACACACACAAGTTTTAAAAATGGTAAGGGAACACTGACATTAAGCAAAAGAGAATTCAAACTGTATAGAAAATGGAAGAAACAACTTAAAGGAATTGAAAGTGGAAATCAATCACCCACACAATTCAGACTTTAGGTTTTGTTTTATATATTAGCCACAGGAAATTCAGGGGTGTTTGTACATGTCTCTCTCAATAACTGTCTGTATAGTATTTCAAGTTGGGGAAAAAAATGTATTGCAATGACATACTTGGAAGGTGCGCCAAGTAGCAGCATGTAACCTGCACCCACTTAAATCCAAGACTCCCGAATCGTGCAGTCCAAAGGGCCTATCAAGCCAATGTCTGCTTCCCTACTGACACAGCACATTCTAAGTGGGACATATTGCAACGCTGCGTATGCAAGAAGATGTCCGTGTGACAGATGCATGGATCGAGAAAGGCGTCTACAAAGTTTGTACATCTAACTATACTTTCTACTTTTCACACTGAGGAAAAAGTGTACATGTCTCCAAGGCTGAATTTATACATGGGCCAACAGCTCATCATTCGTCAATGTTTGTCCTGCCTGACCTGGCCCACACATGAGCCGCTCAATGCCCATTCTAAAGATCTGTGCTCGTTTCTGTGCCCCAGGCTGTGAAACTACCCAATATGACAGGAAACCAACAAATGAGACTTTGAAACAGCGTCAGGGACAGGCTCAAAATGACCTAAAAGGTTTTAAATAATGAAAATGTCCGCAAGGGATAAGCGTACATTTATCAGTGGAGATTTTAGTCAAAGCCGAGCAAGAAGATTAAGGCACCAGAGTACCCCAGGAGCATTTAACCTACCATCATTTCTATACAAGTTCCAATTCTCTGAAAGCAGAGCGCCAGTGCAGCCATGTGATTTTAGGTACTGTGAGCGGGGTCCACCATTTCGTAGTAGTCTGAATGTAATTGAATACGACTCACAATGCACAGACTGTTTAGGCTGATATGTGTCCTTAATACAGAGCCTAACATTCCCAAAACACGTTAGTGACTGCAGTGCTGGTATCACCTCAATGTCAGGAAAATCAGTTGTGCCCATTTATATGAGCTGTAAGGTGTGTCAATGCAAAATTCCATTCATAACACTTACCTTACTTAACCAGGCAAAGGTTACTCAGCCCTAATGTTGCTATAACGTGCAATCAATATTCTCTTTCACTTTATATAGAGTGGCCTTGAATTTGTCATGTTTTACAATGCTACTCACCAGCTGAACTGAACATAAAACTATCAGCTTGACAAGGACTACATAGCCATTCATAAACAGATGCCCACCAACACTGTCAGTTTGTGCTATACCCAGCATGTATCGTTAACTTACTCGATCTAGTCTCTAGATAACGTAACGTACCTTCAAAATGTTGTTGATCAATTTTACTGCCTATGACATCTACTAGTTAGCAAAATAGCGAGCTGGTCGTAAACGTTACAAACTGTATTATTGGCTAAAAGTAAGCAAAGGCCAAAAAAATAAAATCAATTAAAACATGGATGACGTTCAGATCGTTGTGGGAAGGCAAGTAACTAACTTACGTTCGCTAACGTCAGATGTAACTAGCCGGCTAGGTGGGTAACTATGGTGATTTGAAGCCAACATTAGCTAGCCAATTTGCTCTGTTGTACGACATAGCATCGTTAGCTCGCTGGGTAACATTATAGCTAACATTTAAGCTAGAATTAGACGGACGGAGGGAGGGAGGTCATTCATTTATCGCTTCGGATAACCAGCAAGCCAAAAAGCTAGCAAGCCAAAAAGCTAGCTAGCCAACGTTAGCTAGTTTCCCAATACTAGTGGGATTTTGGAGCGATTGGCTAGGCAGTTCCGCCAGTAGCTTACTGGCATCACGTTAGCATTTATTACGGCGTACCTGCAGGTGCTCCTGGAAGCGGATCGGTAGGATCTGAGCCATGGCGATTCCTCTCTGCTCTCTCCTCCCGGAGTCCTGGATCTCCAAGCGACTTGCTACGGCTTCTCAACGCAGGTCGAAGCAAAGACAGCTGCAGGGCGACAAGGGTCCAAAGAAAGGGGGAGATGGGGGATCTGCTCGGACTTGCGATCGCAAATGCTATGTCACCGCGCGTGTCGTTCTATCCGCCCGGTTGGTGTTTGTGCTTTTTCTCCCTGAATGAAGATCAGTGGCACCAGCACTGAACTCCGAAAACCCGCAATGGCGGCGGAAACAGCTCAGGAGAGAAACACTCCGGAAACGGCTTTGGGCCTCCGCGTGGCGAAAGGATACGCATAACCGAAAAAAGGATGAGCCACGTACTTGTCTCAAGAAAAAAAGCTATCTCGAGCTTTTCTTTGGTTGATTTGTCACTACTGTGTGGAAATGCATAAACAAAACTGTAACGAACTTGTACAATAGCAATAAGTGGCTTGATTTAGGTCATAGAAGCGATATCAGTGGCACTATTTACTTGCGATTCGTCCTTAGATTTTTGCCACATCATTCGTCCTCGTAAATTTACGTCAGTTCCGTGCTAGCCACCCTGTCATGTTGTGTTGCGAACAGTTCTGTAGTTGCAAATTTGGCGAATGTTGACGGTTCCGTCTACTTTCTAACGCGACAGCGACTTTTTATCCACGAATGCGACTTGGAGTCGGTTCTGTTATTTTGGAAACATCTAGCCTATGGCAAGTTCGAATTTACAATTCAGTGCACCGAACCACCACAGCCTTACTCCACATCATTATCGCATATTTGTGAATAACGTGTGATTTGTCATAAAACCTGCAGGAATTAAAAAAAAATTAGCATAAGCAATACTTGTTTTGAGTAACAGTACACTATGGCACGGTGGAAATGTGGGTCTATTACACATAGACACAGGCAAATGAAATGAACGGTATATAATGAAACATGAACAGAATTGTAAATTAAAAGTCGCCTACATGAAAGATAACACTGCATTCTAGTGGTGCAGGCAGTTAAACCTTTGGAATTAACTTTACCACATTTGAATGCGTCATTTGAACCTGGAGAGACTTGACACAAATCATAATTATTTGAACGTATCTTAATGTTCTTTTTAAGGTAGCCTACATAGACACACTCTTGATTACCAAACGTTACGTTCATGTTGCTTACACTTCTGCTTCATTGTTGATCACACCAGAAATCTCGATAAGTGTTATAGCGAGGTTTATTGACATATGAGGAGACGAATGCGTAAAAAGGACTAAACCGTCGTGTGTATGACTATTAGTGTATGCAAAATTGACGTATAACATCGATTCCAAAGCGGTAAAAGAGGGATTCAAATTTCACCAACTGTGGGAAGGAAATCTGGGATACAGTATAAATACATTGTTAAATACACAATTGTTAAATACACATTATGATCCGAGTAAAATTAATAGAATCCCAAACACCTGGCACATTTGTTCTTGAATCTATATTCGTACTACTGTTATCTTCTTAGATAAGTCTATCATTGATCCAAGTCCAATTTAAATGGCATGTTCACTCCATACTTACTCTTTGCTCTTCTATTTATTAAAATGACATCTGGACATTAATTGATCACATAAAAATGTAGATTTTTCACAATTATGTAAACATAAAAGCCTTTATTCAAAGTTTCATATTTCAGGAAGTGGCATACCTAGCCCCCAAAATCAGCAGGAGAAACTGCACATTGTTACAGGTCCCAGTCTGTCTAACTTCCAGCAGCTCACAAGTTCAGAAGGCAAGTAGTGAAAGCACTCAACTTCCTCGTCTCCCATTCGTGAGCAGACCATCATGGGCATAATCTGGTGCTCATACACCTGGCTCCTTAACAGGGAACAGGGGGCACTTCCAACACAGCGGATTGTGAGGGGAGATTTATTTCCTGAGAGGAAGTGGTCCCGCATTCCCCAGTGAGGTACGCAATTTCCCCTTCTACTTAGAGCGTCGCTGCGTCGGCTGAGTGAGGAATGCTGGACACAACATTCCTGGGCCCCCTCCACTTTTTAATGGAGGGCAGCAGCCTCAGAGTTGGTCTCCGCTGCTCCCACGGGTCAGGGCGCTTTCTGGTGCCTCCTCTCCCGTTTCCTCTGCAGGTACCGCTCTCGGGCCTCTGACACCGATGCATCGTCGTTCCTCCTCTCCATTTTCTTCAACACGTCCTCAGCAGACTCCTCTGCAAAATGACCATAGCCAACAAAATGAAAGAGAACTCCTTTCTGAAAGGCTGAGAATGCACACTCTGATCCTTACACAAATCCCTGCCTATGAGAAACTAGGCAATATCAAGCAGTGCAGCTGAAATAAAATATGCAACACCAGTTATTCTATGGTCCCCACACACAATAATCAAGCAACCACACAACATTGAACCCACCAAGAATAAAACATTTGCACATGGATCTTTACAGTATAGCAGGTGTTCATAGTCAAAGCCAGGGTTAGAGTTGAAAACATTGTTTTGCTGAATGCTTAGTCACGATACTTGCCCTCTGTAGTGAGTGATGGAAACTTAATTTATAACTCACTGAAAAAATTCAGCCTCCTTACCATCTTATAGAATCTGAGTTGAAACCAGCTGAACCCCCCCCCCCCCCCCCCCTCACATTGTTCCCACCTGCTTCATTACATTACACTACATTACAGGCATTTAGCAGACGCTCTTATCAAATTACCCAGAATGCACAGCAACACTGACTGTAGCCTTTTCCTCAGTATATGCATTAAAAAATGTTTGAGGGGTGAGGCTAGGTTTCTGCTCAGTGCTTTACTTTCAGATTGATTCCTTGCATTATTTATTTCTTTGGTAGTCTGCGGATTGCCTCTTTAAATGTCTCACAAGGAAAGAGCTATGTTCAAAGTACATTTTTGAAGAGATAAAAATCCAACTTGTATTGATTTGAAATTGAATGTTCCTATGAATTACTGAGGCAACGGGAGTTTAAGAGAAAGAGCTACTGCATTAGCCAAATGCTGTGAATAATTAGTCTTGTCAACATTCCCAACCATGGAAAGGCCAGAACTGGTAATTCTTTATGTAGAACGATTCTGATTCTATGTGAGTCTCCCCCCCCCCCATGCATTTCCTTGTGATATTTGCATATCTTCTTGTGAGTATGGATATAGCATTCCTTCTAGAATCTAGAGAGATTGGACCAGCAAGAGGAGTGAATAGTTTTGAAGCTGGCTTAAAGGGATAGTTCACCCATTTAAAAAAAAAAAATATTATATTGCTTTACTCACCCCCAAAATAGTATGTTAAGCTGTCCTGTTCCTGCCGTTGTAGCTAATTTATTGTAAATCCTGAATTGGAGCAATGCTAACAAGTAGTATCTTGCCATTGGATATAATTGCCCCCAGGCTAACTTGCTGTAAATTAACTGCCTAAATCCACTCAAAGCTTTACAAGTGTCGTTGTTGGAAACGAAAATGCACATATGATTACCGAGTGCACAAGGACAATATTTTTGGTTAAATTACAGTATATGATGTCGTTTCAGATTTCAGATGTAGGTGTTTACATTTACATTTAAATATGAACATCCAGTAAGAGATTCAGTATCATTCCGCGTGAGAACAGTGCCCAGTGTCTCACGATATGGAAGCAGACTGGAAGATAGTGCTAGCATTTAGTCTGCCTGTAAACAAAGGAGAAGCAGCTAGCGTGTTTTCTTAGCTAAATGTCTGATTATGATGAAGATGACGGGGTGGAATTTGTAGCCGGAATATATTGATTTGGAGTTAAAATTCCTGTCCTCGCACAGAGTGATACTAAAAGTTACTGGATAAAATTTACTCTTACCGGATGTTCTTATTAAATGTAAACAATGACATCTGAAATCTGAAATGACATCATATACAGTAATTTGATTTGAGAAAAAATATCATCCTTGTGCACTCGGTAATCATATGTGCATTTTCGTTTCCAACAACGACACTTGTAAAGCTGTTTTTAAACCTTATTTGAGTGTATTTAGGCGGTTCAAGTTAGCCTGAGGGGAATTATATCCAATGGCAAGATGCTAATTGTTAGCATTGCTCCAATTCAGGATTTACAATAATTTAGCTACAACGGTAAGACCAGGACATACTATTTTGGGGGTAAGTAAAACAATATAACATTTTTCAAAATGGGTGAACTATCTCTTTAACATCTAAAAACTATTGTGTACTGTATTGTCAAACCGACAGTATTTACATTTTCCAATTTCTCATGGGGAGATTAATTGAACTTAAAGTGATACTGCAGTCAAAAACCGACTTTTCCCATTGAAAACTGGTTAGATTATGATCATACACAACGGTTTATGTCCGAAAATCTCATGCTTAGTCAAAATAGTTTTATTTCAGTTTTTGTGTAGGCTTACCAATACGCTGGTTTCCGGGGATTCGTGACGTCACGAGATCCTTAACATAAAAACGGGTGGAGTTGAGGTGGTCCCGGCTGGGCACGTGGTATAAAAGCAGAGGCCAACGGGTTTTTTTTTCTCTTTGAGACTGAGACCCTTGTACTGCCAACTAGTTAGTTCAAGTTCAAATGCAAATTGCTTAGTATTACTGCTAACGTTAATATTACGACTTATATCGACACACCCTTTCACTCTTTGACCGTATGAATATTCATAATATGACTACGTGGCACCATCGTCATATGACCACACCCACTCACGAGTTCCAGTTCAAATTGAAGCGGTAAAAAAGGCCTTAGAAAAGCCTCTGCAGTATCTCTTTAAGTATAAATATCACCAAAGCAGAACCCAACTTCCTACTTTAGAGTTTTTAGGTTGGATGTACCAAGCACCATGAATGGCCCATGCAACTAAATGGGATATCTGGATAATTTTTTAGAGGACATAACCACTGATGCCCTTTGATAGTGGCTCCTTGCCCAGAGCCTGCTGTGGAACTCTCACCTGCTTGTCTTTTGGCAGCTTCCTTGGCCTCCCACTTGGCCACCTCCTCATCTGTCACCTCCTCCCTGGCAATGCTGCTCAGCTCGTATGCGTCCACCTCGTGCAGTTTGGGCAGCAGGTCCTTCACCCACTCATACCGTATGGGGCACACCGTCCTCACGTACACCCGTGAAGTGACCAGCACGTCATGGAAGATGATCCAGTCCAGCTGGGCCTCCTGCTCAAAAAGCTGAGATGATGCAGGAGATTCAGGTAAATCATCTTAGAAGATACCAGAGGTCCAGTTAACTTGATTCAGGTACATTAATTCAGAAGATACAGAGGAATCAGGTAAAGGACCTTAGACGATAAACAGAGATTCAGAGACACAAATGTCAGTCCTCTCACAAAGGCTATGAAAGGGCTTCTTGACTGTTTCATTATAGAATGTTTTTTCCTTACTGCTGATGATGGGTGAATGTGAACCACAGATCCATGCCCGTCCATTGTACAAAATGTTCTTCCCAATGCCCTGGGAAAGAAACAATATATTGTCTGACAGAGGCCTTCCAGTTAATGGAAACACTGTGATTTTATTGTGATTTACTTCATGTGTGTCTAATATGCCACCAATTCGATTTATTCCATTGGTTGCAGTGTAGTGTACCATACCATTAGGTTTGGTTTCTGTTCCATTTCAGATGGCATGCCGTGCCTGGTTATGAAATTTATAAGCAGACTGGTAGTGAAGAATGCACTAAACTTTTTTAACATTCTGCTTGGCAGAAAGTGGGATGAGGGTTGCATCAGAACTGCATGTGCAAAAACAGCACAACTAAGTAAAACTGGCAAAAATCAATGGCTTATAGCAGATCAATGCAGGCTGAAGAAAAGACACTGCCAGCACTGGAGATGTGTGACCTGAGCACAAAATATCATTAACACGATTTTGTGCATACAAATTAAACTGAAACTTTGGATATAATCCATAGACCACCCATCCAACTATTGAAGTGATTGTCAATACACTATTCAAATGACTGAAATCAGCAGTGAAGTGGTAAAGACGTGGTTAAACACTGTAGTAGGCTTGCATTTATGGAACTGTCTGAAGAGCATAGTAAGACTTAAGGCACACACAACTGAACCAATGTGGGCGCGGCTCTTTAGATTACTCCATTTTCCTGTGTCTCTGACCTTCCCTGATACTGAGATAGCCTGTATGAGGAAAATGAAAGAGCCAAACAGCAATCTCCCTCTGCCTCAGGGTAATGAGGCGCCAATGATCAGGAGCGGTTACCTTGGAGTGTTCTCCCAGTGATACTTTAACAGATGTCTCTCCTGCTCGAAAAGTCAATTTCAAAGGCAGTGCATTCTGTCTGACTAAACAATGACATTGGACACCTTAAAGGGATAGTTCGGAATTTTGGACATAATGTCTCAATTACGACTTACCCATGATGTAGTTGATTGATGGAAACCATTTTCAGCTAATTCCATGCTGTCCCTTCTTTTGGACATACACACGTTGCTAATGCTAGCGCAACTCTAAGGTAACCGGTAGCAGCCACTACCAAACACACTTAAACACTCCACAGTGCACCCAAAGCAAATAAAATACAACGACAGTCTATTGGGGTTATTTTGAGTGTTTATACAATAATTTTTGAAGTCAAACTATCGTTGAATCCTTTACTTTGTGCTGACCTATTTTCTCTGTGGAAGTACAGTGGTGGAGCGATACTTTACGTTACCTACGAATGTAGTGCCGGCACTGGTCGACTACAACAACAAAGAAGAGCAACAAGTTGCACTGGCCACGTTCGCTCCGCCGCCATACTTCCACAGAGAATATAGGTCAGCACAAAGTAAAGGATTCAACGATAGTTTGACTTCAAAAATGATGGTATAAACACACAAAATAACCCTGATAGACTGTTGTCGTATTTTATTTGCTTTGGGTGCACTGTGGAGTGTTTAAGTGTGTTTGGTAGTGAATGCTACCAGTTACCATAGAGTTGTGCTAGCATTAGCAACGTGTGCATGTCCAAAAGAAGGGACAGCATGGAATTAGCTGAAAATGGTTTCCATCAATCAACTACATCATGGGTTAGTCATAATTGAGACATTATGTCACTTCTATCACTTTAATGCCAACCCGAAAATTAAGTTTTTGTGCAGGGAATATGTACTGTCTACAGACAGACATCCAATGCATGTCGCTTTCCAATTCCGTCTGTAGAGGACACTGCTTCATTATATAAAGTCATTAATCATTGTGGAAATCTAGAATAGTATATCATTTCTCATTATCCCCTTCCACCACAGCTCATGACTTCAAAAGTGTGGTCAGTTTTACCAAAATTATACCACTATAAACTATGCAAATCTTTTACTTTTGAATTTTTAGGATAACCAGAAGTAATATAGACCTCTTGTGAAAATATGATTGTGTGGCATTCAACACTGAACAGGACATTGTGGTATCATTAGAGGTGTTAAAGGTAAAGAACTTTCGGCAGCGAAGGTGTCTGGGTTTAAAATCTTTTACACTGCCAGTGGTTCTGCTTGGGCCCCATCAACACAATTATTCCATATGAATTCATAGCACTCCTTGCATACCTTCTGGCCACATTAGCAAAGTATCCCGTGCAAAGGCACCTCCGGAAGAGCTCGCTCCGACTACCATCAAATTTCTCCACAGGAAAGTCTCTCTGCTGCAATGAACAAAAACACACACTGTCTACAGACTGCTTTACTCCAGGCATGGACGGCGCTACACCGGGGCAAGGGTGGGCTATAGCCCCGTCACAAATTTGCTTAGCCCCGGTTTAGCCCCCCCAGGCATTTTAATGACATTTTAATAATTATAATAAAAAATATATATTAAAGTAAATCAACAATTCTAATCCCTTTCTGATATTCACCCTGGCTACGCAGCGTATGTAGCCTATGCTATGACGTAGGCTACGGGTGTGGGGGTGTGTGTGTAGGGAGCTCAAGCAAATGACAAAATAACGTAAACTGATTTCTAACGTTAGCAAACCAGTGTTTCCCATAGCCTACAATACATCAGGCCTACAGAGTTCGTCACCATGTCAAAAAATATTAAATGGAAACGTCATTGTTTGAAAACTAATTTACTATCATTTTAAAATCAATAGAAAATGTGTTCGCATAAGCGCTCCATGTGATCCGTCTTCGGAAATGATCAACTACTCAACAGATTTGTGGAGTGTGTGGACCTCCCTAGGTAGCAACTCCCAAGTGTAAACTACAGTGTTTTGATTGGCGGTAGACTAATCTCACAACATTGGCTGCTTGGCCATGCACAGATGAGTAGATTTGGAAAGCGAATAACTAACCTAAATTAGCTAAATGATCATTTTCAGTCTTCGTCATCTCGACTTCAGCTAATAAGAAGAGCTTGCCTCCAAAAAATGGTCAGGTACCGTTAAAGATCTCATATTTATTCAATGTAGCTAAATGTATAAGCTAAATGAGATAGGGGAGAGTGGTGACAGTGGAAGCTGTTCTGATAATACAGAAACCAACGCAAATGTTACGGTGCAGCTTTATGGAGCACACCTACGAGCATAACTAACTCCTAAATGTCCCAATCACAGAGCAGCGGTTAAACAACGACATTTTAGCCATCTTTTTTGACATAACGTTACACTGATAATTTATCCTCTCTTCTCACGTCCTTTTTCATTATTTTCCGGTGTCTTATTTTCTTTGATGTCTGATATTTTTAAGTACAAATAACATTTGTAATGCCATTTCAATTTACAGAATTGTACAATTCTGACTGTTGTATAGATGCTCTGCCACTTGTGCAGGCCCCCCCAGCGCACACACAAAAGCCATCCTGGGGGAAACACAGCTAACCTTAGCACCCCCATGTATTGACCTAGCCCACCCTTAGCCCAGGTAGAGAAAAGTTCCTGGCGCCGTCACTGACTCCAGGTAACCCCAGTGAATATCTGAACCGTCCATGTTAATATGTGTGTGTCATACAAATTCCAGACCATCTGCTTGACTGTGTTACTCGTGGGTCACCTGTTTCAGTCTGAGAAGAATATCTCGCAGCTGTGTCTCTATGCTGAAGGCTGACTTCAGTGCCCTCCAGTGGATCCAGTGATCCCTGCACCATGAAGATGGTGAGTCACTGGATAAAAAAACAAACAGATCAGACATATATCACACAGAACTTCCCCAGTTTCACGCTACATAGTTTTTACTGCAACTGAACAGGCTGCCAGTGAAAGGAGATGAGATATATCAGAACCTGGCTCTGCATTTCTCGAACACGCTCAGCAGCACGGTGAAGTCATTGCAGCTGCCTGACTCCGCAATCAGCTTCATGTGCTCCCTCTCAGCGTCCTGCTGCTTCTCCTTTTTGCCTGAAGGGGGCAGCACAATACACAGTTTTGCAAAACAACAGCTTTGTGTCTGGCGTCGCAATGAACGCATAACCGTTTTCAACCACAGGACGCAGACTGTGGGTAACGGACTGTCACCTGGTCGAATGAAGATGTTCTCCACAGACAGCATGGCAGCTACAGAGAGGAGCAGGTCTTCACAGCCCAGAGAGGCAGCCTTCAACAGGGCCCGAGTGAGTCCAGGTGGCAGGGGGAACTCCACCATCAGCTGACCCAGCTTGGTCACATGACCTCTCCTTCAGTGGGGGTGGGCACAGAGCCAGATAATAAGGACTAGCCCACAACTGCATCACGTCACGCACCAGTTATTCGGTTTACCAGTACAGCACAGACAGATGTGCAACAAAAACATAACGCACCATAATATTCAATCGACTTGGATATATTGCTCTGTGTCAGTGACCATGTTTACATGCACACCATAATCCATAACAATCATTATTCTGGTTATGGTCACATTTCAATTGTGCCATTTACATGCGTCATAATCTTATTCCCCGTACACATGGTTAGCTGAATATTCCGTTTACAACCATTGGTAAGCGTAAAGGATGTTGTCCTACTAGTGATTGTTCCATGTGCATGAAGTGTTTAAAATTAGCTGGGTGTGAACCGCTGGTATTGTTTGTCTTCGAATTGGGGCTATTAATGCTAGCGTGTAAAGTTATGCAAATATGTTTTATTGATTAACATGTTAAATGCATGGAACTAAAACAATTCATAGCATTTTTTTTTGTTGTGTTTTGGCTGTGGCAGTCTCCATAAGTGCAGATCTATGACCAGATTTCCCATCTACCATCCTATCTTTAACAATTGTACTGTAATTAATAATTGCAATTATTATGAATGGCATGAGTTAACACACTAACATTGACAGCCCTACTTAAAATCCACTGCTTTCAGGGTCTTCCATCTGTGTCTACTTTGTGCTGTGGCTCGACTGATCTCAGCATCTTTCATTTTGTCTGCTGCAGCCTTAAACAAATCGCTATTTTGATGTATTCTGCCGTCCATGTATTGCACAACGTTTACTTCTTTCAAGAAAATTAATGACTTCTGTGTCCTCATCTGTCCAGAAGTGAGGGCCTTGTGCTAGCTGTGACATTTTTGGCTGACTTCAACACCCAATGCACCTTGCGAATGCATGTGGTGGTTTTTATTTTTGGATTATTATCGGCATATGCAACCTGCGTTATTTGGATTTTGCATATTCGGAGTAAGGGCTTAACCGGATTTAGATTTTCAGAATAAGGCGTTTACATGGGTTGTATCATAACCGGAATACTTGAGTTTTCCTGAATAAGACGGGGATAGTGATGTGCATGAAAGGTAGTCAATGTAAGTGAAGGGGAAAACCTGGCCATTTACCTGCTCTGAAAATCAAGTATCTAATTCAGCAGAATCATTCCCATTATGAGAAGCCAATGCTTTTTGACCATTACCTGAACGGCAGAGCACCCCGGATAAGCAAATGTATGAATTTATCACAGTAGGGCGCAGTACGAAATAGGCTAGGGGAGAGGCTCCGTGTCTATGGTTAATGTAACCAGGAAGCAGGAAGTAGGTGTGTAACTCACCTGTCTATGGCATCACACTGGTACAGCTGTTTCAAGGCTTCCAGGATAAACCTCTCTTCAGGCCGATCAAGGTAAGGGAACCTTTTGGGGAAAAGCAGCCAGGGTGACCTTCTCAGATCTCAATCACCAAGAGCAGGAATACAAGGCCTATCACTCCTTTAGTCTGATATCAAACCAACTGTTGAAGCTCTATTTTTAATGCAGCTAGGGTTGTTTTTGTTTTAATTAGCAGCTAGATGCAGACCATTGATCTTTTGAACTCAATTATGATTTCCTTCTCTGCTGCAGTTATATGAAATTAATGTCACCACCCCTAAGTGCGCCATAAAAAACCCTCTTCTCTAATGCCAGGAATACCAACAGACTGCATTCTTTATGCTGAGAATGATATTAATCTTCCTGTATTCTTATGATAAGTGGTGGCTGGTGTGCTGAAAATAGACGGGGCGGAAACCTCTTTTAAACAGAACATTAGTCTCAAACGGTCTTCATTAATTTTCCTTGTTTATCAGGCATGCCGGCGATCTGATTAATCAATTGGCAGGTAAATACACAGCTTCACCACATCAGATAACACAGATTTAACAATAAACTTAGAATTAGAAAAATACGTTTTAATCACAAGTATACTTGTGATTTAAAAAAAAAAGATAGACCACCCTATTAAGTACCGCGTTGCCTTTCATCACAACCTGCAATAAAGGCTATCTAATAAAACCTGCACTTCAGGATCGTTTATATTGCAAAATGTTGCGCATTGCAGATCTTTGCCATGAATATTCTCAGAGTTGGAGTGCGGAGAACGAAGAGTACATCTAACCACAATTTTAGATAATGTTGATAAAATGTGCACAATTTTGTGCTGCAAATAAAAATGGATTTATTTAATAAATCTATTACTCGCCTAGTCTAATTGAGGAGAACTGGCTATATCTGATGGTAGTGAGTATTTTGTGATTTTTTCACTGTATTGTTATGGGTTGAGACCATAGACTGTATAAAAATATGGACAGTCACTGTGACGTGACCATTGCCTTCATTGCCTTCCCACGGCCTCGTAAAAACCGAATTGAGTCTCCGGATGCATTTTTTCGCCGCCAGTTTGTACAAACTGCGTCTGCTCCGTGGAGCCGAAGAGGACACAGCCTGTCCCTCTGATTGGTCCTGAACAAATGGTAATACCCGGTCCAAACGACACAATATTTAAAAAAATCAACACATGCAGAGGCATTAGATGAAGGAAAGGCACCGATTGCAATTACATTTTTTTGTGGGAAAAATGTATTGACTGAGTATTTTGACCACATTGCTGCCATTGACTTACATGGTGAAAGACCTATACTGGAGCCAATCGCAGTGGCGCAAGTGAGCAACGGCACAATTGCCGATCCCAGCCCAACCAGGAAGTGAGCTTCTAAACGAAAGCCCAGTCTTGGCCCCTTGCTTGAGACCAATAATCAGTTTCTACTCCGTCTATGTTCAGCTCATCAGCCACCACAGCTTATGATGCCAGGTACAGGTATATACAAGGCTTCCAAACAAAGGAGTGCCAGTGACACAAACATACAATCCATTGAAGTAAATGCTCATCCAAACCATGGCCTCCAATCTTATACCATGGGGCTTATACCATCAGGTGGGGCTGGCCCTACCTGATGACATCATGAACTCCAAGACACTTCAGCGTGAGGATGACAGCAGTGAGGCTGGTCCTCTGGATCTCTGGGACTGTGTACTCCGGCATGCATTTCTCCCAGAATTCCTTGCTGTAGATCCTGAAGCACTTCCCGGCCGAGGTCCTCCCAGCCCTGCCTGCCCTCTGCTGCGCCTCGCTCCTGCTCAGCATAGAGACGGCAACGGGGGATGACATCATCAGCGTGCGTCAGCTACCCACCCCCACCCCAAATTTCACCATAAAAAGCATACGCTGACTTATGACATAAGCATTGGGACTACTAATGCAAAGTAGCATTTCGGCTAATTTGGATACAACACATCGCTTGATTGTCGTGAACATTTTTAACTGCACATTGCCCATAATAAATAAATAATATAAATATATATAGTTTATGCTAAAATACTAATGAATACATGAATCTGGGTCTTACTTTGAAATGGGCACAACTTCAAGAATATCCAGGCCCACTCTGGAATTATGATTCAGTTGCTTCACAAACCCACTGTCAACAATATACCTAAAACAGAGTACAATCAGCATGCCATTACAAGTTCCCTGTGATTAATGCCCAATAGCAGTAACCCACCATAACCTCCTCTGCTAAAATAAACATGCTGATTTTCCTTTTGCTGCAAGCTGCATAACCATGACAAACAACAACACAATACAGATATGAGATCAAATCTCAAGGTTGTTGAGACTCAGAAGAAATTGCCAGCACTCACTTGATACATATTAAAGTAAATTAATGTATTCTGAGCAGGTGTCGGAGACTGTTATTCAGAATAAATGCATTTACTTTCTAAATATGCTTATCTGCATATTAAGAGACTTCTGACCATTTGTTCTGCATCGGAACATTTTGCATTAACCGTGAGATTCAAGCACCGGTAGAACGAGAATATTAAATTGAGAACAGAGGATGTTTAATATCTCTAGCAAATATCAAAGTCACAGAGGCTACTGAGAAAGTGTCAGTGACATTCTTTAAACTTTTGGATGTGAAATGTTTCTTCAGTAAAATACACACCAGTCCTTTATGCATTCTTGCAGCTCCGATACACATCTGAACATATAAATAGTAAATATATAGACAGCCCCTAATACATTTTCTGCACTACATTAGCTAGTCTCTAAATTTAATAGTTTTAGTTCATATTTTCAACTTTTTATATAGGTAGTTATCCACTCATCCATGGAGAACTGCCTCATTTATCATACTTTCAGATCAATGAAGCTCAATAACAGGCTTACAAACACTAAACTCCATATTTTCTCATGCATATTAAAAAGATATGCAATTAAAATCAGGCAATTATGTGATTAAAATAGATTAACAGCTAGAGTAATTCAGTTCTGAACACATGCTGTTAGTATGTAAATCACAGGAGACTGAAAATCTGCTGAAATCTGACTCACTTGATGCCATGAATTGTCAGAGAAGTTGCGGCAATGTTGGTGGCAACGACGCATTTCCTCACGCCTTTTGGAGGCGGCTGAAAAATTTGCCTTTGTTGATCTGTTGAGAGAAAAACAATGTACCGGTGATGAAATATTCCCAAGTCTGACTGGGTCTGAATGACGGAGGGTCTTGTTACCGGAGCTTTTGGACAGGTTAGTCAGCAGGTTTTGCTTAGAAAATAGATGGCCCATCAAAATGAGGTACCGAGTCTTTGGCTGACTTGAACTTTTAAACCCTTGTGATGGGCTGTATGTGTATGCAGCCAGTGTACAAACAGCAAATAAAACAGTTCGCAGTATTGCTCTGACAAGCATCTTTTCTTTTCTCCACCTGGAGTCCGTACCTGTTGGCATGGATCCGTAAAGGGGCAGGATCAACAGGCCATCCACAGTGCGGTCGTGAACGTCATAGCGGTAGTCGATGGCCTCGGCCTTCTCATATAGCATGTCACAGGCTTTCTCAATCTCTGCCTGACCTGCCACATCACAAGTGAAGATTAAAAAAAACTCATAACCCCAAAGTGATGTCCATCCTATCACTGCCATATAATCACAGTTATTTTGTGATGTTATCCTTTACAATACCTTCATAATAATCCTGGACCATATCACACAAAGAATATACAATGGAAAATGCATAAATAAACCTGTTTAACTTACACTCTAACAGCATTACACAGACTCCATTTCAAGCTTAAAATTGAGACTTTGGACCCCAGAGAACCTGCACACTTCCCATTAGCACAATGCCTGCTCTTTGTGGTCTCAAAGAGGGAAACTGTGACACCCCTCCCCAAGGAGAGACATAAATGAGAAGATAAAACAGTTCCTTGGCTGTATATGTAATGTCTTTAGGGATCTCCTGCCTAGATTTGAAACCCAGGGGATTGTCCAAATGTCCCCTTTGTGTCCATTCAGTATCTTTTGAAACTGGTTGAGTGGAAACCCCAGTGGCCACAGCTCCAATATAGAAAGAGCGTATGAGGCATGCGTACCTGTAAGAAACACAAGTATGTCCCCGGCCTGCTCACTGGTGTGCAGATCCAGCGCCACCTTCACAACCTGACGGACGGTACAGATTAGGTAATAACATGATATGATTATGACTGTCCTATATGATAATGATCCAGACCAAGGGCCTGATTTACTAAGATCTTTAGCGTGTGCAAAACCTTTTAGCACATGCAAAACCAATAACATGACCAATGATTGGTCATGGTATTTGTTTTGCACCAATCATTGGTTATGTTATTAGTTTTGTGTACGCTAAAAGGTTTTGCACACACCAACGGTCTTAGTAAATCGGGCCCCAAGTCAGGAACTGAGACACAAGGGGAAAAAATTTAAGAAATGCTCCAATACAATTAATTTTATTCTTTAATACTGAAGATTTTTCAATGTATACATGAGCCTAATCCAGTGCATCCTACCACAGCTCACGCTACATCCAAGAAAACTCACTGGGACCCATCAATCGAATGACTTTATCCACGCACGTAAATGCTGACCTGAGGTACCTACAAATGGCCCATGGATAATAAAAATATGCTTTTCTTCAACAGTTTATAGGGAGAAACAGCACACTCCACCTCCTTTACGTAGACTGTGCTCTCTGTGTCTTTGGGACCGATCAAGCCACAGAACCTCTCGGCTACGGGGAACGTTCGTCCGGGGATGGTGAAGACGGGACAGTCCCTGAGGAAGGCAGACAACTTGTCCGTCTCAAGCGTGGCTGACATCACCACCACCTTCAGAGGGACAGAGCGACCGGAGGAACCCCCCCGGGCCTCAAGAACCTTCCTCTTCAGGAGGCCGAGTAAGACGTCCTGCAACACATATCGACCACATCAGTAACCGACCACATCAGAAACAGCAAAGAGCAAAGACTTGAGTTTGATGTGTTTGCAGACTGTACCAGTCTAGTGAGAGTGGTATAGTTCAGATGCTAAAGCCAAATTACTCCCCATAACCACACAGATCAAGCTGATTAGTTGGTAACCTGGTGAAGTTACATTCAAAGGCACATCTGAACATATATTAAGAAAGTGGCAGTGGTAGTGTAATTGAATAAGCAAATGCTGGTAAAAACGTTTATTTAGAAAATGTAATTATGTACAGAACCATAAATAATGCTGGGCACAGCTGGGATTGGCCAGAGATCTTCAGTCCGAACAATCTTTTTGCTCGCCTCAATGATCCACGGCTAACAATTGTATTAAATTCTAGATGGAGTGAATGCTATCAGAAATTACTGACGAATGGAAAATATTTTGCTGCAAGCTGAACTCACTGTGTTTAAGCTCCTCTCGTGCGCCTCGTCCAGGATCACCACACTGTACTGCGTAAGACTGGGGTTTGCCAGAATCTCTCTCAGCAGGCAGCCGTCTGTCATGTACTTAATGACTGTGTCCTGTTAATGCAGAAAAGATCAAAGCGTTCAACCTACTGATAAAGGCCTGCTCTACCTAAAACTACTTTTCCAGTGTCACAGTAATTATTTGTGCGTGCATTAATGAGGCGGTCCGTTTCAGAATTACTGGCATTAACCAATTTACCATTTCTATAAAATCTTCCAAGATCAACAGAGTATATTCTGCTCAAAGTTCAGTGCTTCGTTCGTGATTTTATTTTGTCGTTGAAGGTGATGTTAATGTTCATCGTTTGGAAAATCTCACCTCGGTCGAGCAGTCATCAAAGCGCACCTGGTACCCCACTTCTCTCCCAAGAGAACAGCCCATCTCCTGGGAGACCCTCTGGGCAACCGTAATAGCTGCCACTCTGCGTGGCTGGGTCACACCGATCTTACCATCCTTCCCAAAACCTTTTCAAGCGAAAAAGGACGCACATTTTCACTACGCAAATCAAAAGCAGTGGCTTAATACAAATAAACAAAAGGAGCAGCGCTTACCTGCTTGGTACAGGTACTGCGGAAGCTGAGTGGTTTTTCCACTGCCAGTCTCTCCCGTAACAACCAAGAATGGGTTGACTTGGACTGCCTGAACAAGTTTTTCCTTGTGCTGGGAAATGGGCAGGTTTTCCGAATCCCAAGAATCCATCGTAGCCTATACAATGTTATTCTGTTTAACCCTGCAAACTTTAATGGCGAGTAAAAAGCGAAGTTAAGTTGGCTAACTACATACTACAAAAATGGCTTAATCGCAGGTATTTTCTAGATTAAATCTATATAAAGTTAAATGAAGCCTATCTCGGTCTAGTTTATTCAAGATATCAGCATGATAATGATAGGTAAAAATGTAATTAGCTACTATATAATTGCTAGATTAAAACAACAAATAATTTTATTCGTAAACTCGATATTCCTCATGCTGTTTTTTACAATCTTCCAGTTCCGTTCGCCTTGCTAAAGGACCGCCTTGATTGGTCCGCACACAAAATAGATGCATTTTCATTGGTCTCCACTTTGACGACATAGAACGTGTATGGAACGTCAAAAGGTTCAAAAATACTCGACACAAAAATATAAAAATGCCTCGGAAAGTGTAGCATCCGTTCGTTTGTTTACTGTCCATGAAATGTATCAATTTCTGTGTATCCATTTTCCAACAGACATGATGAAACATAGGAGTAAATTGTTGAAACCAAGTCTGGCATCTAGCTGTAACTGTTCAATAAGAAGACTGAACTGTGGAAAAAAATTATTTTCAATCCAACAAACATATCACAAATATTGATTTAAGTCTTTATATTAGTACATATTTCATTTCACAGGCCCATAATGTATACATAGTTATAATAGAGATTGGACATGTCCTGGTTATAGCCTTGTTGCAGTTGCAGTACACTGTGAAGGCACAGGTTGGTTTGGTCAGAGCAATGGATTTCTATTGTCTAATCCAAACTTGAATCAATTGTTTTTATTTTTTATTTCCTGTACCATCATTTTCAATACTGTTGTACTGTTGTTCGGGGTTTAAAACAATGGTGGGCAACCTAATCTTTTAGATGACCAAAACTCCTAAGTGGGCCAAATCCTTGAGTGCATGCTAGTAGATGCCACACATATTTGTGAAAAATAGTAAAATTATAAATAATTCAAAAGTATATAATCTGTTAAAAATTCTATGATTTTATTACATTATACTGTTAATGAAATATCTATTAATCTATATGCTAAAATATGCTTGGTTTAATTTTTGGCAGATTAAAATATGTATTTGTAATGCATATTATGAATGTGGTCACATAGCACATATGCCTGTGTGTTGTCCACCACTGATTTAAAGCCAGTGATGTATTTCCAAAAGGAAGCATTATCTTCATTGTTTACTCTCAAGAGCTTCAACCTGTTTGCATCAGGACTGAAGGAGAAATACAAAGGTTGCATTATGTTATAATTTTGCAGGACTGGGTGCTTTTTACACAATCAGATCTCCAAGGTTTTTAAACACTTATGAAAAATGCCGACGATTTACACTATGCAATCATAGCACATCCACTTGACAAGCAAAGCCAAGCCTGAAAAAAACATCACAGACAGATACTGCTCCGTAGAAGCTAGTTGTGTAGTTTTAAAAAACGAATTTCACTTTACTAACGTTTCCCTCAGAATGAATTATGATATCAATATTCAATCTTTAGTTCCAGACTGTATCTCTATGTATGGTATGATTGCCTTTATATTAACACTGCTCCCATCTGGATATAGTTGCCAGATGACAGAGAGGATGCTCAGATACCACTGTCTCTGTCTGTGCCATCTTGCCTGTTTGTTTTGGAGATCTTTTTGTGTCTCTTCTCAGAGTCATTTAATTATGCATTTGTGTCACCCAAGAAAGTGTCTGGTCTGCAGTTCCTTTGATTCTTTTGTCCAAGTGAAATGATATCCCTGAAGATTTGTTTCTCTTTCAGTGGAAGTGTTTCCACCAATTGTTCCAATAATCTATCATTGAAAAAAAAATCCCTGATAGCTCAACAGGATACTTTTGGAATGTGAGAGCAATTGTTTTGCTTTGCAGGATGACAGCTGCCACTGCAGTGATGGTAATTTTTCACAGTAGGCAACATTAAAAATACATTTGAGTTGAACTTAGAAGTAAAAAATATGGAACCATACTGTCTGTTACACATAATACACACTAATGGTTAAAACTGGATGTTTGCACAAAATGTTGTATATATTTCATCACATATATGTGTGAATACAAAAACAGAAGCACAAAGACAGAAAAACAGGCTGATGAAGGTCTTTTCTATTCTGCGGAACTAAAATACATCACGAGTAAAGGTTTCTTCATTCCACGTAGCCAGTAGTAACAGTTCCATGAAATAGTGAATCATCTGTGAAGTGGCTTACTGTACAGTGTGGAGGAAGACAATGCTTTGGGTCCTGTTAGCAGTCTGCATTTTGTTTCAGCCCATTATGTACAGGCTGGAGTTCCAGTGCCTTCACGACAAGGACGAAAGAGGGGAGGGAGGTATTCCCACTATAAAATAGTGGGCAGAGGCGTTGGAGACATGTGATCTTTTGGTGCGTACTTTGCAAAGAAGGGCAGAAAGATGGTGAGCATGACCCCAACAATGGCCAACATGTAGCCCCAGCCGATCTGACACTCTCCTGCATAGTAGACATCTGAATTCCCACAAAATGACTTCACCAGGGTGGAGTTCAGTCCAAAGGGATACACCAGCAGGCCAGACCCCATGATGAACACTAGTGGAGAAACATAGAAGCAGAGCATCATCACAGGAGTCAATATGAACATATTCCTGGCATTGAGGGCAGACTGTTTTCTTAAAAAAAAAAAAAAGAGACTTGCATGCCATTTCAAAATGGCATAGTCTTAACTTGGGTAAAATGTCAATGTTCTGCAAATTGGGCAAGGCTTTGATACACTCACAGACACATCTCTCTTAAATACACTATTTACAGAACAGTGCGGTCCTCCTGGGTGATGTATACAGCCTTTGATGAAGTGAATTGCCTGCAGTTTTGGTTTTAATCAGTTAATGTAAACTAGACACAATTTTAAAATGACAATGGATGTTTTACAATGGGGGGGGGGGGGGGGGGGGGGGTCTTCAAATTGCTTGTGCCCAGAATAAGAACATGTATTGTAATGTATTAACAATATATAAATGTGATACAAACGCAACCTTGTGGAATGCAATATCTGGCCTGCACTGTGCATCTTTTCCCTGAGTGGTTAAAGATATTTCCACAAGATGGCAGTAGAGGTTGTGTACAGTGGCATGAAAATTTGGGCACATCAGGTCAAAGCTGGATTCAGTCAACGTTTGTGACTCACTGTTAAACGCAAGTGTTTTGATGAGTTCAGTAATCAACAAAATTACCATCCAATCTGTTTGTGAAGATAAAAATGAACACAAGGACGTAATTGCGATTTGTGAATCAAATTAAGAATGCTGATTGAATACAGGATCGAGTCAAAAATATATTTTATTTAATGTATATTTCTGAACTTGACCTCTGTGCTAGACCTCAGTTGCTTCAGGAAATGTTCAGCTGTGGATAGAAAAGTACAACCAAAAGCAAAAAGACATAATTTATTGCAATAATTTTGTAAAGACTGAAGCCTCAACTCCACAAACATGTCCTTAAATTTGACTTGCAAATAAGTGTTTGGTTTTTCCTTCAGAAGTACAATCAACACAACACAACACAAGTAACTCACCAAACTGAAGGTTGTTAATAAAGCAAACGGAAGCTTGGATTTATTTTCTTCTGAGTCAAAGTAAAGGACACACGTTGATTAAATTCAGACCTCTCGTCATAAATATCTGAAGTATTTTCAGACTATATCACCTTGTCTTCCAAAAAATACTAGTTTGGCCTTGATTAAACCCAGTCTAAATCCCCTACCCAACTGCTCTGTGCGAGTGGCATACGAGAAGGCAAGGGAGGCTCCACCACGCAGGGGGAAGAAGCAGTTTTAACATCTCATGGAGTTGCCTCATTATACCCAGCCCTCTTGAGTGCCCCCCCGCAACCGCCTACCCATCAGTGCCGAGGGACTCAATGTAAAATGGCTTCATGTTTATCTGCAGGAGGCAGACTTTTCAAAGTGTGACGCTAACGAGGCTTTAATGGCATTCTCTATCAAACTACCCTTTGCTTTGTTGAAGGTGTACAACGCCACAAAGAGCCAGACCTCCTTTGGACTATCTCCTGGCTCCCAGTGCGGTGCGGTGCGGTGCGGTGCGGTGCGGTGCGGTGCAGCAGGACTTCGGCTTGTTGCAGACAGATGTGTTTATTGCTGAACAAATGCCTATGTCACATCAGAATAAAGCAATAAAAAAAACCTCCTGCATGCATGAATATATGTTTCTCATCCACATCGCATGAGGAAAACATTTTCGGTTCACAAAGCCATCTTGCCGTCTGCATCAGATAAGTACCTTGCCTCAGGAATGATGCTATCGCTGAGCCTGCATAACTTGGCTAACATGATCCTATAATACAGGAACAGAGTACACTCCCGTGTAAATGTAGACTCCCGTGTAGATAGAAGGGACAGAAATATTCAGACTGTGACACTTTGTCAGTTTGATACACAACATAAGTGGATGACCGTGTGTAATCAGGATGGTTTCTGATACCTAACTATTTTCTGAAGACCAGATCATACTCGACTCTCAAAGAGCGTGGGGGCAAACATACAGCAATGTATGCATTGTGGTGGGTTAAGTAATGAAAAGGATTTCAAAAATGAGAAGTGAGTACAAATGTATAATTCTTTTTACTATTATATACGTATATTAAAAATACAGGCATTTCCAAGCAGTTATTATTAAACATATTATTAAAGAAATGATCTATCTATCTATCTAACGATAAAACATTTATCTCAAGAAGCTATAAGCAGGATTACTTATACTGCTTATATAAATTCTGTTCACACACACACACACGCACACTTATTTGCTTCCATAAATGTCAGTAAATACTTTTATTAATGGATCAATAGATCAAAATCAATGTGCTGTATGATTACCCAATAAGCGAAATGGTGTCATTACGTACAATGGAGGCTCTAAAGCAGACTTTATCAGTTGAAGCACCTTGCTGAGGGTTTTATGAGACTGAAACACCTGCTGTGACTACATATCGCCTCACAATATTATTTCCAAGCTTGTATTTTTATCAGTTCTTTGTTTTAAATTGAGTTTGAGTTCATGTTGAATATGCTCTTGTGGTTTCCTAATTTGTGTTTCAGCAAATTTTTAAAAAGCGTTAAAAAAAACAACAGCAACAACAAAAACAGCAACAACGGACGGAAATGTCACAGTGAAAAGACAATGTTCATCCAAAACAGCAGAGTTAATTAGAGAGAGAAGGCAGGCTATTCACTGGGGAATAGATGTGTGTGTGACCCTAAAACCCTAGAGTGCACTTAAGAGGCAGGTAGAGTACGAATACAGGCAGTTAGGCATCTGAAATCACAGACAAAACTGTAATTACACGGAGTTTAAAATGCAGTAACAAATTGCAGCATAGTAGATAAAACAGTTAAAAACATTCAACCTCAAAGCAATATGCTCCACCTTCAGGCCCTCCCTTACAAATACAATTACATTTAGGCAGTGAGCAGGCGTTCTTATCCGAACGACTTACAATGATGACTTTTTTGTAAAGACACAAAACATTTACACAGCTGGATATTTACGGAAGCAATTCAGGTGAAGTACTTTGCCCCAGGGTACAACAGCAGCACCCCAGCTTGGAATCAAAGCCGTGACCTCATAGGTACAAGCCCTGTTTCATGCGCACAGCATAGGAGTGTTGTGTACAATATGAAAACAATGGACTTCATCATGTTGCACTTACAAAAAACCCCAAAACCCAGTAGGCCACAAAAGAAACCACAAACAATAAACACCACATCGGAAACAAGAACACAAGTGATATGTTATGAGCATTAGCCTCTCCCCTCGCTGGCTCTTCAGGAACACGTTATCATCTGCAGAGTCGACCCTTATCCATGCCCCTTTTGGGATCAATAAAGTAATATTGCATTGTGCCATATCTAGTAATTACACATTGGTTACACAGTAATTATACAAATAATTTATATTAATACCATGCAACCTCCTGTCCTTTCCTTAACCATGCTGCTATTTGTCCCTTTACACATGTGTAATTTATCAAGCTTGCTGGGGCAGTTTGTGTCAGTGTGTATACTTATAAAGCCATATTAATAATTTAATAAAGTGTAATAAAACAGGTTTTGTAACCACCTGTAAGCCTGTGCCTTCCTACACTATTCAATAAAAAAATCAATCCAAAGCATTCACTTGTACAGGAAGCCATAAATGTGCATTGTCCGTATCTCTTCCTCAAGTCACGTTATAAGCACTACACCTCACTGCCTGTCTTCCTTTTTGTATCTGCTATAAACACTGAATCTACCCCCCAGAACCCTGTAATGGAAACTAAATCTCTCTCTCTCTCTCAGTCCTGTTATAGACACTGAATCTCTCTCTCTCTACCTCAGTCCTACAATATAAATAAAATCTTCCCTTCTCTCCTCCTCAGGCCCTGCAATATGCACTGAATCTTTCTGTCCTCCACCCTACGTCTTTATAAACACTGAATCTTCCTGTCTCTCACCCTCAGGCATTTGCAATAAGCACTGAATCTCCCCGTCTCTGTCCTTCAGGACCAGTAATTTGCCCTGGATGTCCATGTGTCAGTCTTTGAGTAGCAGAAGCAATGAGGCCCAAAACTTTAGCCACATGTCAGTCCCTGAGTAGCACAACCAATGGGGCCCAAACCCTTGGCACACAGTTATGTTTTTCATTGGAGCTAATTCTGGCTGGAATGTTGACATTTAAATTATGATGTGGTAAGAGTAAGTCATTTTCAGCCTGGGGGCGTATACACATGTATATTCACTTAGGCTACTGTATATCCACATTCATCCCTTATGAAAATGTAATATACTGTAGTATATATTAAATATATTGTGAAGATAATTTTGATATATTTACAATATACTGCAGTATATTCTTTTTCCATAAGAGATATTACCACAGGCAACATACGTATGCATGACAGCATCATCCACAGGACATATCCTAACATTTACGTTGCATTGCCTGATTTACTCTTTGTAATGTCATCTTGCTGCTGCAAATTATATTATCATGGACATTGGCTGTTTTGACCATGCTGATCTTTAAGCCCTAGACCCTGAGCTGACCAGAGGATGGGTTCCCCCCTTGAGTCTGGTTCCTCCCAAGGTTTCTTCCTAGTTACACCAGGGAGTTTTTCCTTGCCACTGTTGCCTTTGGCTTGCTCTTAGGCTGGGTTTTGCTGTGAAGTGCATTGTGACAACTAGTTGTGAAATGCGCTATATAAATTAATATTGATTTGATTTGATTTGTTTAATAACATCAGTAAATATAGGAGCCTATTTCACTTTGAGATTCCAGATTAATGAGCTTCTCTGTAATTGTTACAAACTTCTTGTTAAAGTTATTCTAAAGTTAACCAAAGGAAAACGTTTTTGTCAGTGAGTTCTAATCCAGGTAATCCAGGTGTTTACTGTTATTTTGAGAAAATTACGTACCTGTCTTGCAGTGACAGGAACAGCTGTCTCCAATCAGCTTAACGTTAATGAAATGACACTGCAGGTAGCCTTGTGCCTCCCTATGGAAGGTGACGACCTGGCTAATTATCACCAAACTGAACATCTGTTGAGAGTGCTATTTTCACCCCAGTGATGATAGATAATTGCACACCACAATGAAGAACAAAGAATCAACATATTATAATGTAGAACGAAGAACGAAGAACGAAGAACCAAACACAGAGATGAGATTCTCCTTAGTTAGCATCAAAACATTTTTTTTAATTTACGAAATTTGAAGTAACTTAACTTTCTTTCTTGTTGGAAACTTTCAATTTATGTTATGATAAAAAAGGCAAAAAACTAAATGACAAAAACAAGGATATACAGTACACAAGTTCAGTGAACATTAATTGATGATTAAAATTATTATTATTTTTAGCACCAAACGTGGGGCTGAGCATGTCCAATTCCCGCCCTAATTTGGAACGGCCAACTATCTGCAACCACAGCCAAGTTCATGCGCGAACCCCACTGCTGAATCAGGAGAATGTAGACACCCGCGGTTCTCCTCCAAAGCACGTAGTTTGCCAGTCAGCTTCTTTTCGCACCTCGGACTACAGCTAAAATGCGTGGAGTGGAGTCGGAGGAAGACCTTGGTTATGTGGCTTTAAAGAGATACTGCAGAGGCTTTTCTAAGGCCTTTTTTACCACTTCAATTTGAACTGGAACTTGTGAGTGGGTGTGGTCATATGACGATGGTGCCACGTAGTCATATTATGAATATTCACACGGTCAAAGAGTGAAAGGGTGTGTCGATATAAGTCGTAATATTAACGTTAGCAGTAATACTAAGCAATTCGCATTTGAACTTGAACGAACTAGTTGGCAGTACAAGGGTCTCAGTCTCAAAGAGAAAAAAAAACCCGTTGGTCTCTGCTTTTATACCATGTGCCCAGCCGGGACCACCTCAACTCCACCCATTTTTATGTTAAGGATCTCGTGACGTTACGAATCCCCGGAAACCAGCGTATTGGTAAGCCTACACAAAAACTCAGATAAAACAATTTTGACTAAACATGAGATTTTCGGACATAAACAGTTGTGTATGATCATAATCTAATCCAAAACATCAGTTTTCAATGGGAAAAGTCGGTTTTTGACTGCAGTATCACTTTAATATGCAGTCCACAGACGTTAGATCGACCAGCAGGGGTCACTAGACAGCGATGAAACACGGCAACTGACCCCTACCCTGGGTGATGCAATTGGCAGTTGCACGTCGCCCGTGCTACCGGCTACAGCCAGCACTGGCACGGTCTTTATTCGATCCAAGTCCATGAGGCTCATCCACGCACCACAGCGTGGTGCCTTAACCGAATGAGCCTCAGCGTGGTGCCTTAACCGAATGAGCCACAGCGTGGTGCCTTAACCGAATGAGCCACAGCGTGGTGCCTTAACCGAATGAGCCACAGCGTGGTGCCTTAACCGAATGAGCCACAGCGTGGTGCCGTAACCGAATGAGCCACAGCGTGGTGCTTTAACCGAATGAGCCACAGCATGGTGCCTTAACCGAATGAGCCACAGCGTGGTGCCTTAACCGAATGAGCCACAGCGTGGTGCCTTAACCGCATGAGCCACAGCGTGGTGCCTTAACCGAATGAGCCACAGCGTGGTGCCTTAACCGAATGAGCCACAGCGTGGTGCCTTAACCGAATGAGCCACAGCGTGGTGCCTTAACCGAATGAGCCTTCCAACAGCAGTATTTTAAACTCTAATAGTGAACATATGATCCCTACTGGACTCATATAAACTCTCTTAAAAGTTTCTTAAACAGAATTTCTGTGTTACAAGCGATACTATGTGTTTGTGTACAAGACGCAGCGTGTGTGTGTCCATTTTTATTGTTTGTTCTCAAATAAATCTGCACACTCATATTTTTCCACACCTGCTTGCTAGATAAACTGCTTGTTAGAATAAAACATTATTCTCTTATTTTTACGAGCTTTAAAAAGTGTGTGTATTTACTCACGTGAACCATTAGGGGGTTTCTCTAAGCCTTTTTGCATAAAAAAAGAGAAAAAGAGTGGGATTGCTATAGCGATGAACAGGTCTGAAAGGTGTAAGATGGATCTGATCCTGCAATGCGAGAAGATAAGGAGGGACGAGCAACAGCAGACCCTGAGGAAGGCATGTGCGGAGACTACCTCAGACACAGGACAGTGACACACAAACTAAAAGTTTCGAATTGCCTCTATGTAAATGGTGCCTTTGTCACCGATGATCGCACATGGATAATGTCATCATTGTAATAACGCCTAGTAGAACTAATGGGAATTTCAGCGTGCCGTTAATAAAATAGCTGGCATTCCCCACAAGCGCAGCCAACTGTGGCCGGGAGCGGGACACAATTAGCCCCGCCCCACCAGGGGTAGGATACGTTCAGTCGGCCAGGGTTGCTCGGGTTACCGTTGCGATAGTTCCGCCCAGCAACGCGCCCAGTACACACAGTCTACAGGTTGTCATCGCTGAGAGATGTTCCCCTTCCCTCACATCAGCTGGCCTTTCATACTCATCTTTTGTTTGATTGGCAGGAGCTCCCCATGTCACTGTTGCTATGTCGTTTAGTCATTTCACCTTGTCAGGTGATCTGCTGAGCGTTTAGTCAGGGGAACTTTAAGCCTCCCTTCGGCACTCAGACATGGAAGGAAGCATATGCACTTTGGAATAGTTCCGTGCAAATGTTTTTGCTCTAAAATGTACAAGTGAAGAAAGTACAAATGATGTGGTGATTCAATGCTGCACGTGTCTTGGTGACGGTCCTTCAGGGAACTGACCGGTTTACGCATTCCTTCATCGCATTCCTTCGTCTTGCCTACCAAGACATGTTCATATAATTATACATCAGCACCCGCACTTCAGAAAAGATGAGTCAACGTACATTCACACCTGCCAAGAGGAAATATTTTCACAAACAAAGCCATTTACAAACAAAGCAATTTACAAATTTCCTCAATTGTTCAAATCATATTCCACTTTAAATAGTCACCAAAATAGGAATACATAAAGCGAATAAACGGCGAGGAAATACCTTATTTGTAACATACTATGAACTGATAAACTGTTAATAAGTTTTTCAATACAAAATTTTAAAAAATTAGACACCACTATTGGAAACTCATTGGACTGCCAGTCAGCTGTGGCAAATGAAGATATTTTTATCATTCCTAAAGGACATATTACACAGACTCACACAGGACTGATGGCTTCTCCCACCGAGGCTTGACATGAACAGTGGTAATGATTTATTTGATTTGCTGTTCATATTTTTTAATAGTACACAAAACATGTAACTACTGCTAATTCCAAGATTTCCTTCAACCTCACTGGTCATTGATTCAATTCTAATAATAATTAGCGTTGTTCCTGTGAGAACACAGGTTTCACAAAACTGTTTCAACTCTATTTACTTCCCCATGCTGGAAATTTTACAGCAATTCCCCACCCACACATGACCTTGATACTCCACCTGCCCCACCAATATCTGACTTCCTCAACGATGCCTGATTGGTGCTCAGTATTTCACACATAGACTCTTAGCCAGATGGATCGCCACCATCTCCTGTCCAGTTCCAGCCACCCCATTACACTGACCTGTCAATGCATTCAGCCTGATGTTAAACAGCCTTAACTAAATAGATGCATCTCAGCATGAATTGCCTCGTGGCCCTTCCTTGGGGTTGCCAAGGCAACAGCAGCACAGTAATGAATTCCTCCCAGAGGCAGGGGGCCCCAGAGCATCCTGGTAATCAAGCCGGGATCAATGCAGTCCTGTCACAACCACGACCCCTGACCTGCTAGCATTAAATTGAAATGAAAGCCATTACCCTGAGCCTTCACCTTGCCAGGTGGCTGATGGGATCAAGCTACACCTTTCTCTGTTCCCCTCACATGTCCCGTTCTCCTGGACATGTCTCTAGTGCTCAGCAATTAAAGACAATTTACAATTAAAGGCAAAGTTAACTGAAAATGCAAATACCCTACTGGAATTTCAGTACTAAGAAAAGTGTGAGTGCATACATTTTGAGAATCCCAGAGACGGAGAAATCACAGGTAATCCCCACTGATGTCTTGTCAAGCCATTCATTCAGGTCAAAGATTATATATTAAATATATATATTTACTTTCATAGTCTGTCTTTCATAAATTCACACATCTACAGTATGGTTAATGACAATACTGTTACGCCACATTTAACAATAAAATCCCATTGGTAGAAAATCTATGCACAATACACTTTTCATGGTCCACCATCATATATCTCATAAGGCAGCCATTTATGCTGACGACTCTTGTATTCTCTGCTCTTACAGAAAAGGTAATTTAAAAAACAAATGAAAGAACAGCATGATATTTATCTGTACAACTCTGAGCTAAGAATACCCTTCCAGGGGAAAACAAACCCTGCTGTAATAATTTTATTAAATGAGCGAAAGCAATATTAATTAATCAACAAACACCTGTGCAGTCCCAAGATTTTAACAAGCTTGTTACATGAGTTATGAGTCAATACAGTTATCCAAGGTGACTCGGAAAGAGTCTGACAATTTATTCACAACATGTACCATAATCCATTAAGAGGAATGTGAGAAGGAGCATCTTGCTAAAGGGTAATAAGTAGGGCAAACCACAACAGCACTCATCCATCCCTTAGCAAAGCTGGACCTTTAGAAGCACAGTGTAGTGTGATAGTCACCTTACCAGGGGCACAGATCCCTACCACATATCACATAAAGTCATGTTTCACAGAATTGATATGTGGTTGTTTGAATGCCATAACTGTCAATCAAGACTGAGTTCAGTGACATTTTGTCATTCAAAACTGGATACCTTTATCAAACGTGAAAGAAATGTGAGGGCAAGTCACAAGAATAATACCCACAATGCATATCAAACCCTTTTGTCAGCTAAGTACAGCTGTAAAGAAACACAGGAAACAAAGTGCAGCATGTGAGTCACTTATATGGGTGTTTTCCTACACAACAGAAACATGGGACTATTTGCATGTCAGTTATCACACACAATGTTATGCAAAGGCTATAATTTGCTTAGTATGCATTTATACCCCTGGTTATTTTACGGCAGTGATTCACCTTTGACATTTTACCCAATGACACAACAGCAGTATCTTACCTGGGATTTGAACCTGCAAGCTCTATGTTGCAGGCCCAGCTCCTCTACAACTATACTGCACAGCTGCTACTTTGCAAGTGTTTTCATGTGAGGATTCCACCACATCCACTTCTTCTCAAAGCTCCAGGGCCTCAGCGGTGTCATGTCAGGTTCGACATGACAGGTTGGATCTTTGAAGGCAAGGCCACATCGCCGGCTATGACAAAATGGCGCAGCGACACGTCAACTTCAATCAGCCGAGTTTTCCTTCACTGCAGAGTATATGGAGAGCAGACAGCAGTGCTCTGCTGTGACAAGAGGCCGCCGCTTAAAGCTGCATTTCAAACACTCACTCCCTGACTGACAGGCCGAGGGGTGGAGTGAGCGCAGCGGGAGCTTCTTCCTGTCTGACTGAGGTCCGGATCAAAAGCAAAAACCACAAAAACCATTTGACGAGCGGGCATTTGGGTTAAAAGGAGAATTGTATGTGTCTGAAAAATACTTTCAGAGGTTTTTTAAGCGTTCATCCCTGGTTCACCTTTCTTCTTTCTCTGTGTTCCGCTAGCCGCCGCCCGCGCTCACTCTGCAGTCCACCATCGGAGCTCCAGGTACTGCGTCAGGCCCAGCTGGTGCAGGCGGGCCGCAGGTGCCAGATCAACCAGTGGATTTCAGAGAGAGGCTGATTGACACCGTGCCCTGGCCAATTACGTTTCGCCTGGTCACGGTGGACTCGAACAACGAGAGGATTTTCAAAATATACTGGCTTCATCCTCCCGTGAGGGGGAAAGCAAGATAACCTGCAATGTCGCACAGACACGAGACAGTAATTACATGGATGTGGAGATAATTAAATGAGCATTATATGATGCTTGAAATTGGAAATTCAACTCGTCCAAAGCAGGTGTAAAACTACATTTAGGTAATGTCAGGCGCAGCCATTCAATTTATATGTGATGTAAGGGCGTGTGTCTTGGGGGGGTGGTCTTTTGTGTCTCTTTGTGTGTCCGGTGTACTTCTGGACCTTCATATTCATTCACTCAACATTTTCTGAATATTTTACGTCTCTCTCTGAGCACAAGGGTCCTCTAGATGATTGCAGAGTGGTGAGAAACTAAAAGACTGGAAAATATGACAATGAAGTTGATGAAGATAAGGTTAGTTCAAAATGTAAATTAAAACTACTAAGAGGGAAATGAATAGGAAACCCAACCGAATGTATTTGGAAAATATATTATCGTTCTGTTAAATCGATTTTTAAACTAATTGGAGGGAATAAGTCACCTTTCCCATCAAACAGATTCATAAAATCCTTTTTGATGATGATTAGGTCCCCGTACAGCTCCACATCTGGGCCGGACCGCTGTTCTCTTTAATAAATCCTCCGCTCTGCTGACTGTGTGCTGTTGTCCTCATATAAATCTTGTAAATAGATTTCGGGTCCATTTCAGCTCTTTCTCTTACCGAGAGGAAGAAGGAGGAGGCCACGTAATTGGATTGGCGTTAGAAACCTTCCATTTTTTCCTTACGTTTCACATTGGTGCGCAGGCAGTCATATATCAAGCCTCTTTCCTCTTATTTCGGAGGTTCAGGCTTGCTCCATGACCCCTTTGGTCACAAAAGGCTCCCCTGTACATTTCCCTCTCCTTTCCTCTGCTGTACTTAACACTGAAGGAATGCCTGGAAGGTTACAGAAATCCCTACGCTGCATTCTGCTGGCTATAATTTCACCTGCCTTTTTGTCTTACTAAACAATCCATATACCAGAACTTTCCATGTCACCACTTGCCATTCTGGTGTGTGTACACACACACACACACACACACACACACACACACACACACACACACACACACACACACACACACACACACACACACACATTCTCTCTCACTCATACACAAACATACACACGTGGCCTGTACACACATGTGCTAATGCTTTAACACTGCATGGGAGTGCGGTGACAACACATCCCTTCCAGCAAAGCCTGCCTCTGATTTAACAGCATAGCTTGTGTAAATATGCGCAGATGAGAGCATTGCATTGACACCATAGCTGACGTGACAGATAGCATTATGGCATAGTGAGATATGCGAGAATATAAGATATGCGCTCCCTGGCTGCCACTCAACACAGTGTTTATGAATAAACTCATTTAGCCATTTCATCCAAACAGTTTGAGACACAATTAATCTAGCAGTCAGCCAAAATCAATTTAAAAGCATATTAATTATATCTGTCTTCTCTGCATGATTAAAAATGATAATAACATTTTTATTCTTTGCTTGCCTGGAACACATTCCTCTGATGTTGGAAATATGACCTTTTACAAATAGGACTTGACTGATGAGGTGATTAACATTCTTATTTGAAAATATTAAATATTATAATTCCATTTTCACATTAAATTTTGGACTTTTCATTGCATACCACATCATCAAATGGTAATAATTATTGGGGGGAAAAAAACAATGTCAAGGACACTGACTGTTTGATTGGACACTGTCTATTCTGTTCTATTCTATTATACTCAGCGGCGATCCATTCTGTTTGTATTTGATTATAAAGTATGAGATGAGTATGTAGGCTACTGTGTAACCACAACCCCCCCCCCCCCCCCCCCCCCCCCCCTTAGTTCAGCCTCTGGTTGTGCTGGGTATGGGCCGTGGTCTGGAGCCTTTACAGAAGCAGGGCTGCGTTTTACTGTGTATTATAATGCCTGGCATTTATATAGCGCCTTTCTCGATACTCAAAGCACTTTACAATGATGAGGGGGAAACTCGCCTCAACCACCACCAATTATAGCTTATTCAGATAACACATGCAATGACACTACTTCTTAACACATGCTCTACATTCTTGCATACACATTACAATGTGATAACAATTATTTAACAGTTATTATCGATTAATCATGAGCCAAAAAGTCAACGTAAGCTGCGCACAATTATTCCGAAGGAGAGGTCTTTGGTGCACAAAATGTCAGACATGGCAGCAGGGAAAAGCTAATATTTTTTAAAGCCTTAGTTTATCCTCGTGGTTTACCTATAGACCATTACACTGTCGAAATCGCCCTTTCTTTCTTTTATAAAGCCAACTCAGAAACCTCTCTGTTTCCACTGAATGAGAGTGCACTCAGTTTCCCTGTGGTCATTTAATGAATATGTCTGCCAAAGTCTTCATTTTACATGTGATGGAATGCCACACTTGATTCATCTCCCTGGGTGAGTTGCCAATACTGTACCCAGTATTACCCAGTACCCAGCCCACTATTCTTTCTTCCTGATCTAACAGCAATTCTCTTTTGATGAAATTCAAGTATTCTAAAAATGTAAGGTCTAGCCTTGTCCTTTTCACTTTTGTTTATCAGAACTGTGTGTGCTTTAGCTGTTGAAGATGCACAAGTACCATTTTTGTGAATATATCATAAAATTGGGCAATTTGGGGAATACAATTTGAAGAAATCTGAGAGCAGGACTATCTGCACTTTTATCCGACTGCAATTGTCTGTGGTGTTCTTTTTTCAGGACTGGTTGGAGACCAAGGCCATGGCATCATACAATCAGCACCTGCAATCAGCTGTTGCTAAGCAAAACAGAATATCCTCTTTCCTCCCACTGATCCATTAAATCCCCTGTATCCACCTGCTTTGTCCAGGAGGAGGAATGCATTTAATATTTTCGAAAAATGATGGATTACTCTGATAAAGTCTTTGAGCATGCTCCAAAATAACTCTATATCTTCCAGGATAGGTGCAAATGGCAGTAGTATCGTCATTTACTACAGAAAACAGAGAGATATGGTGAAATAGAATATTTCTCTCTCTCTAAATAGCTGGATGAGGACATGCTCATTCGACAGATACCGTAGCTGTTGAGATGTTGCCTTCCACTCCAACTGACAATTTTCACAGGGCCAATACAAATATCAATATACATCCATATTACGTTACAGCCAGTTGTGTCATGTACACTAACCTCTACTGTAGACATGTGACCATTTCCTTTTTGTCTCATCTCCCAGCTCAGTGCAACATCTATCTAGTCCCTGTGTGAGGTCTACCATACCACAGTAATAATATATTTGGTTCCATTGCAGACCAATCCATAGACTCTTCTCAAAATCGCATTTGTTTAACCGCGGCATTAACCGCAGCTGTCATAGACGAACGATCTCAAGGGAACGTCAGTCTGGCAGGCCCAGAATGCAACAGCTCCCCAAAGGTTTAGCGCAATCCTATTCCCGTTCCATCATGAGCACACTGTGGCATGTGTTGGAATGTTTTTGTGCCTCTGCGAGGATCTGGAGACCGCAATCTGACAGAAGCAGTGACAGCAGCTACACCACCCTGCCACTCATTCCTACCCCAACGGCCGAAGCCTGGGTTTGGCGGCCAGTACACGAGAAGTCATGTATGCTGACCCCCCCCCATTATGGACATCATGAACAAAAGGAACATTCAAATGGAAAATAAAGGTGGAGATGGAGGGATGCCAGAAATTGCTCAAATGAGAGAGTGAATGTGTGTAGCACTTAGATACTTAGAAAAATCTGCTTTAGCAAGCCGAGACAACAGCGAAAGGGGTTGTCTGCAAACCTCACTCCCTAATATTTGTTTTAAACTCCAAATAAATAGTGCCCTGTCACCATGCATCAACACTAAACCCCCCCAAAGGGGAGGATACAATTTTATGAAAAAGCCGCCAGCTGTAACATCGTTATCGCCCATTTGAGACCGTTCTGTTCTGTGCCAGATTGTCACTTCAGCTGACAAAAAGATCCGTGTCCTTCATTAAAACAGTGGAAAATACATGGTGTGACCTTCAAGTGATTTTCTTTTGATCTGAGATACATATTTAGATTTCGATTATTGGGTGGAAGCAGGAGGCGCTTGCTGTGATGTAATAAATCAAACTGCAAATCACATTATCCTCCACATAAAAATTGTAGGCCCCATTTAATAAGCAATGTGTAAATAATGTTTTATGTCCTAATTAATCGAGTATCTGGGGGCGCAGTGGATCATGCATCATTTCAAAGCTCTCCCTGTGAAGATGATGAATGCAAAAATGCACAATCCATTAATTACACGGTGATGAAATGTCTTCTATTCCTCTGTGGGATTTGTTTAATACATGCACATGCTTACAATACGAACTCAGATAAAGCTTCACTGGCCTTTCTGGCTTTGAGCACCCTTTGTGACCACTTGAGCATTTTTAAAGATGCCTGCACACTATGTGAGTTAAGAGTACAGGAGTAGATCTGGGCATCAGAGAGGACAAGCAACAATAGGGATCTGGAATAGGGAACTGGAAGGGACCAATGCTTCAGTCTACATACGTCATTCTCACAATTGACATCCTTTATCCAAGCTTCAGATGACAAACAGAACCATGGGTAAGTGACACAACCCATGTACTGTAACCTTCCTTGTCACCACTTATGGTGGTTGGTTAGTGCCAAAATTACATACTGTACAAGTAGTAATTTTTGCTCTAAGCTCCCACCATACCCTGTACCATTTGCCATATATGATCCCGAACGCAAACATGCAGAAAGCAGAAGAACAAAGTGCAGTGCAAATAAGGAGAGAACTCAAATAGATTGCTTTACTCCTCCTTCACCCTCCAGGGTGAGAAACACTTTCAGGACAGAAGCAGGAATATCAACAGTCACCTCTGTGATTCCATTTTTCACACTAAAAAAACTGAAGCGAAAAAAAATACACTCGTCTTAACATCACACATCCCAATTGCTTACAAGAATCATTGAACACTTAAGGCTGTTTTATTCTTCTGTGTAGTCCACATGATTTGCATTGTGTGAGGTACTCGCGAACAGGCAAAGCATTTATACTTTATGCAGTATGTATGCACAGGCTACTTAGGCCGCATAATTATATTTCTGGTCATTAGATGGCACCGTGTTGAAAACAATCCATAAATTCCAGCGAGTCACAAATTATAAAATGGGCTCAGGCACATCAAAATCGATGAAAAAATGCCACTCTGCCAGGCTCACCACATCCCAAGATAGAGCCTTTAGTCACACCCCATAAAATCCTGCAAACCCCATAAGACAACCTTTATTTGTATGTTTCCATTCTGGCTACGGTGGTATGAAGACATGAGGCCCAGAGAGTTTTAAAAAAAAAATGCTTTCACACATTAATATTACAACTCACACTGTAAAGACAAACTGTCTGAACATCCTGACCGAGGCTTGTTAGTCACAAAAATGCTGCTTGTTTTAATCCTCAAGGCAGCAGGCCATAAGCACATCCATTTAATTAGATGCTGGGCTGAGAGGCACTCCTTTCGCGGAAAGAAGAGAGGCCGCACATTGACCTGCTCCACACACATTTTTTAATTGGACAATGCTTTGATCCGAGTGGATCTTTGTACTCCATACAGCTAGAGCTATAAAGCCAGCCATTAGTGTCTGCTGGAGATTTTAGACACAAATGCTCACTTGTGATACTGACCACAGTAGCCCTGCTACTGTAGCACACAGAGTCCCATCATCCCCTGCTGTTCTTTAGCGTTGCTCTTCGCCATCTGAGTGGAAATCGTGCAGAGATTATTAAAAGCTTTCGGTGCCCTGTCCGGGACATTTTGATGATTTTGCATGCACCAAATAGCAAGCGCTGCTATCGCAGTGCTCCAGATGTTCAAAACGCACGTGGTTCCTGCCCGCTGGATAATTGCAGACAGCCATCTCTTCATTTATTTTCCCAGAGTCCCAGAACACAAAAAGGTGATGCACAAAATGTGAGTTTCAGAAAATGACTGATATCGCATCTGACTTATTACTTCTAATTTTATGTTACATTTTTGAGCCCAGCATCCTTTTCGATCAGTCTCTGCGCTCAAGCGCATCCTTTCTGTAAGGTCTCCTACTTCTTTGGCAAACATTCACTGTTTGACAGGTAAAGTACCACATTGCGATGTTGACAGTTTCACATTTATTGCCTATGGTCACTATTGTTACCCCACATAACCACAGGTAAGCTTTTACGCCTGATGCACAGCTAACTCCTAATCATGGCACTGAAGCAGAACATTTCCTTCGGAGCTTGCTGAAGGAAAAGAAATTGATCTCCGCCAGAACAACAAGCCCGAAAGTTAGAGCGGTATGATCGCGGCTTTGCAGCCTGAGAGACCCTTTGGACAGTTACGCAGGTCAATAATTACAGATTCTTTTCTGAGCTTCCATTCCACTTCCATACCTGCTGCGCACTGTAATTACACAAAGAAACACATTAAAAACACTGGCTGCTGTTCTGACAGTAATGTGTGCAGGCCAAGCTGTTCCGATAACTCCAATTAATAATTAGTATTTGCATTTACTAATGAATGACTGGATTAATAAGCGCAGGGGAGAGGAACCAAGGAAACACACTTGGAAAAAATAGCCTCCAGACCGTGTGGCCGTGTGGGAGAATAAACACAGGAGATATAACTAACACCTTTCTGAAGGAACTGTTCAATCATTCCACCCACTCAGACAACGGACACACAGACACACATGCATACAAGCACATGCAAACACACACATACACACATTTACAAAATGCAGATGCACCAACACGCACACATATAAAAAGTTTTACATACACGCACGCACGCAAGCACACGTGCACACACACACACACACACACACACACACGGTGCACATGCACCCACAACCCACACTGTAATAATGTCACCATACAAATTACATGTACATTAACATTCAGGCATTTAGCCGTCTAGCAGACATTCTTACCCAGACCGACATGACGAGAGTGATTGATTATCTCCGACCAGCCCTCTGATCATCTTACAAAGTGATATGAATGTGAATATAAGAGCCCTGTAAGCCCTGTTATGCTGATTCACTTTTAAAAGAGCACACTGTTTCATTGTTTGCATAAGCAATGCTGCAAAATGATATACTTACCTGGGAATTTTAATATGTCTCCGCAGGTAATTGCTGAGAATTAGATTTGGCTCACTAAAGCAGGAAGCATGCAAGGATGATCCTCAAATCCTGTAATGAAATCCTGAACATGTCAGTGCTGTCTGTAGCTCGCAGCCCATGGGGAGTGTATAACTGGTCATAGCATTGCCCAAAGTGCATGGGGGTTTGTTAGGCAGGATAGTCCCTGCCTATCATGCAACAGCAACCCTTCTGACCAATTGGGCATCAGCGCTCTGTCCTTTGGAGTAGTTTAACTGGTATATTTTAGAGCTTAAAGTAGCAGAAGCTAGAAGCAAGCGTTTCAGGGTATACGTGCGCTAGTGCACAACCGATTAACTGAAGGAGGAAGCTGCAACATTGAGAAGTTTATGACTTGGAACAGGGGAGAAACAAAAGAAATAAACTTGCTGCGGAGGCATTCGCTAATAAGGCAAAAAAAATAAACGAGGTAAAAATTTGAAAAGACAGATACACAACTCTGCTCTTTCATAACTGTCTTCCGCTGCGATTTGTGCCCTACATATTTCCCCCTTTTTTAGCATCTCATTGTTTTCTGAGTGTGTCAGCATACAATGCCATTTTGTGAAATATGCACAGGGCCTTAGGCAGTCGTAAACAGTGAAAGCTTCAGCTGCTTCCGGAAACCAGAACCAGGCGTTCACGATGTTAAACCAGACACTAGTTATTGTACAATATGCACTTTTCAATTCGCCACAATTCAAATCTCTACATATCAATGAAAGTCCAGTGATGTTAACAGAGGAACTAGGCATGTACCAGTTTTACCTTTCTCTATGTACGCAACACACGGTATTACAGCTGCCAGGAGGCTCATCGTGCTAAAGCGCAAGCTCACTGATGCGCTGCTTGGTTTAGTTTAGTGAAGTCCTGACTCTGCAGGGCGTGACTGGAAGAGGCTTTGCTGAGAATGCGAAGGATTCGGCCGGCGGAACCGTTCCCCTCTCGCGCTGCGCCAGCGGCCCCTCCGGGGCACCCGCAGCACCCGTGCCAGCTGCGCATGAATGGCACTCCTGTGCCGCAGCGGCCATGCGTCAGCTGGCATCAGGCCCCCGGGAGGGGAGCGCGCGCTTGTGTGGGCCCTCCCGAATTAAGGGACGACGCTGCAGCAGCGAGATATCGGGAATATTATGAGGTCTTCCAGACTGGGGGAAAAGAGGAAGTCATCCCAGATATAAACCTGCTGGTGTAAAAACAAAACCCCTCTCCGCATCAGGAGTGGATACGCCGGACAAAACTGTTTTCTTCCTGTTAGAAGAAACCATGAGAACACTCATCTTTCTTTAAAAAGGAGCAACATTTGATGGTTATGTAATTTTATATACGTATATTTTTATATATCTATATTATATACAGCATGTTTTATTTGATTGGGAATTCTGTATCCAGGCACATTTGGCACCAGGAAACCGAGTGTAGCGATAATAGTTTCCCCACAGGTCATGTGATCTTATCTGGATTCAGAGCAGCAGCTGTGGCAGGCCGGCAAACAGATGCAGCCATGTGCCCCAGGGGGTCGTGGTGCTCTCACCTGGTGAAAGTCAATTTTAGTTTGAGGCTGATTTGAGCACCTTGTAGTGGGGCTGTGGGGGTGTCAGACAGTAGTCTTCAAGTGGAGGTGGGGGAGAGCTCACACCAGGCTTTATTAGCCACTGCACCCCACTTAACCCCCACAATCTTTCAGCTTTCTCTAGACACGCCATCCCATTGTGCCAGTTCAAGTAACCACATAGTGCAGGGATTAGTATTCCTCCAGACTAATTGCTCCACTGTGCCCTATGATCAGACAGCCATCCACAGAGGGTAACACTGCCCCGCCCCACCCTGCCCTGTCTCACACGCCGCTCGTGGGGGCAGCACTACGGGACAACCCCAGAGGGAGCCAGCTGTCACCCGGGCTCTGTGACAGACTCTACTCAACACATTCTGTAATATGCTGCTCTTTCCTGTATGCCCTTTGAACCACCTTCACTGTAAACAAACTTGTATAATTACCATACGTGTGTATGTGAGTGTGTGTGTGTGTGTGTGTGTGTGTGGTGTTTGTGCGTGTGTGTGTGTGTGTGTGTAGCAATGCAGCATACTGCCCAAGTGATTCTCGCACTGAGCCACGACTCTCACAGTGATTCACAGTACAGCAGAACAGCATGCTACTCTTGCTCTTTTAAATCTGAGGAAATAATGCATTATCAGAAAAGCATAAAAGAATAGGGAGTTTCATAATGCAATTCAACTGGCTAGCTGGTAAATTACTGGGAGCCTCCTTGTTTCAGGGTATCCAAAACACATCAGTATCTGTCAACATCATGCACATGATCAACAACAACAACAAAGATATCAAACAAAAAAAAGTGTTAACTATACTGATCACACAGACAGACCACACACACAAACACTCATTGTCTGAGAGAGCGGTTACTGTAGTTTTAATAAAATGCAATCTTTACATACGGTGAATAAAGTGCCTCAGAAAATTGTTCTCTATTGAAATTCAGCAAACATGTATCTTTCATAATATTCCAAGGTAAATATTTGAGAAGCTATTCTCAATTCTCAAAGAGTTGACACTTTTTTTTGACGGGAAGAGACGATAGGAAGTGGCTGTGGGAGGGTGGGATATGTACCAGTAAACACAATCTGTCTGTGAAAAAAAAAGACTGTAGCCGTGCAGTTTTACAGGATATCCTTCTCATAAAACAATTATACTGTTTATGCGGGATTGTACAGGGCAGTATGTGTCTTTCAGGAATTCATCCCACATCGCACAATCCAGAGTAACAAAAAAAAAAAACGTAAAGAGACTTTCATTATTCGCCCCGTCATTACTTTCTCATTTAAGCAGGGACATTTTTATAAATGTCTAAATGCGCTAAGGTTCGATTTTAATTTTTTATTTTGGGGTGGGTTTGCGGAGGTTTTCGTGATTGAAGTGATAAATTGGGCACAAAACAGCGCCGGTTCTATGTCCTTGCTATGCACAATTCATTAGAGGCGCAGATTGTTGCTACGCATTGTTTACGATGCTACTTTCCCATTAAATGAAAGACTGATCAGTCATACACTCCCTAAACCAATGGCCTGTATTAAAGATCTACAATGTAATGGCCTTTTTATGATGAGTATTAAATCTTTCTGTGTGCCAAACATTCCAAGACTGAGGGCCATCGCGTTGCCTAGCGACTGCCGTTGAAGAGCAACTTCTTTAGCCATTCTCTGTATAGATGCTATTCAAATTTTTTTTTCAACATTTGTTTTACACTCTCTACTCTGGGACAAAACTGAGCCATATGTGTGCCTTTGGGGTACACAGCTCTTACGATTCTGGAGCAGGGAAAGGAGGGCAATGCTGTGATCACAATTAGGTACTCACCTGACACCATCTGTACATAGCCTGCCAGGACACAAGCCCTCCGCTCGCAGGCTCCGCTGGGGAGGAAGACGATGATGAAGGCCAGCATGGAGCTGACGGCCAGGAGCACACAGCCTCCACAGCAAAGGACCACACTGGCCTGCAATGCACACATACACCAACAGGGGTCAGATGCTGACAAGAGCGAGGCTTTATAAGGGCACTGATCAATATAAATATTAACACGAATCTACATATCAGTGTTTAACTTTGGCACGCTATTACTGTCACGGGAGAGGCAGCCTTGGTTTTCTTCTACCTGAAAATGAGGCAAAAGAATATGTCCAAAGAGACACTTCTAGAATGCAATGCAAGTTGTAAGTGAGTTTGGACATTCAAGAAGAATGTTCTATTTCCCTGATCTAATCCATCATTTTGTTTTTCCACAGTGTGAGGAGGATAATGCATGATAATCACGATAAGCCATTTCCATTACAGAACGCCTCCCAGAACTATGGCTCTCAAGCAATCACAAGCTTGACAATATTTTGACAGTAGCAATTTGCGGTACGTTTAAAAGTTGCCCGCAAATACGATATTTCTTCGACAGGTTACACCTGAATATTTTTCTTAGTCTCACATTTTTGAAAACGGGATTGAAAAGCAATCAAAGCTATTTTCAGACATCAGAATGTGCAATTTCAGCACCAATGAATTCCATCATGTTTTTCAGTTTACTACAGTCCATCAGATTCTGGCGACAAAAGAGCTGACTGTCCTCAACTTACTGTTAACATGAGGAATTGCTTGTTGCTTAAAATTGTGCACCTTACAAAAAACAAGCTGTCTGATTTAAAGTCTGTTCAACCTTGTCAGCCGTATTCAATCAGTCCAGTTTACAGGGTACGGGTCCTGTAAGCGCCACAAAACAAGGCAAGTGGTGGTGTTTCACCTCTAACAAACGCCTGCACAAAACAGCACAATGGAAAGGCCTTACAGAGCTGCATTCTGCCTGTCCATTTTAATTAGGCTTACAGCCAGGTTTCTGCTTCCCTGCCAACTAAACCAAGGCTGACCACCGCCTTTTTAAGCCATTTATTTTTCTGTAATGGCCTTTTGTAGTCACGCCAATCTGCACATTTGGACAGGATCCTTTTTTTAACCATGTAATTGTGTTCTGGCGTCATTTCGTTTTTTGCCTCATTAGCGGTTTACGCTACACACCCCCCCCCCCCCCCCCCCCCCCGCACTACCCCAGCAGCAATGTACCTTACAATTCACCATTTATATCACTGTAACTCCAAATGTTTGCAATAACTACTGGAAGAGAAAGCATGTTGCTCCAAATGTTGCTGCTTCAGTTGAGGTTACTTTCTTATCTACAGCTTATTTTCTTGATAATTATAAAAATATTACCAACAATATGATGGCTAGTTCTGATTAGAATGCTGAGTAGATGATGTCTGTATATACGTAAGCATCACATGTGAGTTTCCCTATAGTTCATTTGGAATTGGAAGCTAATGCTAAACGGTTAAAAAAAGCATATGGCATCGTAAATTAGCCCACTGAATCTATAGAGTAGCTTAAAATCAAAAGACTGGTCTCCAATCAATGTTGCCTACCAAGGAAAGAATATACTTTCATTGTTAACCCTATTAAGAAACGAACAGCCCAAAATGAATTGCTTCATTAACTCTAAAGTCTCATAAATGGTTACGGTGTAGTTATTAATTGCTCTGCATCTGGACTGGCGGATGCTCAGTGATTCACCCAGACGCACCTGATATACACCACCGCTGGAGAAAAGAGCAGCGCGGTGGGGTTACAGACATCACACACAGCAGGGGCAGCTTGGTGGGCTTACAGACACCACACACAGGGGCAGCACGGTGGGCTTACAGACACCACACACAGGGACAGAGCAGTGGGCTTACAGACACCACACACAGGGGCCACACACAGGGGCCGCGCTAACAGGACCAGCTCACTGTGATTTTTCTTTTCCCTGCTCTTTGGAACCGATCCACATGACTCCTGCCACACAGCTGTCTACCTGTCAGGGATATTAAACGGCATCTGTCTCTCCCGCTGCGTGTGTGTGTGCGTGTGTGTGTGTGTGTGTGTGTGTGTGTGCGTGTGTGTGTGTGTGTGTGTGTGTGTGTGTGTGTGGGGTGTTGTTGTCTGCGTGCCTTTTTGGTCTGTGTACAGATAAAATGGCAACAGCATGCTGCTCTGACTGTGTGCCAAACAACACCATACGCCCCCAGACCAGGCCTGGGTGGGGGGGTCACAAGGCCGATGTGCAAGACCAGGACTCTAGAACCCCAATGACCGACACCACCAGACCCTTTCCTTCCCAAACAGCTCCCTGGGCGCGACAAGAGTTCAGCACTGAGCAGCACAGGAAGCCCTAGAAATCTAATCTCCCTGCTGTTCAACATGTCCTTACGCAAAAAAAACCCCCAAAAAAACTGCACTTCAAAGCACCTCTGTGGCATCACGCATGCGGACATAGATGGACTCACTGGAAAGAATTCTTAAAAAATCTCTATTTAATTACTCTAGAGAAATCATGCCCTTGCATTAGCATTCAGACAGTCTCAGTTTCCATAACTTCACAGCAATACATTTCTCTCCTGGGACAGTGATGAATCTGTTGCGAAAGCAACCAGATCCCATTGCAGGTACTTTCATTAAACGATCATTAAGCCTACAACACCTTCACACTCATATAGCATATGACATCAGTACAACTGTACAACACTCATAATATTCAAAAAGTACAGGGTAGATGTAGCCTCACTTTACACTTCATACACTCATACAAATGGAATATAAGTTAAAAGGTAATAGAGTGTTTAATCAATGCATGGCTTGTATCTCAGCCTTCCCCGCTGTGTACATTTCATAATTCATGTTGAAGCAGTTGGATTAAACTCAATATTCACAAAGATTCTTCCTGCCTTTCGCAGTTGAAAGTATATAAGGCCCGATCTCATGTACAGTATTTCCCTGTTTGAAGAAGAACGAGACATTACGGGCGTAAAAATGGGCCGATATACAGCCCTGCCAGTCTATGGACAGATCTCGTTTCACGTTACACATTCAAATCAAGACCATCGATTTCCATGGTGACGGGGGATCACGGTCTGTTGGGTTTTGAATGTTAATGAGGAAGGAATGGACATAGGCACCCTTAACTGATTTCCCACAAGATACAACTGTCAATAGTACAAATATTTCCCTCTTATTTTTCATCCCTTTTAAACCTTTGGATCTGAGTGCATCCTCACACAAACTGGTTCCGTCTCTTCCATCAATCTACAACATATCTCTCTCAAGAGCTCTGAACTTCACCGACCGCAGAGATACTGTATGAAATGACAACGTGGATCCATCAGTTATAGATGAACCCAATCAACAGTTCCGAAAGACACCTCCACAGGGGTTCCAAGGCTTAATTCAAGGCAAACATATCCTGCACCGTATCTCATTTTGTAGGAAGACCTTTCTATACACACACAGAGCAAACACAAAAAAGATGATTCCATCTGTCTTTGCATGCTGAAATATGTCCCCATCCATTTAAAAAAAATCCATGTACTGTCTGCAGATGGTCGCTCAGCATCCTAACACCCTGTCAACCACAGCCCAGGGGCTTTGATGTTACGGTTATAGCTGGACAGCCAGGAGACCCAAACACAGTCAGCAATCTACCAGTAACGACGTGGACAGCCACTATCAATCGTGCTACTACATCACATTCAATCAAAGTGCTGTTGGGTTAACCTCATGCCATCAGATAAAGGTGAGATGTGGGATTTACAGGTTGAAACATAAACTGGCAGGCCTTGTGCTTCTTCTCCAAGATCAGGATTGACCACCACTGGTCTAGCTACACTGCAAATAGTCATTAAATATTTCTGTTGCCCCAGTAAAATATTTGTTGAAAGGATGCCAGGTCTATGAAATGCATAAGAATGTACTTTCAATATTGTGTCACCAATAGCTCTATTCAGCATCCTGTGGTAATAGGTATACTATGGTAATGGTATTGAGAGATTATAGCTGGGGTGAAAAGACAAATAGATAATTAAAGCAAGTTTCAAAGACTAGCCGAAGTGAAAAGACAAATCAAAGTTAAAAAAAAGTTCATTTTAGTTGGCAAGTCAGAAGCAATATATACATCTAGGCCTCTAGGTTGCATTGTGGTGGGGGCAGGAAACCAAGGAGTGTTTGTGCAGGAGCGATCTGTGAGCCCAGACTGGGAAAGGAGCCAGACAAAATCGGCTGACTATCAATGTTAACATTGTCAACATCCATACAATGAAGTATGGAACTGACACTACATCACCAACATTACTAACATTACTGTATTTCTGTATTTTCTCTATTTTATTGTCTATTTTTTATGTTTAGGCGCAGCCAGCCAGACAGACACACACACACATACATACACACACACACAAACAAACAATGAACTAAAGTCTAACCATATCGTGAAATGTTTTGAATGAGAAAAATTGTTTGCCATGACTCATGAGCTACAGTAACATTAATCTATCGGGCTGGTTTAAATAAGTGTATGCATCATATAGCTTTCAGTATTACAGAACATCTATTGAATATTGTGCCCTTTTAATGGCTCCTTTGGGATCCTGGTCTTTTGTCTCCTGACCCATAATGCATCTGATCTGCATTGCCTTAATTGGTATTCGAAGATAAAACAGATCTCATCCATCACTGTGTAAGATGAAGGCTGCCACAGCAAACCCTTGGCTCCTGGATTTTGCACTGTGGGCACAGGAAACTCAATATGCCTAAATGGAGCAAATTATTATGTGGAGTGCATTTTATGTTCAAATTAAATATAGTACACACCACTTCACACACTTCTCTACTGCTGCCAAGTGCTTTTTGATTTATTCGTACATTGCAGCAATCAAAGTCTGTTTTACTTCTATGCACACATAAATAACTCATCTTATGAATAAATACTTGGGAGATTTAGTCTGATATGCAGGTTTGTTTATTGTTCTTTTCTCTCCAATGTTTTAGTCCTGGACCACAACTGTAAGGACATGCTTATGATTATTAATTATTCACTTCAAATAGCAATTTTTCTCTAATCTTTGCAGAAAATGAAACCCATGGTGAATAAACCATAACATTCAAAATTTTCTTAAAAACCATTTGTCTCTGTCCTCTTGTAGCCTACAACTGTGGATAACAGTCACAAAGCAGCAGGCCACCACACACTTATGACACCCTTCAACAAAAATGTACCCATAATGACTGTGACCAATGTTACAATACAAATGTTAAGGATACACTAAGCATAATGGAAGGAATTGCATTAGGGGTAGCAACTGGTGTGCTGGATTAATTTCTTACATTTCTTAGTTAGTTATGCAACTATACATGAAAAAGTATTTGATTTAAAAATAATAATAATAAGGTTCTGATATTAGTATACCTTTCTTTGTCGTGTCCTTTTGCCTATAAATAGATAAGGGTGTGTTTGTACTTTTAAGGCAATAGTACTGGAATTGGCTAAACTAAGCCCTGCCTTTTTTGAACTTCAAAGGTAACTTGAACTTGGCTCAACAAGCTTACCTCTCGACCCAGTTAGTCATGCTATCTACTGTATATATCCTTGCAGATAATGTCAGTTCCATACATGGTTAGCATATGCGTAAACAGCACGCCTATGTAATTTTGCATAGCTATAATACCACAAGCATATTTAACACCACATCAGATGCATTTATTCAGTCATGTCATGTCAAGGAATTAAAACAATAGCGAGCCGTACCACCTTAATAAGTAGCCTAGAATGTTGCATTTTGAAATCTCAAGTAGGAAACTGTAAATCAAAACGCCCAAAACAAGGCTGCCTACTGCTCAATAATAATAAAAAAAACGAATGATTTTGAAAACACTCGATGGATCTGTGCTTGCCACACAGCAAGCTGTTTGTTATTAATGCAGCAAATAAAGCTTTTCCTTGAACTTAAGTGTTTTCCAGCAAACTGTAGACCTGAAATCATTCGGTGGGGTATCCAAGCAATTTAGGATACATCATTACAATATATTTCTAATTGATAACAGACAAAAACTTTCCTTCAGTCCCGTTACAATATAGTTGCAAATTTAGTTCATTTTCAGGAAAATAACAATAGGTCCCCAAATGCACGTAATCATATCAATTGACAAATATGACTTGAAACGGTAAAGGTGTTATGCTCTTTCTCCCTTGCCGTTTGACTTTTCACGTAGGGACGAGGTAAAAAAAATGAGGGGAAACAGAAACGTAACAATAAAATAGCAGTGCATTGGGACATAGTATGATTAATTTTTACCTGCCAGGAGAGGGAGGGAATTTCAGCAAATTTCCCAAGCCCCGCAAACGAGTAACAGCTGTACATATGATCCATAGACTCCGAGCAGTGCCACAGTAACCCAAAGCTCACTGTGGCTTCATTTCTTAGGGGGTCCTTCACAATCCATGCCGGAGTGGCAAAAACTGTAGCTGCAGATCGCCACGAGAGCCGAGGAAAGGAGCACCCAAAAGCAACCGATACAGTTGAACATCCTCGAAGACCCGATCAATGAGCTCAGCGAGAAATAAGTCCAAACCTTGGGTTTATGTCGACTTGCTACCCATCAGGTAATATATTTTAAGTTAATTCCCACTCGGAGAAAAGAAGAGGCAAATTATGTCCGAAAATATAACATCTGTGTACACAGTGTAACGGTGAAAAAAGTTGCGCGCTAGGCTACTGCTGAGATTCTCCGTTTAAAATTATAGTAGACTACACATGTTACAGTCAAGGACTTGCGGCAGTATTTTGTCACACCCAAATGAATACACACCCAGAGAGCAACCTGCCTCCACATCTGTCATTCCGCAGCTGCGCGCTAGATATCAAAATACAGATACATGTCAATTCATCGTGCACACTGTGCGTGAAAGTTAAATCCAGAAATAAGTGACAGCTATCGAATCACTCCGTCAGGCGCTGACAGGGTCTTCGCGGTGTGTTTGAACAGAAGAGCTGTGAGCTATCTGTTGTAATTAAGCAGGTCTTGCGTCTTGCGTTTCTTGAGGCACACCAGGTGGGCGTTTCTCTGTTCTGGGTTAAAATGTTTTTAAACTCAAAGTATAGTTCCGTCAAATTAATGATAACATTTATAAGACAACAAAACATTGTCGAACAAAGCTGAGCTGATGCGGTAAATCAAACTCAACAGAAATATAGAAATTAGGCCAACATGATGAACTTGTTTGAAAGAAAAGTGTGTGTGTGCGTGTGTGTGTGTGTGTTATGTTAATTTTTATGTTTTATGTAATTAACATATGTCGATGTTATAATTTTGGAAAAGCTAATTGTAGCTATAACCACTAATATGGAAATTTGCCGGATAAATATAGGAATAAAATAAAAACAGAATGAATTAATGAACGAATTCATAGAATTAAAACAATATGTAATGTTGTCTTACTCAATTTGACAGACTACTGAATTACTCCCTTTAGCAACATTTATCCCACACCGCCCTCTCTTGGGCTGGCTAGGAGATTATAATCTTTTGACAAGGACAAGTACACACGCATATTCACACTATAAAGCACCGTTTACGCAAAGCACTATTTTATTGTCATCATTTATACAACATTTATCCTACAGATCTAATTGAAAACTGAACTGCAAATGTACAACATGAGATTGATCACAATAATCATTAATGTACATTTAAGTCTATTCTGAACAAATCTGAATTAATGCTCTTATAACATTCAATAGATTAACATGATTAAACAGATGAACAGGCATACTTACACATATTTATATACTGTACAGTACACACAGTAAAAATACGGATTGGTTAGAGAATACCTGATTCTGGAGCACACAATCCTCTCCACATAAATAAATAGGGGAAATTAATTTGTTTTTAATACACATAAAAAAAGGATGCTGTTCTCGCATCTGTTGTTTGAACGTTTGAATAGAGCCTGTAACAGTATAATATTACTGTCCTCAGTTGACGCTGCTGTACAGAAGCAAAAAGCAGTTTCTAACACATAGGCTACATTCACAGCAAGGATATGGGACAGCCATGCGAACTACAAGCAATAAAGACAGGACACTCCCTCAAATGTCCCACTGACCCTCAAATATCTGACTTTCAAATATCTGACCCCCAAAAGTCACACACACACACACACACACACACACACACACACACACACACACACACACACACACACACACACACACACACACACACACACACACACACACACACACACACACACACACACACACAAATTAAAAACCGACCCCTCACAATCTGAATTTCAAACAGAATGGACTACAGGGTCAGGTGCTTGACCCTCTTTGGCAGCATAAGGGAACCAGACCTCAGCCTGACCTTTTTCTTTTCCCCCATGGGTAACACAGGAACAGACTAACTTAGACTAGCAGCAGGCTCAAGTGCTGCTCAACAAGGGCACAGGGGACAGTGGGGACAAAAACAACAGTGGGGGCTAAAATGGTGAAGGCCCGGAAGGACTTATTCAGCCTTTATCTGATGGGTTTGGAATGGATTGACACTGCTCACACGCAGAGACACACGTTCAGTACCAGGTAAAGCAAATAGAGAGGAGATTTTCTCATTTCTTCGGCTAAGATTCCCCGCTTTCTCTTGCCGACGCAGCCACGCGAAAGGCGGTATCAAAAGAGACGTGACAGAAATCCCAGCCCAGGCTATCCATCGGAGGAGAAGTAGAGGGTGTTGCGTTTGAGCTCAGAGACGGAAGCACACTGCAGGTAGTACAGAAGGACCTGGACCTAACAGGAGACAAAGAGACAAAGAGCTGAGTCTGTAATCCAGCAACCTTCACGACCACACACAGAACATCACCACATACAACTCACCAAAAACAACTGCAGAAACAACTTACCTTTGAATATTATTTAGATTGGGCCCAGGTGAGGCCCGTCTTAACTGGATGGGAGAACAGGATCAACATTTATCCATAACTGACTGCCAATTAAATGAAAGAGTTGGAATTTTAAAAAGTTAACTCTTACAGATCAAATAGTGATTGAATCCAGGCAGAAGTCTCACTGAACAGAAGTAGAATGTGTACCACATTCCCACCAAAACCAGCTCCCCGAGTAAAAATCCCTTCCCCATGCTGGCCTGTTCTGCTAGTGGCCCACCTGCGCCATGACGTCATGTGACCAGATGTCAGAAAGCAGGGCGATGTGCCCTTTGCAGCTCTCCTCCGAGGGTCTGAGGAGAGTGGGACCGAAGATGGTGGCCAGGTTAAGCAGGGACATCTTGTTCACTGGCTCCTTTTCTGCCACCCTGGGGGGAAAGGGACCCTGGTGTGAAACGGGGGCTCCAAATGAACCGATATGGTCGACGGAAGCCCAGGTTTTAATGAACCTCAAAATACTTAATTTTGAGTAGCATATCGTAGTAAGTGTTTTATATCTAGTTCTTACACAATGCTGTGTGTTTAGCTGTCAAAGTGTAACATTATCAATCAGCAATCATCTTTCCTTGTTTTTATAACCTGCATATTATCTGGTTTATCATTTATTGGTTCAGAATTGTTCAAATATTCAGATAAATATGTAGGAATGTCATTTGTCCGGACGACCAGCAGATGTCACAATTTCACAAAAACTGTTTTTCACAAGAAGGCACAGTGATTCGAGTACAATGTTTTTTTAATGTTTCTCTGCACTTGCTCAGTGTTCATTTGGTTTACTGAATTGGTGATATTATTCATACTGTTATTCAGTAAACACTCCAGCTGTCTGAACACACTTATTTACCTTTTTTCTTTCACCTTCCAAAATAATTTCAAAATATATTTTAGGGTACTCTACTTTTTTAAGAGCATAATTTGAGCTGCAAACTAGGCATGGTTTTATGGTGGCAAAATGGAAAAATTTTCATCATAAAATTAAGCTAAAGTGAACATTGATATCTGATTGCTGAACAGAGTGACAACACTATTCTCTCTATGCCCCCACTGCTTTTTCCCCTTACATAATTCAGGAATTCAAAATCACTGGTTTTTGGTCTCTGATAAGTAAAGCTTCGGTTATAAATATTTTTGTAACTTCATGTGTTTGGTTTCTAAAGTTATTATTGATCTATGCCCTTTTTAAGCCATACACCCCTCTACTGCAAATAATAGCTCATTTTGCTTTAAAAGAACAATACTTAAAAAGGGGTTTTATCACTGAAACGTGCTCCAACAAGTTTGGTCCTTTCAATGTAGCAGTAACTGGGCTTTTATCGGTCTCTGGGAAAGAAGTCTAATTTGAATGGAGATGTTTCCTTGAGTTAAGAACCAAGAATTAGGCACCACGCTGAGGTTCCCAGACCAACAGATTGTTCGAGTAATGGTTTTTCCACGTGCATTCGCATATTTTCCAGTAGATGGCGCCAAAGCGCATGACGTGTCCCACACATGGGGAGGATATTTTACAGCACGCAACAGCCAGCCTGATGCCATGCCTGGAAACAGACAATGACCAGATACACATGTGCCCGAGGGCTTCCTGTGAAGCTCTGGATTTAATCATGGCAGACTCCTGCATCCTGGACTGGAAGGGCAGTTGTCTTGATGGGAAGTCTGCACTTGTGAACCAGGAGCTCTGGAAAGTGTCAGCGAGCAGTGGAATTCCAGCACGTCGCATTGGATTAGAACGCTGAAGAACCTCCCTTTCACTAATGGGCTTTGAGCTTTTCTGTAAAATGAGCCCGGATTTTGTGTCTAATGAGGAAAGCAGGTCTGAATGACACTGGTCTTAAGGGATTTTACTGTTCATGTCATTACCTCAGAGTAATGGCCAGGAGGATTTGGGTTTCGTTTCGGGGATTTGGGAGTCGGCAGCAGCAATGAGAATTAAATGAATGGTCACAAGGTCCAGAATGTGTGTGTGAGTGGACAGAGACATACAAGAAGGACACACACACACACACACAGCTTTACAAAAAATCTTTTAAGACCTATGTATCACATTTCACTCTGTAAAATGCACATAAGGAATATCTTAACTGTAATTATGATTAAAGTAAAATGCACACTTTTCTCCCTCCCTGACCTCAGGCCCTACCTCCTGAGATGTTCCAGCAGTGTGAGGAAGGTGATGAGGTTTGGATCTGGCAGCGAGCAAAGCAGATGCATCATACAGCTCTCCTTGGCAACAGGGTCTGAGAGCGCTGGAGAGGAAGAAAGACTCCCAGTGGGCAAGACAGACAGACAGACAGACAGACAGAAAGACAGGCAGGCAGGCAGACAGACCTCTGCATCTTCCACCTCCACCAGCTCATCACTCCTCTACTGCAACACTGCACATCTGGATAACCCTACATCCCCTCTCCAGTAACTCGTTTAAATCTCTCCACTACAATCATAACTGTAAAATAATCACACAAACAGTAACATATCCAGAGTTTATATGATTCCACTGAATGATGTGTACTCTGCCAGATTAAAATGTACTTGGCTGATTTATCAATGAACATTCTGCCCTGGAATTTCTCCATCAGTCTGGTTGTGTTTTTAAATGAGTGTGTAATTAATATTTATACACTGATAACAATAGTGTGGTATTCTCACTGGATTCTGGATTTTAAGCCTGGCAGTCATTGGTTTGTGAAACCAGTGTTCCTGGGAGTGTTTGAAGAGTGTTTCTGGGGAATGGCCTTGTCACTCAAAGATATGACTCTCTCCCCAGCCATTAAATGGAAAATTCTGTTGAAAATTCACTCTCTCATTTGTTTATTACGAGTAAATTAGTCAGACTACACGGCAGTGTTCAGCTCCTATGGTGAGCGCTGCCATACCTATTCCCTCCAGGAAGGGCAGATACAGCCGGTCTGTGAGCAGGGCCTCCGGGAGCTCACGGAAGTACAGCTTCAGAGTTCCCGCGATGGCGTTGATGTCCATGTCGCTGAGCGTCAGCGCGAAGTCTTTGGTGCGGTCTGCAGAGACGATGGCCGCATTGACAGAGGGGAGGAGCAGGCAGAGGAAAACCTTATCCCAGTAAACTGGGATCTAACTGGTCCTTTACTCTCTTATCGTTTCACTGGCATTGAAACTGACTTCAGTGACATGCTCTATCTGCATTAAAGAAGTACCTCTGAGATTCATGAGCTTGTTGCATCTGTCTTGTTGATTTCATAAGGATCCTGATGACTCTGGGTGGCTCAGTCTGTAAAGATGCTGGGCCCTGTTGCAGCAGGTTCAAACCTCGGCTACGTCATTAACCAACTATGACCAGGAGACACATCTGGCCTCGTCCCACCAGGCATAGGGTGGCTTAAAGCTAGTTAGAGTTACTTTATTCATCCCAATGAATATCCCAATGTATATTGGGAGAGTGTACACGCTGGAGGGCTCTGTATGGCACTGAGGCACACTCTGATTCATACTAGGAGAACCTGGTGATCGTAGTTACCGTGGTCTTTTGCACTTGGAGAAGTTTCCCATGGTGCCCCTGGAAATAACTTTGGACAAAATTGTTTCCCAAAAGAATAAATGTAAACGTATATGTTGTCTTACTTGTGTTGAATGCAGCTTTCAGGGTCTGGATATCTGTGGCTACGCCCGAGATCCTGTAGATGCCCACCTCCTCAATCCCCCGCTTCTCCACCTCCTCAATGCACTGACGGATGACAAAGGGTACCTTGCAGCATTCTCGCCTGCAGAGCAAAACAATACGGTAACCAACGCGGCACACACTATTAAACTCCATTACAACACTATAACCAACATGAGACACACCATTAAACTCCATTACTCACTGTAACCAATATGTTACATGCCATAAAACTCCATTACAATGTGACACATGCCATTAAACTCCATTACAACACTAACCAATACGACACACGTCATTGAACGCGATTTCAAAGCTGAAACTAACACGACACACAGCATTCACCTCCATTACTCACTGTAACCAATACGACACATGCCATTGAACTCCATTACAACCCTGTAACCAACATGAGACACACCATTACACTCCCTGTGATAAGAAGCAGCAGCTACCATCGCGTGCTTCGGAGGAGAACACACGCTCGCCGGCACTGTCCCTTTTCGACAACGGAGGGTATGATAGCTGCGCGAACATTCTTTGGAATTCCAAATTGGAGAGAAAATATGGAGTTTGTTCTAAAACCAAAGCCTAGCTTTAAGCCTAGCCTAGTCCACAGCTTAGCTTTTTAATGGCTGCATTAGTAACAGTGATTTCACAGTGAAAATTCAACAGATCGTACTTTGTGACAACACTGATTTTTACACCAAACACTCCACTCTGTTTCTTCAAGGGCGTTCTCTTCAAGGTCAAGTCCCGACCGGTAAACTTCATTGAGAACTCAACTTTGATCTGAAGGAGACAGAATAATCAGAGAATTAGCTGTTTTCTTTGTTAAAATGCAAGTATATTCCTTTTTGAATCTACTTTGCAGTGTTTTCATGTCAGGATAGAAATTCACAGACTGGAGAGCTTTACAATGCACAGCCCACTTTGTACCTCAGAGTACCACTCTTACCCCATTCATTTCTATGACGTCCATCTGCCAGTTCTTGGACTGCACTGTTTCTGGATCCAGCTGTCAAGACGGGGAAACAGAGTGAGTTTCACGGTCCCACTGGCTGGCTTTAGCTTTTTCCTATGGCTGCCTTCTTAACTGTGTGAGACAATATGCACAGCATCGCTTCAAGTAACGGGAGCTCGTTCAAACTGACTGCGCTCTTTTCCAGTCTCTACACATCAGAGACACCATCGTGTTCCCATGGTCATTGACAGAATGGCCAGCAGGCTAAATAGGAGAAATGTTTGGATAAATGTTCTCGTTGAGTGATGCTACGTTAGGCAGCTGTGCGTTTTCCCACTAGCACCTGTGCAAACATGTCCTGCTTAAGCATCCTCTCTGCACAATCTGAAGCTCTTTCATTCAGAGCCAGCACAACAAGAGCATGTCACAGTTTCCACTCGTAACTGGGTTATTCCGGGAGCCATGCGAAGAAGACCCAGTTTTCCCATGTCTGATGGAAATTCCCAGACAAGTTGGTCTATATTTAACCCCCCCCCACCCCCACCCCCCGCCCCCGGGGGAACTTCAGGTTAAAGTGTATTCATTTTGTCTTCCTTATTAAATTTCCGGGATCCTGACATCTGCTTACATTGGCTGCCTTCCGTGCTGAAAAAGCCAGGCTTGTTGCTCGGGTGACCCAGAGGTTCCGCGTGATTTATTGCATTGCATGTGTTCTGCTGTACGTCGCCAGGCCAAAAGCCTTGCTTCTCTCAGTATCCATCCAGCAAACGCTCTGCTAAACACTTCTGTATTGAATTGGATTTAATGCGGAGCAGATGAAAGCAACTTGGGGTTGGCGACATCAGCCAGGATTTAACATGCAGTGGCCAGGGGTGAACAAACAACCAGTGGCCCATATTTACAGCGACAGAAAGAAGACAAACATTTACAACAGTATCATATTGACAGGATGTAAATATAACGGAAATGTAAAAGCCCACCCGCATAAGTTAACATATAAATAAAGCAAACCAAAGGATGTCTGTCAGCAAAGCCCAAAGGTTAAACAGAGTAATAAATAAATAAATCCAAAAGTATTCTTAGTTTAAACTTGCATGCAGGGAGACATAGAGTGACTGACTCTCAGCCCATATACAAATCCCACTGTGCAGCCATGGGTTTCATTCCCTGCTGTAGTAATTTGCAATTTACAATTTACAGTTAGTCATTTAGCAGGCACTTTAAGCTGCATCTCTATCAGTTACCCTCTCTGCATTCCCCCTGTGTGAATAAAAAAAATAAATAAAAAAAGGAAATAAGAAGGCTCTTCCATGCATGGGCAACAGAGAATGTTTAGAAGTCCCAGGAAATCAGCTTTCTAATTTATGTGGTTAACTACCCTTCCTTGTAGTTAATGGACTGGAAACAAAATGCAATGAACCATAGCCCCACAGGATTGTGGGAAACCGAGCGTGGTGGAGTTTACCCTCTTTGCTCTGAAATCGCATGCCTATGTCACAGTGGATACTGTCAGTATAAACTCAACCCCTGCTGCTCAATGATCATGTGTCAATCAGAGAAACATAGCACATCATGTGATACTGTGTACTACTTCCCTAATTTAAATATTAAAATTAAAAAACAAAGAGAAGCCAAAATCAACAGTAGATAACAGAAGCATTCAATGACAAATGGATTACTGTTCAGTGCAAGCAAAGCAATATTTTTATAACTTTGTCATATGAAAGGAAAGCTATGCTTTTCTCAGAGTTCCTTTGGCTCTGGACAGCAGAGAAACATAATTGGTGTGACAATAAAATAACTAAGAGTGCTCTGAAGACTTTGAGGACAAATCATCCCTAGTTTCAGTAATATGTACCAAAAGATTTGGGTGTCGTTTTAAAATACATTTAAAAAAGGTTTTTCAACAGCAATACGATAATTCAAAGTTAGAGTAATGATGATCAACATGAAGAGATGCTTCAGTTACATGATTAAATGGCCTGCCAATTTTCCTGAAAATGAATGAGTGCAGGAGCTGAATACCCAATCCCCTGGAACAGTTTGGGGAAGGCCCATACCTGTTTCAGCATGACAATGCCCCCATGTACAAATCGAGGTCCGTACAGAAATGGTTTGGCGAGATGGGTGTGGTAGGTCTTGACTGGTCTGCACAGAGCCCTGACCTCAACCCAATGGAACACTCCACATTATTGCCCATGATTTTGGAATGAGATGTTGGATGAGCAGGTGTCCATATACTTATAGTAACAGGCTCTTATGTAGCTAGGAGGCCTCATAGAAAGTGTTCGGCACTTTAAAGCAAGGCCTCTATCTAGCACAGCACCCCCCACTAGGGGAGACCCATTAATCTCATAAAGACTTCAGGCATTGTGGATGTGCACCCATTTTACCTTTGAGCCAGTTTCCATGGTGATTCTTTTAAACTAACCCTTTTCTGTTCCAAACAAAACTGGAGACCCAATTAAGTTGCAAAAATGTCTTGCAGTTCCAGTGAAGTCGCAGGTATCTCCTGGGTATTATCAGATAGAAATGCATCAAGTAAAAATAGTGTAGGTATTAAAGGCATCCATATCCCCCAGTGAGTCATTTTTTATTAATATTCTCAGGAGAGTTTTTTTTTGTTTGCGTAGCCATAGGCTTATTCCACACAGTATATAGTGAACCTCCAAAGCTTTCAGTAAAACACACATGTTCAGCATGACCTCTGAATTATGCGGGAAGAAGAAAAGGAAAATCTCTGAGTGAAGCAGAAACATACAGTTTCTGTTAACTCCCTCTCTGCATATACTACACCCATGAGTCACAACCAACCACCCTGGGCCCCGTTTCCCAAAAGCATCTTAGAGTTAAGATCATCTTGCTGTGTTTTGTGTTTGTGCTTTATCAGTTAAAATTTACTGACATTACATAAAACAGAAAATAAAGATATAGGAAGAAACAGACAAAAAACAAATGACAAACAACAAGCAAACAATGAAAGTAATATAAAAACAAAATAGCCTAAGATGATCTTTACTCTAAGATCCGTTCTGGAAACGGGGCCCTGGTGTCTTGAAAAAAGAAACTGTATGCCCAAAATCCATTGTATTTGCATGAGTTAAATTAAATAATACATTCATTTTGTGCATCTGTGCTTCTTCGCACAGAGATTGTCTATGATTGGCTTACTAGATAGTAAATAATGAGCTGAGACAGCCTATTCTAGCATTCTTATGTCACTTTTCTTTGAGGAAGTCTTACCAGGTCCAATAATTCCGGTTTCAGAGTGTTAAGAGACAAACCGTAGGTGCTTTAAAAAATGAGCAGTCACTCGGAAAAGTCTTCTTAGATAGTTTTCAATGGCCCAGTGGTGAAAAACTTTTGCGACAAAAAAAAAGCGAAATGGAGATCAATTTCCATCCTAATATATATAGTCAAAAACACATGGACAGCTGTATTAAAACAGTCTCAAGCTTTTCCGTAGGAAAGAAGCTGCTTTGATTTAATGTAGTTCTTCCAGGACCACAGGTTCTCTTTCAGGAAGGGTCTCTTACACACTTTGAAATGCACTTCAAATAGAGTGCAGAGTTTGATGGGGTAACTCTATACAAGTGGGGTAAGGGTAGACTGCAGCGGCTCACGAGGGGAAGGGGTTTGCCGGCAGGGGGAACAAGACGGGACAATGAGACCCAGATGAGGCCTTGGTGGAGCTGGGAAGCCCCGTGCCGAGCCCGGGCAGTGATCCTATGCCAACGCAAACAAAGTAGCCAGGATCACAGTCGAAAGCAGTTACATCCCTCGGACAGAGAGGGATTTGAGGCTGCCGGCACGCTCGAGCTTTGCAGCTTTATCATCAGTGGCGAGGAGATAAGGGAGGCATTGGGGAACGCTGAGAGATGCAATAACCCATGCCAGAACAAACAGTTAATTGGGACAAAGACCAAGCAAAACCTCTCAGAGGACGAAAATGTCTCCACGATCAGAGGCATCAAGCGCGGACGCCAAAATACAACGAGCCCCTTGGTCCTAGCATGGCGTGTGGTTGGGAAGCTCTGCAGTAGATACGGATTAGGTTTTCCAGCTGCTTCGACGACACGTTCCCACCCCGTTCACAAAAGCAACGGATCGTCCTCGAAGAAAGCAGGTTTAGCTATCCACCTTGAAATACCCAAAACGAAATGAGGTGGGACAGACTCAGCTGTGGATGTCATCCTGCTTTATGGGGTAACATCCCTCCTGGCATAGCCCATATTGACGTATTGGAAACCGGTTTCAGAACAGATCAGGTACATCTCAGGATTTCACGCTGCTTATTTTGAGCTCATTCAGGACAGGGTCCCGCTCACTTTAAACTCATTAAGACACATAGATATACATATGTGGAAGTATGAATGAGACTTTGGTTCTCAGACCAAATTGTACTTTACAGCAAATATTGTTACTTTGGGAATGTCGTTCTTATTGCCGTTCCTATTGTTGCAGAATGTCGCTTTTGACGGATGGACCTTTGTGATTCTCGCTGTCTTACCCTAGCAGGACGCCAGAGGCATCCCTGCAAGAACAAATCAATCACATTAATGCATATGCCATTGTGAGAGAACAAATGTTATGTATGCATGTAAAGGTGCTGGTTTCATATGTGATTGTGCAAGGTGTTGGTTAGGAATTTGTGTAATATAATTTATTATGTAATACGTTACAGTTATATAACACAGTTATGGTGTGGTGAAAGAATTCTGCGCAAAAGGAATCGGCTTATGAAGACCTTCTGAGAACAATAGAGGTCCAGTGGTTTCCACGCACGTCCATGTGCCCCGCGGATGTTTCACAAAGGAAGTTTCTGATATCTCACTTCCTGCGTTAATCTGCAGAATGTATCAACACGGACGTGCCGCTATTGCATGCAAGGCCACAACTCATCCCGCCGTCCAATGGATACACTGCGCTGTACGTACTGCACCGCGCGGTGCAATCATAACAGGCTGAATTTAGTCTTTTACAGTATGCAGACCAGGAAGCTAAAGGTGGAATCCATTGGTCCAGCGAAATCCCCCGCGGCTCTTCCCTAGACAGGCTTATCTTTGCCCCTCTCATCATGCTGCCCACACACTAAAGGGGATTAAAGTTTGCAGCGCCACTGTACTGATCTGACCTGTGGCCTTTCTACCTCGCCGAGGTATGTCTGGAGGAAGATTCTGCCTCTTTTTCTTTAACACTTCAAGTTCCTGTCACTACTACTTACAGCTTTAAAACAACAAAAATGTGATAACAATGCTACACTTTTTTCATTTTCTCACTTTAAGAGTTCAGAAATTTACCAGTACATTAGGTTGTACGCACACAAGAACGCTCACACAGACAGACAAACACACACACATACACATAAAAGTACCAGTACATTAGGCTGCACGGAACGCTCACACAGACAGACAAACACACACACATACACATAAAAGTACCAGTACATTAGGTTGTACCCACACAAGAAAACACAGACATACAGACAGACAGACAGACAGACACACACACACATAAAAGTACCAGTACATTAGGTTGTACCCACACAAGAACAAACACACACAGACACACACACACGCACACATAAAAGTACCAGTAGGCTACATTAGGTTGTACACACACACACACACACACACACATCCATAAACCTAGAAAGTCATTAAGTGGTTTTGGAATTTTAATAGCACTAAAAGCTTCACCTGCAAACTGAGCACTTTTCAGCCTACGATAACAAAAACACTTGAACTAATGTTCAAGTATGTAAATGTGCTGCTTCTGTAATTTCAAGCTCATGTTAAACAGTTCTGTTCCATGTTTCCTGCACAATGTTCCTGTAGAACCCAGGTTAACCACTGCCTTTGCTGAGCAGATGAGATGCTCTGGCACCATGGTTATAAAAGTTATAAAAGCCTCACCTAGGCCCAGGCAGCCAGTGCCACCGCCATCAGTAGGCATCATAAAATGAACATAAACAATCAGAAACAGTCATGGAATGTTCTGGCAATATTTTTTCCCCCCCCAATGCATCCAATGACTGCGTGCAGCTGAAGACCAGTGAAAGACTTAGTGCTTTCATGCATGACAAATGCCTTTCAGCATCCTTGTCTTGTCTGGCCCCAGTTTCAAATACAGTAACAGTCCAGCCTTCATTAGCTTCCAAAAGTAAATATTGAACACGAGAGAGCAGAGGTCACACCGCCAATGACTAGCACACAGAGATGCAGTGTCACCAGGCATTTTCACAGCATAAAGAGCACAGACAGCTGCCTCTTGTTATGCTAGAAGACAGAGTGTGAGACAGAGAGAGAGAGAGAGAGAGAGAGAGAGAAATGGTTGAGGTGCTGTAGTTGTAAGTGCTAGCCGCTAGGTTGCATGGGTGATTGAGTGTGTTCAAACCTTTTGTCGGAGGATCTTGCTGCGCACGCGACCCCACAGCTTGGCCCCAGTATTGGGGGGTCTCTTGATGGGGGCGCGCTCTTCCACGGGGCTCTCTGCACCGCAGTGCTCCAGACTCTCGCACACAGAGTCGAGGTCGCACCCGGACGCCAGCGTATCCGTCATCCTCCACGGGGGCCTACACGTCCAGGCAGGACCGCAGTCGGGGAGTCTGCTCGGACCTCAGGAGGGGTCGAGATTCAAAAGGGCAAAAAAAATCTAATAAATCCCCAAATCCAATCCAAAAAGATGTGCACAGTGACCAAAAAGGAGATTGTGAAAAGTAAATGGTTCACTTCTGAAGGCTGTTAAAACAAAAAGAAATTAAAGCAAAAAGCACAGTCTAAGATAGGAAAAGTGATGTATTCCTCTAAAAAATGAGCTGAAACATTGGCACCATGTTCTTCACAGTTTTCACCCGCTTTAAGTTCAGGTACCCCACCCTGGTTCCTGTCTCCCTTGCTACTCCCCAGGCAGCTGCCAGCATCTCTAACAGTAAAACATGGAACCAAGAGGCAAAGAAAGAGAGAGAAAGAGATGCGGGAGGAGTGAGAGTGCTGCTATCATCACCCTCCAGTAGTGTGAGTTTTCAGTTTTTAACAGTGAGAGAAAGGGAGGGAGGGAGAGAGGAAAAGGAGGGAGAGAGGTGAAGAGTAGTGACAGAGAAAGAGAGAACCCTCCCCTGTGTAGACAGATCCTATTCTAAAGGTCTGCAGTCAGCCGGCTGACTTCCACAACCGCGGAGCACCTGAGGAAGTGAGCACAGAGCTCATTATGGGAGAGGGTACAGGGGGGCGGGGTCCAGGGTGCTGATGTCAATGTGTTCCAAACAACTGAGCAAACATTAACCCTTTCTGCTCCAGACTGAACCATCAGTGCAAGGAGAAACTCTGCATGTATTCTGCCTGTGATTCTGTGTGTGTGTGTGTGTGTGTCTGTGTGTAATTAAACTCTTCAAACAGATTCGACCACGTATATACTGCAAAAACACAATACAATTCTCAGGATTTAAAGCCCATTCATTCTATTTATGCTTTTTAAATATGCCTGAGCTATCCTCTCCCTGTGGAGAATTATCTGGCACATGTTTTTTCATTTGTAGCAAAGAACACAGCCACACACTCAATTTAACTTTGCCTGGTTTCCATTTGGTTTGCTTGGGTGAAAACAGCAACATGTTGGGCATTCTGTCTACCTGTACTTATGGGGAATGCCATTCCAAAATAAACACCCATATGGAACCAATACCATGCCAAGCTTGAAAATCATGGTCAAATTGTTTAGTGCAATTTTGCAGAGTTACAGGCAAATCTGAATCAGGATTAGGGCCATCAGACCTACCATACTGACCAATCTCACTTCTCATTCCTTCATCATTGTAACCAATGAGGTAGCGCCACTTGTCAGGCTCATAAACATGGCGCTTACTAAGAGCGTGCCAAGATTGACACTCCAACACAAGATAAATCCAGCCAATCTCAAAGGATGCACTTTGCTAATCAACCAATGGTAAGATACTTATGATTAATCATAATCTCTTGTATGTGCTGCTGCAATTGGAGGCCAAGATTCAAAACAACTCAACCAATGACCTGCAAGATAAAGCTGGCAAAAACATTCTAGAACCAGTCAGACTGCAACTTCTCGTTCCAGATGCTCTAGCCACAGCTGACACAATAGTTTAGCATATACTACTGCATATTGTATAGTAGCCCAAAACTGTGGAGGTGAGGACTCTTTTGGTACCATGTTCCTGTTCACCCTGCTGGCTGTATTTTGAATAATACACCTTGTGGAAAGTTATCAGTGTTAAAATTTGTAGATCATAGAATTTGACCATACTATCGCTCTATAACTATATAAAGCTCCCAAGTTCCCCAGCTTTATAAGTGAGTAATTTCTGACATCACATATCACACCTCTCTCTTTCTCTCTTCCTCCCTCTCTTGCTCTCCATTCTTCTCTTACTCCCGCCTCTTTTCTTTCTCTCTCTCTCCCCCTCCCTCTCTCTCTTCCCCTCCCTCTCGCTCTGCTTTTCTTGTTCTCTCACACAGGCGAACCACAGAAACACAAACAGACAGATACACAGACATACTAGCAGACAGTAAGCAGGGGCTCCCTGCCTGCATCCCCAGAGCTTTGACCTTTGACATCTGTGGTACTTCAGCAAACATATTTCATATTCCGTTTCTCTAACATTAGTCACAGGAGTTTTTTTTTCTTGTAAGAATCCAGCATATTTTTAAGCTAGTTATTGTTCATTGTTAATATAAAATATTACAAAGAATGACTTAGCCTGTAACTCTGTTGCTTGTAGCCTACCTTTTCTCACTTTTGTGATCAAAGTAATGGGAAACTGAAATTACACAACATAGGCTAGGTGTTTATCAGATTATAGTTTATTATTAGCACTGTCACTACCTGTCAGTGAGGTCTTTACTCATTATTTCAGTCAGTCTTACCCAGTGTCATTTTTGAGAGTCTCACTTGAAACGGATAAATCCAGAAGATGGTGTAAATGTATCGCATCTTCCCTTAGAGTGCCCTTACCTGTGAGGTGAAGATGAAGGTGGGGTCAGAGGTCGAGTCACATGGACTGGTGTGTGCACACTGGCATGGAGTATTGCTTTGTGCTGAAACTCATGAACTTGTTTGGGGATTGGCTAAACATGCATATGCATTTGCACTCTCCTGTACTTTTAGACAAACAAATGCATTTGCACTCGCCTGTACCTTTAGACACACAGATGCATTCACACTCTCCTGTTCCTTTAGACACACAAATACATTTGTACTCTCCTGTACCTTTAGACACACAAATGCATTTGCACTCTCCTGTACCTTTAGACACACAAATGCATTTGCACTCCCTTGTACCTTTATACACACACATGCATTTGCACTCTCCTGTACCTTCAGACATACAAATGCATTCACACTCTCCTGTACCTTTAGACACACAGATGAATTTGCACTCTCCTGTTCCTTTAGACACACAAATACATTTGCACTCTCCTGTTCCTTTCCAGAGTCACTCGCCCATTCTTACCTCTGTGACCCACCCCTTCTTACAATTTAGCCTAACATATGTTCAGATTTGGAATTAAACTATAAACTATAACTGTTAAATGAGTGTAAAACCACTGCATGTACATTGTAACTACTGCAGTCTACATAATATATGCAGTTTTTATTTTGATTTGACTTAATATCTAGGGAAAGCGTATTATATACAGCGTTATACCCGCAAACCACAAATGTTCACTTGTGTCAGATTTCATAGCATATCACAAGGGCTTGGCCTGGCTTGCAGAGCTCTGGAGGAGTTCAAAGATAATTCCAAGCTTACAATGGAGTGAATAATAATCTGAAGGGCTCTATGGTTCTTTTCTCATTCATATTTTATTCATCCCACGGAGGAGCTTGAGAGGCAGTGCAGAGAAAAAAGGGGCCATGGCATGAATATCACGCTTACTGTGGGAGCGTTAGGTAAACAGAAGAAGCAAAGCATAAATGTCAACCAAAAAAATTCTTCTTCCCTAGCAACTGTTGCCAAGAGAGAAAAGTTAGAGCAAGAGAATGGAAATCATGTAAGTAGGATATATAGAAGCGTACTAACCAGAAATGCTTTTATATCAAAATACCATCTACCCAAAACATCAGTCTGTGCATGTTGCAATAAATCAAAGCCCAAACTAGTTCAACCTTTTGTCCTAATTTGGAAGCAAATCAATAGGGCACTACATGCAATTGCAGTTCCCTGGTTCGAGTTCTTCGTTTGGACATCTCAGTGGGTAGTCATCAACGCTTGCTTTTTGGACTTGCTTACACGTCCGCTGTGCAGCTAGAAACATTGGCTTTACAAAGCTAGGACACAATGTTCCTCTGGTGACATACTAAGAACAGGAGTACATATCCTTGCCAATACCAGCTCTGAGAGAATGCTTTCTGCTCAAGGGCCTACATGTGGGCCTACATATCAGGATGGATCCCCCCCCCCCCCCCCCCCCCCCCCCACCACACACACACACACATCTCACTCCCACAATGCACTGCGTGCCACCTTCCCCCCGCTCCATTTCCCCTCCAGTAACACACACACACACACACACACACACACACACACACAACCTTTACTGCTGTAAGCAGGGCTTTAACCATGACCCAAAAATGACAGAGGTCATGAGACTTGACCCCTTGGAGGGTTTGGGGTTTGATCCTGTAACTCTTTTTTCCTTTTTTTTGTAGTTCCCATTGCTTAACAGTGTGCATTTTGTTAAGTTTTGAGGTGTAAAGGATGGACCAATTTTTTTACTTTGGGTTAGACTTAGAAAACATTATTGACACCATCCTTTTTTAAGTACTTCCACCATTTTCAATAATCATTTAGAAATCTTAAATATTGTGAAATAAACAACTGAGGACTTTTGGCTGTTTTTTAATTTAGCTAGAGAGCTAAATCAGCCCAAGCCATTATCAGGCTAATCTGGTGATAATAGGGTAACTAGCTAACTAGGATTATTTTACCTAGATAGCTAGTTTATGCTTCTCCAGTGATAGCAACTGAATCAAACTTGCCAAAACACCTTTTAATTAAATTTAATATTTAATTTTTATATTAAATAAAAAAAAATATTTTCACATTTTCATTTCAAACCCATTAAATTGGTCACTTCAACTTGATATGTCACATTAGCCAATCAGAGAAAAGACAGTGGGCTGTAGATTAAGTGTCCTTTTGAGAAGGCAATTCCCTTTCTAGTTCATATGCAGTAGCCTACTGTGGGGTACACCAATAGAACTGTTCCAGCAGTAGACTAACCTAAGATCCCTGATGGAGGTCAGGGAGCTGAGCTGACGCATATGAGCTTGTGTGTGTGTTTGTGCTTGATTTTTATGTGTGTGCGCTAACAAGAGTGTGTGCATGTGTGTGGGTATGTGTGAGCATGTTTGTATATGTTTGCGTGTGTGTGTGTGTGTGTGTGTGCGTTTGTGGTCATGACACACAGACCACATATGACTCACTCTCCTGCAGCATGGTCCAGAAATACTGGATAAAAGAAGACTTTCCCATGGACCGTATCACCCTCCTGGGCATAGAGCAGCACAAGCCACCCCTGAGAAACAGCCTCAAAAACTGTGCCAGCATCAGCGTGAGTCAGGCCTTCCGTTTTAACGCAGTGCCGGCCGTTAAGATAGACACGGACTTTACAGACTTTACACGGACTTTACACGGAGCTGGAATTCATCTAAAAAGGTCCATTTCAAAGCGTTCTCATTCTTTTTTACGATAAATGCTAGGTATTGCCCTGTAAATTAGTACTTTTCTCTGAGCTGAATGATTCTGATGTGAATCTTTATCTAACGGGAATGGCATTATAATCATACAATACACAGAGAAGAGGTGTGCTCAGCTGTTTCCTCTTTCCCTAGTACTAAAAGCATCTCCACAAAAGCAGGTAGATAGAAAAAGCATGCGCTTTCATGAGGATATGAAACTGACAGAAACACACAAAAGCCAGCTCTTGAATCCCAGAGGAGTTGGCACATGAAAGAAATTATGCTCAAAGTCAAATATTTCTTCTCCAAAAAAAAAAAAAAAAAAACCTTTCATACATGATGTCATCTGAGGTGCATTGGTTCTCCTGTTGAAAACCGATCTCCAGTAATCCAGAGCATTTTTCTGGTCTGACTCTGTGGGCCAGATATGATCTCTCAACACCAAACCAATGTACACATCCATACTGACCAGCCTTAAGACACGAGTCTCAGAAATACCTGCTCGAAATTGAATACAGCTTCAGTGAAATTCTGCGGCGTCACAATATTGAAAATATATAACGCAGTATTGTTGATCAGAACGGCAGAAATGACCCTTGAGAGAGTCGTCTTCTCTAGCGTAGTATACCAGATTCATGTGCCCCAATGTAAATAGCACAAAGTGATATACTACAGTTGTATGCTGCTTTCCGCCAGACCTGTTTATTGGGACCATAAACCTCATCCTGACTTAACCACTGACATGCTGTACTCAACTGGGAGACAAACAGATGCGACATAACAAATATCCTGCCCAGCCCTTCTCACACACAGCATATCAAATGGCCTGCTTAGCTTTGTGTGTTCAATAGCATTTCTGATAAGTATGTGTGGTGGACAGTGACCATTAACTCTCCGTTCTGTTCAGTCTCTCTGTTCTGGTATGTGCAGTTCAACCACAACAGAACTGACCACTAGAGGAAACAATAGAACATGAAACGAGCTCAACTCAAGATCCATTGACTAATAATTGGGTGCTGAATCCCACAAAAAATATAATTAAAAAATAAACGGACGGCACTCAGTAAATACTCATGAAACTATCAGTTTATTTCCTACACATGAGGCACGGTGCTCAAAAACGTTTCAGCGGCAGCGTTCTTCAGTGTGCTCAACGTGCAAAACATTTTCAAATATTTAGCGCGTTGAGCACACTGAAGAAGGCTGCCGCCGCAATGTTTGTGCGTATCGTGCCTCATATGTATGAAATAAGCGTATAGTTTCATGACTATTTAGCGAGTGCGGTTTTTTTTGTCCACTAGAGGAAACAAGGAAACAGGCCTTTTACCCTTTTAAAGAAAATAAGGTCAAAGTAGAGAAGCAGCTCCAGGTGGGAGCAACATGATTCTTCTAGTTTAGGTATAGATAATGTCTAAACCTTTTGAGCTTTATATAAGACATGAAATATTAACAATGCCGATAACGAATTACTGCAGAAAGTCTATGTGCTCGCAAAACTTTGAGTTTTAGCTTAAGTAGGTTTGTGTGCCTGAAAACTGAAATCCCGGGAGGGTGCTGAAATATATTTGGCTGTACTTTAATAGGAGCTGCCAGCCCCTCAGAAGCAATTTATTTTGAGCCACGCTAAAGCTGAGCTCAAGGAGATGATCTATTTAACTGCCTTTGATGGCTGTCACTCACAAGCAACTTCCCGCTCAACCTGCGGTGGCAGCCAGGAGTTCAGTAATGAGCAGATCTATCACAGAGTTCTTCACGGAGCAACTGAAGGCCATGTTTGGAACAGACGGAGGCTCTTCATTCTCCAGGACTCATCAATGTAATGACTTGAAGGCTGCTCCATGGCCTACAGCAATGTTGTAAGGGTAGCAAAAGCACCGTCCCAGAGTGCCAGTATTCTGTAAAGTAGGACAGCGTAGTGAGAAGACTGTCTAATTGGCCTCATTTGCAGGCAGAGTGATCTGATTACTTGACATCTAGGCTGGTGTAACTGCCCTGCCCCCAAAATCATTGAAAGTGACAGGTCCTGGAACCCAAAATTTAGGGGGCTCAGTGCTTCCTCCTGGCTGTAGAACACCTGCTGATGAAAATATGGAATTAGCAACAGCTCATTTCTATCCAAGGGGCTCAAAAGTTTTCTTTGGCCTACAATTTTAATGCGGCCCACAGAGACTGCATTTACACATGGCCTAGAATTTCCTGCTACACCCCTATATTGCATAAATAAACACCATAATGCCAAACCAATATGTGAAGGAGGAATAAATCTGTTTGCAAGAGGTAACTAAACCTTTATCAGCTGATTCATTGTTGCCAGGTTTTGAAATGCGAAAAGGAGGACTACTCTCCTATGTTGGTCTCTATCAGAGGGTATTGCTGTCTGCGAAGCCTTCAGGACCATGGACAGTGGCAGTCTGATCTACAGAATGAACTACAAAGGTTGATTGGTTATCAGCCCAGGTGTGACTCATTGCCTTCAGTAGCCCTCTCATTAAGGCCTGCCATTTGGAGAAAACACATAGAAACACATGGCTTCTGTGTACCGTGCTCCTCTTTGTTTTTCAATTTTATTGACGTGTTGCCAGCATTTTCAGCCAAATTGGCTGAACTATCAATGATTTTACACATTTGCATTTTTCCTCCCATAAAATCATTGGCAAGATGAACTTATTTCTGAGAAGAATTAGTCATGATTATTTCCTGTAACAGTAGTTTGTTGTAAAAATCCAGTTGGCATTTGATGAACAAGCATAAGACATTTGTTTTTATTTTCATAATGGCTTTGACTTCTTTTTTTAGATGTCACCAGAAGCCTCTTTTCACACCGCAGACTACAGCTGAGCTCGCAGAGAGTAGAGTCAGAGGAAAATGGTTCATAAGTGGCTTTAACATGCAGTCTACCGGCGGCCGATTGACCAGCGGAGGTCGCTAGGTATCGACGAAATGCAGATCCCTTAACGATCCCTCATGTACCCGAGACTGTGGCGCCCACCCCTGCCTAAACCAAATGAGCCACCCAGCAGATCCTTTGGCTCCTTTTTAAAACCAATTATGTCATGCTGTCTTAAGGTTTTTCAATAGGCCTGGCAACACTACAAAGTGCAAAATGTCCTTATTTTCTATATCCAAAGTATGTTTTTTATAATCATACAAAAATCATACTAAGGCTTCCTTCATACTAAGTACTTGCACTTATTTTGAAGCTTAACATAAGAATGAATGGCTGCAATTAATAGATTAATGCTACAATATGGCCTGTGGGATTCCTTTCAATGCCAAGCAATTACTAAAAAATTGCATTTTATTATATGGAGTCTCGCAAATATATATTAAACCATTGGCTCCAACAGATTCCAGATATAGTAGATAGCAGTGGTCAAATGATCTAAGTTTTAAAGTGAATGAATAACGCTACCACAACAGTACAAGTAATAATAATCATACTAGTTTTTAAACAGTCTTAACCCAGATATGTTTTCTTTAATCTCAGTTGATTATTCTCAATTGCATAGATGGCATCATGTCTTTCAAATGCATTATGTGTGATGGTAATGTAGTCTAATGGGTAGGGTACTGGGTTTATAGCCGAGAGGTTGCAAGCTATTGCACCTCAAGGTACTTTACTTTATTCTGTAAAAAAAAGATTTTGTCAATCATAACGATAATAATAAGATGTGGATAATGGTGTCTGAAATGAAAAAATGCAGCCCCAATATACATGTATGTGCAAATTTTTGTACTCTTGGAAAAAAAACAACCTCTAAATATTTTTCCAAAGCCAGCAATGTTTGAATAACTCGGCAAATTAAGGGTAATTGATCCAGCTTTCCTATAATTCTGTCAGTTCTCTGAACCTCATAGCTGTTGTGTCGCTCCAATACATTTCAGATTTACTTATTAATTTCCCAAATCTCTGGTGTATCGGAATGCCCCTATTCTCGTTTAGTGCATTACTGCCACCTAGTGTCACCGCAGGGGGCGGATTCATGACAGAAAGAATAAAGGATTGCTTTGTTGTACGTTGTGAGAGTCGAGATATGCATGGAGCCAGAAGGTTTTTTTTTTTTTTTTTTTACAACCAAAGGAATCAATTGAAGGCTATCTTTACATCCTCTTGTATTGAGAAATTTACTATTAAAAATTGAGGCGAGCAATGATCTTAATGGTCAGATGGGAAGCAGCTTCTCTGAGAGTGCTAAGTGCGTGCGAGATTTTGTAAACCACATAATGTAGTTCAACCTGTGAGAGGGGCTGACGCAGTCTGTGGCTTTGATTCCTAGTGAAAAATCTTGCTCTTTTTCGGCCAACTGGCGAACTATCCATATTTTATTTACCACAATATTTATTCTGCAGTTGCATATAGGTTGCCAACTCTGGTCTGGGAACGGCTTTCGTTGTAATTGCGCTCTTTTCATTTGACGTGAGACGTTTAGGTAGCGTGAGACGGTGAGAGCATGAAAGCGTGGGTCTCACGCACAGCAGAACCTCACGCCAAAAGCGTAACAGTTGGCAACCCTGCAATTGGTGCTCATAATGTTTATTATTATTTGTTTTTTTTAATCAAGTTCTTAACTTGAATATTAAGCAACATATTTACTAGTTTAACAGTGATACAATATTTATAATTAATATTGTGTACAATATGAACAATAAAATGACTTATTCCTATAACTTTTCCATATACATATATTTTGTTTACTTTTCCATAGTTTTCCACATCGTTCCACATCCACGTCTGCACAGGAACCGACGTCAAACCAGTGTTGACGTAGACGCAGACTGTTCAGAAGTAACCAAACTTCTAGAAGTGGGATGGAACAGAGTAGCCAAACTAACAAATGGTTGAGTACGGATAAATTGATTTTATTCACTGCCTATGTCCTCAAGAGACAGAGATTGATATCATTTGAGTTTTATTTATTTATTTATTTCATAAAATATTCAAATACGATTTAAGAGACGTATTATAGAGATTGCTTGATATAATTTGAGTTATTTATATTTTTTGGTTTGGTTTTTATTTTTATATAGGCCTAAGTGAAATTTAATTTAATAATCCTGATCTACACTCCAATCCGGTTGGTGGCGGTAATGCACAATTTCATTGTATGGAAACCGCCATAAAACAAGAAGAAGAAGAAGTCAGACTGTTCAGAAGTCCCAAGAGCGCAGGCTTTGAAAGTTAAACTGTCAATTTACCACCAGTGAGTGTTAGCTAACTAGCTATGACAGCCAGCTAAGTTACAGAACAAATTGAACCACGGCGTTGATCAGCAATGCCGATGCATAGCGTTACCATTTCCGATTGTTTTTCATAATGGTGAGTCCCTTAGCTAACTACTTTGTTGGCCAATTAATGTGTGGTTGCTAGTAAACACCGGTAACTTAGTGCTAGCTAAAATGAACGAACTTCACTGATGTTTTGTAACTTGCTATCTAACTAGTAAGTGCATGACTAACGTTACCCAGCTCACAAGACCGTGGCTTGAGTCGAAACAGTCTCTAACTTAGTAGCTAGCTAAGTTATCGATCGTTATTCGACAACTGAAAAGGTACGTTAGTTAGCCTAGCTAATGTTGCAGACTTGGCCACAGATGAGCATTCGGTCTTCTTGTCAGCAAGTCAACTCTACACCATCTTGAGTAGCCTAGCAAGTCAATGCGACATTATTTGTCTAAGTTAATTAGCTGGCTGGCTTTTAATAGATAACGTTAATCAGAATCAGAAATACTTTATTGATCCCCGAGGGAAAATTGGGGTTCGTTGCAGTTTCTCACATTCTAGAAAGAAATATATAGCATAGAGAAATTATATGAAAAATGGAAATAAGAAATACAAATATAAAAATGGGTACAAGACGTGCATTATACTACCAAATGTGTAATAACAATAATATAGAAATAAGAAAAATAAAAAAAATATGTAAACATATGTGGGGGAGAGGAGTAGGAGGAAATCCCTGACTTGGCCTTTCACTCCTGCTTTCTCCTTCCCCTTGTTTGAATTATTGGACAAATTCTTCCCGGAGTCAGTATTGCACAGTTTAAAATCTAAGTTATAATTGTAAATTATGAGGTTATTAAGCTGCTGACAGGGATGAAATAAGTCCAGGGCCAGTCTATTGACTCAGAGTGTCTGACATTCTGAGGGAGGAGTTGAACAGTTTGATGGCCACAGGCAGGAATGACTTCCTGTGGCGCTCAGTGGTGCATCTCGGTAGAATGAGTCTTATGTAATACCTTGCTTCACATTTAGCTAACGTTAACTTCATAGCTAGTTGTGTCAAACTCACCAAAGCGTGCTTGTCAGCTTGACTTCAGAGAGACTTACCGTTATCTGGTTAAGGAACCAACAATGTCAGTGAATAAACCTGATTAACCAAGTCTTCGTTCAGCCTGAGCGATTACCTAACATTAACGTTAGCTATCATATCTAGCAAGCAATACAATTTGGCCCAGCAACATGATACAAATGTTTAATGTTTGCTTTTGCAAACTTCATAGTGTTTTAAAATCTGTTTTCCCTTTAGTTTTAGAGTTGGAGCCGGAGATATGTCGGTCGTGACCGTTCAGCTGGGGCAGTGTGGTAACCAGGTCGGTCAGGAGCTGTTCGATGTCATCAGCAGCGACACGAACGATGCTCAGAGATACAGACCCAGTGCCCAAGGAAAAACGTACCATGCCTGTAGTCAGGAAAGGTTTCTCAACGAGGAGATAACGGGAGGTAGGCTACGGTATCATAACTTACACGCTGTGGCTGAGTGTTCTTAAAAAAAATAAAAATTGCATCCACCCTTAAAATGGGGTTACTTGTTACATTTAAGAGTGCTGCAGTTTAACCAACTGTCAATATTATAGGAACAGCTTTAGCCAGGCAGAGACACAAGATGATAATTATTTAAGAAAAACGTACTTAGTGGTAAATTAACTGGATTGTAATTTGTTAAAATATTAAATTCTGTATCCAGTGACATCCAACACAAAGTGTACAGGCACTACACATTTCGTCATTAATCACTGATATTCTGGATGTGTTCTCTGCACAGAGCTGTCTGCCCGAGCAGTCCTCATTGACATGGAACCCAAAGTGATCGCTCAGGCCATGGCGACAGCCGCTAAGTCTGGCAGATGGAAGTATGGAGATCAGTCATTCTTCTGTCAGAAACAAGGCTCGGGAAACAACTGGGCAAATGGGTAAGGAGGAGTGACATCACCCAGCCATGTTCAATTTCCCCATGAGAGACTGTCACCTCAGTATGTCGAAGCCTTTCTCCCTGCCCTACATTCCACACAAAAGGAGCTAATTTCATTGGTTTAAAAAAACTAATAGTCACAATAGTTGTCCACACCATTCCTCAAAGAACACTCCAGAGGCCAGAGAGCACACCGGCCCACATGCTCTTGGCAATTTGAAACAAGGCAGCAGACACGGCTGTCATAAATGAATTGTCAGAGATTAACGCTGGTTTGGACGCCCCATCAGTGCATGTGAGATGAGCCGTGGCTCTGACGCCCTGTCAATGTGTGTGCTGCCGTTGATAGATTCTGCGTCCACGGGCCGCGTCACGAGGAAGCAGTGGGGGACCTGGTGCGGAGAGAGGTGGAGCGCTGCGACCGGCTGGCGGGGATCCTCTCGTTGATGAGCGTGGCGGGGGGCACGGGTTCTGGAGTGGGCACCTACGTCACCCAGTGCCTCAGAGACGCATATCCACACTCTTTCATCCTCAACCAACTGACCTGGCCCTATGGCACGGGAGAGGTGAGGGACAGAGCGCTCAGAGAATCCGCAAAGTGTCCCTTCCACAAGTTACCTGCACAGCTTGTCATACTTTCAGTTGTATTTTTAAAGAAAACACATTGGCGTATTAGTATTAAATGTTACATAAGAACTAAGAGAAGAAGGCTTGTATGTAACCCCAGCTTTTTTGAGCCATGTGAGCAGTGAGGTTGGAATGACGGTTATGGCAAAATTGACTTCCGTTCCTGGTTTATACTTCTTCCCCTGTAGGTGATCGTCCAGAACTACAACTCGGTCCTCACGCTGTCTCGTCTGTACCAGTGCTCTGATGCCATCCTGGTCCATGAGAATGACGCGGTGCACAGAATCTGCGCCCAGCTCATGAACATCAAACACATCTCCTTCAGTGACGTCAACAAGGTCATCGCCCACCAGCTGGGCAGCGTGCTACAGCCGGCACACACAGCAGATACGCACAGCCAGTACAGCAGGAATCCTATGGGTGAGCACAACAGCAGGAATGTACACACCAGACTGCCATATAGATATGGGGGCGGGGTGCTTCTGTCCAGTCTGGTGTGCCACCTTCATTACGGATTCTGTGTTAAAGCTTGTGTGTGTGTGTGTGTGTGTGTGTGTGTCTTTAGGGGAGCTGCTGTCCAGGTTGGTGTGCCACCCTGAGTACAGATTGCTGAGCGTGTGCAGTATTCCTCACATGTCCAGCTCCTCCCTGGCCTACAGCGCCTTCACCTGGCCTGGCCTGCTCAAACACCTGCGTCAGATGCTCATCACAAGCGCCAAGATGGAGGAAGGCGAGTGCTCGCTACATTAGGCCATTCGGCATTAAACGTTCTGTAGCGCTCAAAATCATGCTGTGCATCAACCAGCCATCTTCAAACTTTATCTCAGAATTGATAGCCTGCAGTTTATTGAATTCCTGTGATGGTCAAACGTGTGCTGTTAAGGTGACAGTGTGCGCCCCCTGCAGGCATTGACTGGCAGGTGCGTGCACCCCCAGTGGGACAGGGAACAGCAGAGAAACTTAGTGGCTTCAACACCTCCCTGGCCAACCTCCTGATACTGCGAGGCAAGGATGTCTCCAGTGCAGATACATGTGAGTAGCTCTGTTCTTGCTGGTTACATCCCAGATAACCGGGCTGGATGTGGGGTATCATCGCCACAGCACTGCTGCCTTTTTCTCATAGTCCACACTTGCGCCTCTCTAGCTAGCAGCAGAAGCTGTGGCATTTCTCTTGTTACTTGTATTTTTTGCTTGTGAATCTCCTCGTATGCTTATTCCAATACTGTGGCCCGGTTGTCCCCGGCTTGCAGAGTTTGTGCGACATGTGCATGTTGCTTCAAGAATTAAATTGTGACGCTAGTAAATGTAAAATGTTAGTTTTTAAATATCTTTTTGTTCTGCTCTCTGAGTTTCCTGCTGGACAATTCTAATGTGAACAGCTGGCTTCATCCCGTGTGAGGAATCCGAGCACAGTACACAGAAGTAGGACTGAGACGCTAATCTAGATGGTGATCAGTGTTAAAATCCGCTCCGAGCCCCACATGAGCCTTGGATAAAATCTGAGATATCACTGCTAATCAGGGTGTCAACAGTACATAAAGTGGATAGCTGTTATTGGTTATTAATTTGAGGCATATTTTTTAAAACATATTTTCATTAATAAACCATGCTTCTGTGGTCACATTCCTGAGTGTCTCATCTTAGATGCTTATTTCTATATATTCTGGGATGCAGGTGGCTTTTTGGACCCAGCACTGTATTCCCCCTGGTTACCAGCAGAGGGAGCCATTAGCACTTGGAGATCACCGCTTCCCTTCAACAAATACGAGAAGTCAGCTACTCTGGTCAGCAACAGCCAGTCTCTGCTGAAGCCTCTGGACCTCATGGTGGGAAAGGCATGGAACATGTTTGCTTCCAGGTGAGAACTCAGTAATGCAGTGTGTGCATGATGGAGCCAACAGGGTTTTTTTTATTTTATAAACAGTCTCATAATTCAGTCAGTGGCATTTTGTAAGTAAAAAAATAATAGTATCAATGTGCGTGCAGATTTTTGTGCACTTCGAACCAATCAAAAACATTTCAGAGAACTGAGTGAGCATATCTGTATAAACCCTTTTCTCGTACTGTACTTGTGAAACTCCAAAGTATAATTGCCATTGTGATAAGCGGTATATTGCAGCTACCGGTCAAAGACACTGGCGCGGTTCGGATTCCATACCGGGCCATGCAACAAGATGAGCTAACCCGCGGCTCCAAATTATTACTTTTTGTTTCAAATAAAAACAATTCAGCCGTAACATCAAGTATCTCATATTGGCAGTGTCTTCTCAGGTTTGTGCTGATCAATTTCTAGAATGTTGCTTCTCGGATGTTTGTTCTTAAAATTGAACAGTGATAAGTGCAGTGGACAGTGCAGATACGGTCATTTTGCATAAGCATGTAGAGGACAATGTTTTACAGCGCCTGTTCCACTCCGGTTCTATCCAGCTCAGCGAACTCAAAACTGTCCACCATTTTCCCCCCGTTCCACATTTATGAATCTGGCCCCTGTAGGTCTGCTCTGTTATATAGCTTCACCCGTTCAAGTTGGGTTTGATTTTGCAGGAGAGAGGATGTTTTATGAGTCCTCGCTGGCCTGCACACACACTTTTAATGCAACCATTTATCTTATCTCACCACTGTTTAATTCCCGCAAAATGGTGGCACCTTGGGACTGAAATCCAAGCTTAGCTCTGTGTGCTCTGTCATCATTCCTGAGTACGTTGTGTGTATTATTTTCGTTTTCGTCAACCACTGCTCCACACTGCTGGCTGTATGCTACGGGGTCAGAGGAGCCGGTCACTCAGTTTTCTCTTGGTTTTTGCAGGGCATACGTTCATCAGTATACCAAGTTTGGAATTACAGAGGAGGATTTCCTGGACAGCTTCACCTGCCTGGAACAGGTCATATCCAGCTACAGACACCTGTAATCAGAACCTCTGGAACAGGTCATATCCAGCTACAGACACCTGTAATCAGAACCTCTGGAACAGGTCATATCTAGCTACAGACACCTGTAATCAGAACCTCTGGAACAGGTAATATCCAGCTACAGACACCTGTAATCAGAACCTCTGGAACAGGTCATATCCAGCTACAGACACCTGTAATCAGAACCTCTGGAACAGGTCATATCCAGATACAGACACCTGTAATCAGAACCTCTGGAACAGGTCATATCCAGATATAGACCTCTTTAATCAGAACCTCTGGAGCAGGTCATGTCCAGCTACAAACCTCTTTAATCAGAACCTCTGGAACAGGTCATATTCAGATACCTGTAATGAGAACATCTGAATAAGGTCATATCCAGATACAGACACCTGAACCTCTGGAAATGGATGTTTATGTACATAATGTAATATTTTCATATCTATTTTGTGGGGTTGACACTGCAGTCTTGACTTCACCAGTCTGTGTGGGGCAGTGACTAGTCAGTGGGACATACTGGCCCTGATTGCTCCAGGATCACAATGGCAGTGTGTCACTGTATACGCCCGCAGACAGGAACCGAAGCTGTCATACTGAGCGCTCACTCTGTGGCTCAGTGCAAACCAAAGTAGTAAATCAATGCCTGGGATTTTCTGCCTCTGACACACCTCTGGCTGCTGTCTGCAGACAGGGATTTCCATTTCCAGACTATCCTTTATCTGTGACGCAAATAGAGATGTCGTATGTTTGTATAGTTTGTTGTAAGTGATCTGTCGAAGTGTTTTGTTTAATAGTTTGATAATTTATTGTAAACAAAGATTTTATAATAAAAAAAATCATGATAAAAAAACTTCAAATAGTGTACTGAAGCTTGAATAAATACATCTCACTGTAATCTGTTTGAGTGCGTGTTGTGGTTGGAAAGAGGAATAGGGACAGCAGAAAAATGTGAATGGGTTCAGATCAGACAAAGATGGTGTCCAGATGGAGAGGCGTAATTTCACTTCCTTGTCTTCAGGGCAGCAGAAGTGGTGTGCTCTGTTGCGGGAGGTGCTTCAGCAGAGCAGGTCAAGTTGCACCAGCAAGCCGCAACCTGCAGCTAATAAAACCTACAAGTAACTCAAATGCATTATGGGTAGTGTTCTACATATCGTGGGTTTTCACGGGGCTGTGTCCGAATCAGAGCCCCATCTACTGCGTCCTGTCTCCTGTGTACAGTGTACTGGCAGATGTGTGCTGTTTAATGTGCGCTGTTTAGCACACGACATGCAGTACGCCAAAAGAAATATCCTCCATACTATTTTCCAACTGTAATGTGGAAGTTTCGTAAGACGTCCCACCCTTGCGTGGCCGTGTCACATGTTGTTTTAGTTGTTATTGAGGGAAAACGTCAGCGAAGCGTCGCCTAATTTTTTAAAACGAAGCTGCGGGTCGTATTTATGCGACCGAAATGTTTGCATACTTCTTGAAAAGTGTGCTCCCGAATATACTCAGCGAAACATTGGAAGTACGTATATTATACGGGGGTTTTAAGAATACTACATTTAGAGAATATTTTACCTATTTAACAACTCGTACTGTCTACTGAACAAGCCTACCTAATAGTACGGAAGGGTGCTGATTCGGACATCGACCATGTTTTTTTTTTTTTTTGATTCATGATTCATTATGCATATGTAATTCTGGTTGCTGATTTATATTTATTTGAATAATAATTTTTACCATTTTAAAATGGGACCGTTTGTGCCAGAATGAGTACCTGATAGAAGTGAACATATACATTATAGCATTGACTCATTAAATGGATCTGAGTTCTGAACTGTACTGAGGTCTTTGAGTGTATCGATCCCATCATGCACGTGGCTCATATAGTCCGCTCTCTGTTTAGAAGTTAAACGGTCAGTACAGATGGGGCCCAGGGCAGAAATTTAGTCCTCCAGCCTCCCTTGACCTTAAAGGATAGGTTTGGTATTTTTGAACCCAGGCCCTCTTTTTGGATAGTCTTGGATGATCATGAATAGTAGAGATCAAAATTTCGCTTCGCTTAAAAATGTACTTTGATACCCGTTTCCTGCATCCTCAGACACGGCTCCAGTAGGAATACATTGGGGCAAATGTTGCAGCCTTCAAATTGTTTTGAACAAAAGCAATGTTCTATTGCAATGTTCTACTCAATTTTAAGCGATCAGCGAACTTTTGGTCTACTATTCACGATCGCCCAAGACTATCCGAAAATAGCGCTTAGGTTCAAAAACACCGAACTTAAGGGTTGAAGCAGTAAATTTTCACTTGGAGATTCTCCTTCCTTATATCAGACTCCCGCTGTGCACTGGGACAAAAACATGTTTTGTTATTCCTCAGCCCGCAGCCAAAAGACCACCTCTGTTGCTCCTGAACAAAACATCTTGATGGTGTCCTATTTAATGTTGGCAGCGGTGCGCCTGTTTTTGATCTTTTGCAAATGCAGAAAGCATTCAGACAGTTCCTAAAATCTGTAAGTGTGGCTCGGGTTCTGAGTCTGGTTCTGTACATTCTCTCTCTCTCCCTCTCTCTCTCTCTTTCTCTCTTTCTTTCTCTCTCTCCCTCTCCTTAGTTCAGATTTGATGTATGCCAGGTAGTGGGCAGTGGGCACAGTTCACATCAGCACCACTATGAATGTGAACATCCTGGCATGCCACTGCTATTGACTGTTACTACGAGTTAGCGTGGCTAACGGTGTGCCCCACCCACAATCTGGAGGGTCTGCAGCTGCTGATCATCTAGCCACCACTTATTTATCACCTGTCATGAGTTCAGGTTCGAGTTTGGGTGAAGACTTTTGCTCACTGTCACTGGGAGGTCAAGGTGGCAGGGCAGAGGTGGCTTGTTCCACCCCGGGGATGTAGGGTGGGTAAGTTGTCAGCGAGAGATCGGCCCCCCCCCCCCCCCCCCCCATCAACACTAGCTCTCCTGTAGTATTTTGTGGCCTCGTGTGTGGAAAATAATAACCGGTTTGTGTGTTTTCAATGATTAACTGAACAAATTTGAACCAATCACAGTGTCTTTCTTTGGAGACTAAAGCCTTTTGATTGGTGATTGATAGTATATATTAGCTCCTCCATTATTCCCCATTCATTTCAGTCTCTTTACACAGTTAGAAACAGATTCATTCAACTTGTCTCATATTCCACTTCATTACTCAGGAGTCTAAAAACAATTATACTCCTCTTTTCTTCTAAGAAACAGGATACCAGTTGGAGACAGAGACGGCACAAGCTGCTCTTCCCAACAAAGTAGCTCACTTCTCACTGATGACACATTTTGCTGTGACTGAGTTTTTTCCAGCACCGGTGAGAACGCGGGCTATAGCAGGAGAAGGGGAGTCTGGTAAAACAGTCATAAGAACCATTTCCATCAATGTCATCACACCCTGACCGCCAGACACAACAAAGAGAAACAAACTGTGAGGCAGAACGCTGCTCTTCACATGACCAGCACTGGCCCTGCAGCTTCGATGATGTCATCCTCATCCTCATCGGCCAGGGATTAGCACTCCTCTGTAAACTTCTCTGGCAGTCCACAGATGATGCAACTTTTCTTTTTTCCTGACCTCAACACTGTACGTACGATGGTTTCCTCTTCAATTAGGCCAAGTGGCAATATCCCCGACCAGTAGTTTACATTGCGTCGCTTTCATTTAACAGACGCTGTTACCCAGAGCAATTTACAATTAAAGAAAACGTGAGTACCTCCCGCAGAGTTGTGTGGGCAAGACCAGGCAAATAACATTCCCAGACCAGTGAATGCAAGTGCAACTTCGGTAAATCACAAAACGTAAGCTACTGTTTACCAGCCTAGAACCATAATGCATGGTGAGAGCAATACACCATAACAACACAAGGCATAATAAAACACCATTCACGTGATGGTGCATAGGTTCTCTGGGTCCGGCCGAGTCTTTTTCCAGACGAGGCTGCCAAGGGGCCCCAGTGCAGGGTACAGAAGTGTCCTGACGCAACCATGTCAGCATAGGAGGCCAGACCTCTGAGAAACTAGGCTACTCTGTTCTCACCATGTAGTGACAGGATACCGCTCATCATGCCACCACAAGATGGTGGTTTCTGCAGCGGCCTCATGTTCTTCAGAGTTTTTTTGTTGTTTTTAGCACCGAATATCTGTGTACTTCTGGTAAAGATGGAAAGCTAACATTCATCTGAGTCTGAGAAAAGGGGATTTGCTTCGCTCTACCTCTGTTACCGGTAAGTGAACCACTCACAGAAGAAAACAACCCATGCTCATTTTTTCCACCTTTTTTATGGTGGTATAACTTTCCTGCTGGGTGATATATGGTGTGAGAGGGACGGGGGCTGTGTCACAACAGTATCAGGGAGACTAGGATCACAAAGTCATTATTTATGGAAAGAAACTTAAAATTACAGCCGTCCTCACTATTGCACAGAAGTATAGACTGTGCTTACTGGTGGCCATTTTCAAATCTTTGGTCCTGTAATGTCAGCCAATCGGTGTCTATTGCTATATCTCTAGTCAAAACTGGGATGGCTGTGATGAAACCTGAATGATCTACGCATTTAAAATCATAAGGAAGCTTCAGTAGTTTCCAGTAAGAAATTATAATGTACAGCCTAGGTGTTGTTCCTGAATAATAACTTAAATTTGTCTGAATCTTTCTGCTGAAAAACCTTTTTTAAATAATCAAATATGGCTGTTGTTAAACATCAAAATGTGTTCAGTTTTGGTAATAAGCATGCATGTAAATACTGGATCATAGGGAGATCTACCAATTCCAGAATTCCTATACAAGCTGTGGTTCCCCCTGCTCAGATCATTGATTTTTGAAGTTTGGCCAGTGTTGTTTTTTCTAAGAGACTGCATAATGTGCTCTTAAGGGTTCTCATAAGAGCACAATATTTAGCGTTTCTGGGTTACAGTGATCTGATTGACTGGACTTATCCTAAACTGATCCCGATTTCTATTGCTCGAATGAATACAACAGTAATAACAACACCATGTGCACACTGTGTGGATTAGAAGTAGAGAGAGGTAAAGCCTTCCAGCAGCTAAGTGTCTGCCAAATAGGTGTAAAGGGGCCAATCGCAGACAATGAGGTCATTTTAAAAAATAATGCAAATCCCACCTTGTCATTCACTGAAATGTTAAATTTTCTGGAACAAAAGATTTTGCATACTGGCTTTTCTGGGGTTTTGGCAGGTGCACCCTCATTTCCCTTACAATACAGTACGCCCATTCATCTAGCAAAAACCTACCAGATTCATCTGCAAACGCTGGCAGTGCACCTCAAGTAACTTCTTGTTCTTTGTAAATATCTAAAGCTGTGTCTTACTGGCTGAGGAGTGTGCCTCCATCATGTTGATTTTGGAAGTGTCCCCCAATGTCAGAATGGTTGAATTTTTAACACTGCCAATTGGCTAGTTTTTTGTGATTACAATTGTTTCCATTTGCTTGAATGCACGAGTAGCTCAGCTATTTGGTATTGACTCAACTTATAAAATACATTTTTATATATATATATATATATATAGTGCACTCCAAAAGTGTTAGGACAGTGACACATTGTTTGTCGTTTTGGCTCTGTACTCCAGCACATTGGATTTCAAATGGAACATTGACTATGAGGTTAAAGTGCACTTTCAGCTTTAATTCGAGGGTTTTTACATCCATATCGAGTGAACCGTGGAGCAATTTTAGTAGATATGGATGGATCACTTCAAGGGTTGTTTCTCCCGACTTATTCTTTCCAGAGTTCAATAGGAAAATGAGTCAGGAGAAACGACCCTTAAAAGTGACCCATCCATATCTACTGCATATCTGGCAGCAGAGTGATGGTTTGCAGCTTGAGTTTCTTAGATTCAGGATTTGAAAAACTTATGCACACGTTGCCATTTTACTTGATTTGTCAACTGGTCAATGTATGGTTCTGCACTGGTCATGTGTATGGTTCTGCACTGGTTATGTGTATGGGAATGTGGTTCTGGTCTGTCTTTCAATGTGGATTGTACAAATGTACAGCCAATTTCCTCCAATGTACAGCCCACAATCAGTCCACACATGTACCAGCGTGGTGACAATGCAAGAACAAAAACCAAGACACCAGAGGTATTGAGTAACTGTTTATTCAAGGAAAGATGTAAATGCGTTCAGGAGATACAAAAAATATGTGCAATTTAAAAACGTACACTCTCACACTCTCACGTAGACACACACACCCACACTCGCGCGCACGCCTGCACATACGCACAGGAACAGATTAGGAGGGGCACTGAGGGGATCTTCGCTGTGGAACAGAATGTGCTGTGAGCTGCCAAGACAAACACTCCCCAAACCAACTAGCGCAAAAACAGAGAAAAAAAAAACAGACGATACCGGATTCACCCACAATTTTCACAACTTTAAAACGTTTCCCCATCTTTGCCGTCCAGAAAACATAAAGCATGTTTCTTCAAAGGTTATGTCACTCACGCTGGGCTGTTTTACAGTCTCTGGAAGACATGCCAAGAGTCACTTGATACACATTACAAGTGGAAAATACAAAAAAAAAAAAAAACTTGAAATAGAGGAAGAACAGACAGTACACAAGTTTGGGGGGATCTGTCGTTAGAAAAGGGAACAGTCCACCTCAACAACAACCACGGAACAGCAGAAATGAGAAATTAGGCAAGCAGAGAATGAAAGCACTGAGACTGAAGTGTATTCCTCAGAAACAGTGGAGAGGTGATTCAGCCATTCTGTAGAATGACGCACGCGCACATGCACACGCACACACACACCAGAGTAAGACATTGGTATACCCATAATTAGTAAGAAAAAAGTGTTCTGGATGAATTCCAGCCTTCAGGTCACTACCTGTGTAAAAGGAAAGAGGCTGAAACACTGAACTAATGTGACATTTAATTAAAAAAACGAGAAGCTTGTAGGATGAAGGTGCCCAAAATGTCAGACAGCCTACAGACTGTTGTCGCCTTACAACTTAACAGCCAACACCAGTCTGATAAGCTACCTGACAGGACGGGAGAGTGACAGTCATATCTCAATATGCCATGGTTCAGGCCACAATCAGGCTGCAAGTAATAGTGAATGGCTTTCTCACTCTCACTCTCACAGGAAACTTAACACCAGCCATCTACAACCGTTTGTCAAAACGAAGCAGAATCCTTGCCCAGCCCCACAGCTTGAATCAATGGAGTGTTCCCCATGACTATTTAGAACACCAGTACAAGTTCTTTGCTAGGGTTCATTCAAGGCCACAGGCCCAATTTAAACATTCCTTTGCCTTCAGATTTCCAGACTAACAACACACCTTAGCTTCATTACGCTAAGAATCCTTTCACAAGCAGTTAAGAGCAAACTCATTTTGGATCATAAAAGCGTCACCCCAACAAGCAGAGAGACGTCAGTGATAAACATCACAAGGTGCAGCCACTCTTAGAGACCGAGGCACGAGCTCGTAGATTCTTTAGCTCGAGCTCAGTCAGAGGACTATTCCCAAATGCAAGCCTTCATTTCACCAGAATGTTCATTTACAGTTTTGGAAGTGACAGGCAAAGATGGGGAAAGCGCTAAACATCACACTTACCTTGCTGACAAAATGGGAAAGAAAGTAGTATATATCCGTACTTCCTTTTACAAGCCAGTCATGTGCACTGCTGAACGCCAAGGACTTAAGAATCTAGAGATATGACTGTGCCCATTATGTCAATTCAGCAGATATTCTAAAAAGAATATGAATTCCTGTAAGTTACTATATATATATATATATATATATATATATATATATACACACACACATATATATCTGTAATTTATTCTGTTACTACAGCTTGTAAACAAAAAAGACAAATCCACACAGGGACTGATCCAGGCAATTTTATAAATTCTGACCAAAAGTTCAGTTGAAACTTACAGGTTAAAAATGACATTAATATAGCAGCACTGTATGTACAACTACAAATGAATGAATAAAGTTTAATTTTTTTTTATTTTCCTTTTCGGATAAAAATTAAACATTATAGTACTGAGCAAACAACTGAACCTAAAGGTCAAGAACAAAAGTATTTACAGGATGTGCAAACTGTATAAATACCGTGTCTGTCCGATTTCCTATTGCTATCCTGTTGAGACCGACGAGAACAAAATGACAGACTTACATAAATGGAATTAATCGAAACAGATTTTAAGCCCTGAAAAACGAAAAAGAAATGGCCTTAAGTGACACCAACTATCCAAAATCAGCCAAACTCATCCCTACAGTTGCACATCGTAATCAAGTAAAATAAATCAAGTCTGCCGGTTAAGAACAGTGTTCACTTCAATGGAAGCAGCACTTACTATGTTGCATAAGCCCTTGCAACGACAAGTACCCGTGCCAGCAACCAGCTTTCACACTGCTGCTGACAAACTGCTCAATGACTATAATATCATTCACATCAGTATTAGATCTCAAATTAACACGCACCCAATGGCAAAAAAAAAAAAGAACATAAATACAGCCAGACTTCAAATATTACCAGTTTCGCAACTTCAGCTTCTTTATAAAACAAAAACAAGTTGGAAGTGTCAGTTTTCTGGTTTGGTTGCGAGCGAGAAGCGGAGGTGACGCGCTGCGGCGGGGGAAACGTCACTGCGTTTTCTCCTCCGTGCACTTCGTCTGCTGAGTCCTCTTGGCGTAGCTCTGAGCCATGGAGTTTATGATGGAGCAAACGAAGTAGCACACCATGACGATCACCACTTTCTCGAACACCCAGGACAGCCAGTTCTCCCCCTGCGGAGAGGAGAGAGGGGGAGACGTTCAGTCGCTAAGCTAAACCCTCTGGAACGCGGCGAGATGAAAGCGGACCGTTCCGGCCTCCATGTGGAAACGGCACCGATGCGCGCACACACACCAGATACAGTTTCTTACCCACATTACATTTAATATTATAAAAGCTATCCTGCGTGACACTGGACCGCTTTATTCTATAAAGTTAAAGAGCTCTCGGTTCTCTTTTAACTGCCTGGGGTTCATGTTACTGGCTCTTTCTGGCAACGGACTTGAAAAGATCTCCTTTCGCGACCTCGCTCCGTAATAATAGTAGTAAAAAAAGAAGAAGAATTGAATATAAAGCAAATACAAGACGAACGGTAAGTGGCGTCGTGGGGTCATTTTTATAGCCGGCATTCCCTTTGTTGCAGCCTGTGATGGATTAGCCCTCAGTGGCGTCCCGTAAGCTCGACAGGAGCTGCGCAGCTGAGCCCAGGCGGAGCGTGGCTACACACGAGACAGGAAGTCTCCGTCAGAGGCGCGCAGACTGGCCTGCGTGACTGTGCGAATCGAGCGGGGCCCGGCCCGCCCCGCCCCGACGAGGCCTCTCGCTGTCCCAGCGGCGGGTTCAGCGGGTTCAGTGCTGCACTCCACAATGCTTTCCACATTCAGCTACGCTCAGCCAAGACTTCCTCCACCAGAAACCTCTCTCATTATGCGCAAGCCATTAGCATAGCGCTTTGTCTGGTCGATCGGATGACAAGAAACCGTGTGCATTACCTGTAATAAGACTATGCTGTCTTATAATATATTATATTATTATATTATAATTATAATAATAATTATAATATCTCGTCCTTCAGAGAGGTTTCTTGAGAAAAATAATTACCTGTATGTATAACTTTTGTCTAACTGTTCTGAATGAAAACTACATTATCGACATTTATGTTTGAAGATATAAAGTGCAACAACAATAATTTCATACATATCTATATACATCTACAGCCACACACACATACGCTACAGCTTGGAACGTCAAAATTCTGATTAGCTTTTGACGATATAATATATTGCGAGAAGAACTATAAATACTAGCAAAAAACCCATACATGTATATGAAATAAATTAACAATTGAAATGGTCAGTAAATGAGTCAGCACTTTCCTCATGCAGAATGTGTGTGTTTGAGGAGGAGAAGAGAGGAGAGAGGAGGAGCTGTGTCCTGCACTTACCGCTGGCTTTCCCTCTCCTGCTCGGTGGTGCAGCTTTGCGCGTTGAGCCTCCAAGTAATCGCGGAAGGGCTTCTGGAGAGAAGGGCCCACATTGGGCACGGCACTGACACATCCGCCACATCCCGGAGAGGAAGAAGAAGAGGGGGAGACAGAGACAGAGGCAGAGAGAGAGAAACACACATACGGCAAAGTTACATTGGAACTACTCACCAGTCGAGGCCCGAGCCGGAAATAAAGCACTGCCCTGCACTCAATCACAGCTTGTATCAATGAGCACATAAAGTACTGCCCCACCCACACTACCAGGGAGACCAGGAGAGCTGTGCTGTGTATCAGCTAATCCTGAGTGACAAGAGGAAGAAAAAAAAAAAAAAAAAAGTAATAATAATAAGGTAACAGGAAAAGTTAAGCACTGGATGTGTTCAGAGCCGTTCCCTTAGTGAAGAAAAAGCCAAGGCTGTCTTGGCTCAGTGTGCGAGGAGCTCACTCGTCCCCCGTAGTGCAGCCCTGAGCTGCTGAGGGGGAAATGAATGAATCTGCACAGCTCTCACATTTATCATGGGCAGTTCCTGTAAGAACTGGTTTGAACCAATTAATGAGGAAGTGAGTTGTGCTTGTGTCATCACTGCATTTTAAAAGAGATGGGGCCCCGCCCCTTCTACCAGGAGAGAAAAGAAAAGAAAAATGAGGCGTGTGTTTTAAAAAAGACAGCCCATATTAGGAAATACTTTAACTGTTAGCAGCTCAACCCCCCCCCCCCCCCAACCCCAAGGAAAAAGAGGGGGGGGGGGGGGTGGTTGTATTGTCTTATCCTGTTTCCTATCCCTCCAAGTCCAAAGTTCAGAATTAATCACAACAAATGGACGATCACCTTCTCAGAATGACTATACTGCTGCCATTTCGGCTCTATCTTTTCATTTTTAAAAGCCTTCTTCAGATATGACATCTGATACAATACAGTATGTGCATTATGGTATCTTTTGGGGGCAAGAATAGGCCTGCACTAGCAGTGCAATGCTAAGTACTGTTGGTATGGCTTTAATCATCTCTCATCATACAGGTATGTCCGCTGCTGGTAAATTATGCCTAATCATTCACTAGGTTCAACACAATGGCAGCCCTGAACAGAGGTGACCTCTAACTGAGCCAATCATAAGAGATGGGGTGCCACGGTCTCCATTATCCCGGGGACACACTGGTGAATGTCAGTCTAAGCAGATGCAGGTTCTGCTGTAAAATGTGGGACCAAAACCCATCTGATACGGAGCTAAACATGCATGGGATATCATCACCTGAGGTTTCTACACCTTAAGCAATAAAACATTATCAACTTACCCCACCCCATACTGACCAGCTCACTGTCTGGAAATGTAATCTCCGCTCTATCAGGGATATACGGTAGCCTTCACAATTGTGGCCCCGACAGTGCTACAGTGCAGAGCCTCAGGAGATTCACAACGGTAAAAGCACTGCCACTGTCTGGGCACAAAATGCATCAGTGGACTGAAGCACATTTTCATTTCATTTTCAATTCTGAAAACGTCTACCATTGTTGCCCCTTTGCTCTGGTTCTCCTTTCTTTTTTTAACTATTATTTATTTTACTTTATCTCTGTGGTCGAGACATCAGTTCTTACAAAGTTTTATTTTCATTTTCTTAAATGCACACACAATTATACACAATGCTAGTTTATTCCACATACACATTTAAAAAGCTGCTGTACAAATTTATTATTATTATTATTATTATTATTATTAAATCAGCCCTGAAAAAAACTGGGTGTTCATAAGACAGAAATAAGAACAATTCTACCATGAGCCAATGGGTAAATAAGCCACAGGGTACAAGAACTTCTCCGATGTCAGGTTTAAAAATGAGTATTGTTCCGATGAGCAAGAACAAGTTTCACCCACGACATTGATGACAGAGAGCAGGAAAGAACATGCTCTCTTAACCTTAATATGGTTTTGTTTTTAATTGGTAAATGAGCAGCACATGATTTTAAATGTGGCTGAGTAAATGTAACAGAAAATAAATAATAAATTAATAAATTATTTGAGGATTGAGCAAATGCAACAAAACCTAAATGTCTAAATAAACATATAGAATATCTTGTTTTATATCAAATAACTTCCCCTTTGCAAAGCAAACCATACAGAACCACCAAGTAGATTTAATAAAAATGAAAGCACAGTATTACAATATCTGCCTTTCCAAGTTTTCACGAGTAAGAGGTGATCGATTCAATCAGAATGAACATTACTCACAACTGCAGCCGTAACGGTCTTCAGCCAAACTTTTTAAAAATGTATTTTAAATGTATTCCACCATTTATTCCACCAGTCTAATTTACAATAACCATTTTGGTACACAGATGCATAAATTATATCAGCTAACATAAGTTCACTGTATATTGTAATGCTAAAGTATACCAACTAATATACAATGAACTTAATGTACTTTCAAGAATTAAATTTTTTCTTGTTGCACACAAACCAAAACTGTACAGATTTTTCCTGCATTCTATCAAACATAAAAAGCATTAATGTATCCTAATAGAATATCAATTTCCAGGTATTTGAAGTAATGCATACGACACGTAAGAATGTGCATATTTTTACTTTGTCTGACGTAAGAATGTTCCTTCCCAGAAATAGATAATCCTCAACAGAATGACATCAGACTAATCAGAGATATTGTGTGACCCGCCTCTGTTAATCTCTGGTCTATAGCAGAATGCAGCGATGGTACTGGAAATACTCTGTAGAATCCCCGTAATCTGCTGCCGATGGTCCCTTTATCCAGTGACTGGCCCGGGCCATGCACTTTCCCGCATTACAGCGCACCGATTCCCACCTGGCTGGTCTTCCTGCCAACACTAATCATTAGGCATCTGCGGCTACTGTTTAGCAATTTCCCATAATTGTCAATGGCTGGAAATGCATTGTTCCTGGTGGCGTTATTACCACCAAGCCCAGGGTTGCAAAGCTGTGGCTATTACTCATTTGTTTGTGTCTTGCTTTTTTTCCGTGTGGTAACACACTGTCTGACTGCCTGACTGATTGACTGCCTGACTGATTGACTGATTGACTGCGTGACTGCCTTGAAGTCGGACCGTGCCAAGCTGGGAGCAGTGTCACTATCACTATTCTGTATATTCATTGGTGGATGTCCCATGATCTCAAATTAGATCACATACTATATATAAAAAAATTTAAAATTAAATTAAAAAAAAAAAAAATTATGTCATTAAGGTTCAGTCCGTACAAATATCAGCATTTCATTAAAAAGTAAGAATTTGGACTTTTACTTTGACTTACTAGTCAAACCCACGAAAAGTGTTTGGCAAGAAGGATGCCAATCAGGCAGCAGTTTCAGTCTGGAGGGATAACAGAAATGCGTTCAGCCTTCATTTCCCCCAGCCCCAGTGTGACACTATGACACTGCATCGCACACACACTCTGGTGACGGTGAGAAAGGCACTGAGCCGGCGTGTAGGAAACGCTCATGAGCTCATCCCCCTCTGCACGCGGGCTCACAGAGGAGAGGAATCTCAGGAGGTACTGCATCAGCACCCCTGACCTCACCGCCGGGCCGCATACCTCCACGCTGACGGGCTCCAGGCGACCTCGGTCCGACGGCCAGCAGGTCCCCATATCATTTTACAGATGAGGTTACGGAGAGCCGCTGCTGACGACGGGGAGGTAACCGGGGGTCGCTGTCTCGTATTCGCGTTTCCTCAAACAGCGGAGGTTTGCTGGTTTGCCTTTTGCCGGAGATCTCGAATCATTGGGGGGGGGGGGGGGGGAATGAAATCCAGTCAGCCGTGACTGCATGTTTCTGTGCGTACTCACGGTTTCCCTGACCGTGTGTACTTTGTGGCCGACTCCTCCATACAACACAATCAAGTTATTATGAAACTCAAGTAACAAACCCTCAAGCCTGAGATGGCAGACATGGCTGTGGAAAAGTTGTGTGTGTGTGTGTGGCGGTGGTGGGGGGGGGGGGGGGAGATGTAAATTATAGACCCTATTCAATATCAATGAATAAGGTGGAAAATAGTGACGTGGAAATTATTAACACAACTGAATGTGGTCTGGAGATATTTTGGATTTTTAACATTCAATTCCCCCAACAAGACTTAAATGCTTACACATATATATATAAAAGAAACATTAATAATCCTTTAAATTAAACATTTCATTTAGTATATTAAACTGCATAAGTGGGTTTACACTCACAGTAAAGCAAAATACAGACTCAATTGACAGACTCAAAGTATGAGAGAAAAAAACAAACAAATCAATGACGCCTCTGACAGACACAGGAAAAGGCAGAAGCAGGAAAAGGCAGTTATGATTTTCAAACATCTTTTCAAACCGAAGTACCGGTTGCTTGTTTTTAAATGGAACCAATCAGATGGCCTTCTTCTCTAAACCACCGCCTCTCAGTAGGGGGCTGCTCTTTTGACCAAAAAGGAAACGGAGATGGGGGGTTTGAAAGGGTTAAATTGCATTGCAACCACCAGAAGTCAGAATTTCAATGAGCTTTCCTTTGCCACCGCTGAAAAAAGGGATTCTCACATAATTCAACAGCTCATTTCCTTAAGACCAAATTCCACAGCAAATAAGTCAGAGAGAGCCCTCTGCTTTAATCTCCACTGAACAGCCCCACACGCCTCAAACCTCAGTGGGAGAGCGCCCCCATCGCCATACCCATCCTTAATCAAACTAGCCCACGCTGTAAAACACCCCACCCCCAAACGGGGGGCCACAGCCTCCCCCCTGCTGTGCTGCTCAGAACCAGGACAAGGTCCGGGCGGACACAGCACGGCCGAGAAAAAAAAAAAAAAACTAAGAATTGTGCCGAAGTTCAATGAATTGTGGGGGAATTTGATAGACTGGTCTTTTTCTAGCTCAGGCTCATGAACAGAACAGAACAGACTATTCAGTTATGTCTGGTGACAGCAGTCTGAGAGGGCTAGATTTAAGTGCCTTAAATGACTAGCCCCCACCACCCCCCATCATACCATATAATGAGTCATATCTAAATGCACAGAAGATCATGCTCAAAAATGCACTGTGTTCATACAAAGATCCGGTGAGATATTATCCCACAGCAATACATTTTTACAATAATTTAAAGCACATCAAAAATAGCATTGTTTCCGTTACACACTGCAGTTAACAAAGTACAAAATGCTGCATTGGTGACTACAACATGTAAAACTTTTGTAAAAATTTCGAGAATTTGTGCAACAGAAATCAATTTGTATTTGCTAAGGTCTGATTTCACACAGGGCAACGACAAACTTTCAACTTAAATGCCCCTCCGAGACTCGACTGTTTTACAGAACTCACAAAGACTAGGGAGGCTAACAATCAACACACCATGTAAACTCCCCACACCAACAAATGATAAATGCAGACAAACTTCAGTAATCACAATACTGAGCCTGGAAATTTCTTTGTAAAATACCAAGTATATAGTAAGTGAACACGAATTGACAAATTAATTAATTTACGGTAATAATAAAAGGAAACGCTTCCATTCCAAGAATACATAAAGTTTTATAGAAAGACAGCATCACGGTTACAGCAAAAGATGCATCTATAAGAATCCAGTGTCAGCGAGGTCTAAGGACGATAAGAGGTTATCCAATTATTTCTCATGACTGATACAAAGACTACAATGAGAAGTTTGCTTGGTGAGCAAT